>CM061240.1:70768811-71399933 GCA_030848705.1 Heracleum sosnowskyi
CATTTCATTTGTTGATGGTGGTATTGAAGTAGCTTGTACAGATGATACCTTTTTAGTGTCAGCTAGCTTCTTGACCTTTGCTTCAATATTTGACCAGTGATCCTTGATTTGTTCTGCAAGTTTCATCCTCAAAGAGGCTTCCTGGATCAGGTCAATACTGTCCTTTTTCTTCTTTGGAAACTCCCCCATTGCTAATGGCTCGTCTGGTAAGGAGATGGCTGGGACCATAACCTTTGTAATCTGAATGTCTAGCTCCTTAGATTTCTCCCCCTTTTTGTTAGCATCAAGTGAGATGATAGGGAGCCCTTGAGCTGCCAGAAGCTGGGTGAGTAGCTGAGTTTGCTTCTCCTGCTCCTTTTGCATGTGACTAAGTGTAGCCTCAACTTTGTCCACTCTAGAGGAAAGAGTTTTCAAAGATGAAGACACTTCAGGTTCCTTGGTGAAAAACCTTGTCATCCTGGAGACAGTGTGAAGAGGAAGCTTTTCATCTAGCCTCCTGTCAGTAGCAGCCCTAAGGTTGCTAATTGAGTCCTTGATTTCTGTAGCCTCAATCCTTGTCTGCAACATTTGTAGCCTTTGAATTTCCAGAGAATCCATGATGGCTTTGTAGAATTTCTTGTCCCTTGCTCCTGCAGACTCATGAGCTAGATATGCTTCATTGTACTGCCTTGTGATGGCAGCATCCAAATTGCATCTACCATGCATATCTTGAGAAAGCCAGTTTGGTGTAGGAGGCACCACAGAAGTCCCAGTCTGTGCAGTAGTGGCCACCTGTAGAATGTCACCAAAGCTATCCTTATTATCAGAAAAATCAAATTCTCCACTTGCTTCAGCCCCTGGAGGTAGATTGGTCAAGGCATCCTTTGCTCTTTGCATTGATGCAGTTGTGTGAATTAGTTGTAGTGACCTCTCTGCCTCCACATTGCCCTGTTGAGCCAAAACTTGATAGGCTGACACAGGATGAGTAAAGGTCTCAGGATCCAGGGAAATACTATCCAGAGTTTGTTGATAAACCTCTTGGAAAGTAAGTTCCCTTTCTCCCTCACTGACCTCCATTAACTCACTAGCAATGACTGCTTCCATCCTTATTACTCCTGTAGTCCCTTCTCTCTCTCCACTCTGTTCTTGCATCATGGGCTCCCCATGGCTCACACCTCTCACACCCTCACCTTCACCTTCTAAGGTGGAACTCTCAATCTCTCCTTTTGCCTGGCTGGAAGAAATAGCCAGCCTCTCACTCACATTCTCTCCTTTTGCCTGGCTGCAAGCCAGCCTCTCAGTTTCACTCCCTCTCAGTCCTAGAAGTGTCTCAACTACCACTAGATCATCTGCACTAGTTGTGGGAACAACTTGATTTTCAATTAAAGGTGCAGAGTGAACTATCAACGGAATGGTAGTTTGAACTGTCAACGGTATGGATACCGTTGATGGAGAAACACTTGTCAACGAAATAGACTGTTTCGTTGATGAAGTCAAGAAAGCACTTTGAGAATGAGAAATTACAGTAGAGTCTGTGGTGATTGATTTTAAAGATTGGTCCACAGATCCCCTTGCAACTTCAGGAAAAATTGGTTGATGGCCCAACAAATCACTTAACAAGTGATGGCCACCAGCTTCAGAGTGGGGCTTCTCCAAGATTAGAGTTGGAGAATCAGGAATAGATGTATGGATCATGTCCACATCTAAAGATTGAGTTGGTGAATTTGATGGAGATAATTCAAGATTGATGTTTAGAGAATGGGACTGTAACCCCAGAGAAATGATAGGGGTTACATCAAACTGAATTTGAGAAACTGGAAGTGTTGCTTCCAGTGTGTGTGCACCCTGTGTACCCTTGGACTTTTGCTTCACTCTCCTTTGGTATTGGGAAAATGTAGACTGTGGGCTTGAAGTGTCCCTTACCCTTTTGGACTGTGCTCTAGGAGGAGAGCTTGTTTCAATAATCACATCCTTTTGGGAGGATGCAATTAGACTTGTGTTTAAATCCATGTTACTCATTGTGCCTTGTTGGGAAGACACAATGGGGCTTGGCTGGTACACACTAACCTGTCCTTCCTTATCCTTGGGGTTTCTTTGATGTTCACCCCTTCCCTCACCTCTCACAACTCCAGACTCACTCCCCTTAGGTTGTGTGGTAGTTTTTACAACAGGTGCCTTTTGAGAAGCACCTGAGGTTGGCTTGGAGGATTTCTTTGATTTTGGTTTTGTTGCTAGGGCAGGAGCCTGTTGGGTCACAGCTACAGACTCCATAGCAACATTGGAAGGTAAAACAGTAGAGGTGTTAGCTACACTAACAGGGATAGTAGTAGTTACCTCAATGATTGGCAGATACACCACTGGAACATCACCATTGTGGTTCAGCCTCAGTATGTCTATCAATACTCTCTTTTCTTGCACAAAGCACTCAAACCTGGCATTAGGGTTAGAGATAACTAATGGTGCTGGACTAACATGGTTAGCCAACATCATCAGAAACCTAGCATAATAGATATTTTTCTTCCTATTTGCTTTGTCACCCAACTTAGCACCAATTTCATACATAAGTTGGGTGCTAAAGTTGTGATATCTATCATTTAGAAGCATGGTTAGGAGAATTAACATAGAGTTAGTTAATGCATCAAAATTACTAATCTTTCCAGAAAAGACCTTAATGAATGCATCAGCTAAATAACTGTATTCCCTAACCAAACCTCTCCTAATTATTCTACCCAGATTATCAGTAGGCAAAGAGTAGTTTATAGAATTTAGCATGGTAGTTATTTCAGTGTTAGTAGGCAAAGCATCACAGTTATTATCAGGAATATGTAAACATGCTTGCAAAACATCAGAATTAACTATGTACTCATTACCTTGAAGGGTGAATTGTAGTGTGCAGTTTGTTCCACTATACTCACATGAGGTCCAAATTTCCTCGATTATCTCATTGTAGAGTGGTGTAGAGTGAAACATTGCATAGCTCAACTTGCAATTCTTCATGAAATCCATCATTTTGAAGAACAGGCTGTTCGGGTTTTCCTTGACAACAAAAGGGATGGAGTTGTTCTTCTCATAAATGAACCCTCCAGCAGACATAAGCTTGACTATAGGTGCCATTGTTGATTAAAGGAAAGCTTCGAACTGAATTGCTTGTTAGAGAGAAGAAGAGGGAAAAAAAAAAACCTTTGGAATTTTTGAGAACAGGTAAAAAGAAATAATGAAAATAAAATTTCTTAAATACTCCCCCAAAAATTCTCAGAAAATGAATCCAATAATAAATGTAAATTACTGGATTGGCTTAAAAATATAACCGTTACTTTTAAAGTATTACCATGATTTATACTTACAGGGGTGTATGCATAGATCGTGGTAAAAGACGTGTCAAATTACAACGGTTCAGATTAAAAGCGCTAAATCAACGAATCAGGATTGGGCGGTTAAAGTCCCGTCTTATTTCGTTGATAAAGCTGCGTTTCGTTGATATAAAAGAGCTATCAACGAAACACCCAGAAAACTGCTAAGACTGTCAACGAAATGGTTCGTTTCGTTGACATAGTAATTTTGACTTAGACAAAATTTCACTTTTTCCTAAGAAAATTAATTCACAGAAAAACATAGCAAGTTTCTGGCTGCATTTTAACTTGCAAATATCTCAGAAATAATTAAGAGAAATTTAGCATACCTAGCTCACTTACTAATCTTGAGAATGTTGATTCATCAAGTGGCTTGGTAAAGATGTCTGCAAGTTGTTGTTCACTTGGAACAAAATGTAACTCCACAGTACCATTCATAACATGTTCTCTAATGAAATGGTACTTGATGTCAATGTGCTTGGTCCTTGAATGCTGCACTGGATTTTCAGTAATGGCAATGGCACTAGTGTTGTCACAGAAAATAGGAATTTTCTCAACTCTTAATCCATAATCAAGAAGTTGATTCTTCATCCATAAAATCTGTGCACAACAACTTCCAGCTGCAATATACTCAGCCTCAGCTGTGGAGGTAGAAACTGAGTTTTGTTTCTTACTGAACCATGACACAAGCTTGTTTCCTAGGAATTGACAGGTTCCAGTTGTACTTTTCCTGTCAATTTTACATCCTGCAAAATCTGCATCTGAATAACCAATTAGTTCAAAACCAGATTCTCTAGGATACCAAATGCCAAGGTTTGGTGTTCCTTTGAGATATCTGAAAATTCTTTTAATAGCAACTAAATGGGATTCTCTAGGATCAGCCTGAAATCTAGCACATAGACATGTAGCAAACATAATATCAGGTCTACTAGCTGTTAAATATAAAAGTGAGCCTACCATGCCTCTGTAACTTGAAATGTCCACAGATTTTTCCTTAGTATTCAATTCAAGTTTGGTGGCAGTAGGCATGGGAGTTTTGGCAGTAGAGCATTCCATTAGGTTAAATTTCTTTAATAAATCATGAATGTATTTTGTTTGACTAATGAAAATGCCTTCATTAACTTGCTTTACTTGAAGACCAAGAAAGTAAGTTAATTCTCCCATCATGCTCATTTCATATTTACTTTGCATAAGCTTGGCAAACTTTTGACAAAGATTCACATCTGTAGACCCAAAGATTATATCATCTACATAAATTTGAACAAGTAAAGTAGAGCCATTTACAACCCTGTGAAAAAGAGTTTTATCTACAGTACCTCTAGTGAAATGATTCTCAAGGAGGAACTGTGAGAGAGTGTCATACCAGGCTCTAGGTGCTTGTTTCAAACCATAGAGTGCTTTGAGAAGGAAGTACACATAGTCTGGAAAATCATCATCTTCAAAACCAGGAGGTTGACTTACATACACCTCCTCTTCCAATTCCCCATTCAGAAAAGCACTCTTCACATCCATTTGATAGACTTTGAAATTGGCATGGGCTGCATAGGCTAGGAAAATCCTTATTGCTTCTAGTCTTGCAACAGGAGCAAAGGTTTCATCAAAATCAATTCCCTCTTCCTGTGAGTAGCCTTTTGCAACCAGTCTAGCTTTGTTCCTTGTGACTATGCCATTTTCATCCATCTTGTTTCTGAACACCCACTTTGTGCCTATAACACTCCTGTCATTAGGCCTGGGCACCAGCTTCCAAACATTGTTTCTCTCAAATTGGTTTAGCTCTTCTTGCATGGCTAAAACCCAATCTGGATCTAGAAGTGCATCCTCAACTTTCTTTGGCTCATCTTGAGACAGAAAGCTACTATATAGACATTCTTCTTGAGTTGCTCTTCTAGTTTGGACTTTTGAAGAAACATCACCTATAATAAGTTCAAAGGGATGATCTTTAGTCCATTTCCTTGAGGGAGGTAGATTTGCTCTTGAAGACGTAGCTTCATGATCATGATTGCCTTGATTGGATATTTGTCCTTGAGAAACTCCCCCTGAGTTTGTTGTCCCTAATTGATCACTTCTAGAAGCATTCCTATGACTATCAACGGTATGACCGTTTTGGCTGTCAACGAAACGCTCATTCTGACTGTCAACGAATCCACCATCATGACTGTCAACGAAATGACCATTTGTTCTGCTAGCTGCTATCCTTTTTAACCTTAATGCAGCAATTTCATCTTCACTGCTGCTTTCATCTGTGCTAGATACAACAACTTTAGGCTGTTTCTCAGTAGCCTTATCATGATTCACTTGTTCTCCTTCCTCATTCTCAAAAGAGAGACTTTCATGGAAACCTTCATCACAGAGACCTTGTATTTTGAGATCATCAAAAACAACATGTACAGATTCCATAACAATGTTGATTCTGAGATTATAGACTCTGTAAGCTTTCCCTGCTGCATATCCCACAAATATTGCTTCATCTGCCTTTGCTTCAAATTTCCCCAAATGCTCAGCTTGATTTCTCAGAACAAAGCACTTGCATCCAAAGACATGAAGAAAATCTAATAGTGGCTTCTTTCTTTTGAGTAGATGATAAGGGGTCATTCCCTTGGCCTGATTAATCAAAGAAATATTTTGAGTAAAGCAAGCTGTGTTAACTGCCTCAGCCCAAAAATATGTAGGTAACTTTGATTCATCTAGCATTGTCCTTGCAGCTTCAATAAGTGTTCTGTTTTTCCTTTCAACTACACCATTTTGCTGTGGTGTTCTTGCTGCAGAAAACTCATGCAAAATACCATTCTCTTCACAGAACACCTTCATGCTTGAATTCTTGAATTCTGTCCCATTGTCACTCCTAATCCTTCTTACTTTGAAATCAGGATGATTGCTTACCATCTTGATGTGATTGATAATGATTTCACTTGCCTCATCTTTAGAGTGCAAAAAGAAAGTCCATGTAAATCTAGAAAAATCATCAACAATCACAAGACAGTATTTCTTCTTTGAGATGGACATAACATTTACAGGGCCAAATAGGTCCATATGAAGTAATTCAAGCTGCTGGACAATTGATGACTCTGTCTTGCTTTTGAATGATGCCTTCTTCTGTTTCCCTTTTTGACAGGCATCACACAAACCATCCTTGGAAAATTCCACTTGTGGAATTCCTCTAGCAAGATCCTTTCTCACCAAATCATTCATAACTTTGAAATTCAGATGGGATAATTTCTTGTGCCATAACCAACTTTCATCTTTGCTTGCCTTGCTGAAAAGACAGGTGATGGTTTCTGAACTTGTGCTACTAAAGTCAGCAATGTACACATTCCCTCTTCTGAATCCAGTCATTACCACATTGTTGTTTCCTCCTTTAGAAACAACACAGGCTTCTTTCGAAAAAGTAACTAAAAATCCTTTGTCACAAAGTTGGCTGATACTAAGCAAGTTGTGCTTAAGACCATCCACCAATGCAACCTCATCTATGATGACATTCTCTTTTGAAATCAAGCCATATCCCTTTGTGTAGCCTTTGCTGTCATCTCCAAAAGCAATACAAGGGCCAGCTCTTTCCTGAAACTCTGTGAGCACGGTAGAATCACCAGTCATGTGTCTTGAACAACCACTATCCAAGTACCAAAGATTCCTTTTGTCTCCCTGCACACAATAAACCCAAATCAAGTTGATTTTGGTACCCAAGTTTCCTTGGGTCCTGTCTTGTTAGCCTTTGCATTCCCTTTTGTACCATTTTTCACTTTGGGCTCAGATTGATTCAAATCAATCTTTACCCTTGGTGTTGATTTCTGAGGGTTGCTCATATTTTCATTCATAGCATGCATAGTTGGAGGAACAATCATGTTATTCATGTTCCATGGCATTTGTGGCATGTTAAACATATTCATGTAAGGATTAGGCACAAATGGCATGCTAGCATATGGATTCTGAAATTGTGCATATGGAGCAAACATGTTAGGCATAACAGGCATTTTAGGCATGGAACTGTTCATTGCAGGCTTGGGCATTTTCACATTAGCAGATTTCTTAACAGATTTGCAGTTAGTAGATAAATGATTAACACTTCCACAATTGACACATGTCTTTCTAGGTGCATATTTATCAGGTGTGTAATTGTTGTGTTTGTTAATCCCTACCTTGCCATTTCTGTTATTCTTTTTATTTCCCTTAGCCTCAACCTGAACTTTCTCTAACTTGTCTTTCAATTGCTTGTTAGACAAGTTACCTACATTAGCTCTCTCAACAGGCTTCTCAACTTTCTTTGATTTACTAGACTCACCTTGAACAAAGTTCTTGGTGACAGGACCATACTTGTTATTAAGTCTAGTGAGTTCATCCTTTCTTTTCTCTGTCAACGAAACAGCCTGATCGGTTGATGGTTCATCTGTCAACGAAACATTGCATTCCGTTGACATATCAACCTTCAACAAATGATCCTTGTTGTTTGTTGACTCAGTTTCTGATTCTAAGGTTTCACCAACATACCCTAGCTTCTCTTTGTTCCTTTTCCATGATTGCTCACAAAAGGATTCCACGCCTTGAACATTAATTATGTTGGCAGCAACATTCCTGGCATCCTTCCATTTTGCAATCACACCTTGTTCTATCTCAAGTTGTGTTTTAAGAATTTCTTCCCTTTGTAACACGTTCTCAAGTTCCTTCTTAGCATCCCTACTAACACATCTCATTTTCTCAAATTCAATGAGCTGTGCTTCTAACATTGCATTCCTATCACTTAAGAGCAGATTGGTTTCTTTTATTCTAGAATTCTCTTTAGTAAGTGATTTAAGAGTAACACGCAAATTATATAATACAGTAGACATTTCATTTACTGCACTGTCGCATTCCTCTTTAGAAAGCTCAGAAAGATTAGTAATTGTTACCTGGTTGCTTGAGGAACTTGCTTCCTGCTCATGATTGTCAGCCATAAGAGCCAAGTTGACATACTCAACATCATCATCAGAATCTTCACCATTACCAGCCCAATCATACTCCTGAGACATGAAAGCCTTTTCTTTTTGTTTGAGAAGTTCAAAGTATTTCTTTTTATAATCAACAGGCTCAAATTTCCTGTTGCCCTTCTCAACCTTGGGCTTTCTGCAGTCTCCAGCAAAGTGACCAAGCATTCCACAATTGAAACATTTTGACTTAGACTTTTCAATCCAGTTTGATTTGCTAGGTTGAAAGTCTCT
The DNA here is from genome assembly GCA_030848705.1 of Heracleum sosnowskyi. NCBI lineage: Eukaryota > Viridiplantae > Streptophyta > Magnoliopsida > Apiales > Apiaceae > Heracleum > Heracleum sosnowskyi. The sequence goes on from CM061240.1 coordinate 70,777,330, forward strand.
TCTTGGTGGCCTTGCTTCTGAGTTTCTTTTGAACTTGAATTTAGAGAATTTTCTAGACAGAAAAGCAATGTGTTCATCAATCTCATCTAAGTCCTCCAAGTTGGCTGGTTCTGATTCTTCTTCTTCTGTCATCTTGTCTTTACCCTTGCTAACATCACTCCTACAACTAGATCGACTAGTTGTGGCCTTTGCAGCTTCTTTATTGTCATCTTCAAGTTGGTTCACAGATGCAATCAATGCAATAGATCCACCCTTCTTTTGTACCTTTTCAATTTCCTCATCTTGCTCCATTTCCAGCTCATAAGTCTTCAAGGTTCCATAAAGCCTTTCAAGAGTGTAGTCTTTGTACTCTTGAGTGTTTCTGAGAGAAACAGTCATAGGCTTCCATTCTTTTGGAAGAGCTCTAAGAAATTTAAGGTTTGAATCCTTGGTTTGATAGATCCTCCCATACAACTTTAATCCATTCAAAAGCTTTTGAAACCTACTAAACGTGTCATTTAGGGTTTCACCAGCTTTAAAATGAAAATGCTCATATTGTTGTATAAGGAGTTGCATTTTATTTTCCCTGACTTGCTCAGTTCCTTCACAGAGAGTTCTAACAGTATCCCATACTTCCTTAGAGGTTGTACAGTTGATAACATTGTCAAACATCTCTTGCTCCAAACCATTAAACAGAATGTTCATGGTCCTTTTGTCTTTATGGACTTCTGCAATATCTTCAACAGTCCATTCTGAGACAGTTTTTGGAATCTCTACATCAGGTGCATCATCTGGCAGTCCAACTCTAGAATCAAGCTTCATGGGAACGTGTGGACCTTTCTCAATGCAGTCTACATACCTCTCATCCATAGACATGAGATGTAAATGCATCTTTACTTTCCAGTGAAAGTAATTGTCTTTATCAAGAACTGGTATCTTCACACCTGCATCCTTCTTCACCATGGTTTCTGTTTTTGGTCTTGATCTTTAAACTTCTTGTATGTTAGAAGCTCGCTCTGATACCAATTGTTATTCCCAAATGACCTAACAGAATTGTAGAAGGGGGGGGTTGAATACAATTCTTGATATTTTCTTGAAACTAAACACTTTATAAAATAAAACTGAACTGAATAAATAAAAACACAAGATATAAATAATTCAGTTGGATTGTTTGATGATCCAACTGAAGTGTTTTTATTGCGGAAATAATCTGTGATACAAAAGTACACAGCTGCTCAGTTACAAGGTTGTAGAGAAGAATTGCTCTCAAAAATAGCTAATACTATCTATTTGTGTTTCTTCTCTTATTTCTAAAGTAACTGCTACACTTGGTTATATAATCCCAAGTTTACAATTCTACGTTTGGTTAAACTAAAGAATAATAGTAGTAACCATCAGTAGCTTGCTTTTCATTCCTTTTGTCCAATGGTCCTTGGAGATCTTTGCTTTTGTCTTCATGCTCATTATAATCATTTCCAAGAGCCTTATTGGAAATTGGAATGTTTCCTTATTTCCAGTATCCACTTTGATGGCTTCCAATGCAAAGTACACTTCCATATCTCCTTTTAGATCTGTTCAGTAAATTGTCACTATCACTTTGTCAACTGTTCAAAAAGCAACATTGATTCGTTGATAGCAAGGAGATGTGTTTCGTTGATAGCTTCATTCTTCATTCCGTTGATGGTGTTTCCCTCGTTTCGTTGACGGGTAAACTCCATACCTTTGACAGAGTAATCTTCATACCGTTGACATGTCTTCACTTAGTCAAAATTACAAGGCATAACATATTTACAATTAACCAACCTATTTTGCCTATCTAGTACTTAGTCAACATGACTTAGAAAACCTATCTAAAACATATAACAGAATGCCTATCATACTGTGAAGTATTGTACAATGCAATTGCTACAACACTCATTTCGTTGATGAGCTTCCTGTCAACGGAATGCTGCAAAGCATGCCATTTCGTTGACAGTTACAAAAATGACTTTACACAAATTCTACTAAGTGTTTTATGTTTATCATCAAGAACAACATATTCCTAACAAAACAGATAATTGATGATGTCAAAACATATAACAAATGCAGTGTTTAATCATAACAGAGTTTAATTTTAACTTAAAACAGAAAACTTTAAAAACTTACAGTCAGACTTTATTTGATTTCTTGAATATCAGGCACTGTTCTGAGATAGTCTGTAAGTAATCTTCTCTCAGCTCTTTCCAGTTCAGCAATCATATTTTCCTTCAGCTCCTTAAGCTCTGGATCTCCTTCACCAGTTTGATATATGGCAGCTCTCAGAGAATAGATACTGTTTTTCCTCATTTCATTTCCAAGTTTTATATAGAAAGGCTTGTCAGACTCTAGATTAAATTCTAGAACTTTCATTTCCAGTGCAGTCCTGAACCTAGCACTATTCCTCTTCATCTCCACAATTTTTCCATAAGCATTTCTGTACTTAGGAATATATGCACTCGAGACTCCTCCTCCAAGCATTATCTTTGATCTAACCATCCTTTCTCTGATAACTAAAGCAGCATCATGAGTACTTCTATTCTTGACTTTTAACAAATATAGAACATACTCCAATTCTTCATAAGATTTGAGATTGATGTCAGACTCTGCAACCTTGTAAACTCTTCCATCAGCCATGAAATACAGCAAAAATTCTTTCTTTAATACTTTATGAAATATCATCTGAACAGATTCTAGCATATCAAGACTCTCTTGAGTAATAATACCAGATACTGCCAGTGATGATTGATCTCCAGATCTATTGTTTATTCTCTTCTCCCTATGTGAACCTAAACCAGACTTATCAAAAGATTCTTTTCCAAGTATAGCCCTGGTTTGAGAAAAGTCCACAGGTTGAAGTGTCAGAGTTTCAGAGAGTACAGGTCTTCTAAAAGTACTTTGGAGTTGAGGTGCTAGTTGAGTTTGTACAACTTGAGCCTTGTCAGAGGTTGTCACAATTTTAGTAGAAACATCAACTTGAGTAGCGTCAGAGGTTGATCTAGCTTCAAAAACTTCAACTTGAGCTTTGTCAGAGGTTGAAAAATTCTTCATAGGTAATTGTCCTTCTTCTACCAGTTTACCCTTGCCTTTATCATTCTTTGCTATCATAGGCTTCCTTGAGTCTTGTATACTCTGTTGAGAAATTTCCTTGATGAAAATACCCTTTTCTTTCCTTCTAGGAACCTTGACAGCTTTCTTTTTGTAAGTACCATCTTTCAATCTCTTCTCATGCTCTTCATTTATCATTCTTAATTCAGCATCATAATCCTCAACTGTTACCTCACCACCATGCTCTTCTAAAAACATTTTAGTAGCAATTTCCTCATCTGTGGTAGGCTTATCAGAGATTATCAAACTTTTGAGTTTTGAACCACTGGCAGAGTTTGCATTTCCCTTACCAGAGTTTGATCTTCTATCAGAGTTTGATCTTGGTAGTCTTCTATCAGAATTTAATCTTAAACTCTTTCCATCTCCCTTGTTTCCACCATCATTACCATCATCCCTCCGTCTCAGAGTTTGAGTGTCTTTGCATTTGTCACTTGGTACACTCTCCCCCTTTTTGACATCATCAGAAAGTAGTACTGATGTCAACAACTCAATTGCAGTAGAAATTGAAGTCAGTTGGGCAGACATAGCAGTCTGGTTGTCCTCAACTTTCCCAAGCCTCTTCTGAATTTCATCAGAGTCCTTAGCTTGCTTCTTGAACATAGAATTGTAGTAGGATCTATCATTCTTCAGAGTAAGATCTCTCATACTAACTTCATTCCTCAAAGCAGTGACCTCCTTATGAGACTCATCAAATTTGTTGTGGAGAGATTTAATTTGAATCACAGTGGCCTTTAGACTAGTAAGAATATCAGGATTTGAAATTGTCTTCACAGAATCACCAAGAAAATCAGCAGCCCTCTGTGCTGAAAAGATACAATCTGCAGCTGCCCATCTTTTGTAGTACATTTCCTGAAAGTGCTCAGCAGTGGCTCGATTGACCTCTCTTTCTTCATCAGAGTTTACTCGAATATCAGATAACTCCTCTTGGGAATGAGCAGAACTATCATCATCATTATCATTCTCATTCTCAGCTGTATTCTCTGCAGGAACATTCTCAGCATTAGTTTCAAAATTACTCTGTGCAGCTTCATCAAGAACTTTCTCTGCAACAGGTTCTGGAATCTCAGAGTTTGCAATTTGCATTAACTCTGTTTCTTTTGTTACAACCTCAACAACAGATTGTTGTAGAGCTTCAAGAATAATATCCTCAGAGATTAGCTTGTCAGCAGCCTCTTGTAAATTCTCTGCTACATCCTCCAAACTCTGATCAACTGCCTCACCTTGTTCAGAATTAGCATTGTTTACCGAAAGAACCTCTGTGTGAGAACCCACAGAGTCTTCAATCACTAAGGTGGCTTGATCAGCTGCCACATCCTCAGTATCACAAATACTGATACTAGGATGTGCATCTTGAATATCTTCATCAACAGAGAAATCCATTGGCCCAGCTTCATTATCAAAAACTCTGTTGTCAGAATGATCAGCAGCTTCCTCAACTACATCATCAGCCTTTGATCTAGGAGCTTCTATATCAGCATTTACATTGGATGCACCAAAGAGATGTGCAGCCACCAGTCTTCTTTTCCTCTGATGAAGAGTTTCATCATCAGTTTCACTCTCCTCATCAACAGTATCAGACTTTGCCCTATTGGCCCTTCTTTTCTTTAACTTTTTCTTCTGAGGCATATCATCAGTGTTTGATACCCCAGCTTCAGCAGTGGATGGCTTCACTCTAGCAGATTTAACAGCTCTTACCTTTGACTTCTTTGACCTCTGTGATTGAGACACAGAAGGTCCAGCTTCAGCATTTGCTAGTTGTTGTTGTTGGGAATCTACTTGAAATTGTCGCACCAACTCAGGTAGCAACAAGACACCAACTTCCCCTTTCTTGTTATCCTTATTAGTTAGATCAGAGAATATGCGTTTATGTAATTTAAAACAGGGAATCACATCATTCTCAGCTATCTCTACTTCAGAAACACATTCAGAGAATATCAATTGACAAAATCTTGCAAAATAGACTACACCTCTGTTTTCAGTCATTTTTTCACCTATATTATTTAGAACTAGCCTAGCAACATCAAAATTACCTCCATAAAGAAGAGAATACCCGATTTGCAGACTATCAATGGGAATTGCATCCCAATTCGTGCACTTCTTTCCAAAAGCCCTGGTGATGCAATCGAAAAAGAAACTCCATTCCTTGCGCAAAAATGGCCTTTTCAGTTGACCAATCTTTGTCAATGGTCCAGAGAGTAGCCTATTTCTCTCATCATTCTAACCAAATCAGAATCGCCAACAGAGATTATGAAAGCATTGAAATCCTCAAGACCCAAAGCATCACGAACAGTAGTTGGAGTAACTACAAACTCTTCTCCTTGAAATTCAAAAATTATGGACGGAGACCCAGACTCTCCTCCATTATCATAAGTACCTGTCTGCCAAAGAGATCTGATTTGAGATGCAGACAGCTTCGAAGGGGCGGTGAGAGCAGTTCCAACATCAGAGTTTGACAAGAAATCCTGAATCAAATGAAACGCCTCCGGTGCGTTCTCATTTGCCAAAGGAGCAGCATAGTTGTTTGAGACAAATTCTAACTCAGAAGCAGTAAACATTGTAGTAGCCATTAGAAAAGTCTTGAAGAAAGCAAGAAATAAGACAGAGAAAAATGTAGAATGGATGCAGTGAAAGTGTTTGATACAGTGTTTGTGAGTAAAAACTTATGAAAAGATGAAGTGTGTAAAAGAATGAACCGTTTATGTGTAGTAAGTTTAAATAATAACAGTGAAAATTAAAACTGAATCGTTTTAATCATTACTACACACAGCAGGCGTCTTTGAAAAATGTGTGAGTGGGACAGATGTCAAACATGTATTCGCTGACAGCTGTATATAACAACTTCCAATACACACGCGCAGTAAAAATAGCCATAATTACCGCTTTTCACACTGTTCAAAACACTCAACCTCTCTCTCCTCTATTTAATACAAATATGAACTGTTTGTACTCATGCTCTTTCGAATTTCAAAACAAATGTCTAATCTCAAAATTATAAAATGTCTGAAACCAATAAAATTTATTTTAATCATCAGAGATTAAAATTAAATTACCTCGGCGTATTTCACACAATACATCAGTGTTTACCATTTGTCCTTCTTTGTCAATAAACTCTTTTCTCAAACTGTACAGGTGTGAATAATTGTGTGTGCTATAGCAGAGTTTACCGAAATCAATATTTAGATCATCTCAAAGTGCATAAAATCCACAAACTTAAGCAGTAAAAACTGGTTGCCTAAACTCTCATGTAAAACATAAAATCTGATTTTTTATATCTAAACTCTGTATTTTGATATCCTTTCATTTGGATATATCTTTTATTCTTCACCCCCTTTATATATATATTTATTTTATTTTTATTTTTATTTTTTATATATTTTTATTTTTTTTAATTTTTCCAGTAATCAGTGGTTGGCACTAGTCACCAAAAATCAAAGATTTTAGCCCTTATTTCATACAATAAGTTCCTGGATCTTCCTAGGCACAACATGATCTCAAAAGAATTTGTGCTCTTTTTGGCATCTTTTGATTTGAGGGTGAATTATTTACAATTAATAATCAGAGTTTAGACTTTTCATCAGTTAATGCAATTAATTTATGAGAGAAAATGCAAACAGCTAATACAGACTCAGTGTATAGGATGAATAAACTAAGAGATGCTATAAATACAGAGACAGTATCATGCTGTGTTAACTTCCTGCACATTTGAGATCAGAATCTATACAACTCTTAAGGATTCATAATTACTTACTGAGAATTATGTTTCATACAAATTTCTTCATTGGTCCATATGTTTCAGACAAAATTAAAATCAGAGTATAACATTAGACTGTAACTATCAGAGTATGACCAACACTTTTATGACTAACAGAGTTTAGCATCAGAGTTTACTTTCAGAGTTTATGGCACTGGTACTCATAACAGTTAATACATGCAAGGAATCATGAGCATAAAAATCAAATATGTATAGTTTTTGAGTCTAACCTGTATCTCTAGTCAAAACCAGAGATCATTCCAAGTTCATTTACCAATCTTGTAAAAGTAGCTTCACTCAAAGATTTGGTGAAGATATCTGCAAGTTGTTGGTCTGTAGACACAAAATAAAGCTCAATGTCTCCTTCTTCCACATGTTCCCTGATAAAATGATACCTTATGCTGATGTGCTTGGTCATGGAATGCTGTACTTATAACGACTCAGAAAAACGCTTGTACAGTATTAATATTTAAATAATATTTGAGATCTTTGATATGTGAATATTGTGTGAAAGGTGGATATTTGAAAATGTCATAAATAGATGTTTACTTGGTGAATGGTATGGATTAAAATATATGTGTATGCTTTTAAATGCATTTTATATGAATTTCTTATTAAAAATTAGTTCTTTTTGACCTTCCGGGAATTTTATAAAATCAACGGAGACTCTTTTTATTGTGAAATCTTTTTCACAACCTTTAGTTTATATTCTAGTATTTTCTAAAATTAGTGGAGGAATTTAGTTTTGGCTTTAAGGATTTAAAACTGATTTTATGAGTTAAATGTCCTTTAAGTGATCAAAACTTTGAAAATTCATATTTAATTCAATTTTGATCATAAAACTATTTTAAAAATATGTGTGAGCTTGTAAATTCGTATTCTTTGTTTTAAAAATAAAATTGTGATTTTTAAACATTATCTTTACTTTATTTCGAATTTTAGAAAGGGTATTATGTTGGTTTTGTTTATTAGAAATCAGATTTTTAATTAGCAAGTTACTATTTTGCCCCTGGGCTTATAAAACCCCAGCAATCAGTTTTTCCCCTTTTCTTCAATTGGCGTTCATCACTCTCTCTTCTCTCTTTCTCTCTCGATTTTTCTCTCTCGGCAAAATCTCTCTCTCTCGATTTTCTTCTGTAAAATCTCTCTCCCTCTCATTCTCACTCAATCTCTCATATATGTATAATCGTGTATGTGTGTGAGTGTTTGGCCGTGTGTATATGTGTGTGTATCGGTTTTTGCATGCAAAGAATTTCGGCGAATTTGATGATTGAATTCAATCCCGAACCTTTGTTTTGTGATGATTCTGTGATAAGGAGATTGTTTGATTTGTGTTGGTGAGGTTTGTTGAAGGAAACCCGATTTTTCCGGGCACCTCCGAACCATGCCGCCGTCGGCAATGAGCTCCGGCGAGCCGACGGGGACGACGATGATATTCTTGAGTCCGATTTTTGTATTAAAACTAGTATTTAGTGGAGTTATGAATTGCATGTTGAGAAATCGAATTGCATGTGCATATTTCGATTTTTCCCCTTTTATAAAATCGGTTTGAAAATTTGTTTATGTTGATGTTTGATTGTTAATCTCGGTTTATAGTGAATGCATGTTGATTAATTGTGTTAAGTTTGGTTAGTTTGAAATTCTGATGGATAAAGGTTTGATTTGGGGATTTTTGTGAAATTCAAAGTATAGGAATTGTTAATTGTGGTATTTGATAAATGCATGTATAAGTTTTGGGTAAATTCTTGAGAACATGAGTTCTAGTTTTGATATTGGATGGTTATTTATGGTAAAGATTATAATGGTGGAATGGTTTTGTATAGACATACATCATGCTGAATTTTCCAGAAAACTGTCTGCCCTGTTCTGTTTTGATTGTTTGCATAATGTTGCTGCCTGTTTTAGACAGAGCGCTTAGGATGTCACTGTTCTAAATTGAATCTAGTTTGTGCACGCGCTAACCTTGTATCGATAGAGTTAACGAATAAAACGTTATGCTTGTTTTACTAAAAGTTGCGCAGCAGGGATGTTTCTGTGTTTCAGTACCTAGTTTATACAGTTCGTTTTTAATCTAAATAAAGTATTCTGAAGTTGAAACTTTTATTCTAAGTTGGATTAGTAATCAGGAAGTAGCCTGTCAAATTTGGTAATTGTTTGATTATTTTTGGATTTATGAAAAATGTTTTAGTAAAGTATGCGCAACAGATTTTTCTGTTTTTGTTGAAATGAAAATATTGTTATAAAGAGTTAAGGATATGGTTGGCATGACCAAATTGATTTAAGGGATACCAAGTGTGGTATGATTTGAAAGATATATTACTGTATATATATATGTATAAGGAGCATGTTATGTGTATTTAAATGACAATGTGAGACTATATGGTTGATTGCCTATTACATGATTATAATTGTTTTATGGTATAACTATTATGTGTTTACGCGATTAGGATGCGTTGGGTAGTTTAGAGTAAAGGATCGGCATTTGAGAAAGGGCGTTCTAAGATAGAGTATATTCTTTTGTAGAATCCAAGGAAGTGGAACTTAGAGAGTTCAAGGAAGTGGGACTTAGAGATAAAGGAAAGACTAAGGTGGAGAATCAGTGATTGTTCATTACCCCTTTTTAGCTACTTAAGGCAAGTAATACAAACTTGCTTTCGTATTTCGATTCCATTGTTTCATTTTGACATATATGAATTGTTACCTTGCCTTGATATACCTTTTAGTTCTGAAAACACTTATTGTTCATTGATAACCCTTATCTTTGTTCATATATACCATGCTTTGTTTCGTTCTTTATCCTTAAACCTTTATACCCTGTTCATATCCATGAATTGAAACCTGATTGACCTATGATTATATAACCTGAATTTGATCATATACTTATGCATTCCCTTTTTATACCTGAAAGTGAATACACCTAACCCTCATTCTAGTACATTTCCAGAATAGACCCGATGATAAATATTTCCTATATTCCACTAATAGAAATCCAAATTGTTTTGATTGAACTTATCTGATTTCCAAAGGACTTCTTTATATCTGAACATGTTTTAAAAAGGAATAAAGTTTAGACTCATTTAAATTCTGATTTATGGTTTCCACGGATTCCTAAGATTGGAGGCGTAAGAGGCCGAGTAACGCCGGTCCAGCATTTTTTTTAATTATAATAAATGGACTAGGGATGGACTAGTCTAAAGGCCAATGTGTTGCCTAATGGGACCCAATACAAGGACCAGAGGGACTGTGTGTCCGGTATGGGGACTTTACGTGGCTGATCACCCGTATTGTCCGGTGCGTTGTGAAAAATCTCCAAAATTACTTAATGCTTTTCTTGAAACGGATATCTTGAAAATGAAATTGGTTTACCCTTTGAAATTGCATATTTATGCCATTGTTCCGATAATTCCTTAATATGGATTCTGCTAAAACCATGCTATATATATTGATGTCGGAAACTGTTTTGAAGCTATATATTCAATTCATTGTTTTGATAATCCCATTGATACGGATTTTGCTATACCCATGTCATACATATTGATATTGGAACTGTTTCCCAGTGGATAACTGTTTGTTCATATTATTACTTGCTGGGCATTTGGCTCATTCTTTTTCCCTATTCTAACCCACAGTGAAACGAGAAGATGGTACGTACATTTCAGACAGCTAGGAAGTCTTCTTATAGGGTTGTTTTTGGGATGCCAGCTCAGGTAGGTGATGGCCATATCTAGAAGGTGTTTTGTAATAGAGAACGTAGAACGTTTAAGACATGGTTGTAATAACTTTTGAGACTTATGTTTATGTATTAATGAATTAGATAGTGGATGCTTGTTTCACACCATCAACTGTTAAAGATCCAGGGTAGGGTTGGGGTCGAGTCTGCATGTTTATATTATTGTTTATGGGTTTAATTATGTATAGAGTTTGTAGTGACTCCCCGATCATGACCCCAGATCGGGAGGGCGTCACAGTACTGGGTTACCTGTCATAGCAATAGCACTTTGGTTATCACAGTAAATAGGTATTTTAGAGTACCTTAACCCATAATCCAGCAACTGATTCTTCATCCACAGAATCTGTGCACAACAGCTACCAGCAGCTATATACTCTGCTTCTGCAGTGGATGTGGAAATTGATTTCTGTTTCTTGCTATACCAAGAAACCAATCTGTCACCTAAGAATTGACAGCTTCCACTTGTACTTTTTCTGTCTATCTTACAGCCTGCAAAATCTGCATCAGAGTAACCAATTAGCTTAAACTCTGATTCTCTAGGATACCACAAACCCAAGGTTATGGTTCCTTTGAGATATTTGAAGATCCTTTTTACAGCTGTTAGATGAGGCTCTCTGGGATCTGCTTGAAATCTTGCACAAAGACATGTGGCATACATGATATCAGGTCTACTTGCTGTGAGATACAGAAGAGACCCTATCATGCCTCTATAGGTTGTCATATCCACTGTAGCACCTGTGTCTTTGTCTAGCTTTGTTGCTGTAGCCATGGGAGTTGTAGCAGATGAACTATCAAGCATACCAAATTTCTTTAGAAGATTTCTGGTATACTTTGCTTGATTGATAAAAATCCCATCATCTGTTTGCTTGACCTGTAAGCCTAGAAAATAACTAAGCTCTCCCATCATGCTCATTTGATACCTGGACTGCATAAGCTTTGCAAACTTCTTACAAAGTTTGTCATTAGTAGATCCAAAAATAATATCATCCACATAAATTTGAACTAAAAGCAAATCATCACCAGTATTAAAATAAAACAAAGTTTTATCAATTGTACCTCTTGTGAACCCACTTTCTAAAAGAAATTGAGCAAGAGTTTCATACCATGCTCTTGGTGCTTGCTTTAGTCCATACAATGCCTTGTCAAGCCTGTAGACATAATCTGGATGTTTGGAATCTACAAATCCTGGTGGTTGTTCAACAAACACTTCTTCTTCAAGCTTCCCATTGAGAAAAGCACTTTTCACATCCATCTGAAAGACTTTAAACTTCTTGTGTGCAGCATAGGCCAGAAAAATTCTTATGGCCTCCAATCTTGCAACTGGAGCAAAGGTTTCATCATAGTCAATTCCTTCCTGTTGTGAATAACCTTTAGCCACAAGTCTAGCCTTGTTTCTTGTAATCACACCTTCACTGTCAGTCTTGTTTCTGAAAACCCACTTTGTACCTACAATTGATCTATTCTTTGGTCTAGGTACAAGTGTCCAGACTTCATTTCTTTCAAATTCATTTAACTCTTCTTGCATTGCTGTTATCCAGTTTGCATCTTGAAGAGCTTCTTCCACTTTCTTTGGTTCTGTTTGAGACAAGAAAGCATGATACAGGCATTCATTTGTAGTAGCACTTCTAGTTCTTACACTAGCATCAGGATCTCCAATTATGAGATCAGGTGTGTGTGCCTATGTCCACTTTCTTGCTGTTGGAAAGTGGTTTCTTGCGTCATTATTGAATCCTCCCCCTTGATCCATGCTCTCCTGATTCAAGTGTTGACTTTCTGCAGCATCTGAGGCTCTCCCTGAATTGGATGGCTCAGAGTTTAAACTGTCAGAGTTTGAATCAGTTTCCTCAACTGACTCACTTGATGTGTCTTGTTGAGCTTCTTCACGCTCCCCCTCAACTGGTTCTCTATTTTGTTCAATTTGAGAATTTCCAATTTCTTCAGTATTTACCAGTAGAGGTTCAGAGTATGCTTCGTCAGAGTTTGTCAGAACCGCTTCATCAGAGTTTGTCGGTACTGCTTCATCAGAGTTTACATCACCAGAAAATAAACCTTCATTTTCAAAGCGCAGTTGATCATATTCATCTAAGTCATCAAGTCCAGTTATTTTCTTGTCATCAAATGACACATGTATAGACTCCATGATCACTTTAGTTCTCAGATTGTAAACTCTGAATGCTTTTGTTGACACTGGATAGCCAACAAAGATTCCTTCATCAGCTTTTAACTCGAACTTTGTCAACTGTTCAGGATGAGTCTTCAACACAAAGCATTTGCATCCAAATATATGAAAATATTTCAAATTTGGCTTCTTATTTTTCACCATCTCATATGATGTTTTCCCATGCTTGTTGATCAGTGTAGCATTTTGAGTAAAACAAGCATTTTGAACAGCTTCTGCCCAGAAATAAGTTGGCAATTTTGCTTCGTCAAGCATAGTTCTGGCTGCTTCAATTAAAGTTCTGTTCTTTCTTTCAACTACACCATTTCGCTGTGGAGTTCCAGGTGCAGAAAATTCTTGTTTCACTCCTCTTTCCTTGCAGAAAGCTTCCATTATTGAGTTTCTGAATTCAGTTCCATTATCACTCCTTATAATTTTGACTTTGTGCTGTGATCCTTTGTCCAATAGATTTACATGATCCAACAGAGTTTGAGCAGTTTCATCCTTCTTTGATAAGAAATACACCCATGTATATCTAGTATATTCATCCACAATTACTAGAGCATATTTCTTTCTGCCCATAGACATCACATTCACTGGTCCAAAGAGATCAACATGTAGAAGATGATAAGGTTCTACTACTGAAGATTCAGATTTGCTCTTGAAAGATGACTTCCTTTGCTTGGCCTTTTGACAAGAATCACATAGGCCATCTAAGCTAAGTATTGACTTGGGAAGTTCCCTTACAAGATCCTTTCTTATTAGCTCATTAATGTTGTTCAAATTGAGATGAGAGAGCTTCTTATGCCAGTTCCAACTCTCTTCATTTGACATTCTTGCAGTCAGACACACTGTTTTTCCATCAGAGTTTGTTACCAAACTTGCTTCATAAATGTTGTTGTGCCTGTGTCCAACTAGAACAACTTTTCCAGTAGATTTACTGATAACTTCACAGTATTCAGTATGAAAATCTACATGGTTTCCTCTATCACAGATTTGACTCACAGATAGCAGATTATGCTTGAGTCCTGAGACTAGAGCTACATTAGATATGATGACACTTCCAAGATTTATATTGCCATATCCCAGAGTAAGTCCTATGTTGCCATCTCCATAGGATACCTTTGGGCCAGCTTTCTCCTCAAAATCTGATAGCAGGGCTTTATTTCCAGTCATGTGTCCTGAGCATCCACCGTCCAAGATAAGGGTGCTCTCTTTTATGCCCTTGTTTTCAGATGATTCAGTCTCATCTTTGACAGTTGCCATAAGAGCATAATTTACTCCATCATCAGAGTCTGAAGTATCTGCCCAATCTTTGTCTTTAGAGATGAGTGCTTTCTCAGATTTGCCTTTCTTGCACTCTGGAGCATAGTGACCCATCTCCTTACACTTGTAGCACTGGATTTCAGATTTATCCTTCTTGCCAGACTTGGTCTCCCTTCCATTAGACTTTCTAAAACCTTTCCTTTCAGAGTTTGAATCTTTCCTTGAGAATCTCTTTCCTTTCTTAAAGTTCTTGAATCCCATCTTCTTGAAGGTCTTCACCATCAATGCAGCCATTTGCATCATTTGTTCTTCATCATCCTCAGAGTCAGAAGCTTCATCAGAGTTTGAGTCATCATCAGAGTTTGATGACTCACTTTCAGATTTAATGACTAAAGCCTTTCCCTTGAATCTCTTCCTTGATGATTCTTTCTTGATGGGCTTCTCCTCAACTTTGAGAGCAACAGATTTTGTCTTCTTGCTTGATCTTCTGTTTCTTTGTTCTATTTCCAATTCATGAGTTTTCAGTAACCCATAAATCTCATCAAGTTCAGTTTCAGCAAGTTCGTAATTATCTCTTATAGTTGTTGTCTTCAAATCCCATCTTTCAGGTAAAGATAAGAGAAATTTGAGATTTGATTCTTCAAGATCATATTCTTTATCAACTAGAGATAAATCATTCAGCAGTTTACAGAATCTGTCATATGTCTCAGTCAAGGTTTCATTGACTCTTGAATCAAAGTGCTCATACTCCTGAGTGAGTATTGTTTTCCTGTTCTTCTTTATAGCAGTGGTTCCTTGACACCTGACTTCCAAAGCATCCCAGATTTCTTTTGCAGTTTTGCAACCAATCACTCTGTTAGACATAACATTATCTAAAGCACTGTGGAGAAGATGTCTAACCTTTGCATCTTTTGCAATTGATGAGATGTCCTCAGGAGTCATATCTTTCTTTTCCTTTGGAACAGTCTTTTGTTTTTGACCATCAACAACAGGAGACAATTTAGTCGGCATATGAGGACCATCATATATTCTGTCAAGGTATTCTGGATCTGTAGCCTCCAGAAACATGGTCATCTTCACCTTCCAAATTGGATACTCCACTGGCCTGAGAATTGGAACCCTGATTGTTTAGGTTTTGATTTATATCGATCACACACACGAGTATTTTTGTAACCTTGAAGCTCTTAAGAACTCAGAATTTCTAGAGAGAGTTTTGTAACAGTTTTATAACAGATTTAATAAAACTGTTATTATTCATATTTGTGTTTATTAAAAGTCGAGAATCTTATACAATTGTATTCAACCCCCTTCTACGATTGTTATTTACTGGGCAACATTTACCACTTCATTGTCTTTCCATTGATGGACAATGCAGGCTACAAATACAAAGTTTCCTTTGTCACATGCTTGATAGATACATAGAAAGATATGCTTATATCCATCAACTAGTGCTTCAACCCTAACTGATGATATTGTTTGCCAAAGTCATGCTTCATTACTTAATCATGACTACAAATATCATCTCTACTTATCAGTAGAGGGGCTACGTTCCTCTAAGCAAGTAGTGAGCAGGACAGAAACTCTAGTAGGAATCTAGAGCTCCTGTATCTTTCTCATGCACACTTTCAAAACCGAATCAAGCTGGCTTAGGTACCCAAGTTTCCTTGAGCTTTGGCTTTTTAGCTTTTATGACTGTTATCTTCTCTTTCTGAGCTTTGAGCTTCAAAGGATTCGACCCATTCTCATCCCTTGGTTCTGACATTGAGAAATTAGCATTCACATGTTGCTCAAGAATATCAAAATTTGATGCTCGACAAGGAAATGTTTGAGCATACAAATCATTCAAGTCAGGCATGCTCCATGACATTTGAGGCATATTGAATTCATATCAATATGGATGGGGAACAAATGGCATGTTTGCATATCTTGTTGAATCTCGAGCATTGTGAGCAAAAATGTGATGCATGACAGGCATATCAGTCATAGGCAGTTGAGTAGATCTTGTATGAACAAATCTGCAAGAAGTATACCAGTGATTAACTCTACCACATCGAATGCAGGGCCTTCTGGAAGCACTTTCTTCTGATGGGTAGCTGCTACTACAGTCAATCATTGTTGTTTCATTCAAGCTTTCCTCTTCATCTGCATCTGACTCTTCTTCCTTGATGGTTTTGCTTCTTAGTGATTCAACCTGATTCTTGAAGCTTGGTCCAACCATATTGCTCAGTTTCTCTAGAGTCTGATTACTTCTAAATGGTTTTACCATATTTGGAGCAGTCTCCACATCCTCTACCTTCTTGTTATTGTGCTTCCAGGTCTCTTTACAAAATGTGTCCATTCCTTGAGATTTGATTATGTTGGACACAATGTAACTGGAATTATTCCATCTTGAAATAACCTCTTGTTCCTTTCTCAACTGCTCTTTCAAAACCACTTCTCTTTTTAAGACAACCTCAAGTTCATTTTTGGCATTCGTGCTTTCACCAAGTGTTTCCTTAAACTCAGAGACTTGAGTTTCCAACATAGCATTTATCTCACTAAGCATAATATTAGTTGCTTTGAGTCTGACATTTTCTTCAATGAGATTGTTAAAGGAAATACGCACAACATGTAATTCATCAAATAAACTCATTGCAGTGCTGCAACAAACTTCTTTAACATGCTTAGTTGGCTTCACAGAAAATACCTGATTTCTGGTTGAACTTGCTTCTTGATTGTCATAGGCTGTGGGTGCAAGGTTGATAGATCCCTCTGTTGATGTTGAACAACCCTCTTCAGTTGAAACCCTTCGCTAAAAAAGGACTTCATCTTCCAGTGCAGTTCCTTCCTTGCCCTTGTCTGTTGTGATCTTGATACATTCACAGATCTTCAGCTTTAATGTTGAGCTTGCTGCTTCTGTTCTCTACTCTTCTTTCAAATCTTGGTTGAAGATGACCACATATAACGACTCAGAAAAACGCTTGTACAGTATTAATATTTAATAATATTTGAGATCTATGATATGTGAATATTGTGTGAAAGGTGGATATTTGAAAATGTGATGATTAGATGTTTACTTGGTGAATGGTATGGATTAAAATATATGTGTATGCCTTTAATTGCATTTTATATGAATTTCTTATTAAAAATTAGTTCTTTTTGACCTTCCGGGAATTTTATAAAATCATCGGAGATTCTTTTTATTGTGAAATCTTTTTCACAACCTTTCTTTTATATTCTATTATTTTCTAAAATTAGTGGAGGAATTTATTTTTGGCCTTAAGGATTTAAAACTGATTTTATGAGTTAAATGTCATTTATGTGATTTAAACTTTGAAAATTCATATTTAATTCAATTTTGATCATAAAAATATTTTAAAAATATGGGTGAGCTTGTAAATTCGTATTCTCTGTTTTAAAAATAAAATTTTGATTTTAGGTATTATTTTCATTTTATTTCGGATTTTAGAAATGCAATTTAATGGTTTTCTTTTATTAAAAATCAGATTTTTGAATTATGAAATTACCAAACTGCCCTTGGGGTTATAAAACCCTTGTCACCAGTTCTTCTTCCCCATTTACTTTGCTCGACTCTCTCCTCTCTGCTGTTCTCTCTCTCGGCCATTTTTCGTTTTTGTAAAATCTTCTTCCCTCTCTTCTTTTCTCTCCACACAATCGATTGAGGTATATATATATATATGATCGTGTATGTGTGTGTGTATGTCAGTGTGTATATGTGTGTATATCAGTTTTGCATGCAAGGGCTTTTAGCGATTTTGATCTTAATTCAATTCCGAAAGCTTGCTTGTGATAATTTCGTGATTAATTGATTGTTTTAAATTGCTTATTGGTGAGGTTTGTTGAAGGAAACCCAAATTCCGGGCACCTCCGAACCATGCCGCCGTCGGCAATGAGCTCCGGCGAGCCGACAGGGATGATGATGATGTTCTTGATTCCAAATTTATATATTGATAGTTATATTTAGATGTAATTTTGATTGCATGTTGAGGAATTGAAATGCATGTGTGTATTTTCAATTTTCCCCTTTTATAAAAATTGGTTTGAAGTATTGGTGTTGATGATTAATTGATAATTTCATGTTATAGTGATTGCATGTTAATTATTGTGTTAAGTTTAGAGAATTTTGGATTATATATGTTTGATATTTGATTTTAAGTTGAAGGTTTTGATTTGGGGTTTTTGTCGGATTAGAAGTGTAGTGTTTGTGATTTTTTATGCTAATTGATTTTAATGTATAAATTGGGTACTTCTTCTTAAAGTTCTGATTTGTGAGTGTTGTGGAAGCCTAAGTAGTTGAGAATGGTTGATTAGTTGTATCATAGGTTATGCAATAAGAATGTTAGTGATTAAAGGTTTATGTGCAGAATGTTGAGATGCCCAGAACTGTCTGTTCTGTTTTGGTTAATTTCGAATGGTTGCTGCCTGTTTTAGACAGAGAGTCTAGGATGTCACTGTTCTAATTAGAGTCTAATTTGTGCACACGCAAACCTTGTATCGATAGAGTTAACGAATAAAAAGTTATGCTTGTTTTACTAAAAGTTGCGCAGCAGGGATTTTTCTGTGCTTCAGTACGTACTTTAATATGTTCGTTTTTAGTCTAAATAAACTGTTTTGAAGTTGGAATTTTTATTCTGATTTGGATTAGTATTCAGGAAGTATCCTGTCAAATATGGTATTTATTGGATTAGTTTTGGATTTATGAAAAATGTTTTAGTAAAGTTGTGCAGCAGGAATTTTCTGTGCTTCAGTGTCTACTTTAAATAGTTCGTTTTTAATCTAAACAAGTTGTTCTGAAGTTGAAACTTTTATTCTAAGTGGGATTAGTAATCAGGAAGTAGCCTGTCAAACTTGGTATTTGTTTGACTACTTTTGGATTTATGAAAAATGTTTTCGTAAAGTATGCGCAGCAGATTTTCTGCTTTGTGAGATGAAAACGTTGTTGTAAAGATGTTAATGATATGGTTGGCATGATCAAGTGAACTTAAGGGTATACCAAGTGTGGTATAATATGAAAGTCAGATTATATATTGTTATATGTTTATATAAAGAGAGTATGTTATGTGAACTTGAATGACAATGTGCGCTTATGTGAGTTTTGTGCTTATCATATGGATAAGAGATTATAAGTGATATAAATATTATGTGTTTACGCATTTAGGGAACGTGGGGTAGTTTAGAATAAGGATTAGAATTTTGAGAGGATCATTCTGAAATAGTATATACTCTTTTGTAGAGTTGCGAGACGTGGAACATAGAAATAAAGGCAAGACAAAGGCAGAAATTCAGTGAGTACATTTTGTTCTAAAAGCTACTTAAGAATCCAAAGAAGTAGAGCCTATAAATAAAGGAAAGACCAAGGTAGAGAACCAATGATTTCTCATTACCCTTTTTGCTATTAAGGCAAGTAATACAAACTTGCTTTCGTATTTCGATTCCATTGTTTCATTTTGACATATATGAATTGTTATCTTGCCTTGATATACTTTTAGTTCTGAAAACACCTATTGTTCATTGATAACCCTTATCTCTGTTCATATATACCATGTTGATCTGTATACCATGCTTTGTTTAGTTCTTTATCCTTAAACCTTTATACCCTGTTCATATCCATGAATTGAAACCTAATGACCTATGATTCTATAACCTGAATTTGATCATATACTTATGCATTCCCTTTTGTACCTGAAAGTGAATACACCTAACTCTCATTCTAGTACATTTCCAGAACAGACCTGATGATAAATATTTCTTATATTCCACTAATAGAAATCCAGATGGTTTTGATTGAACTTATCTGATTTCCAAAAGACTTCTTTATACCTGAATATGTTTTAAAAAGGAATAAAGCTTAGACTCATTTAAATTCTGATTTGTGGTTTCCACGGATTCCTAAGATTGGAGGCGTAAGAGGCCGAGTAACGCCGGTCCAGCACTTTTTAATTATAATAAATGGACTAGGGATGGACTAGTCTAAAGGCCAATATGTGCCTAATGGGACCCAATACAAGGACCAGAGGGACTGTGTGTCCGGTATGGGGACTTTACGTGGCTGATCACCCGTATTGTCCGGTGCGTTGTGAAAAATCTCCAAAATTACTTATTGGTTTTCTTGAAAACGGATATCTTGATAATGAAATTGGTTTACCCTTTGAAATTGCATATTTATGTCATTGATCCGATAATTCCTTAATATGGATTCTGCTAAAACCATGCCATATATATTGATATTGGAAACTGTTTTGAAACTGTATATTCAGTTCATTGTTCTGATAATCCCTTAATACGGATTTTGCTATACCCATGTCATACATATTGATATTGGAACTGTTTCACAATGGATAACTATTTGGTCATATTATTACTTGCTGGGCATTTGGCTCATTCTTTTCCCTATTCTAACCCACAGTTAAACGAGAAGATGGTACGCACTTTTCAGTCAGCTAGGAAGTCTTCCTATAGGGTTATTTTTGAGATGCCAGCTCAGGCAGGTGATGAAGACTTGTAAAAGGTGTTTTGTATAAGGGAATGTAGAACTTTTAAGACACGGTTGTAATAACTTTTAAGACTTATGTTTATGTATTAATGGATTAGATAGTGGATGCTTGTTTCACACCATCAACTGTTGAGATCCAAGGTAGAGTTGGGGTCGAGTCTACGTGTTTATATTATATTGATTACGGGTTTATTGTATAGAGTTTGTAGTGACTCCCCGATCATGACCCCAGATTGGGAGGGCGTCACACCACATCTCTTGTTTCTGTCTCTCCTTCTTTACTGATAATCTTTGCATCCTGCATAGCCTCAAGATTTGAGCACTCAAGAGTACTTAACATGCTGCTAAGATTTAGATCTTTGGGTTCATGAGTAGATGCAGAGATATGCTTCCATTTTCTGGGTAGAGAGTCTGCAAACACCAACTTTGAGTCCTTGTTTGACAACTCATTCCCAGCTTCTTCATTGTCATCTCTTTCCATGGTTGTAGTTGCTTTTGATCTTTAAACTTCTTGTGTGTTAGAAGCCTGCTCTGATACCAATTGTTATTCCCAGAACAACGCAACCTAGATTGTAGAAGGGGGGGTTGAATACAATCTAGTTAATTTTACAAAACTTTTTCAAACCTTTTACAGTATGAATAAATGAGTTGGTAAATTAACTAAGAATTGAAACAAGCCATGAACATAAATGAATTCTTCGAGTTAAAAGGACATGCAGGAGACAAGAAAACTTTTTAAACTTTTCAGGTGGGTTTCTCGGAAAAAGCCCACTTGAGGTGTATATTGAAGAATTCTCTGGTTTTGTTTTTCAACAAACTCCAGCTGCTTACACAGATGATGGAAGAGAGCCTAAGTGTTTTTACTTTTGGCTTTGTGCTCTCTACACATGCATTTCTATGCTACTCCACACAGTCTTATATACATCAACTGTGTGTTACAAACAAAATCTACAACATAATAAAATATTACATTTTGGTTCTGCTTGTTCACATGCTCGTCTCAGAAACTATCCTATTCGGGAAATGCCTTGGCTGGCATCAAAGATAAACTTGTATAATCCCAAATGGTGCTTTCTGATTGAGTGTGCTGCTCTCTTCAAAAAATTACTAAGTCCATGCAATTGACCTAGCTTCCAAGCCCATGTGACATCTGCATGAAGGAGACCTCTCCTTGGTTACCCAACTGTCAAGTCACTATTAGCTGAGATAAGTGAACTTGTAGTATTCATATAGGTCTTCATGCTTGTCAAGCCTTTCCTTTGTGTCCAGTTAGAAGTTAAACTTCTAGGTAGCTGCCTTAACTCTTATTTATCCATCGAGACATAAAAGACAATAGATGACTTCACATTTCACTTGTAGGAATTTGAGCCTTCGAATATTTACAATTTTGACTCCCTATTCCATCCATCTTTTGCATCGTTATCCAGCATCTTTTAGTCACGGGTGTGTAATGATGATCTCTGAGACTGTCCTCCATTCAACCTGCTAAATAAGGAAACCTCCAAAAGATTCTGTTACATAGATTTGTTTTCCATGTTGAATGAGATGAACATCAGTAGGCATATTAATTCCATATCCGTAGAAGTAAGATTCCATAACTGTATTCATAGATGAGACATGACATTCTTGACTGCATCCATAGATAGACCATGACCTCCTTAACCGCATCCATAGATAAAACATGACATCCTTAGCTGTTTCTGATGATCAACTTCCTTCAGCTTTTATCCGTAGATATGATGTCCCCAGCTTTTATCCGTAGATGAGATAAGATGTTCCTAGCTTCTATCCGTTGATGAGATAAGATGTCCTCAACTTCTATCCGTTGATGGCATATGATATTTTCAGCTTGTATCCGTGGACGAAATAAGATTTCATAGCATGATCCGTAGAATGGATACACTTAGCTTCATCTTTAGATAAAAGATCTTGTCATCTTTATTGATTCATCATTACTGAGTTGATTAGGCAGACTTACCACTGAAACACTTGGTGCTTGATTAGATGTCCGTTGGCTTGCTTCTGAATTGATTCCTAACTTGATGACAGAATATCTTCCAATCATTTGATGTGGCTTTTAGACCTTGGATAGACAAACTGCCTTCTAGTTAGCTCCCTGATTTATCAGCTTCTGTGAACTAGCTTTCTAACAATCAACTTCGGTGTCAAGATCAAATTCCTGTCTTGAGCATTTTGTTATCATCATTCCAAATAGGTCAACCCTAACACAGCCGTTGTAAGTCATATATCCTTTAGCTAATATACTTGTAGTGTACATAATATCTGGCATTATTGATCAGTAGCTCTGCTGTAAGGCTGAAAAGCTCATGCAAAGTAGATTTGAGGAGCTAAATGAGTATTTTTTTTTTAAAAATTCTCATACCAGCTATTAACAAAACTGAATTGAGTACCAAGGTAAAAAATTCATGTTTTGAAAAATATTTGGTGATCTCTCTCATGACTAAGTAACCGTATGCCAGAAATTATGTTAACCACTTGTTTATGTGCTAGCACCTAGATTTATCCTGGAATCATTTGTGTATCTCAAGGGATTATCAACCTTTCAGTACTTGATAACCCAAGAGATACTTGGTGTGTTCTAATTGGCTGCCTAGATGTTGATACCTGCAGGATAATTTCCTAACCAAAAAGACACAGCACACTCATGCCAACTCCAAGGAAATAAGTTCAGGTCATGGCTCAGAAGAAAAGTTTAACTCAATGTCAAACCAAAAGATGTTGCTGAAGCATCCATGTATTTCTCAAAAGAGTCAAGCACATAAATTTCATGCATTGCGCTATTGGAAGAGTGATGTGCATGATGTAGTGGAACTACACTGTGTTCCTAAGGAACAACATTTAACAAATATTTTACCAATGCTCTTAATGCAGCAACTCTCTCAGGTTGACAAATAAGTTTGGTAGGTCGTAACTCCTTATTCTCTTGAATATCTGTATTAAATGCATGCAGCCAGTGATTTTTGATCTCTGGAATTATTTACTTATTTTGTTGTGTTTTTTTTGTTTTATTTTGTTGTCATGACAAATCGATATAGCTGAATGATGTTATGTATCAAGTGAAGTTATCTATGAAATGATCCTCTAAGTAATATTCAATGAGATAGCATGCTACTTTTCTCACTGGTATTAAATAGTTGATCATCTCTAGACGTTAACAAGCTAATGCATTGATGTTCTTTGATTTTTCCTATGGATGAATATTCAGGGATATCATTTGTCAAATGTCATACATTTAATGAATGATGTCAGCTGAATATGTGTCTTGAAAATTCAAATAACTTGCTTGTCACATTGTTCAAAGGATATTGATTTTCTGTGATGTCACTTGTCTATAGATATATTTTTTAAATGAATTAGTTGGACGTATTCATATGGCCAACTATTGTCATGATAACTTTTCATCTATGTTGAGACGCATTTCACCCTAGGAACTCGAGTAGTCACTTCTTTTTAACTAGGGCGATTTAATGCATGTCTCTTCAGTCTTCCTAACCCATGTTTAACCCTAGTTAAGCACAGGGGTTATCTAATAACTCCCTGCCTATTTAAAGACACAGGTTGAGCTCTCCTCCTCATCATCATCTCAATTTTCTTCTTCATTTCTTAAAACAATGGCACCTGGTATTCTTGATATTTCTCCTGAGGAATTCAACCAGCTGTCAACCGTAGAAAAGATTCTCCGTTTACAAGAGAAGATTGACGAGTTGATACAAATTAAGCAGAATGAAGTGGACAGGATGAGAGAAGCCTTAGCCCTTCTGGTAGCCCGGAACAGGAGGGGAGGCCCCGGTGATGGCCCTGATGGAGCTCCTGGGGAAGCAGCAGCAGCAACTTAGCTGTTGACTGGCTGTTTCTCCAGTCTAGAGGGCGACTTGGGGGGCTGGGAGTTTGTTTGTTTTTTTTATTAGATTAATGTATTTGTAATTTTTTTTTAATAAAATTATTAGGGGTTTCCCCTTGTTTTGTTAATTTGTTTGTGTGATTATTGATTTATTTTCTTTCTGCTCATTTAGATCTAATAACATGTCTAACTATTTAAAACTGGATTACATGTTAACATGATTTAATTCTGACAAAAAGGAAATCTAACAAACGTCTCATAAAAGAAATTACATATAAAAATCTGATCTGTTTACAACTTTTTTTTGATGACTTGATCAAAGTGTGCCATATGAAAACCAGTAGATCATCAGTTCTACAGCTTTGACTCAATTTATCAAGAAACCCTAATTGTACAACTAACAGACTAGTGAGCTCTCCGAGCTACACAGTTCATGTTGCATCTATTTTGCATGAACTCAAAGAAGAACAATCAGAAGAATACTTGAAGAAATTGAAAGTATTTGACAAATTAATTAAGTTGTATGTTTGAAGCTTCTGATGGCCTTCTTGAGATTGTTGTCACAATTAAAGGGAAACTGGTAATCCTGGACTTTAAGAGAGTAAACCTTCAATGGAGAAGGCTCTTAAAAGTGCACCACTGGTAAAGGTATATCTCTAACCTTTTTCAGACTCTTAAATGCTAAATCTAAATCCTAGTTCTTTGCCTTTTCCAAAAACTGAGATGAGAACTGTTGGAATGACCCCCAAGTTCTCTACCCGATCAGTTACACCCTAAATGTAATAAATAACTATTAACCCCCTCTACAGTTTCTTAACAAACTGTAGTTGCAAAAACTAGCAAATCTCAACCAGTGGGGAGTGATAAAGGAGTTAAGTGAGGGTGAGGGCAGTGGTGAACATCAAGAAACCACTAGAAGGATTGAGAGGGTGTGATTACCAGCCAAACGACCTTATGTCTTCTCAAAAAGGCATACTGGTTAAAAATGGATTAGCTCTTTTCTGGTTGTAGTCTCTCAAAAGATTATGATCATTGAAAAATTCTCTTATCCAGGAGCACTAATGAGGGTTTGGAACACTGTGTACAAAATGTGACTTTAGACCATTTCTATTTCTTGAAGTAGGAAGGAAAAGTATGCACATAAATAGGGGAGCACACACTTTTCTTAAAATTCAGCTTGATGCATCTTCTTCAAATGTGAGGATGCAGTCCCCATTCTAATTCACCTCATTAAGTGATGATCGCAGCATTCAACTCATGAGTACTTGATTCTCCATTTTCTGAACTCTTGGAGAAGCTCCATTCACCTAGTGATCATTCTCTTTCAGAGAATTCGTTGGATCACTAGTCTCTTCTTGATGATCTTGATGTAGGCACTGTGCACTCAAATGTAACATTCAATCTCCACAGAACTTACATCAATTTCTACTTCACAAGTCCACTCTTCAATATCCTCTACGGATATCCTTCATCCGTAGATATGTGTCTCTCAACCTACAGATAAGCCTAAACAGCAGTTATCCGTAGAGAAACAGTATTTACTTCCCTGATTTTTCTTGTAAATTCAATCAGCTCATACAAACTGAGTATCAAGGAATTCAATATAGTTGAGACATCTATAGGAATGAGGGAAGGGAGCGAGTGGAGAGGCTAGCTTAAGACCAGGCAAAAGGAGAGGGAGAGAATAAGAGGCATGCTATTTCTTCCAGCATGGCAAAATGAGAGTTTTTGAGTACCCCTTTAGTAAGGGAAGGTGAGTTGTGTGAAGTGAGCCAGGATGAGATCCTGATGCAAAAATAGAGAGATTACAGAGAGAAATCTTCCCATTTATGAAGTGTTGGATTCATATACCCAAATATCTTATTCAGTATCTAGGTTAATACCTCCTCTATAAAACTTACTGATAACAAAAAGGGGGAGAAAATAGAGAAGATAGGTTGTTCTCAGGGGGAGTTAGAAGGAGATCTCAGACTTCAGAATTTCTCTACCCTTAGTTATAACCTATTGGAACCCCTTAGACGGAGGTATAGACTAAGTTACAGGAAAGTATATGGGATCTGACAGCTTTAATTTTTTTTCTTTTTGCAGCATCATCAAATTATGTCTAGTATTAACATCTATTTGAAGATCACTGAGAACTTTGCAGGGTTTTATTATCATCAACATAAGGATTTATGCCAGTTCTAACTGTCATAAATAGGGGGAGATTGTTAGAGTTGATATGTTTGGAATGATGATAACAAAAAACTCAAGACAAGAATTTGATCATGGTGTCGAAGCTGAGAGTCAGAAAGCTAAATAACAGCAGCTGATAATCAGGAAGCTAACTAGAAGGCACTCTATCTATCCAAGGACTAAAAGCCACATCAAATGTATGGAAGATATTTTGTCATCAAGTTAGGAAGTAATTCAGTAGCAAACCAACAAACGTCTAATCGAGCAACAAGTGTTTCAGTGGTGAGTCTGCCAAAACAACTCAGTAGTGGTGGGTCAATAAGGATTAGAGATGTTTTATCTAAGGATGAAGCTAAATATATATGTTCTACGGATAAAGCTATGGAAGTCTTATCTCATCTACAGATAAAAGGTTGAGAACATCTTATCTCATCTACGGATAAAAGCTGAGGACATCATATCCATTTACGGATAAAGCTGAATATAGTTGATCTACAGATTCAGCTAAGGATGTCGTGTTCTATCTATGGATGGAGCTAAGGATGTCGTGTTCTATCTATGGATACAGCTTAGGATATTACTTCTACTAATATTCTGAGATTACTATTCTACGGATAAAAGAAGTAGAATAGTAGTCTACGGATAAAGAATTAATAAGCCTACTGATATCCATCTCATTCAACAAGAAAAGCAAATCTATATAAAGAAATCTTTTGGAGTTTTCTATAATTAACAGGTTGAATGGAGTACAGTCTCAGAGATCACCAATTACACACTCGTGGCTAAAAGATGGTGGATAACGACATAAAAGATGTATGGAATAGGGAGTCAAACTATAAATATTCAAAGACTCAAATTCCTACAAATGAAATGTGAAGTCATCCATTATCTTCAATGTCTCGAAGGACAAATAAGAGTTACAGCAGCTACCTAGAAGTTTATCTTCTAACTGGACGCAAAGGAAAAGCTTGACAAGCATGAGGACCAATATTCAAAACTATATGTTCACTTATCTCAGCTTATAGTGACCTGACAGTCGTGTATCCAAGGAAAGGTCTCTTTCATGCAGATGTCACGTGGGCTTGGAAGCTAAGTCAAATTGCATGAACTTAGTAATTCTGGAAGACAGAAACACACTTGACCAGAAAGCACTCTTTGGGACTATCCAAGTCTATCTCTGATGTCAGCCAAGGCATTTCCCGAATAGAAGAGCTTCAGAGTTGAGCATGTGAACAAACAGAACCAAAAATGTAATATTTTATTATGTTGTAGGTTTTGAATGTAACATACCGTCGATGTATATAAGACTGTATGGTGTAGCATAGAAAATATGAAGAGAGCACCGAGCTAAAAGAAAAACACTTAGGCTCTCTTGCATCATCTGTGTAAGCATCTGAGTTTGTTTATACAAACCCAGAGAATTCTTCAATATATATCTCAGGTGGGCTTTTTCCGATAAACCCACTTGAAAAGTTTAAAAAGTTTGCTTGTCTCATGCATCTCTTTTTAACTTGAAGAATTCATTTTTGTTCAAAGCATGACTGGATTTTAGTTAATTTACAAACTCACATGTTCATACTCGAAAAGGTTTGAAAAAGTTTTGTAAATTAACTAGATTGTATTCAACCCCCCCCCCCCCCCCTTCTTCTACAATCTAGGTTGCATTGTTCTGGGAATAACATAAAGACATCTGAATCATGGGTCAGAAGGATCATGGAGTCAAAATACCAGTTCTTGATAGAGAAAACTACTTTCATTGGAAAGTAAAAATGCGACTACATCTAATGTCTATGGATGAAGGTTATGTAGAGTGCATAGATCATGGCCCTCATGTACCAATGAAGCCAAACACCTCAATAGCTCAAGAACCTGCAGGAGCTCCAAGCAGATTCCAAAGTTACCTTCATAATGGACTCCTGAGGATGCCATTGCAGTTCATAAAGAAAAGAAGGCCATGAATATTTTGTTCAATGGTCTTGATTCTGATATGTTTGATAATGTTATTAGCTGTTCTACATCAAAGGAGATTTGGGACACTGTCCAAACCACATGTGAAGGAACTGAGCAGGTAAGAGAAAACAAGATGTAGCTCCTCATACAACAGTATGAACACTTTCACTTCAAGAGTGGAGGATCTTTGAATAATACTTTTAGTAGATTTCAAAAATTGCTGAATGGATTGAAGTTGTATGGAAGAGTGTATCAAGTCAAGTATTCAAATCTTAAATTTCTCAGAGCCTTGCCAAAGGAGTGGAAGCCTATGACTGTTTTCTTGAGAAACACTCAAGAGTATAAGGACTTTACTCTTGAGAGGCTGTATGGAACCCTAAAAACATATGAGCTGGAAATGGAGCAGGATGAAGAAATTGAGAAGGTCCAAAAGAAAAATAGATATGTTGCTTTAGTAGCAAGTGTTGAAAAGGCTGAGGACATGAAAGAAGAAGCTGCTGAAACTACACCAAGCCAAAGTGCTTGTGAAGGTAGAGCTGAATTAAGAAAGTGCAAAGGAAAGATGATTGAAGAAAGTGACCCATCCAATCAAGAAGAAATGGATGAGCTAGATGAACATTTAGCTTTTCTGTCAAGAAAATTCTCAAAGCTCAAGTTCAAGAGAAATCTTGATGTGTCCAAACCATTCAGAAAGGACTCTCAAGCAAACAAGAACTTTGTTGAGAGGTCCAAATTTAAATGTTTAAATGTTTCAATTGTGGAATGGGAGGTCACTTTGCCAATGAATGCAGAAAACCAAACGCTAAGAAGAGTGAGAGGAAGTTTGAGCCTGTTGATTACAAGAAGAAATATTATGATCTTCTCAAGCAAAAGGGTAGAGCATTCATAACTCAGGACTATGACTGGGCCGAAGATGTGAATGATTCTGAGGAGGACACTGAGTTTGTGAACCTTGCACTGATGGCTAATTCAAGTGAGCAGGAGGCCAGTTCATCATCCAATCAGGTAATTACCACCAATCTCTCTGAGCTTTCTACTGAGGAATGCAATAGTGCAATTAATGACATGTCCACTGAATTGTATCATATGCGTATTTCTCTTAAATCACTTACTAATGAAAACACCAGGATTAAAGATGCTAATCAGTTTTTAAGTGATAGGAATGCAGTTCTGGAAACTCAGTTTATTGAGTTTGAGAAAATGAGAGTAGAGTGTCAAGTTGCCAAGGATGATTTGCTGATTGTGCTTAAAAGAGAAGAAATTCTCAAAGCACAATTAGCTAAAGAACATGAAACAATAGCTAGATGGACTGATTCCAGGAATGTTGCCACAAACATTATTAAGGCTCAAGGTGTGGATACATTCTACAAGGAATCAGCAAGAAAAGATAAAAAGAAACTAGATGTTGAGAGTCTAGGGGATGACACCTCTACGGATAATGAGCATCCGTTGATGGGTAATGTAAGATCCGTGAACTTTATTAATAATATAAACTGTATTATATGTGTAGAATACTTATTATGAAGTATTTTGAGTTTTAATGATAATGGTTGTTAAGTGATTATGTGTAAATTGGTGTGTCGAAAGCCCCGTTCAAATATTTTGTCATTTGAAAATATCTTCAATTTTGAGCCCCGTTTTGATAATTCAAGGTCTCCGTTGAAATTTTGTACATCATTGTTATTCCTTCATCATTCGTGTTCGAATCATTATTGGAGGACTTCTTCATAGTATTATATCCCTTATTATCCGATACTATTAATAGTGTTTGTTTTATTCAAAAGAAGAAAAATTATTCTAAACCCTAGCCCTAACCCTAATTTTTCTAGGGTAATTGATATATCGTCTGTATCAATAAATATATATGTTATAGCCCCAGTATTCTTGAGCATTAGTTATATAAATGATATGTATTGATTTGGATAACTATCAGTCTTTTTGGATAACTATCACCTCGTAAAACGTGTATTTTACATTATTAGGGTTTTAAAGCGAACCAGTGGATCAATATCGATCCAAAAATGTCGTTTAGGCTATTATTTTCCACTAAGTATAAAAAGGAGAATCGTACATTATATTTCATATAATTCGTATTAAAAATATGCAAAAATATAAAATTCTCGAACCGTGTTCTTCGTGTTCTTGAAAATCAAAATCAATTTCGAAGGTTTTATTGAAATCCAAATTCAAAGTTCAAGTACTCAAATCAAAGATCTTGAACTCTAGTTTCAGAATCTTCCAACCTCATCATCATCTGGTAATGTTTCGATTTTATATGAATTTTTCAAATTTCGAATTAAAATTAGGGTTTATATTCGAATTGGGGATTTTCATTCAATTGATTCTCCGTTCAATTGATTGCTTCCAACATGTTCCTAGGGTTCTAATTAGTAGGCATTCATGCTTTAATTTCATGTTTATGTTCAATTTTTACGGGTTTGATTTTTGGGTTTTGACCCGAATTCTTCTTTTTAATAGTCCGTTCTGGTTATTGATCTGACATGATTTTGGATATAGGGCTTTCATTGTATGTGTTCTTAGCTTCATTTTAACATAAAGAACGTAGAGTTTCATGTAAGATTTTAGTAGATCGGAAAATTGGTTTAAGGTCGCCGGAAAATAGTCGGGTTTGAAGTTCCGGTGATGTTTTTGGTTTGTTTTTTATCGGAATGTATTGGTATGATTATGAGGAGTGTTTTGGTATCAAAAGCCCCAATTTTTGATGTGTTTTTGGCTCGCCGGATTCTGGAAAAGGTCGCCGGATTCTGGGAATTTTCCGGCTGTTCTTCGCGACCCGGATTGTTCTTGGCGACCCGTGACCCGATCCAGTAACCCGTTTTCTGACCCGGTTTCAATCTTCAAAACCCTAATTCATTTTCAGAAAACTGTTTTTGAATTTTATTTTTAAATTTAATTCGAAAATAGTTTAATTATTTATAAAAATCATATTTTTATTTTAAAAATACATTTTTAAATTCAGAAAATTCTGGAAAATTATATTTAATTATTTAAATTCAAAAACTGATTAAATTTAATTATTTTTAATTAATAATTAATTAATTTAATTAATTGATTAATTCTTTTAATCAGTTAATTCTTAATAATTAATTATTAATTAGATTTAATTAATTTAAATTAAGTTTAATTATTTTCTAGCTTGATTTAATTATTTATAAATAGTTGGAGTGTTTAAAAAGTGTCAATTAATTTTTATTAATTGATTTAATTGCTTTTAAATACTTATAATGGGATTAAAAAATCCGATATTTGATTTAAAAATTATTTGTGACTTATTTAAATTCAAATAAGCCTCGAATATTGTTTTAAAAATATTTATAAGTGCTATACGGTTTATATGAGTCGATTAATGTGTTTTAATAGTCCGTAAATGCATGTACGATGGCTAATGTCTGAATTTTAATTACCGTAAAATAGATCGGGCATCCGATAGGAACCCGATTACTTGTTTAAATGTAAAAATGGTTATGAGTATATATCGAGGATAGAATGAGGATAGTTAGACTCACCGTAATGAGTTGTTTATTATAGAATCGAGTTCCCGGAGCAAGGGAAAAGAGAAGGTAGAGTGAGCTCGGTAGATTTCCATCAGCTACTAGACCAAGCAAGTATATGTGCCTTTATTTGTTGATTCAATTATAATTATTCTTCAGAATTTCATATATGTTACCATCAAAACGATTCAGATTATTTAATCTTCACCCGTATTGAGCACTTGATGATATTTCCTTGTATATTCCTAACTTTTGACTTAATCCACAATCGTGATGGATATCAGAAACCTTCACCTTCAATTCAGTTTATATTGATGATAACCATTGTTGACTTTCTTAAATGAGTACGTTGTACCCTTGAAACCATTCCGAATCTATTTCTCGGACTTTCTTTGATATTGAATAGTTGAAGCTCTTTTGCAACTATTACACCCCGTCATTGTGTATTTATTTTGTTATGCATGTTATTGCTTATACCTTGTGATAGAATTGGCATGTTTTAAAAATGAGACCAGTAATGGTCGGGCCATATTTATGGTCGTAATAACTTAAGGCCTAGATGGCCATGGATCCTAGTGGAGGACTATGCTATAAGCTAGTCCGGGGTTGATGCGTGACTGATCAGCAACTCAACCTTTGTATTTGAAAAATGTAGAAGTCCAATTCTAATTCCTCTTTCTTCAATAAAGATTGTTAAAAGCATATGTTTGACTTGTATATTGTTGATTCAGATAATTGAAATCTTTCCTTTCATTATGGAACTGTGATTGATATATATCATGCTTGCTGAGCACATATGGCTCATACTTGTTTTGTTTCTAACCCTATTCCAGTGAAGCGAGAGAATGAGCAGACACAGCGCTAGTGACAGTTCTCCCGATGCTAGGAGACCACCTCGAGTGATTGTCATTGGACGGGTAGTTGTTTTACTTTGGAAGTTAGACTAGATGTCTAGCTTTGTATATTAAGTGTGTAATAACTCTGAAAACTGGTTTGTAATAAATATGACTTAGAAGCTTATTTTATGCCATAATCTGGATGCGGTCTTGGATAAGGGGTATTTTATGTTATTATATTATTATGCATGTGTTAGATTCAGGTATATTGTGTTTCGTTGGTCGAGTGACTCCCCAAATCTGTACCCCGGGTTTGGAGGGCGTCACAGGTAATACCTCTACGGATAGTGAGCATCCATTGATGGACAACACCTCTACGGAAGTGACTTGTCCAAAGAAGTGTACATCTAGTGTTAGTCAAGAGAAACTTGAGAAGCTGAACAAAAAGTATGGTCCAACCAGCAAAAATTTTGTTCAGGGAGAAGGTAGCAAAACCAAGACTAAGGATGTCAACATAGGTCACTTGTCCAACAAGCAATTGAAGGACAAGGTTGAGAACATAGAGGTCAAGGCTGAGGTCAAAAAAAAAAAGAACAGAAATGGTAAGTTAGGGATTAACAAAAATAACAACTATACACCTGACAAGTTTGCTCCTAGGAAAACTTGTGTAAAGTGTGGTAGTGTTAATCATTTATCTACCAACTACAAAACTGTTAAAACTCCATCTGTTCAAATTCCAATGCATGTACCCAATATGCATGTGCCTGTTATGCATAACATGTTTGCACATACTGATCAAGCATCAAATTTGTATGCCAACATGCCATTTGTTTCAAATCCTTATATGAATGCATTCACAATTCCACAAATGACATTGAGCATGCCACACATGAATGCTATGTATGCACAAAATTCTCAAATGCCTGCATCAAACATGTATGCATATGAACATCCTCAGCATGTTGTCTCTCAGAGGTCAACACCCAGGGTCAAGGTTGATTTAACTCAACCTGAGATTAAGGTGCAAAATGACAAGAAAGGCAAAGTTAAAGCTAACAGGAGAGGACCCAAGGAAACTTGGATACAAAAATCAACTTGATTTGGTTTTGTTGTGTGCAGGGATACATGAAGAATCTATGGTACTTAGACAGTGGTTGTTCTAGGCACATGACTGGAGATTCTGCCATGCTCACCGAGTTTGTGAAGAAAGCTGGCCCTAGCATTACTTTTGGAGATGACAGCAAAGGTTATACTAAGGGATATGGCTTGATTTCAAAGGAGAATGTCATCATTGATGAAGTAGCACTAGTTGATGGAAGCTGGTACCCAAACCTAAAGACAGAAGTGTTATAGGTACAAAGTGGGTATTCAGAAACAAGATGGATGAAAATGGCATTGTAACAAGGAACAAAGCTAGACTGGTTGCTAAAGGCTACTCTCAAGAAGAAGGAATAGATTATGATGAAACATTTGCCCCTGTTGCTAGATTGGAAGTAATAAGGATATTCCTGGCCTATGCAGCCCATGCCAATTTCAAAGTCTGTCAAATGGATGTCAAGAGTGCTTTCTTGAATAGGGAACTGGAAGAGGAGGTGTATGTCAGTCAACCTCCTGGTTTTGAAGATCCAAATTATCCAGAATTTGTCTACCTCCTACTCAAGGCACTCTATGGACACAAGCAAGCACCTAGAGCCTGGTATGACACTCTGTCACAGTTTCTTTTAGAGAATCACTTCACTAGAGATGAGAAGCTTTGCAAAAGGTTTGCCAAACTTATGCAAAGTAAATATGAAATGAGCATGATGGGTGAACTTACCTATTTCCTTGGCTTACAAGTTAAGCAAGTGAAAGAAGGAATCTTTATTAGTCAAACTAAGTATATCTTTGATCTACTAAAGAAGTTTGATGTAATGAATTTCTCTCCTGCTAAAACACCCATGCCAACTGCCACTAAGCTTGAATTGAATACTAAGGAAAAATCTGTGGACATTTCAAGCTATAGAGGCATGGTAGGCTCACTTTTATATTTAACAGCTAGTAGACCTGATATTATGTTTGCTACATGTCTATGTGCTAGATTTCAGGCTAATCCTAGAGAGTCTCACTTAATTGCAATCAAAAGAATTTTCAGATATCTCAAGGGAACACCAAACCTTGGCATTTGGTACCCTAGAGAATCTGGTTTTGATCTAATTGGTTATTCAGATGCAGACTATGGAGGTTGCAAGATTGACAGAAAAGGTACAACAGACACCTGTCAATTTCTAGGAAACAAGCTTGTCTCATGGTTCAGTAAGAAGCAAAATTCTGTCTCTACCTCTACAGCTGAGGCAGAATACATTGCTGTTGGAAGTTGTTGTGCACAGATACTTTGGATGAAAAATCAACTAATAGACTATGGTTTAACAGTCAATAAGATTCCAATATTCTGTGACAACACTAGTGCAATTGCCATAACTGAGAATCCAGTGCAACACTCAAGGACCAAGCACATTGACATAAAGTATCACTTCATCAGGGAACATGTGATGAATGGTACTGTGGAACTTCATTTTGTTCCAAGTGAGCAGCAAATTGCAGACATTTTTACCAAACCACTTGATGAATCAACATTCTCAAGGTTGGTAAGTGAGCTAGGTATGCTTAATTACTCTTAATTTATTTAAATGTCTGATAATTTGTAATGCAGCCAGTGTCAACATGATTTTCACGAGAATTAAAACTCTCTGAAAAAGAAGAATTTTGCCTAAGTCAAAATTTCTCCCTCTATGGATACCCCTATCCGTTGATGGTCATTTCTGACATTGGATTTTCTTGGTCTACGGATACCACTTTTCACCTCTACGGATGTCAAATCCCAAAAGGTAAAATCCTATCCGTAGATAGTTTAGTTTAATCGTAACCGTTAAAGTCACAATCTTATCCGTAGTTACATGCGTATAGTACGTGTATGAAATTACAGTAAATTCGTGGATTTACTTTTTAATCCATTACTTTTAAACAGTTACTTTCTTGCCCAATCAGATAATTTCTTTCAATTATTCTGATTTTATTAGTGAATTATTTTGGGGGAGTATAAATTAAATTTTACTCTCAGTTAATCATTTTCTATCTTTTTCAAAATTCACTAAGGCAAGAACCCTTCTTCTCTCTCAAAGCAAAATCTCTCTCTGTGAATTCAAAGCTTACAGCAATGGCACCAACCAACAAAACAATGTCACTCACTGGTTTCACATTCGAGAAGAACAATTTCACAGCTCTGGTGGACTTCGAAGAGAAGAACACATCATATCACACTATGACGAGGTTCTTCTAGAACTGCAAGCTCTCAAAGGCTATGCTCGAAGCCCCCACACTTTATTTTGAGGTAATTGAAGTTATATGGGAATCAGCTTTTTTTTATTCTGTTAATGCTACCATTACTTTTGTTCTTCAAGGTAAGGAACATGTGATTAATAGTGACATTATTTCTGCTTGCTTAAATTTGACTGATAACAGTAGGTTAGAAAAGCATAGTGATAGTGAGATTGTTAACATGCTAAATTTGATTAACTATGCTTTACCTACTGATAATTTAAGTAAGATTCAAAGAAAAAGCATGGTCAAAGAATGGAGCTTTTTCTTTGATGCCATTCTTAAGGTGTTCTCTGGTAAGATTAGCAACTATGATGTTGTCACTTTCTCTATGCTTGATATTGCTTACATGCTTCTAAGTGATAGCTTTTATAACCTAGGATCCCTAATTCTTTATGAACTAGGTGCTAAATTAGGAAACAAAGCATCTAGAAGTAAGAATATCTATTATTCTAGATTTTTTATGTTGTTAGCTAACCATGTAGAAGAGAACTTGGTGATCCAATTCCCTTCAAACTCCAAGGAATGTTGGGTTCAAAATAAGAGAGTCCTTGAGGACTTGAATAGACTGAACCACAACAAGGAGGTTCAATTGGTGTATCCACCAATTTTCAATGCATCTCAAGAGGTACAAGTGAGTCAGGTAATCTCCTCAACTGTTCCTACCTCTATTGTTCCCTCTTTGATTTCAAGTGCCACAATGGAGGCTGGAACTGTCCAACAGCCTCCTACCCAAGTGGCCACCTCTAAAATTTCCAAATCAAAATCCAGAAAGTCAACCTCAGGTGCTTCTCAAAAGGCACCTGTTGCAAAAACTACCCAAGCCCTTGATGGGAGTGTGAAGGAGGTAGTAAGTGGTAAGGGAAGGGATGAACATCAAAGAAACCCCAAGAACAAGGAGGGTGAGATAAGTGTGTCCCAGCCTAGCCACCCTGTATCTTCTCAAAAAGATGCAGTGGTTGAAAAGGAATTAATCACATCCCTAGTGGCATCCTCCCAAAATGATGTTGCTATTGAAAAGAGTCCCCAACCAGGGACACAAAACAAAAGGGATAGGGACACAAGAAGCCCCACAGATACATCCATGGACTATACAAGGAGAAAGAGGTCTAAACAATCTGGGGTTGCACAGGGATCACACATAGTGCCAATGGCACCATCTCAAATTTAGTTTGATGTGGCTCCAGTAAATGTGGAGTCACAGCCCCATTCTTTAATCATTCAAACTGAAATAGAAACACCAAGCTCACCCACTCTCTCTTTGGATGTGGATATGATTCACACATCCATTCCTGATTCTCCATCTCTAACATTCTTGGAGAAGCCCCACTCTGAAATTGGTGGTCATCATCTTATTGATGATTTGTTGGACCACCAATCTATCATTTCTAAGACTCTGGCTCCATCTGTGGCTTTCAATTTAAAATCAATCTCCATAGATTCAGCCATAGTCTCAATTTCAAAAGCTACTTCTTTTTCTTCATCTACGGATATTTCTCATCTGTTGACAAGTGTTTGTCTGTCTACGGATATGCCCCAAATCAGCTATCCGTTGACATATACTTCTACTACCTCAACGGATACTCCTTCCACACTTGCACTTCAAACATCAAATATTTCAACTTCAAGTGTGGATGAGTTAGTAGTATTTCAAACACTTTTAGGATTGAGGGAAGGGAGTGAAGTAACTGAGAGTGAGAGGCTGGTTTGCAACCAGGCAAAAGGAGAGGAAGAGAAAGAGAGACAGACTACTTTTTCCAGTCTGGTAAAAGTGAGTACTGAGAGTTCCACCTTAGTAGGTGAAGGTGAGGGTGTGAGAGGTGTGAGCCAGGGGGAGCCCCTGATGCAAGAACATAGAGAATATGAGAGAAAAGCAGGTACAAGAGATATAAGGATGAATGTCAGTGATGCAGACAGGGAGAGACTGTTCCAACTTGAATATCAAAATGAGTTGGATCAAGTCAACCTGAATGCTGAGACATTTACTCATCCTGATCCAGCCTATCAAGTCTTGGCTGGACAGGGAAATATGGAGGCAGAAAGGATGTTGAATTTGGTACATGCTACTGAATCAATGTCTGGGGCAAAAGAAGCAATTCAAAATCTGCCTCCAGGAGCTGGTGAAGATTTTAGTTATGATGAAGACAGTGATGATTCTGGGAGTGGTGAAGGAGAAGATGAAGGCCCTTCCACTCTCCAAGAGATGCCTCCTTGGTTGTTTTCAAACTCCTATGTCCACAATGACACCAAGGCAGTCATTCTCAGGAATTATCAAAGGGCACTTGGTGAAGCTCAGACATCAAATCCACAGCATGCCACCTCAGTTCAAAACTTTGTGGCATCACTTCAGCTTCATCAAGCCCACATCCTTCAGCAAAGAGCCAACACTGATGACATCAAGAACCATCTGGATGGGGTGAAAGATGATTTGGCAAAAAGAATTGATGATGTTGCTCCTTCCACATCTCAAAGATGTAAGCAAGACAAGTTGGTGAAGGATGTGGATGCTCTTACTGTGAGGGTGGACAAGATGGAGAAGCAAATGGACACCTTCCTGTCTAACCAGAATATACAGACTCAGATTCTGCGACAGTTACTGCAGGCTACTGGTGTCACTCAAACTCTTGATGATAACAAAAAGAGGCAGAGTTCAAGTAAGGGGGAGAGTGCACTATGGGTCTCTGCACCAGTAACCAAAGGTGTTCCATCAAGTCAAGGGGAGCCAGGAGAGTCACCTCAAATAATATCTAATCCAAGTGAGTTTCAACTCACAAAGGTGGTCTCTCCTCAAGCTAAGGATGTTCAAGTCTTTCTCAACTCAGAAAAGCTTATCAAGGAATCCATCTTCCAGACTGTGACTTCATCCTCAAGTAGCCATCCTGTCCACACAACCATTCTAAAAGTTCTTACTCTTGACACCATTGTTCTACAAAGAAACTATGATGCTGAACACTCAAGTGTCAAGAAGTTTGAACCAATTTTCAGTGGCAGGTTTGGATCACCACCTAGACATCATGGCAAGAACAAACTAGAAGTGGACTATCCATTCCCCAAGCCTGATGAGTCTAAGGTGTTATCAACTCTTATCTCAAATCTCAAGAATACCAATGATGGTATGCTGAGGCAAGGATTGGCTGTCATCTACAGAAATGGCAAAGAAATTCACCTCACAAGCAGCCATCCTAGGTTCAATGAAGCAAAAGCAGAAGAGATTTCAAGGATAAGGAGAGAAGCCAATCCCCAGGGTTATGAATCTACACCTGAAAAACATGCTAGATTAGCCCAAGAACTATTGAGGGAAATGGAGGAAGAGAGTAGTGAGGCTGTAGAGGAAGAGGCCCCTACTATGAAGAAATTGAAGAAAAGGAAGACAGTAGTGAGGCTGTAGAGGAAGAGGCCCCTACTATGAAGAAATTGAAGAAAAGGAAGACAGTGCCTAAGTCCAAGCCAACCAGATGGAAGAAAAGATCACATAGGCCTGTCTCTCCTGATAAAGTAGAAGAGAAGAGAGATATATGGAGGAGGATTATTTTTGAAGACCCTACTATAGCTTCAACTCAATCTCAAACCACCTTCCATGAGGTATAGTACTTTTCTTTTCCTCAAAACATGCCATACAATACAAATATTGTATGAGGTATAGTACTTTGTTAAAATATTATTAACAAGTATCCGTAACCGGTATTTAACCCAAGTTACCAAACATTTTCGAAATTCCAATCCTTGGAAAAACATGGGGAGTTGTACAGGGCTACGCACTGGTTTACGATGATCAGTCGTCATACCATAGATTCTCTACTAGTAGATGGATAATCCCGAAGGTCATTACCCTAGCCGCATACGGGCTTTTAGGTTGGATCGGCGTCACTCGACCTCTTACATCCTAGTAACCACATGGCGACATCAAGGCCACACAAGTGGACCCGTTCCCTGCCAACGGATTCCACTGGACTGGCGTCACCCAGTCTCTTATTATATTTCCACCTGGCGACATCAAGGCCAGAAAAATAGTTTTTATTTGCGGGACCGTGCGTTACTCGGCCAATTACGCGAAAATGTCGTTCCCCCAAGCATAAGCTTGTTGATAGGTTTTGTAAAAATACCCTTACTTCCGGATTATATCGGAAGTAAGTCACAATGTGGGTTGACCGTTGTCAACTGACCTCGATCCTCGAGTAAAATATTTCAAAATCACGACCTGGGAGTTTGGTAAAATATCTTTAGTTCTGATAATTCAGAAACCCAAAATATAATCACTTTTGATGAAAGAGGCAAGTGAAATCATATATTCACTTCCTGGGATGGATTCCCAATTTTTGATAACTCCAAAACCTTAATCATCATTTGAGATAAATAATTTAAAAGTAGTTGGGAACCCCTACTATAGTCACATAAATCTCTTTTGAGATCAGAAAATATTTTAAATACCTATTGGAATCTTAAGTAATATTTAAATAAGGTTCTATGATTTTTAAATCATTTTTGGAATATTTAATAAATATTCAAATAATAAATATTGAATTATTATTCAATAAATTTTCACTTAAGTGAATATCCAAAATAATATTCACTTAATTAAATAATAATTCTTCAAATAATATTTATAATAATATTATTTAAATATCTCACATTAATATTCCAATATATATATTATTGGGTATTTAATCAACATTTAAAATAAAAAATAACTGTCCCTGAAACCCTCCAGCTTCTGATAGTATAATCAAGACAAAATACTAATTTGACTCCCGATCTAAGTTTTAAAATCCTTGTACGAGCGCTCTACCCTTAGAGTCTCTATAACACCTCGGTTTATATATAATATTTACGTAGCATATAAACCCTTATATATCACAAA
The DNA here is from genome assembly GCA_030848705.1 of Heracleum sosnowskyi. Taxonomy (NCBI): domain Eukaryota; kingdom Viridiplantae; phylum Streptophyta; class Magnoliopsida; order Apiales; family Apiaceae; genus Heracleum; species Heracleum sosnowskyi. The sequence continues at coordinate 70,818,377 of CM061240.1, forward strand.
GCTTTTTTTACCATAAGCATAATCAGTTTTAACTCTTTTCATAGCATTAAAGCAGAATATATCACAAACACAACATTAATCACAACAGCTTCCCTTATATGATGTAGGGTTTGAAAACTTGCCTTGGCGTCTCGGTGAAGTGGTAGTGGGGGCTTGGGAGTGTGCTCGTCGATCTATAATAAGATACACAATACACAATCAGTCCCCTAGAACCAATTAATGTGCTATAACTTAAGCACTATAGTTCTATTAATGAAAATAAAATGTCTCGCTCTTGGTCACTTATAACCTCATGACATTTCGTAAACTCTTAAGTCAAAAGTTTGGCTGGAAATCTATTCTCAAAACCCAAGTACTTTACCATCGCTAACTCGTTGTTTTTAACCATCCCCTTAAGGGTATTTCACTCGTGCAACCTTTGTTCCCGCATTTTTATAAAATCACAAACTTATCTTTTTAACACGAAACCTTCTAGGTTCCTTTCCTAACAATCCATGCTAGTATCCATTTTAATATCTCGACCCAATTCCATTTTTAAAGGGCTTCGTCACAATCTCAAAGTTCATGCAATGAACTACTTAGTTATCCGAAACCACTTTCACTAAAACGGATGTTTCTCCTAAACCATAAATCGAAACGATACGATTCTTTCGCTAAAACAAACTATAAAACAGAGTCTACATGATCATGGTCAGAAAGCCTTATGGTTATGCCTTTAAGGTATTCGTGATCTCTGTCCAAACTTCCTAAGTGAATTCTGACATGGTAACGACGCTTAAACGTGATTCCCGTGTTTAAAACACTCTAATCAATTCACCAATCCACAACCAAACAATCACAACTCAAGGATCTCATCCAACCCAACTTATTTCTGTCTAAACAAGCTCATCACATTATTCACAAATTCAACCATTAATCAATCCACTAAACATCATACATATCATGCAAATCATCTCTACATCACACTATCACTAATCATTCTCAATATAATCACTAATAACAAAGTATAAACACAAGTGTGGGAGGGTTTATACCTTCCTTGATACTTAATATAGCCTAGCAATGGTTAGTATGCCCTTCCTTTGTGACGCCCCCAAATCCCGGGGTCAGTGGACTTTGGTCGTCACCTGAAATCTCAAATAAAATCACCTGCTATATATATTAAACCACTACAAATATAACATCTGCGACCCCAACTCTACCAAGAATCTTTTAAGTTATAGTTCTAGAAACAAGAAACCAAACTCATATAAACTTTAACTTTCTTTTACAACAATCTCTTTACATAAATCCTATACCACTAGTATAACTTCGATGAGAAGTATACCAGGCCAAACTAATTATATACATAATAGTATTTACTGGAAATAAACTTTATACAATACCCTCACACTAGATCCAAATGCTCTGCATCAACTCATCTTCCCAACGTCATCTTGAATCATCTCGCTCCATAGCTATGCAATTAAATACTGGCAATCTATCTTTTCACTAGAGGGTTAAGAGATAAAACAAGCAAGAGTGAGCAAAAGAAGCTCAGCAAGTATATAGTACTGTACAAGATCAAATAATGATGCAACAATATCTAAAAAGAAATTAACTCAACTGGGATAGAATAATGGTGCAATAATAGCAATATGTAAAAGAATGTACTCAGCTGGCCAAGAAGATGGCAACATATGAAAAGAAATAACTTAACTGGCAACAATGAATAAATACTGATAATCAATATCAAACTATAAGATTGAATTGGATTTTTACTGTGACGCAACGAGTTAAGGTGGATGATCAGTCACACCAAAACTCCGGACCATACCCACGGTATGTCCAAATACTGAACTGGATCCAAGGCCACTTTGGCCTACATAATACTGATACTCTGACTGACGTCTGCAGTCCTTAAAACATTTCATTTTAATTAAAAACTTCCAATTCAAACTTAGCACTGGGAGTTAGGTGTCGGAACAATCGACCACCTCATTAATTCAAACTATTACTTTCAACTGTCTGATCAACTTTATCAACTGAATTAGGCTAAGACAAATGCATAAGAATTAGATTTCCCATCACAAGGAATCAAGGTATAATCTGACAATACAAGGTGCTGCAAGGTATAAGTTTGGAATTGAAATAGAGTTCGTCAAATCACAAACAATAGGTTATCTCAATCTCAGGATAATAAAAGAATCTGGTTATAAAACAGTAATTTAATTGAGGATTGAAAACAGAAATCTTGATACGATACTCTGAACAAGAGAGTACGAGTTAGTAAACTTGCCTTTGGTCCTTAGCTACTACGTAAAGCCGAAGTACTATTATTCTCTCTTCTTCTATCTTATGACATCACAATCTTTATTCTGGTAACCCTTGGTTCCATCACATATGCGGTTGCTACGAGTCTGCACTATCGAGATCGTGCCCGCCCAACTATTCACTAATTAAATACAAGATATACTTTAGCCTTTGCACTATACTTCTACATAATATAAATGTTTATACACTTAAGCGCATATATATTTTACAGAAAATTGGGCATGACCTACTCGTAAAGTGGACATTGCCCTGCTTTCAAAATACCAATAGTACTAATCCAATCATCCACACACAATTCACAATTTATTTAATACTCAAATAATCTGCCTCGACTTGCAGTAGCTCTATTTAGAAATAAGCAATCACATACCACATTTATCACATAGCACGTCCATCATCTAATTCACATGATTTCTATACTTCACGTAACACATAGTACATGGATAGACTGACAACTCCTATAACTATACCAATCACTAGCTGCACATTTAACACCTAAACACATTTCATTCACGTACGCATTTAAACTAGCTTATCATATCATACGATTTAACTTAATCAACTTAAACTCACAACTATAATTAACATATTCAACTCAATACATCATCTAAATGCATAGCACTTATCAGTTCAATGCCACTATACAATACCAAACTCATTATCAGAAAGTAACATTTACTCCTGAGACAATCATTAAAATCCAATTAAATTCAACTCTAGGTATCAACCTCTTTATAGCATTTATAGACTCGATTAACAAATAGCATAACCCAAGGTCATCATCATACGTTCAAGACTCCACAACAAAATACATAAGTCACATAACACGTCATAAAGTTGAAACTCTTTTTGGAAAATATTTGGTCTTCCTTTTATAAAAAATTTTGAATATAAAAATCTATGGATCGCAAAACAATCATTATACTTTAAATCTGATTATCACTCGATTAATTAAAATCAATCAAGTCAAACAGATAATGAATAAATAGATACTAAAATAATCAAATAGTTTGAAAATAATAATCAAATTTGATTCATAAACAATCAAAATTAAATAATAACCAATTAATAAAATTCACCAATTAACTCTTAACTTAATTGGTCAATTAAATTAATTTCATTATTATCTAAAATCGATTAAAATAAGCAAATTCAATTACTCTTTAACTCTAAGGGTTTTAAAACAATTAATAAAGTAAATACTTAGATTTTACGAAATTTCGGCATGACCCGTTCGTAAACAGGACTAGCCAGAAATTTTGCATGTACTATTCTGCGTCCCCAATCACAGGACGGATCACATAGTACAGCACAACAATAACCTGTATACTTAATAGAAAATAACCACACTATCGCTTCAACCAATTATAATAATTCCCCAAGCTGGGAATCCACCAGAATTCTAAATCAATCGTACAACTAATTTACAACTCAAACTAAACTTTAAATACATCACTACAATATACAACTAACGATCACTCGAAACATTAACAAGTTACGAAAATAAACTCCGTAATCCAACTCAACATACTAAAATGAACTACTAAAGTAAATATGCTACTAAGATTTAAATTCCGTTGAACATAACTGAAAATTATCAGTAATTTATAAAGAAAATCTGCACCACACTCTCCTTTGTTAAAACAAAACCTGCAAACCAATAAAATATTAAATACTAGCAAAACAAGTAAACTTCGAAATTTATATATATATATACTAACTAAATCAGTTAACAACATTCACATACTATTTAAGATCGCACTCAAATAATCGACGCTACACGAATATCACAATTTCAGCACATATATATATATATATATATCTCAACCAACTATCACCATTTATAAACAATTAACTATTGCAATTAACTTTACTACACAACACAAGTTAACTAAACAAAACGAACTGCTAATTAGCATCCAATAATTAAAACGAATGTACTACTAATTATCACAAATATGAATTTATACTTGTCATAATTTATCAACAAAACGAATTTATAATTAATTCTACAAAACAAACTTATAAACAACATTTAAGTAGACAAAACGAATTTAGTAACGTCGACACACACATATATATATATATGTATGCAACTTAACCATTTAATACGATTAATAAACGATTAATCTCTAAAACAAATTTATTAACTAATTCCATATAAAAACGAATTATTAACTAATACGAAATCACGAGAATAAATTAAACCCTTAAGTTTCACCCGAACATAATCCTTTGAACTAAAAATTATAAGCTCAAATTCTGCCCAACTATACCATAACAATTAAAACAAAAGATTTGAACTAATAATTAATACTTAATAATGAAAAACGAATACTAGTTATCACAATCCATAAACAATCATAGTAAAACAAAGATTAACTTAATAATACGATATATATATATATATAAACGAAATTAAACAATTATCAAACGAGTTTAAACATCATATACATAAACAAAAACGAATTCACACACAATCAAACTCAAGAAACGAAAGTTGTGAGTTCACTTCTCACCCACAAAATCGAACTTGGAAGGCAGCCATGGACAGAACGGTGGCTGTGGCGGCGTTTTACTGGTCGGAAAATGGACAGCAAGGGCGGCGGCCGGAGGTGGAAACGGCGCCGGAAACCGCGACGGCGTATGGCGTGGCTGCGGTGGAAACTGCGAAAGGAAGAGGAAGAACAGAGGCCGGGTGTTGCAGCGGCAACAGAGGAAAATCGAAGGGGGGGTTCTCAGTTTTCTTCTCTAAGTTTCTTTTTCCCGATGAGTGTGTGTGTGTGTGTTTGTGTAATACGTGGGTGTGTGTGTATATATGTTAGATTAGGAAAGTTTTAGATAAGGTTGAAACCACACTACTTTAATTAGCCCCTGACTGCAATTTGCGGGAACTAATACGATACTAAAAAAAATGATTTTTAAATGAAATCAAATTTAAAATAATTAAATCAATTCATAAAATCATTAATATACTAAAATTATTCTAAAAATTATTTAAATGCACAAAATTCATAATTAAATGAATTTTGAACTAATTTACTTAAAACAAATATGTTCGGCTCAAATTTACTAATAATTGTCAAAAATGAATTTTTAACACATAATACCACCTCACATATTCACATAATATTATTTAAACATTTAATCACATAATGCAACAAATTTTTAATTTACTCAAAATAAATAAATATTACTATTTTTATTACTCAAATAAATAGGAAATTCGCACCTTAATTTCCCAGATAAAAATAACCAGCTTTCACATATATTTTTTAAATAAAATATACACATAATACAATTCCTCCTCTTTGAGAAAAGGAATAAAATATTTAAATAATAATATTAATAAACCCTGAAAATTAGGGTTACTACATCCTTGCTCCTTGATTATCCTTTACAAGCTTAAAACTTCAAGATCAAACAAGAAATTCAAACATTACTATTCATTTCTACTATTCATCATCAACTTTGATTCAACTTTTGAGCATGATAACAACCATGGATGAAGCTAAGATCAAGGATTTACTATAGTCTATGGATGAGGGTGATTTAGAGTCCAAGAACTTGAATTATGGTTGAGTAGAAATGGAGGAAAATTTCTTAAGCTTTGGTGAACATGAAAGGGCCGAAAGTTTGAAGGAGTTTTGATGCATCTCTTTTGATTTTCTTTCTTTTTTTTTTCTTTTTGTTTAATTAAACACTAATACTTGCCATTTAATTGTGTGGTCTATATTTGATTTTGTCATCCATGGACACATGTCAAGCATTGGTGGTTTTGTGGAGAAAGTGGTGACAAGGTGGTGATTCATCACCTTGTCATCACCTTGTCACACCTATGTCATCTTCATGCATCATGCTTATGTCATAATTTGTATCATCAATCCTTTTATATGTTGCACTTGATGATCTTATATGATACTTCTCCTTTGTTTATTTAGGGTTTAATCCATAATTTCGTTACGCTTTTGTTTTGTCGCTAAGTTTCGCGATAGGTTCAAGTGATTTTAAAACGTTTCTCTGTATCAATGATAGGAGATAATTCCTTGATCTTTTCATAACCTTGGTTTAATATGTGATTATGGATTTCTCATTCTACATACTTTCTCAAAACGATCAAATTAATACATCCTTGATTGTCCAGTGAATAGTGATTTAAAACTCGAATGGAAATCTTCTGATTCTGATTGCGTTTGCATTCACTTATTATCCTTATACATCAATAATATAACCTCGAAACATTCATTCCATGTCATCCACATAGTGTGGTCTGAAAAATATTTTCTTCAGCCAATTTACTATTCATCAGGGCAAATTTACTATTCATCAGGGTTTCAAATATTACAAAATTTTGGGATATTACATAATATATCAATTCCACATGAGATAGAATAATCAGTAAAGTGTACCGACAAATTATAATTATTTCTAAATTTTGCATTTGGACCATTGTATTTCGACATATTTCAGATTCTAAATCGGAACTTAACTAGATGTTTGAAAAATACTAGAAATTTCATAAGTTTTTAACTTATGATATTAGAGCTCTATCTAGCTGTACTGCATCACCACTTGCAGAGTTTAGTAAGTTTGTTTGTGAGATCGACAAGTTCATCGTCCCAATAATATGGGGTTTTATTACATCCCACATCGATAGGAATTAATGTGTTGAACGTCTTTATAAGGTCCGGTTAATAATCAATGCATATCAAAGTTGCTAGATTAGCATTTGGCGGATTTTCAGTTCTATAAGTTTATTCGATTTCCAAAAAAGTCTTTGAATTTGACCCATAGAAGGTGCTTAATTTTTCTTTTCTTCCCCTTTTCACTTATTTAGAAATTTTTTGAGTTAAAATTACAATTTAAAATGATAGTTTTTGACAATTTTAATAATAGTAAATGTTAAAATGGTCAGTCCTAAGTCTTGATTTCATATTTTATGCAAATTTAGAAGATAAAATTAAAAAACTTGTTATTAATTACTCTCTTCGTCCCAATTTATCCATCTTGTTTGACTTTTTGTGGTCAAATTGACTCAACTTTGATCGTAAATTATAAATCATTCTTTTATTATTTTAAAAGACCGAAATATACATATTAAAGTAAATTAAATATATTTTTTTAATGATATAATTTTTGTAATTGTTTTCGATTGTGTACTATATGAAATTTTCAGTAAAATTTGGGTCAATTTGATCATAAAAAATAAAACAAAACAGATAAATTGGGACGGAGGGAGTATAAAGATTTTTCACCTATCAATACAACTTTGAAAATGCGTAAAGATTTAAAGATTTCATATATGACTTTTATCAAAATTTAAATAAATTATAGATTGCATACCACGTTATCGAATCAATATATAAACTCGATCACGACCAAAATAATGCTCGAAAGATATTATTCTAAATATTTACGTCCAAACTAGAAAACTGTTACTAAGACAAATGTTATATGATCACTGAGCTATCAAGCTATCAGATACCCTAAAATTTTAGAAGTTATGTTAGATAATGACAGGTGCCTCTAGTTTGAATATGTAAAGAGTTAAATTTCCTTCATCTAAGCAGAGTATTTCTGCTTGTTCTGTTTTACCGGAGAAGCCAAACTAGATAACTAGTTGCTTGGGGAAAAAACTAGATAACTAGTTACAGGCTTACAGCATATACAAAAGTTCAATGTCTATGTGAAATGATCTCATATCTCAACAACATTTAAAAAGCATAATATAAACGAAACAAACAATAGGAAAGTGCCTCTTTGCTAACTACACAATCCATGAACCCTCCGGTATTTTACTACGGGGATAATTATCAAAGTCATCACTTATTTGGTTCAAATGTATTAAATTAGGAAATATACCTGAGATACTAAAACTGCCTACCTTGGAAAGTCTGTCCGAATCTCCAGCTTGGCGGAGCAACATTATAACAGGTAAGTGTTGTACCAAGACTATTTGTGACCTCGAAAGATAAGGAATGTCCAATGTTGCATTGCCAGTTGTGGCCCCAGTTTGTTCTTCCCATCGGTATCCACCCTGTGTTTCGCTGCCACTACTTGACCATCCAATCCTACATTGCTAATCAAAACGCCACAACCAAATTTTTTATAACAAGTAGTTGACATAATATGTTCCGCTAGACACTCAATTAATGAGTGTTGCAGTTGCAGATCTCCACTTGTAACCATGCATCAACAAAATTAGCACCAACACTAACACACACTACTGAGTGAGTACAACCCCTCGCCTTTTTGTGGCAGACATTAAACATGGCAACTCACTCTACACTTCACACCTACTTCTCAGTTATGGCCTCTCCTTTTCATTCAAACTACTCTTACTTATAATAAAGGAAGTCAATTATCATCTTTATAGTGTCCCCACTTATTAATTTTTCATTTTTACTGACTTGTTCCTTAACTCTGTATATACCAGTAATTTTTTTTAACAAATAATAATGTAAATTATTAGTTATTAAATTTAGGCCTATCAAGCTCAAATTAAAACAAGTCTGAACCAGATTTATTTAACGTATTTATGAAAAATAAAAATAAAATGTTAAAACATTGATTATACATTTCTCCAACATTTGGAGTGTATCTTTGTTGTTCATCTTCCTCCACACGTTATAAACTTGGCAGAAGTTGATTAAAAAGGTGTTTTCTCTGTGTTGCAATATCTGCAGACTGTAAAGATGATCAAGTGTTGAAATACTAGGATGAAAAATTCAAGCAATACCCCCTAAAACTACAGCTTTAACTTGAAACATCATTGTACTTGAAGACACAATCATAGAGCCTTCCTCCCAGGAACTGGGCAACCTCAAGGTGCTTCACCTATTATAAGAAAAGAAGCAAAAATAAGGATCAAAAAGAGGTCAACTAAGGTCCTTAAAACATAAATAACTGTTTGTAAATGCTTTGCGGGCAATTATTAAATTAGTTAAAAGAAATGTATTACCATCCCAATCTTGAGAGAGTCACATTTGAACTGTGCGTATAGATTCGTCTCTATTCCGCGGCCCTGGAAAAATAACCATGGAATGCAATTAAAGGCTAAATCTTGTTCACCTCCTTCATTTAGTTAAAAGAGTGTTTGAATTGGGCTTTCTAATTAGAGAAGCTCAACCCCAGTACTATGGTCCGAAAACTTAATTTATTCTTAAAAAAATGTGGGGGCCTCTAATGACTGGACAATTCTAAAACTATGGGATAATAATGTATAAATATTACATTACAAATAACATTTATCGTATACTGAGAATCTTAAATCATAATGTTATATAACACTCTTTTCATAGGTCATGCACCAATCAGGTACAGAAAAGACCAACCATTCCTTCCAGTATTACTAGGTCCGCATCACTCGCTATATATTCCAGTTCTTGTGATACACTTGAAAGATCAATAACCTGCCACATAGATATCCAGCATTAGAAAACACTTTCACCAATTTCAGATACGGGAAACTAGTGATGGGAGTCGGCACAGCACTTTCAACTTCTTACCGGTAAATCATTACCAGAATTTACAATTAGAAGATTGGATGCATCAACTCCAGCAAGCTGACCATGTTCATCCTTCAACTGGTACATCAAAAGAAAGCATTGGAGTTGAACTAACATTATCAACAATCTACAGTTATATATATTGTCATAGATAATTGACATAATTGTTCTACCACCTCTGACAGAATCTCAATAAGCTCAGAGTAGGTTATGTCATTGATAGAAGGCAGGTCGTTGGCTGCCAACACGACCTGCAAAACAAAACAATCAAGCCGAGACAACCCATACTAAGCCACAGACAGAAATGTTGATATCTACCTTAGTCCCTCGACGAAGCAACTCCCTTGCAAATGGCAAAATACCTAAAACTATGTCCGCACCAGAATTATCAACAAAAATGACAGCCTGCCGCAATACAGAAATGAATGGGTTATAATTATATGATAGGATAATAATATACTACAGAAATGTGGATGTGCAACACAAGATTCACTTAAACAGAGCTACAAACTTATTCCCAAACCGTTTTGGTAGACTTCATCACAAAATAAACTTATAGAGAAGTACAACTTGCCTTTTCCCAAGTTTTTTTGGTCCATTTCTGTACAAAGTTGTCCAAATCATCTATGACCCAAGGTCGAGGAACAAGATTTTGGCAACTGGAAAGAAAGGATACTCCGTCTTTTGAGAATAACTCTGCAAGCTACAAGAAATTGAAAAGAATCTTTTTACACAATGTACTGGGAACCTTGAAAAGTTAGATGCTGGTTCTAAATAGTGAGACTCGGAGTTGGACAAGAATTATAGTTTTAAATTTGGAATCACCACTGTGTATGAGAGTCTCTTGGCATCACAAGGGAAGTAAAGAGAAAAGAATGTCACTGTTTAAAGTTGGACTGTTATACACATAAAAGTAACAACGGTATTCCTATATGTGTACATATAAATAATTATATATACTAATCTAGAATACTGAATACCACTTAATGAGTATCTTGTATATTAGATCGGAAACAACCTCAGGTATTTGGAGACAAACTTTTCCATATCAGGTCCTTAAACGAAAATATTTATCCTTTACTCACTGCAGGATGGGCAGCAGGGGATTGCTTGATTTAAATTGTCACACAGCTTTTCAATTTTACATTAGTAGTTACTTTTTGGCGGTTCCTGCCACGTAAATTGAGTTCTGTGTAGCAGCATTTCTGTAATTTTTCAGTTTCATATTGAAGGTTCCAGCAATGTCATTCAGTTAAAGATTGATTTTTTTTTCTTTCCATTCAGGAGTCATATAAATATCTAAAATTCATTTGAAGTGATGCAAAAATTTGGTACCTAATAATTAAAAAAAAAACTTCTCAGGGCAATACTTTCTCGTCTCCCTGCATTGTTCCTCCTGCCCCAAGAATATTAGTCTTCCTTTTGCTAAATTCCTAGCTTACCCGAAATTAACTCCTATCCTTTCCTATCTATCTGTGTTTTCTTTGGTTCTTTTGTAACTGCTTCAAGAGCCCGCTAGCTAAAGACTATCTCACATTCCTTCAATCCTTTCCACCTTGATTACTATTCTTCAACAATAGGAATATTAATCTTTAAATAAACGTATTTATACATAATATGTGCGAAATTGAACAGAGGGATAGATTAATGTTGATGAACACTTGGTTAGATTGTGGTTCGGTTCATTGTTTCCATGAGACAGCATCTCAGATAATCTCAATCATCATTTGTTTTTTTTTATCCCCATCTCTGGTGATGCAGGACAGAATATTGAAAGCAATAAACAAGCAGAAATTATATGAATCCCAAGAATAATCAATAATATTATTCTCAAGAAAAGTGCATAATCAAAGTGTAAGTAATATATGCGGGGGGCTTACATCGCTTATATAGAAAAATTAAGCTCTCATACTAAACCTAATGGACCAAGGCCCACAAACAATTGGGCTTTATTATAAATAATACTTAAATAATAAACTCCTAACCCCGCATATTAAACATAAACAAATAATTTTTCTCTAAACTAAATACAAATAAACCAATTAATAACATATATAAAAATTCTACAATCCCGTTCCTCATCATCTGGTTTCCCTTCTTCAACAATTGCAATAACATGCACTAAATATAATCGTGTATATAATGCGGGGAAACATAAAATTTCACAATTCCTGGCATTGTAGCCTCAAATTAGACATGGCAATTCGTTTGTGTCGTGTACTTTCGTGTACCCAAATACTAAACCCAAAACCACCCATTTCGGGTTCGTGTAATTTCGTGTTCGTGTACCTTCGTGTCGTGTACTTTTCATGTCATGTTTTCATGTAATTTTAATTAATAATAGGAATAAAAATAAATAAATAAATGTACCGAAATATTAAAATTTTCGGTAATATTTTTACAAAATGTATTAAAAAAATATATTTACATATTATTTACAAATAATATTATAAATTTATGTATAATCACATAAATAAATGTTAAATCTCTAATGAAAATATTAAAATATTTCATATAAATATTAATTTATAAATATCTATTTATTTATTTCGTGTTCTTCGTGTCGTCTCGTGTACTTGAAGGGTAAACACAAAACCGACACTAAATCTCGATCGTGTACTTTCGTTTCGTGTACTAAAAATTCAAACCCAAACACTAAATTTTCTTGTCGTTCCGTGTTGAAAATTTCCGGGTCTACCTAAAATCCTCTCTTGGTAACAGCAGTTCAAGGGTTCAAGCCTCCGTGAACTTGTGAAGCCATGTTTTTACGAGTACTTAGATATCCAAGTACATACATACATATGTATGTAATTGAACAAAGAGATCAACTGATGTTGATGGGGACTTGGTTAGTTATAGTTGTGGCTCAGTTCATTGTTTTAACGGGAGTGACGGAAGTTTGAAAAAGTAACTCCACTGCATGGAAACCCAAAGACAATAAATTTACGATGCACGAAAGCTTTGAGAAGAGATGAATATACATAATATGAAAACAAGAATACGATAGACTTGGGTGGATAAACCGCATAAAATAAACTACCCCCACGGATTTCCCGACCGCATAAGGAAGAATTATGATGCATCCCATTAGGAGACTTAATTCAATATTGTTATAAAATCGCTGTAACCAAGTCTAATTTGATATTTGATGTGCAGGGGATCACAACTCTTCAGTAATAGAAACCCTAATAATACAACCTGATGAATTAAGCCCGTAATTAAGTGGACTTTTTATTAAAAAAAACTACTTTTTGAAATATCTGCTAGCCCACAGAAAATACATAGATAAATACTCTTTTATCTCTACACTAAATGTATGTAGAGTAAATCATAACATATATAAAAAAATTCTTCACTTCTGTTCCCTATCTTTCTCCCCCAGAGAAAACTCGACCGTGAATTTTGTACTTCTTCAAAAACTTTTGCATTTCTTCAAGAACGATTGAAATAAACAGAATTTTGAAAACTGAGCAAGCAAAGCAGGTTCAACCGAGTAATTTGGAATGATAAACTCGATATGCTCAACTACAATAATATCATCAACCACTTGTTTTTCTCGAACAAATGAAACTAGCGCCACATGATATTCTACAACAATCTTAGAAACATCTTCTCTCATGCTCAATGCAACTCAAAGAATCCAATACAACCACATTAAACTGATTTCTCGAAAAAAAATTATTTCAACATGGTCGATTTACATGCAATTTCATCTCCCTTGACTTATTTTTCATTCTCTAAATGTGATTTAACATTGTCTCTATTATTCAAGTTCATAATATGATTTATCTAACTTCTTCAACGTAAGCTTATATCTATAAACTTTTTGCAGCTTTTGTGTATTTAGACATTGACATTTTTCTAAAGTTCTAGGGAAGATTTCTCACAATTCAGATTTAATTATAAAATACATAAAAATTCTTTACTTCCGTTCCCCATCAAATTACATAAAAAATATAGACTGATGGTAACAAAAGCTTTCTCTACATAAAATTGGCAGAAACTCAAGATACTGTCTTAACTTGAGCAATCAGCACTACGATCAGATTCTTAAAAAAATTTAAAACATTATAGGATAAGAATAAAGCTCCCGATAGTCATCTACGACATCTAATACTAAACCATATAACTACATAAGGAGAGACTCTTAACAAGTATCCACTTTTATCTTATGTATCAACAAATAAAATGCAGTCCTAAGCAAATGTTACTTTTTTGATTTCTCAAATCCTTGCTCTGGATTTTTATCTTCTTTTTTGAAACAGTTACAAAAGTGCCAACATATTCAAGTACGTTAAACTGTAGTAAGCTTGACTAATTTTCTTTTTATATTTGTTTCTAAATTCTTAACAATAATAATCCTTCATGTCGCCAAGGTACTGAACATACACTGATACACAAAACTAACACTAGCACACTAAGCATGAATAGTAGGATAGGGAACAATTACAAACCATGGTGCACATTGATGATTTCTTACATAAATATAGGGTTTTATATAAAAGTGACACCCTCATAGTTAAAATATCTCACCTAACTACCCTATGTAATAACCAGCATAAAAATAATATAATCTTGCAGCAAATATAGAGTATAAGGATAACTAATCTCTAAATAATTGATTATAAATAATCCTTGTATTTACTTAAGTAAAAGTTTTTGTATCGATGCTGATTTATTTAATGATCAATGACGTTAGTGCCTAGATAAGGTGCCAAACATTTGCTCAAAATTTTATATAAATATAGTGTGTAGTCCGTAAGACTAGACCAAGTTCAGGTTGATGGGCACTGTTAATATGTAGCAATCGGAGATATTTACTAATCCTTGCAAAAGAATCATAAAGGAAGTGGACAGATGGCGTAATTAGGATAAAAGAGGGGATGACTAGTCATTTTTATTATTATTTAATAATAGAGATTAAGTAGTAGTGGAGGAGACCAAGAGAGATACTTTCAAAGAGTCACTGAAAAAGAACACAGTGGAGGGGAGAGGGACGTATCTATATTAGAGCAGAGGAGAGGGTATATATATATATATATATATATATATATATCGAAGAGAAGGGACGAGGAAGAATCTCTACCTGGAGGAAGAAGTGTCTCAAGGGGTCTTTTTAATTAGGGGAATTGAAGAACTGGTAACAGGGGAAGTGTAGGAATCGAGAAAAAGGAAATTTAGTTGAAGGTCTCAACTTGCGCTAGCTAGACGAACAGGCAAGTTTAGCTCTCATCTCTCTAAGTTATTCTTGGTTGTTAAAATAATTCTGATTTTGAGTTGTTTTAGATCAGTTTGGTGATAAATCTGTTAATCTTATGCCTTGATATGACTACTTGATGGTGCTTGTTTACAGTAAGTCATTACTATATGTTTTTATCATCCACCTTCCTGGTGGAAGGGGTTTAAATGCCACATTTGACGTGTGCATGGCTAATTAAGGTCGGGGGACCTGATGTTTACATTGCATGCAATGAGGTGATTTACAGGCTGATCACCTGTAGTTGATGCTGGAGAAATTCACTCAGTTGAAACCATTGTGAAATTGTAATATACTTGGTACCTTAGGAAAAGAAAAAAAAGAAAGGGGTATTTACTTAAAATAATATGAATGTTCTCGCAACCTTAGTCATTCCTGATCTATGAATTAATTTATGTTTATCCTTGTCTAGATAGTTAGTGTACTAATTCTTGTTAAAATGTTTATTTACTTGTTGAGCTTTAGTTGCTCACAGTCACACCTGAAATGTTTATGTTCTGAGAGCAGCACAAGTAATTAAAAACGAGGAGGTGGAGCATCCAACTCGGGTAAAGGAAAGGAAAAGGGTGCAGACGCCTAGCACGCGCATAGAAAGCTTGAAGAAACGTGCTATTCTTGTTTTGATTAGTCAAGGAGTTAGAGATGTTAGTTATAAAATCTTGCAGGTCTCTCCGATATAGTAGTAGCTTTTGTATTAGTGGTCTTGTTGACATATAGCTACGTTATCCAAAGCCGCTTTTGTTGTATTAATATCATGAAAAATCTATGTATATTAAGTTTATAAGCCTATGACTTATATGATAGTTCAGAAAGCTCCTGAACTAGTTGTTAAGATAGGTAATGATCCTTGCTTAATTAGATAGATTTAGTGGGGATGTTACACCCGATCTCAATGGAGACTCATTTAAAACACTTAAATCACTATATATATCACTCCATTAAATTTAGAAAAAAGAGCCGCTCCGACTTATACATTATAAGTTAATAAGAGTTTATGAGGGGTGTTTGCCAATCCAACTTATGACCTCAACTTATAACTTATATGTTGATAAGTTGAATGTTAATAATGAGGTACATTTTCCTGAACTTATTGACTTATTACTTGATTTCTTTGTTTTTTAATACTTTATATTTTTACCTTTGTGTTTTTAAATATTTTTTTAATTTAAAATGCAATTGTTGAAATCATTGTATTTAATAATTATTTTTTCAAATTTAATTTAGCAAACTCTCAAGTCTTAACTAACTTATAAGTAAATTTATCCAAACACCCGTATAACTTATAAGAATTCATCAACTTATCACTTATATGGCACTTACTCATTTTAAGCTACAAGTCAACTTTTTTGTGATACCCCAAACACGCGTATTAACAGAAAACTTAATGGAATGCTAGTCACAGGAGCGTAATCCACATGGCTCATTTAATAAAAAAAATCATGATTACATATGCAGAGGCACGTTAAAACATATATATGAATAAAGATACATGTGTTTTTTTAATTTTCTCTCAACACCTTCAACCTTAATTCGATCTTGTACTCAAATTACTGAACATCAAACCAAAAATCCTCAATTGCATACGTCTAAAATTAATCCATCATAAAAAAAATCCTCAATTTTGTTATAAAAAAATTATAAATTTAACAGAGTGATATATAGTGATTTGAGTGCTTTAAATGAGTACCCGTGGAGATCGGGTAGCTAGGTGAGATAAAACCCCATAAATATATAATTATTTTACTGAACAGGATTATCTCTACAGAAACAAAAAATTTAGTTTGTTATCTAAGAAATTTCTTGACAAAACATGTAACAACACAATCAATTCCCTTGTGTTATGGAAAACAAACCTGTGCAGAACCAAGATCAAATATGTTGCCTGCAAAAATTCCTCTAACCAAATTCTCTACACGCTTGGCTTCATCCTCAATGTCATCATTAAGACGAACAACCTTCTCAAATAATGTTATTGCCTTCGAATTTTCCTCATCCTAGAGCAGATGACCAAAGGACAAAAAGCAATAAATTAAATTGGCAAACACCTTTGTCATATCAAAAAAAACCAATAGATACTGACATCTTCCTTTAAGCCCCACGAAACATCAGGCAAAACAAGTTTCCTACAATGGATCTAGTCCTTTTAAATTGTCCTGTTCTTTGTCAACCAAAGGCATGTATTTGATACATGCACCATGTTTTTAAAGTATTAATCTACTTATTATTTAAATTGTTAAAAAGGCTTACAAGGACTTCAATTTAAAAAAAAAAATACTCACCTTAACCTTTTTGAATATATCCCTGAATCCCAGCTCTCTAAGAATTTGCTCACGGATGCGGCAAAGAAGCTAAATAATACAAGATTTAAGATATGACGAAAAAATGCTTCCTCTTGGCAATATGAAATTGTAATAAAAATTTGGTTAATAAAACTGTGGACAAAAAGGATTAGATTATGCTTACAATGCAGTCGGGAGGCCCACCATGACTTTCAGGGTCTTTTTTAAAATCCTCAAGTATGTCCGTATACCTTATTCCACAGACAACGAAAAAAGGTTCAAACACATAAAGTTGCAATCCAAGTTATTACTTATTAGTCAGTACATATTGTGATGACAATCAAAATGAGTGCTGAAACTTATCAACTATCTGATTTTGCTTATCAAGGAATAGATAAGTTGATAATTTGAAGTATAAAACATCCCAACAATGGTTATTTTGTGGGTAAGAGGAAAAAATGTGGTAAATAGTCGTACAATTAATGTTGTGTTTGGTTGGGGTGAATGGAATGGAATGGAATGTAATGGATGAAATTAAAGGAAAGTAATGGGAGTTGGAGGTAAGATTTGAGATAAAATGAGATAATGCAAAATTGTTATGATAAGAATTGCGAAGAAAATGAATGAGTTAAGGAATGAAGCATTCCATCTCAAAGTAGGGTTGATTAAGAATGGAATGAGTTAAAAGAATGAAAGTTGCGAGTATTTCACTATTTTACACTTTAAATCTCATTCCATTCCACTCCGACCATCCCAACCAAACACGGGTAAAAAGATAATAAAAAAGAATAAAAGGATATTAAATGGGGGACAGTAGATGAATCTGAAAACCAAGCATTGATACCTTTGAGCAAACTTTAGGGCTCTGGTAGCAGCATCAGCAACTGTGGAATCACTCTCAGCTCGTTTCCTGGAACAAATAAAAGAAAATAAGGGCAGAAATAGATTTGATTAGTAAATCCAAACGTTCGAGTACCTGAAAGAGGGAACGGAATTGAGGAAGAGATTGATCCAAGAGAGTTCAGTGGGGGTAGGTTTATTTGGGTTATCTGAAGGGAATCTATATGGAATACTACATGCTCTGTAATTCGATTCAATGGGTTTTAATAAAAGTGGGAAACCTACTAACTCACCGGAGCTCTCCATCCCCCCCAACTCCACTTTTCACTTCGGAATATTGTTTTCCTTTCTTTATTACACCTTACGCACAATAAATATCAAAGGGGTCACTAAAGTCAAGACCAGATATCAGTTTCATCACTGATCTTAACGATATATCACTTTAGTCACTAAAGTCGTCATAAATATCAAACGGATACCTCTAAATATGTGTTTGGAAAGTAAAAATAATTTATATCGAGTTCTACACATATTTCTTGAATGTTACCACAATCAAATGAAAAGTTATGAACTTTAGTATTTATGATATTATATTTAGATTTTAAAAAAATTATTTACTATTTAGTTTTAATTTTATAGTTATTTACTTTGATTTAATTAAAAATAAATAGTAAATGAATTTTTTAAAATCTAAATAAATTATCTGAAATACTAGAATTCATAACTTTTTATTTGGTTGCAGTAGTATTGAAGAAATATGTGTAGAACTCGAGAAAAGTTATTTTTACTTTTCGAACACATATTTAGAGTTATATGTTTGATGTTTATGATGACTTTAGAGATTGAAACGATACCCCGTTGAGATCAGTGATGAAAACGATATATGGTATTCATTTAAATGATCACTTTGATATTTAACCCCAAAAATAAGTTATTTTCGTCAACTTTTGTTATCAAAATACCTGCATATATAATTTGTGTGATACAACATTTTTAAATCTTCATAATATTTTTTATTTATACTCTAATAATTATGTATGTAATATATACTAGCTTAAAATCCGTGCGATGCACGGATTGTTAATTGTTATTTTATTATTATTATTTTAATATTTTATTAATTGTAATTGTGCAAAAAATAATTAGGCATGTTAAAATAGCTAAACACTTTTAATTAATTAAAAAACATTAAAACAAATTTTAAAATAAATAAGTATGGGTTTACCCGTTATATTTTTGAAAAATGAGGGGTTTTAGTAAGAAAAAAATAAAAAATGTAACATATATTTAGTTTAAAAAGGTAAATGTCCGTGATAATTTTGGAAAATGAGGTTTTAAAATTTAATAATTTAAAGTATTTAAATACGTTTTAAAATAAATAAGTAAAGAGTTTCCTGTGATATTTTTGGAAAAAAATGGATTTTAGTGAGAAAAATAGAAAAATTAAATTGTAAAAGGCAATTTCCCGTGATATATTTAGAAAAGGATGGACTTTGTTAGAAAAAATATATAATGTGTTTTAGCTGAAAAGATAATTGGTTATAAATAGATATTTGATTATTTATATTTTAATATTTTTAGTAATTGCATTTGTTAAGAAAAATAAGTAGACATGTTAAAATAGGTAAAAATTTTAAAAAAATTATTATAATATTAAAATAGGTTTAAAAATAAATAACTAAAGGTTTGTCTGTGATATTTTTGGAAAATGAGGGGTTTTAGTAAAGAAAAATAGAAAAACAAACATGTTTAAGTTAAAAAAGGTAATTGCACGTGATATATTTGAAAAAGTAGGGGAATTTGTTATAAAAAATAGAAAAAATAATATATTTTAGGTGAAAAAGGTAATTTGTTATAAATAGGTAATATTACTATTTAATAATATATTTCTATAAATAAGTAAGGTTAATTAAGTAAAAACACGAATTACAGTTAATTAAGGGCAATTAAGTAAAATCACAACGTACCATACCGACCAACCAAATTTTTAATGTTTCGTCTATTATATAATAGTATTGATAGTATAGATAGATATATAGATTTATAATATTAGTATTTTATGCTACTAAATGGAATATCCCGTGATATTTTTGAGGTTTTAGTTAGGATAAATATTAGTTAGAAAATATAAAAAAGAATACATGTTTTGAAAAACAAAACTAATCGGTTAGTCAATAATAATTATATTATTTTTATTTTATTTTATTAAATAGAACTGTTCGTGATATTTTTGGAAAATGAGAGGTTTTATTTAGGAAAAATAGAAAAGTAGGAATATTAGTTAGAAAATATGAAAAAGAATATATACACTTTGGCTAAAAATGGTAATGAGTTAGTTATTAGCAATTATAACCTTATTATGTTATTTTATTAAATGAAATCGTCTGCGATATTTTTGGAAAATGAGATGTTTTAGTTAGAAAAAATAGAAAAAATATTCTATCTAACAATTTTAATATTTTATCTAACGGTTTTCATCGATTTGATCAGAAATATCTAACGGTTATGATTGGAGTGATCAGAGTACAAAAACTTGATGCACAGACTATTATTATTAATTATTATTTTTATTATTTATTCTTTAATATTATATTAATCTGCATTTGCTAAAAAAAATAAGTAGGCGTGTTAAACTTTTTTAAATAATTAAAAGTATTAAAATAGATTTATAACTGTTTTCCCGTGATATTTTTGGAAAAGAAGGTGTCTTAGTAAGGAAAAATAGAAAAAATAACATGTTTTAGCTGAAAAGGTAAGTGCCCGTAATTAAAAGTATTTAAATAGGCTTCACAATAAATAAGTAAGGATTTGTCCAGAATATTTTTAGAAAATGAGGGGTTTAGTAAAGAAAAATCAGAAAGAGTAACATGTTTTAGTTAAAAGAGGTAATTGCCGGTGATTTTTTTTAGAAAAATAGAAGATTTTGTTAGAAAAGATATTGTATTTTAGCTAAAAAGGTAGTTGGTTATAAAAATGTTATTATTTAATAATAAGTTTTTTAGAAAATGAAAAAATAAAAAAGTAACATAATTAAAAGTATTAAAATAGATTTTAAAATAAATAAGTAAGGGTTTGCCCATTATATTTTTGGAAAATGAGGGGGTTTAGTAAGGAAAAATAGAAAGAGTAGCATGTTTTTGTTAAAAATTATAATCGCCCGTGTTTTTTTTAGAAAAAGAGAGGATTTTGTAAGAAAATAAAATAAAAAAAGGTAATGTATTTTAGCTGAAAAGGTAATTGGTTATAAATAATGTTATTATTTAGTAATAGTTTTAAAAAAATAAATAAGTAAGGGTAATTAAGTAAAATCACTAAGTACCGACCGTCCGTCTATCCGACTACCAAACTTTTAATGTTTTGTCTTTAATTATATAGCTTAAAACCTGTACGATGCACGGGTTGTTTTTAATAATTGTTAATTTTATTATTAATATTTTATATTTAATTAATTGAATTTATTAAAAAAAAATATGTAGGCGTGTTAAACATTTTAAAATAATTAAAATGAATTTTAAAATAAATAAGGGTTTGTCCGTGATATTTTGGAAAAAGAGGGGTTTTAGTAATAAAAATAGAAAGTAACATGTTTTCGTTGAATTTTAAAATATAAAAGTAACGATTTCCCCGTGATATTTTTGAAAAAAGAGGGGGTTTAGTAAGAAAAATAGAAAAAATGACATGTTTTAGTTGAAAAAGGTAATTGTCAATTAAAAGTATTAAAATAGATTTTAAAGTAAATATGTAAGGGTTTTCTCGTGATATATTTGAAAAATGAAGGATTTTAACAAAGGAAATAGAAAAAGTAACACATTTTAGCTGAAAAGAAAATTGCCCTTGATTTTTTTAGAAAAAAAATGGTAATATAATTTAATTTAAAGGGTAACTGATTATAAAAATTAAATAAACAATTAAATAAGGCAAATATCGTATCAAAAAACAGGTACCAAAACTTTCAATGTTTCGTCTTGATAATATAGTATAGATAGAGAGAGATATTCATAAATTAGTATTTTATGCTACTAAATGGAATAGCCCGTGATATTTTTGAGGTTTTAGTTAAGAGAAATATTATTTAGAAAATATAAAAAAGAATATACGTTTTGGAAAAAAAGCTAATTGGTTAGTCATTAATAATTATAATATTATTATTTTATTTTATTAAATAGAACTGTTCGTGATATTTTTGGAAAATTAGAGGTTTTATTTAGGAAAAATAGAAAAGTAGAAATTTTAGTTAGAAAATATAAAAAAGAATATATACTTTGACTAAAAATGGTAATGAGTTATTTATTAGCAATTATAACCTTATTATGTTATTTTATTAAATGAAACTACCCGTGATATTTTTGGAAAATGAGATGTTTTATTTAGGAAAAATAGAAAAGATATTCTATATACTAATTTTAATATTTTATCTAACGGTTCTCAATGATTTGATCAAAAATATCTAACGGCTATGAATAGAGTGACCAGACTACAAAAACTTTCATGACCGGACTACAAAACTTTCAATATTTCGTCTTTAATATAATAGTATAGATTATTTAATATTGACATGATTAATTATATTATTAGTCTTAAAATTTGCTTCTAATTTTATATTATTAATTTTAATTAATTATTTTTAATCGGGTTCTAATATAAAATAATATAGACATTTTGCTTTTTGTATGTAAATGTATATTGTGCGTATTTTAAAATCGTGTAAATTGTATATGTTACGTATTTGTTTTACATGGTGTAAAATTTTAAAATAGTTAAAATTGTTTACATATAAATTTATTTTCTTAAACAACTTCATAAATTAATTAAAACTTATGAGTATCTTTGTCTATTCAATATAAATAATGTTTAATTTAATTATAACTTCTATCAATTTAACATTGTATTTTTAATACAAATTTATATGATTAAGGTATATCGTCTAAATTTTTACTATATTTTATTACAATAATACAAGTCTATATGTATTGTAATAGAAGGAGATTAAAGAAACCCTAAAAAAAAAGTACTCGTACTAGATTAAATATACGGGTTAAATATCAAATTGGTCACTGAAGTGAAGACCATATATCATTTTCATCGCTGATCTCAACGGGGTATCGTTTCAATCACTAAAGTCATCATAAACATCAAACAGATAACTCTAAATATGTGTTCGAAAAATAAAAATAACTTTTCTCGAGTTCTACACATATTTCTTCAATAATACTACAACCAAAAGAAAAGTTATGAATTCTAGTATTTCAGATAATTTATTTAGATTTTAAAAAATTCATTTACTATTTATTTTTAATTAAATCAAAGTAAATAACTATAAAATTAAAAATAAATAGTAAATAATTTGTTTTAAATCTAAATATAATATCATAAATACTAGAGTTCATAAATTTTCATTTAGTTGCGGTAGCATTCAAGAAATATGTGTAGAACTCAATATAAATTATTTTTACTTTTTGAACACATATTTAGAGATATCCGTTTGATATTTATGACGACTTTAGTGATTAAAGTGATACCTCGTTGAGATCAGTGATAAAAGTGATATCTGGTCTTCACTTCAGTGACCACTTTGATATTTAACCCTTCAAAGCACTCAGACTTGCGGTGCAACAGATAAATGTATCCATATCTCGAATAATCATCAATGAAAGTGACAAAATATTTATACCCACCTCTCGCTTGGATATTCATAGGTCCACATAAATCAGTATGAACCAATTCTAACACATCTTTGGCTCTATTTCCTTTTGCCTTAAAAGGTCTACTGGTCATTTTTCCTTCCAAGCAAGATTCACAGACTGGAAATGGCTCCACTGCCAACGAGCCTAAAGGCCCATCTACTACCAATCTTTGAATCCTCCTTAAGTTAATATGACCTAATCTCAAGTGCCAAAGATATGTTTGGTTCAATCCAGAAGGTTCCTTTCTTTTACTAGAGGTAGAAAGTGTATTATTAATTTCACTTGGTTGCAGCATTGGTTCTATAGGATTAATAATATATAAATTGTCTTGCAATGTACCAGAACATATAACTCGTTTATTCATCATAATGGAAACATTACGATCCAAACAAACATTATAACCATCCATAGCAAGTTTAGAAACCGAAATTAAATTCCTTCTAAATGAAGGTACATAAAGACAATTATTCAAAACCAAAATCCTATCATAACCAAAAGATAAAGAAATAACTCCAACTGCAACCACTGCTACTTTCGTAGCATCTCCCATGAACACATATATCTCGCCATCTCTAAGCAGCCTGGTTTTCTGGAACCCCTGCATGGAATTACAAACATGATCAGTGGCTCCTGTGTCTACACACCAAGTGCTCGTAGACATAGCCGCTATATATGTTTCCGTAACAAG
Organism: Heracleum sosnowskyi; assembly: GCA_030848705.1. Classification (NCBI taxonomy): domain Eukaryota; kingdom Viridiplantae; phylum Streptophyta; class Magnoliopsida; order Apiales; family Apiaceae; genus Heracleum; species Heracleum sosnowskyi. The sequence continues at coordinate 70,842,946 of CM061240.1, forward strand.
AGAAAGAGACATACCAGCATTGTTCTTCTTAGACAGAGGACAATCCTTTTTCCAGTGACCCGACTGCTTGCACTTGAAGCACTTGCCCTTAGGCTTCTTCACTGAATTCTGAACTCCCAATGGTTTCACAACTTTCTGTGTCTGAACCTTCTTCTTCTTCTTTCCTTTCGGCTTTGAAGAAGAAACTTTCTCAGCCACATTTACCTGAACATGCTGCTGAAATAATGATTCCGCTGCCTGAAGCTCTGTCAGAAGTTCTGCAAGACTATACAACTTCTTATTCATGTTGTAATTCAAGCGAAACGGCTCAAAGCTTTTTGGCAAACTCATAAGTATGATATCGACCTGCGTTTCCGCATCAATATCAGCACCAAGGACCTCTAGTTCATTTATATGAGACATCATCAGAAGAACATGGTCCCTTACAGGTGTTTTTTCAGCCATCTGAGTGTTCATTAGAGACTTCATTGCTACTTGCCTAGCAGCCCTATTCTGATCTCCGAAAAGCTCCTTGAGATTATAGAGCATATCTGCAGCAGTGGTCATGGCCTGATGCTGATGTTGCAAAACACCCGACATTGCTGCCAGAATGTAACATCGCGACATCTCATCTGCCTTAGTCCACTTCTTAAAATACTCTTTATCCTCATCCGGAGCATCGGCAGCAGGCTGGTCCGGTTTGGGTTCAACAGTACAAAATTTAAACTCTTCAGCAGTCAACACTATGTCCAAATTGCGTTTCCATTCAATATAGTTAGGTCCGGTAAGTTTGTTATCCTTAAGTATTGTTAGAAATGAATACCACTAGAAACTAGACAGAGGGGGGGTGAATGGATAGTTTGATATATTTTTCGATCTTGAAAAACTAAGTAAACAACTGTATGTGATTATGATATGTAATATGCTGAAAGTAAATAACACACACAATCACTTTAATCTACTTTGTATAAGCAAATTAAATACTACAGCTTTCCAGGAAATTCACAATCGAATTTCTGGCTTCTAAACAAGAACAGTTTGAACTTGTTTGCTTACAGAGAAAAGAGCTTAGCAAATGACTATGTGTATCTCTCTTGCAGCTTACAGTTGTGTGTGCACGATATATATATTCCCCTATACAAACTAGGCACACACAATATTACACAGCTACCCCTTCTGAAAGTCCAACTTGTCCTGCCATAAGAAGTTCACTGTGTCAGGAAGGACCACCTGCTTTTCGGAGTCTTTCCCGTTTCTGTAGCTGCTTTTCTCTTATCTTTCTCTCCAAGTTTAGCTGTAGATTTGCCATCTGTTCTTTGGACCACCTTGCCAGAACAAATGCTTCAGTATTTGTCTCCTTTGATTCTTGGTTCTGTACCTTGATTTGTCTTGTTATAAACGGCTAAGTGTTGATATCGTGAACTCCACTTTATCACTGACTTCGCGATCTCCCTTGTGAGGACTACGCGATATAACCTTTGAAGACTTTGCGACATAGGTCATTTGACGACTATGCGACATAGGTCATTTGACGACTATGCGACATAGGTCATTTGATGACTATGCGACATAGGTCATTTGATGACTATGCGACATAGGTCATTTGATGACTTCACGATCTAGGCTCCTTTGACTTTGCTGACTTCAACACTTCACGACATGTGTCTTGAGGACTTCTCGACATAGTACAAAATGGACTATGCGATATAGTACTTCACGACATGGATATTGGTGACTTCACGACATAGCTTTCTTTTGACTTTGCTATATAATGCCTTAGACAAATTCCTGCAACTTATTTCTTCATGGCCTTATTCAACTCTATCCTGCTGCATGAACACTTCTGAACTTCTACCAGGATAATTATTCAATGGCCTATATACATTCTAGATGCAAGAAACTTTACTAAGCTCATTATAAATCTGAGCATACATGATAAAGCTATTGTTCATGAAAACAAGACAAGTACATTTAGAGACCTATACTCTATCCCAGTGATAGAAATCACTAGGTCATGTAGTGTGACATAGTCACATAGTGTAGGCTTGTTAATAGTGGTATTCAGACATGTCTTGAGCCTAACAATCTCCCCCAAATTGTGAGTAAGATCCTTAGGCACAATTTCATGTCTGATAACAAGCCTAACTTACATAAAAGGAAATTTTAGTAACAGAAAGAACAATTCATGAACCTTGAGATCAGAAATTTGATTACATAGAAAAATTGAAAGCTTACAGATTACTTTTGTTGCTCAGCTTCAGCTTCCAATTGCTTCTCTAGCAAATCATCATATATCTTCTTTTTCCTTATTTCTTCTTTTCTCTTCATGTCTATGATGGCTTCTTGAAGTTCTTCTCTTGCAATCAGTTCTTCAATGAGAGGTGAGCCTTCCAAGTCATCAATTGCAGCCTTGAGTGCACTTTCTACATATGAGTCCAGAAACTCCATCCTTATTTTGCTTTGACCTCCATGTGAGTTTTTGTACTCCACAATGTAAGGATTTTGTTTGACCCTGCACATCCCTTTCTGCCTTAGCTCCTTAGCCCTCTCCTCCATCTTAGCCATTTCTTTCTCTTTCTGTATGTTTTTCTTTTCATTCTCTTTCCTCATGTTTTCTTCATAATCAGCATGCAACTTCAAGTACCTGGCAATATCTATCTTCCATGTCCTTTCATCTTTTTCTTCAAAATTCAGTAAGGCATTTATCCTTTCAAGCTCATACTTATAGAAATATTGCCAGCTTCCTTGCTTCATTTTCCTTTCTCTTCCATCAGTGTACTTGATATCTAGATGATCCAACTTCACTTTGACTTCAAAGATCCTTTGAGCCCTCAAAAATGCTAGGGCATCTTCATCATAGTCCTCATCTAGTGGAAGCACATTGATGCCAATAACATTTGTGAGTTTTCCAGTCTTCTTTGTTATCCTTATCCTTTTGGGTACACTCTTGATCTTCAAATGCTTCACAAGAGATACCTTTCTTGAACAAGGAGAATTAGTCTTCAGTGCCACATCACTTGGAAGTAGCTTCATTCCTTTCCCCTTCATCCACTGTAACACTCCACTAGCTGTGACTTTGTGGAAGTGTTTTCTTGAGATTATTTTAGTGGCTTCATCTTTCATCTGTGGTAATTCAGGTTCAGAAGTCATGGATAATGATTTTGGAGGATCATTGCTAACAGTACCCACCCTAGACTTAGAGTCTTGTGTTGTGGTTAAAGTACTACTAGCAATGTCCTTGACTTGCTGAATTCCACTCCTAGTTCTCTTCACAGTCTCCTTTGCCCCCTTTGTGTCATCACCAGCATCTTTAGATTTCTTGGAAGATTTGCTCCTGCTGCTGTCACTTGGTCCATCCTTATTACTCCTTAAATGAGATCTCCTCCTGTAGGTTTTCTCCTCATCATCATCCTCCCCATCCTTCTTCATGTTCTTTTCTTTGATAGATTCAGGCAAAACACCATGAATCAGAAAAGATTGTAGAATGTTAATCATCTCTAATTCCTCTGCTGTCTTGACTCCTTTCTTTGCTCTCAGCATTTGCAGCACTTGATTGATCTTTGAGTTATTCTTCATTTGCAGATCTTTGGGAATGACTAGTTGGTCAATACTTCTGACTTTGGATAGACTTTGAAAAATTACTGTCCTTGGCTTGGGTATGACCTCAGGCAGTCTTTGATTTTGGTTCAACTCCAAGTCATTATAAAGACTTTCATTGTTAGCCCCACTCCTTTCAATCAACTCCAGAATTATTGACACTTCAGTAAACCTCAGTTTCTCTAGAGTTTGAAATGCTAAGTGCCACAAGCAGTTGTCCTTGCACACCATGATTATTTCTCTCAGATAAACATCCCTGATTTTTTTTACTGCAACTGTGAAGTACTTGATACTTTCCCTGAGCTTCTTTCTGTACACTTGTGCATCTCCTTGAGCATTCTTGTAGGTGGCTTTCAGAAACTCCAGGAATGCCTCATCATGATAGATGTTAGAGTTTGCCACTTCCTGTAGCTTGGCCTCAGTGATAAGTGTAGCTTGGGTAGGTTTAGCAATTGGAGTAGGTATAGCAGGTTGAGAGGTTGAGATGTCTTTAGGCATTATGGATGGATAGAATGTTGTGGTGACTGTGCTTTTCTGACCTTGTGCATTGATGACCTCTACAGGGGGAAGATTGATTGGCTTTATTGTCTCTTCAATGAGCTTGCCCTTAAGTTTTGACTGCTTGGTAGGTGCTCCCCCTGTCTTTTTCACATTGACCTCCTTTCCTTTCTCCCCCTTAGGCTTGGGATCAGACAAAATGTCTTGAGTTTCCCCAGGAATAGGCAGGTTCATAGATCTCATCATTGAGGTCATCATTTGTTGCTGCACCAGCAAAATGTTTGTTGTGTTGGTGCCTTGATCATCTAGTTTGTCATTGAGTTGGCTTAGAGATGTAGATAGCATTCTGTTTTCATCCTTGAGAGAGGCCACTTCTCTTTCTAAGCCATCCACCTTGGAGAATAATTGTTGAGACCTAAATGAGTTGAGGGATTGATCTTTGACCCTGGCAAAGTCATATTTGGAGATGTCTGACAGAGGGACTTCATCCACCAGCTTATCACCATACTGGTTTTTCCACATGACATTCAACATAGCATTGGTGGTGATGGTAGATTTTGCTTGATTTTCCAGTGTAGAAGCCAGTTTCTTGATGTTGTCTGTGACCATGGCAAGAGTCACATCCATCATGGACACATTGGTGGAGGTTTTCTGGACTTCTTTGAGGATACCATCCACCTTGGGAAAATCAGAGAGATAAGAGTTTCTGAGCTTAGTGAGGGATCTGTCTGTCTCCTCCTGAATTGAAGAAATCTCTGATTGAAGCCCTTTCCCAAGATAATGCAGAGCCTTCAACTGGTTCTTGTACACATCATTCACAGCTTCATATATGGCAACAGGAGAAAGATCCTTAGCATTTGAGCCCAGAGATGTGAGGTATTCTTCTCTCACAAAAGCCAGGGCATCCTTGAGCTTGAGAGTCCTCTTAGCATCCAACCAGGCATCCACATTCCCCTCTGGTTCAGCTGTATCCACAATCTTCTCCTGTTGAGCTTCAACATCCTCCTTATGGCATAGCAGGATAGCTTCATAATCAGCATTTGGAAGGTTGGAGGTGAGGAGATGTTGAGCTATCTTTGAGAACTCATCAATCTGTGCCACATGGAGATCTTGTATGGCTTCTTCAGACATTTTGGAAGGCACAGATGATGATCCTGAAGGCCTGTCATGGTGCACAGGCTTCAGCCATTCTGACATTGTGGCCTGAGCCAAGTAAGAGCTAGTGCTAAGCACTTCATGAGATGTGTGAGTTTGAGTCTCCTCCAGCCTTGGAATGGCTGTAGGGTCTGATGTTGTCTCCATTGAAATGGGATGTGTTACAACATCAGCCCTATTTGTCTGTGAAGACATTTCCACATCCCTAAGGATGGGAGAATTAGGCACAGAGTCTCCAGTGAAAACTGGTGAATCCTCCATGTTTGTGTTGGTGTCATTAGGATATGCCCCGGCATGCATTCCCTGACCAACTGAATGTGGGTCCTGAGTGGTGAGCACAGTGTCAAGCACCATGTCACTTGAAGTTGGCTCAATCACAGGGCTGGATTGTGATTGATCAAGGGCAAGATTGTCATGAGAATGACTCTCTTGTTCAGAAGAAATTTTAGTGGAAGAATCTGAGAGAGAAGTGGGGTTCAGATTAGATTTTGGCAACTCCCCCTGAGAAATAGGAGGAGTTTCAACATTGATGTGCTCTCCACTTAGTGTTTGATCACCCTTATCACTCCTAGGGTCAAGAGTGAGGTCTTGACCCTGTGCAGACTCATTACAACTTGCAGTGGGGAGGCTGCTCTTTTCAATGCCCATGACCTGTTGAGAGGCCATAGACAGTAGCAGGTGTACCCCTTTTTCCACATCTGAATCCTGTTGGGAGGATTCAGTGGTAGCTTTAGATTTTGACTTCTTCTTTGGTCTGGTGAGAGGTGACTCAGGAATCTCACTTGCTAGCTCTACAGATTCATGGATAATAGCTAGGGTTCTCTTCTTCTTCTTTTTAGGAACATCAACCTTTTGAGAGATTGATGCACTTGGCTGACTAGACTCTACAGTGGTGTTTACAGTGGGGTTGCTGGATGGGATAGGGAGGCTTGGGTTAGACTGTGAAGCTCCTTCAGTCTCAGCAACCCCTGTCCAGGAAAGAGCATGGTATATGGGCTTATCAAGTGGATAAGACTCGAATGTGTCCTGCATATGCTTGGTCACACTCAAGATCACATCCACCTGATTCCTTGTGTCCAATGAACCAAACAGAATCTTGGACATGGACTTGGAATAAGCCATCTTTGATTTATCAATACCCTCCAAGTCATGGACATTAGCATCAAGATAATTTAAAATAACTTGAAGAAAGCGAGGGTAAAAGATGTCATTACCTCTTCCACGGATTGTCCTCCCTAGCCTTTGAGCCAATTCCTTGAGGATTATTGCTCCAACATTAATTTCCTGATTGTAGGCTAGGGAATAGGCCAGCTTCACAGCAATGTGACTGATATGGTCCCATCCTGTCTTTCTGCAAAGGAACACCTTCTGGAGTGCATCAAATAGAAATGACCACTCCCTTCTTACAAATTTCTTGTTCAGCTTTCCAGTATCAATCTCATCTGCATACCGAATGAGGGTCATGAAGTCTACAATTTGAGCATCTGTAGCTTCTTGGTCATGACCCTCCACCTTGAACCCTAAAGCTTCATTTATCTCCTTCTCCCCAAACTGGAAGTGTTTGCCTCCAATTGAACAAGCTATCTCCTGGAACGAAGTTCCATCTTCCCTGGCCATTGTAGAAACCAACGCCGTTCGCCAAAATCCTTCCAATACATCAACATACAACGTGGGGTTCAAGGTTAGGGCTTGGCTGAGGTAGGAATCATTCAGGAACCGTACAAAACACTTGTACCTGGGTTTAGCCTCAGCCTCAGAGGGAATGGTGAGAAGATTTGTTTCTTTGGGAATGGTTAAAGGAATAGAGGATGATACTGTTTGAGATTTGGGTGCCATTTCAAGAGAGAGAGTAAGAAAGAGAGTAGAGAATTTGTGCTTAGGTTAGAAAGTTTGAGAGCAATAGACAAGATGAAAAGTTGCAAACGGTTAGAAAAAGGTATTTATATGATAGAGACACTGCGATATGGAGTTATGAATGTGTACAGTCTATATGTATGTCGCGAAGTCAAAAATGGCCTATACCGCAAAGTCTTGCAAAGTATATCGCATAGTCTCAACAATGAACTATGTCGCAAAGTCTTCAAAATGAAAGGATCGGGGAGACTTTGCGATATAGTAGAAATACCCTGTCTAAAGCTCTCTTTTAGGAATTTTAAGCAATTTGTCAGACTTTTATCAAATTTTGAAATAAAATTAATTTAAATCAAAATTCTGTCAACTATGGAGACTTGTCGATATAGTTATACTAAGTCGCGAAGTCATAGAATTAACTATGTCGCAAACTCATGAAATGAACTATGTCGCGAAGTCTCACAATCTCAACAGTTTGCGATATAAGTCTGTTTAATTTGAACTATGTCGTGAACTCTGAAAATCATCTATATCGAGATGTCTCAAAAGCTCACAACTCCACTCACAAATATGATTTTGAAAAATATGCAGTAAAATACTGAAATATTTATAAATCATATCTCAGCTAATTTTCACTCCAAACAAATAGATCATTTAAATACAGTGAAAATTTACTGCTGCAACAATTACCTAGCATACTTACTTGGAACAACTAAATGAAGGATTGAGCATTCCAATTTCACTTACAAGTCTGTCGAAGACTGCTTCATTCAGAGGTTTAGTAAATATGTCAGCTAATTGTTTCTCAGTTGGAACATAAGAGACTTCTATGGTACCATTTGCAGCATGTTCCCTAATGAAATGGTACCTGATCTCAATGTGCTTTGTAGTAGAATGATTAACAGGATTGGCAACAATGGATATTGCACTAGTATTATCACACATCAGAGGAATGTGTTCTAACACTAGTCCATAATCCATGAGTTGATTTCTAATCCAAAGCAATTGAGCACAGCAACTTCCAGCAGCAATGTATTCAGCCTCAGCTGTGGATGTTGCTGTGGATTGTTGTTTCTTACTAAACCAGGACACTAACCTTTGACCTAGGAATTGACAGCTTCCAGAGGTGCTCTTCCTGTCAATTCTGCATCCAGCATAATCAGAATCTGTGTAACCAACCAGGTTGAACCCAGTGCCCTTTGGATACCATAGCCCAAGATTAGGAGTCCCCTTCAGATATTTGAAAATCCTTTTGATGGCCATCATGTGAGATTCCTTGGGATCAGACTGGAACCTTGCACAAAGGCATGTGGCAAACATGATGTCTGGCCTGCTAGCTGTGAGATAGAGCAGGGATCCAACCATTCCTCTATAGACCCTGATATCAACTCTCTTGCCTTTCTTGTCTTCATCCAGCTTGATTGCAGTAGACATAGGAGTTTTAGCTGGGGATGACTCTTCTAAACCATATTTCTTTAAAAGATCCTTGACATACTTAGATTGGTTTATAAAGATGCCATCCTCCCTTTGATGTACTTGCAGGCCTAGGAAGTAGGTTAACTCTCCCATCATACTCATCTCATATTTGCTTTGCATCAACTTAGAGAATCTTTCACAGAGTTTTTCATTTGAAGAGCCAAAGATGATATCATCCACATAGATTTGAACAAGAATGATATCATTTCCATGCTTCTTGAAGAATAGGGTTTTGTCAATTGTACCCCTGGTAAATTGATGCTCAAGAAGGAATTGAGATAGAGTTTCATACCAGGCTCTTGGTGCCTGTTTGAGTCCATAGAGTGCCTTGAGCAGTCTATACACAAAGTTTGGGAAGTCTTCACTTTCAAAGCCAGGTGGTTGAGACACATAGACTTCTTCAGTAAGATCACCATTGAGAAATGCACTTTTCACATCCATTTGATACACCTTAAAATCTGAGTGAGCTGCAAAAGCCAGGAAGATTCTTATGGCTTCCAGTCTAGCTACAGGTGCAAATGTCTCATCATAGTCAATGCCTTCTTGCTGACTATATCCTTTGGCAACCAGCCTTGCTTTGTTTCTAACTACCACTCCTTCTTCATCCATCTTGTTTCTGAACACCCATTTGGTGTCAATAACATTCTTTCCTTTTGGAGGTGGCACTAGTTCCCATACTTTGTTTTTCTCAAATTGATTCAACTCTTCTTGCATGGCAACAATCCAATCAGAATTCTTCAAAGCTTCTTCAATTAATTTAGGTTCCTCTTGTGACAGAAAGCAACTATACAGACAAGTATTTAATGTTGCCCTTCTTGTTCTAACTCCCTCACTAGGATCTCCAATGATTTGATCCCTAGTGTGGGCTCTGTTCCATTTCCTTGTGTGCCCCTGTTCATTTCCTTGATCTGTTCCAATCTCATTTTGGTTGACAGTTGCATTCTCTTCTTCTCCCCCTGTGTATGTGAATCCTTGCACAGGTGTTTGAAGAAGATTGTCAACTTCAAGAATTTCATTTTCTAGAACAGTTTGAACAGGGGGTTCATCTTCACTTTCAGAATCCTCAAGATAACCTTGATTCTCAAATCTCAATAGCACACTGTCTTGATCACTTGTTTTTAGTCCTGGAGTTTTCTTGTCATCAAAGGTAACATCCATGCTTTCCATGACTTTGTGTTGCTCAGGTACAAACACTCTGTATGCTGTCCTTTCCAGAGAGTATCCAATGAAGATACCTTCAAATGCCTTAGCATCAAATTTTCCAACATGCTCAGAGGTATCTTTCATCACAAAGCACTTGCTTCCAAACACATGCAGGTGCTTGAAGGATGCTCTTTTTCCAGTCATTAATGAGTAAGGAGTTTTGCCAGACTTCTTATTGATTAATGTTCTATTTTGCACATAGCATGCTGTGTTAACAGCATCAGCCCAAAAGCTAGTGGGTAGCTTTGCATCCAGCAGCATTGTCCTTGCAGCTTCAATGAGAGTTCTATTCTTTCTCTCAACTACTCCATTTTGTTGAGGTGTTCTAGGAGCTGAGAATTGTTGAGAAATTCCTTTATCTTTGCAAAACTCATACAATGTTGAATTTCTGAACTCAGTCCCATTATCACTTCTCAAAGCAACTACAGAGGCACCAGTGCTTTGTGCTTCTTTATCAACTCTCTTGATATGCTCTATTATGACTTGGGGTGCTTCATCCTTGGAGAATAGGAATTCCACCCAAGTATATCTTGAATAGTCATCAACCATCACTAGAGCATATTTCTTTTTGGAAAGGGACATTACATTCACAGGGCCAAATAAGTCCATGTGAATTAGTTGCAGAGGTTTTGAGTTTGTATTGAGCAACTTGTTCTTGTGACTTGATCTTTTAATCTTCCCTTTCTGACAAGCTTCACATGCTCCATCTTGCACAAACTCCAAGGCAGGCAAATCCCTGATGAGTTCTCTCTTGGTTAGAGAGTTCATTGCCTGAACATTCAAGTGAGACAGTTTCTTGTGCCACAGCCAGAATTCCTCATTTGTGGCTTTTGTGTAGAAACAACAGATTTCTCCCTTATTTGCAGCCTTGAGATTAGCTACAAACAAGCTTCCTTTCTTCACACCAGTTAGAACAACTTCACCACTTTCCCTTTTTGAGATTGAACAAAGGTCTTCATCAAATTCCACTTTGAAGCCTCTGTTGGTAAACTGTCCAATACTCAAGAGATTATGCTTCAGTCCTTCAACAAATGCTACATCTTCAATAATGACATTTCCAGATTCAACACTGCCATATCCCATTGTATAACCAATGTTGTCATTTCCAAAGGTTACTGATGGGCCAGCCTTTTCCTCAAAATGTGATAGCAGGGCTATATCACCAGTCATGTGACTTGAGCATCCACTGTCCAAGATCCATATGACTCTTTTATTCCTGTTGCCCTGCATTCACAAAGTGACTAAGTTGTTTTTGGTACCCACACTTGGTAGGGTCCAGATGATTTAGAAACATTTTGATTAATAATTCTTCTGTCATAAATTGCATTTCTCATAGTAGGAGACTTCACTTTTTCTGTGGCTTTGGAGTTTACACTCTTAGGCTCACATGAAGTTTTCACCCTCTCAACCCTGATTGGGGACCCTGTCCTATGAGAATGTATGTGTGTGTGTGATTCACCAGATTGTGCAGAGTCAAGTTTATGTTTAAGAGATAAACAGTTAGCAATCACAGTCACATAGCATGTCATGCAGTTTGGCTTACCACAGAAAGAATCATGACTAGAATTTATGCTAGCAGAAAGGTTACTTAGGTTATCAACTTCAACAATTTCAGGCTTACTACACTTATGAGTCAAATGATTAACAGATAGGCATTTTTGACATTGTTTCCTGGGAGCATTTGGCACATAAGCATAGTTGTTTCCTTTGTTAACACCAACTTTACCATTTCTGTTTTGTTTCCTTTTCTTAACAACTTCTTTCTTTGCTTTAGAACTCTTGACAAGATTGTCTTTGGTCTCTTTCTGATTGACAAGTTCAGGAAAGGAAGAAGTGTTCTTAGCAGCCTCATCTTCTTCAAGTAGTTGTTGCTTGATGATCAGTAGTTCCTCATCAAACTCAACAACACTCTTCTTGAAGATGGGCTGTTCAACACTTGACAGTATGGTTGGGGCATTTTTGTTTGTAAGAGTTTCCTTTCCTTTGCCCTTGACTTTCTTCCTTCCCTTGTCATTATCATAGTCAAAACCAACTCCAACCTTGCAGTCTGCAGTGTGTTCCTTGTGGTAGGTTTGAATAAGTTCAGAGGAGTTTTTGAAGCTTCTAAGTTTCAGTTCAGTTTCAGCAATTTGTTCTCTAAGAGCATTCTCTATCTGCTCAGCACAAATCACTTTGTTTTTAAGATACTCAACCTCCTTTTTCAAACCATCCAGGTTCACAACCATTAACTCAAGTTGCTCATTCTTTTCTGTAAGCTCAACATTCTTAGCAGTTAGTCTGTCAATTTCTTCATTAGCTACTAACATGCTAGTATGAATATTAAACATCTCAGTGCTCATATCTTCAACAGTTTGCTTATATTGAAGGGGAGTCATATCAAGAGAAGTAAGAATAGGTACCCGACTTGAATCACCTTCATCAGAGAATGCCATCAAGGCATAGTTTGAGTACTCTTGTTCTTCTTCTTCATCAGAGTCATCCCAGCATTTTCCCTCAGCAATAAAAGCTTTGCCCTGTTGTTTCTTGAGTAGAGCCTCATACTTAGCTTCAAGCTCTAAGTATGCTTTGTCCTTCTTGACTTGTTTAGGCTTTTTGCACTCAGTGGCAAAATGCCCAAGTTCATTGCAGTTATAGCACCTTATTTTGGTCCTATCCACACTTCCTGTCTTGTATCCACCTTTAGCAGCACCAGCAATCCCTTTTCCTTTATTGAAGGTGTTTGAGCCACTAGATCCACCAGTGTTTCCATTATTGAACTTGGACCTAAATGGCTGCTTTCTTTTAAACCTTATGTTAGGATACCTCCTAGCCATATAAGCAAAAGATTTGTTTTCCATTTTGTCCAGCTCATCTATACTGTAGAACTCATCCTCTTCAGGTAAATCATACACAACCTGAGTTTCATCACCAGTGTCTTCAACTTCTAGTTCCTCAATCTTGACCTGACTGATTTTAAGAGAGTCCATTCTTTGACTTAGGTTGTCAGCAATAAGTGCACAGGAGGTATTAGCCACTAACCCTTGCTTTGCTTGAATAGATCTCTTTTGAAACAGCTCTAACTCATATGTCTTTAAAACACCATACAACACATCAAAACCAATCTTTGTCAGATCTCTTTCTTTAAGGGAAGAGATTCTTGGTTCCAAGTGATCTGGCAAAGTTAGTAGAAACTTCATATTGAGCTCTTCTGTTTCATAGTGTTTGTCATAGAGTTTGAGCTCGTTTATCAGCTTGTTGAATCTTTCAAACACTTCTGTGATTCCCTCTTTTGGCTGAGCCATGAAGGCTTCATATTGTGAAACAAGAATCTGCTTCTTGTTCTTTCTTACTTCAGTAGTTCCTTCACAGAGCACTTCTATAAGATCCCACATCTTCTTGGCACTAGTACAATGAGCAACAGTGCCATACATGTTGAAGTCCATAGATTCACAAATGATAAGTTGAAGATGTCCATCCAATGCTACTTTATCCTTTTCAGGATCAGTGTATTTTAAGGGATCTTTGGGCACATGTTTTGCTGGTACAATCTCAGTGCCAATGGTTGTTTCACCAATCTCGATCATTGGAATGAAGGGACCATGCTTTAGAATATCTAAATACATGGGGTTAGAAGCTTTGATGAAAAGCAACATCTTCTTCTTCCATAAACTGTAGTGCTCCTTGTTAAAGGGAGGAATCTTGATACTGCTTAGTTTCTGTGAACTCATCCTTGATCTTTTCCTGTTTGTACGTTAACAGCCTACGCTCTGATACCACTTGTTAGAAATGAATACCACTAGAAACTAGACAGAGGGGGGGTGAATGGATAGTTTGATATATTTTTCGATCTTGAAAAACTAAGTAAACAACTGTATGTGATTATGATATGTAATATGCTGAAAGTAAATAACACACACAATCACTTTAATCTACTTTGTATAAGCAAATTAAATACTACAGCTTTCCAGGAAATTCACAATCGAATTTCTGGCTTCTAAACAAGAACAGTTTGAACTTGTTTGCTTACAGAGAAAAGAGCTTAGCAAATGACTATGTGTATCTCTCTTGCAGCTTACAGTTGTGTGTGCACGATATATATATTCCCCTATACAAACTAGGCACACACAATATTACACAGCTACCCCTTCTGAAAGTCCAACTTGTCCTGCCATAAGAAGTTCACTGTGTCAGGAAGGACCACCTGCTTTTCGGAGTCTTTCCCGTTTCTGTAGCTGCTTTTCTCTTATCTTTCTCTCCAAGTTTAGCTGTAGATTTGCCATCTGTTCTTTGGACCACCTTGCCAGAACAAATGCTTCAGTATTTGTCTCCTTTGATTCTTGGTTCTGTACCTTGATTTGTCTTGTTATAAACGGCTAAGTGTTGATATCGTGAACTCCACTTTATCACTGACTTCGCGATCTCCCTTGTGAGGACTACGCGATATAACCTTTGAAGACTTTGCGACATAGGTCATTTGACGACTATGCGACATAGGTCATTTGACGACTATGCGACATAGGTCATTTGATGACTATGCGACATAGGTCATTTGATGACTATGCGACATAGGTCATTTGATGACTTCACGATCTAGGCTCCTTTGACTTTGCTGACTTCAACACTTCACGACATGTGTCTTGAGGACTTCTCGACATAGTACAAAATGGACTATGCGATATAGTACTTCACGACATGGATATTGGTGACTTCACGACATAGCTTTCTTTTGACTTTGCTATATAATGCCTTAGACAAATTCCTGCAACTTATTTCTTCATGGCCTTATTCAACTCTATCCTGCTGCATGAACACTTCTGAACTTCTACCAGGATAATTATTCAATGGCCTATATACATTCTAGATGCAAGAAACTTTACTAAGCTCATTATAAATCTGAGCATACATGATAAAGCTATTGTTCATGAAAACAAGACAAGTACATTTAGAGACCTATACTCTATCCCAGTGATAGAAATCACTAGGTCATGTAGTGTGACATAGTCACATAGTGTAGGCTTGTTAATAGTGGTATTCAGACATGTCTTGAGCCTAACAAGTATGGTGAAAAGTGGATTAAAGCCCATTCTATCCTGAGAATCATGCATATAACACTTAATCAGAAAATTGCATATATCTTAAAACCTATTTGTTTCCTCTAACAATTAATTAAAATTAATGCACTAATATTTAAATTCCATAAATATCTGGTACGCCATGATGGATGACATATATACCATTTAAATTTAAATATTACTTCGGTCCTACTACTAAATAATACGCCACGTTAGGGTGGACTATATATTATCTTTCATAGCTAAGTGTATACCATTATTTAGATCTTAAGTTGCCTTTAGTCAGACCCATCCGTTCGATGTATCAATGGATAAATCCCAGGTGTTTTCGGTGAAGTCACAGACGGACTCGCTTAAAAACACAACCCCTAAGACAGAAATATCCATTATCAACATCAATCAAGGAATGTCCAACTTTTTTCTCGAATTCTATGAAACTTGGTATGTCACGATGGGGTGAGCTTACCTTTCATTATTCGTGATTAACTTAAGAAGATTGTCCTAGTAATATCCTTAACACTACCCAGACGTCATAAATCATACGCCACGATGGGTGACATATATCCAATTCATAATCGTCCTAGTGTTAAATTACATACAACCAATAATGGATGACCATGGGATCTAATATCAAATTAATTCCCTCTCCCACTTAGTATTTTAACATGAGTAATTTTATCTAGATGCATCGCCCTATGTTATTTCTTCGAGGTCCACATGTTATCAAAATAACAATACAAAGAACACATAACATAGCATAGCATGCATCTCTACATAATTAAATGGGGCCTATGTCATTATAATTATGTCTAACATGCATTTCAAATACACACATAATTTAATAACATAAAACATTTAATTAAAGCAATAAATGAAAATTTATGTCCATGTCGTCCTATTTATGTTAACCATGCAATTAAAATTACACACATAATTAACAACGCACATAATAATTATTTAATGCAATAATTAAAATTAAATAGCAGAAAAATTAAAATAAAAAATAAATCCACTATTATGGCCAAAAAAAAAAAATTCATCCGAAAATCCTGCGAAAACTTCAACTCGCTGTTTGAGGGTCTAAACGAGCTCAGACGCATATGAAACTTTGACAACGTCACTTTTCAATCGTGTGGAACATCGAAATCCCTTTCCGAAAAGGTATTACTCATCGAAATCCGACACCGTATGCAAAAGTTACAACAGTTCGAAGTTGCATAGGCGAAATCTTGTAGCATCAGCGGAAGAACTTTGTTTTCTTGCAACTCCGTCGATCAAATAGTTACATACAACATAACATACCTATTCTATTACATCAGATCATAATCTAACATGAATACAAATCATGATTACAAGATTACAAAATCATAATAGAAAACAAAACTAGCACGATCAACCCTCGTGATTTACAACCACGATAAACCACGTGGAAACCAAAACAAAAAATAACCACGATTAAACCACGTGGGATCCAAACACATAATTAAAATAAAACGAGGCCATAATAGTGGATACTAAACAACCTGCAAAAGATTATTATCCAAGCATACCACTATACATACATAACCAATTTTAATTACGACATGGACATCATATCATAAAACATAGAACCCATAACCAGGCTCTTGATACCAATTGTTGGGAACCACGGACTTGGGGTTCTACTACATTTTATGATACACAATTAAGGAGTGCGAAAAGAAAATCACCTTGTTAACGGTTGATTCCACACTCTTCTATTGTATTCCCAAATTCCCTTGAGCGAAGTGTGGCCTCCGTCTTCTCAAGTTAACCTCTCTTCTTGCTCCTAGGTGGCTACAATATTTTTCTTAACCAACCCTAGCAAGAAGAGAATAAGAATATATATAGGGCTACAATAGGGATCATGGATAATTAGGTTGGGCCTTTTAATTACATCCTGGGCCTAGCCCAATGTAATTAAATATTAATTCAATCCACTAAAGAATTAATATTTGCACTACCCTTCCTAATACCGCAACTTAATTAATTAATTCGGTTCCAATATTATTTGCTTATTAAATTCCCCATGTTTAAAATAGCGCATGCCCATTAATTAAATAAATTACTGATAATTCATTTAATTAACATCTTATATCCTTGATCATCCACTCTACCTTTATTTAATTATGTCGGAATAAATCCACCTGCAGGGTTTCACATAATTAAATCCTTTTGAGCTTTCAAGGGGACATCATTAACCCGAATATTATCAGGACACGGATTCCTTCAATAAATAATATTCACCATATATATTATTCCATCACCCAAAATATAATGATATAATTCAAAAGAATTATTTCATATATAAATCAAAGCATGTAAATAATATACACGTGTCAATTACTATATCCGGATTAAGAACCTAAGCATTAATAATAACATAGAATCTTAGTTCACCTTCTTAATCAGTTTAAGGGAACAATTCTAAATTTGATCCTGTTCAATATACACAAAGTATACAAGTATTATTTAATAGTCAAGATAAACTATTCCCAAATAATACTTCAGTTATTCCAGTGGTTTGTCTAATTCCACTTAAACTGTGAACCCTTTATATTATATATAGACACTGATAATTTAATCTTCTGTTATCCCATTTGATACTAAATTATCCACAATATATAATAAATAGACAATGTAAAAATATGCAATCAAGATTCTCAATAAAATGGACAATGTTTATATACTACTAATGAATAGTTTAGTATAAAACCCAACACAAACACGGCTGCATCAACTGATATTTTGACTTTGTTTGGCTGGGGCTTGACCCAAACGGTAGCTCCATCTCCCTCAACCTGAGGCTGGAGAGGAGTAGTAAAAGACCTGCATTGGGTTACTTTCCATTGTGCAAAATACTGCTTTGCTGTTGCAACTGTTCTATTAATCTTCGTGGTTTTTTGATTCCAGACGAGATCATTCCTTGATCTCCACAGTGACCAACATAGTGTTACGACTTCTCCGTACTTGCTACCATCAACTGAGCTAAAGATGAATGCCAACCATGACTTAAAGCAAGCATCCTCCTGAAATTGAATCCCTGGCAACAATATAGACCAGCATTGTCTTGCATATTGACAAGTCACTAAGCAATGCATAATAGATTCAACCTCCATTTGACAGACTGGACATGTAACCTGAACTGGAACACGCTTCAAGTTTAGTTGAGTCAGAGTCGGTAAACAGTCCGACAATGCTCTCCATACCAGATTTAGAGCTTTTGGCGGAGCTCTGATACTCCAAAGAAGCTGCCAGATTTTATCATTCTCCTCGACATTCCCAGTGTTCTTTTGTAGTTGAAGAAGTTTGTATGCAGATTTTACTGAGTAAATTCCCGAATTTTCTAGACTCCAGTATAGCCTATCCTCCTGATTCGAGTTAGAGATAGGAACAACAAGTACACAAGCCTGATCCCTCTCATTAAGCACATCTTTCACCACCTCTAAGTCCCACTCCTTCTTATCAGTACACATGACAGAAATCACCATTTCATTCTGCAGAGGTTCAGGGTTTGAAGTAATACACGGATTTTCCTCTGTTAATAGCCAAGGTTGACCAAGAATCTGAATATGTTTTCCATCCCCAACTCGCCATCCAGTACCATCAATAAGCAGCTGTTTTGCTTCCAATAAGCTCCTCCAAATGAAACTGGGATTGTGGCCTAGATCAGCTTGAAACACATCAGAATTAGTGAAGTATTTGGCTTTATAAAGTCTTGATACCAAACTCTGAGGGTTCATGATTAATCTCCACAATTGTTTACCCAGCATTGCAATATTAAAATCACGAAAATGCCTAAAACTCATGCCTCCTGCATTTTTGTGTTTAGCCAGTCTGTCCCAACTCATCCAACTTAGCTTCGAACTGTTTGCCTGTGATGAATTCCACCAAAACTTCGTTAAACATTTTTCAATACTCCGTGTGATCTCCAGAGGCAATAGAAAAACATTCATGGCATAGGTTGGCATAGTTTGTGCCACTTGTTTCACCAATATTTCTTTGCCAGAGCGTGAGAGATAATTACCATCCCAACTTCTTATCTTCATGTCAACCTTGTCTTTTAAATATCCCAAGAGAGTTGATTTGTTTCTGCCAATAATGTTTGGTAAACCGAGATAAGATGAATGCTCATTCGCTTCAGCCATTTGCAGAATTTGACACACTGATTGCCTGTTGTACTGCATTACATTTGTGCTATAGAAAACTGAGGATTTTTCTTTGTTCACCTGCTAACCTGAAGCCCGTTCATAAATTCCTAATAGCTCCCGTACTTTCAAAGCTTCCTCTGGATTAGCTTTACAAAACAAATATGAATCATCAGCAAAAAACATATGATTAACAATAGGCGCCTTCCTGCATATTCTGACCCCATTAATCCATTTCTTAGCTTCATATTTTCTCAAAAGCGAGGATAATCCTTTAGCACATATGATGAAAAGATAGGGGGACAACGGGTCACCCTGTCTAAGTCCTCGAGATGGATAAATCGGCCCCATTTCATACTCTACATGGTTGATCGAGTAAACAACCGTAGTAACACACTTGAGAACTAGATGAACCCACCACTGAGAAAATCCCATTTTGAGTAAAATAGCTTTCAAAAAATCCCACTCTATGCGATCATATGCCTTACTCATATCAAGTTTTAAGGCCATATACCCATCTTTACCAGTTCTCTTCCCTTTTAAATAATGCATGATTTCATATGATATCATGACATTGTCAGAGATGAGTCGACTAGGTATGAAGGCGCTTTGTGTGTCTGACACCACACTATTGAGTAAACTTTTCATCCTATTTGCCATTACCTTGGTAATGATTTTCATGAGTACATTACAAAGAGCTATCGGCCTCAAATCTCCAAATACTGTAAGGTTTTTCTTCTTCGGGATTAGGACAATGTTAGTATCATTCAATCCATCCATCATCTCTCCTGTAGCAAAAAAATGTTTTATCAACACATATACATCCTCCCCAACTATATGCCAATGTTTCTGGAAAAATGTCGGGGTCATCCCATCAGGACCCGGGGCTTTGTCGGGATGCATTTGAAAAATAGCAAGCTTCACTTCCTCTCGAGTCACCTCTTTGGTCAACTCTCTGTTTTGGTCATGAGATAACGACTGAGGAACACAATCTATTACCTCTTCATACTCTACTTGTGCAGCAGTGAAAAGATTCGTATAAAAGGACTGAATTAGATTCGCTAACCCATTTTGCCAGTCTAACCACTCACCTGAATCATCTTTGAGCTTAACAATTTTATTTGTCCTCTGTCTTTTGTTACACGCTGTATGAAAGTACTTCGTGTTTTTATCACCAGCATTGAGCCAGAGTTGTTTAGACCGTTGACGCCAGAAAATTTCCTTTTGATCAAGAATCAAATAGAGCCGATGCTTTATGTCTCTATAATCTTGCAATGACTGGGCATCTCGTCTTCTACGAAGGGACTTCAACTTGTGATGACACTCCCGAATTCTTTTATTAAAGCAACCCGTTATTTCCTTCCCCCATTCGCTTAGATTTTCTGCACAAAGTTGAATTTTTTGTTGAATGCTTGAGTGTGTATTAGCCTCCCAGTTATCCCGTATAATAGTGCTACAAAGTGGCTCTGTCAACCACGCATTTTCAAATCGAAAGAATTTGTTCTTTTTCCTCGATCTTCTACGCACTAAGTCAAGAAAGATAGCACTATGATCTGAGGGCGAGCCTTCCAAATTATATAATTTGGCATAAGGAAATAAAACAAACCATGTGTCTGTTGCCATTGCTCGATCTAAACGAATTTCTATCCAGGAGTCCGTACTTCGACCTCTTTCCCAAGTAAACGCATGACCATACAAATCTATATCTTTTAGCCCAGCTTCCACCAACGTTTCATTAAATCCCTCTATCAGCCATTGAGGATAAGAATCACCCCCTTTCTTATCAGTTTTAGACAAAATATTATTCATGTCACCGATAGTGCACCACGATAAATTAGAATCTCTAGATAAATTTTTCAGAAGCTCCCAGGTCCGTCTTCTTTTACTTCTGTCAGGCTCACCATAGAATCCCTTTAGACGCCATGCTTGCACCCCATCTACTGAGACACATACATCAATGTGATTATCTGACACACTTAGGAGCGGAACTTGATCCTGATCTTTCCACAACAAAGATAAACCCCCGCTTCTCCCTTTAGCTTCCACAACTATCATTCCCTGAAATCCAATACGAGTTCTTACCCATTCCATTTTCTTCTTGTTACTCAACGTCTCACAGAGAAACACAAATGCAGGTCGTTGTTGACGTATAACGTCTTGAAGGAACTGCAGCTTCCAAGGTGGCCCCATACCTTGGCAGTTCCAGCTTATTATACTCATAATGATAGGCGAGCACCCCCATGAGTACTCGCCATATATCCGTTTTTTGAGCTGTCAATATCTTCTAAATTTCCATGTTGCTCCCCAGTCAAAGAATCTTCATCTGAGCTCATTAGCACATCTCTGTTTAAGCCCATGTTACTTTCATAGCCCAACCCATCATCTGTCCTCCATTTTTTTGACTCAATCACTGCTATATCTTTATCATTTAAATGCCCCGAAACTGAAGGATCAGTTGTTGGAATATTTCCTACTCCTTTTCCCGCTCCCGGGTTTGTATTTTGAAAATTAACAACCCCTACATTCACTCCATGCGTAACAATCTCCATGCTTCCAGGAGTAATTTCCGGATCTTGATTATCATCATCTTTTCCCCTGCTCCCCTTATGGTCCTCCATCTCCGATCTAGGTCCTCCATTTCCGAATTCAGTACGCAACCATTGTGCTCCTATTGGCTTTACATGACTCTTGAATGGAGCACGCATCCAGGGACCATACGGCTTAATAATTTCACCTTCTGGAACTTCAAATAATTTATTGCAAAATTTTTCTGAATGTCCCAAGATACCACAAATGAAGCAGAACATTGGAACATTCTCATATTTAAAATTCACCCAGAACCACCCATCACCAGCCATCTTCAATTTCATGCGACGTTTTAAAGGTACATCTAGATTCATAGATACTCGAATCCTCATGTACTCCCTCCACACTCCTTTAAAATTGCTTGGACAACTATCAATAAAACGACCAATGTAATCACCAATGCCTTTTAATATTCTCTCGGACATAACACCAATCTTCAAATTATAAACTTGTACCCATAGATCAATGGTATTGAGCTCTACACATCTAGGATTTTCCCCTTCCTTTATTCTAGCCATGATCAATGCACGCTTGTTAAACGACCATGGACATCCTTCCATCACTCTTTTTACATCTACTTCGTGGTAAAACTGAAACAAATAAAGATTTGTATCCAGTTCTTTCATATAAACACCTTTTCCAGGCCTCCATAATGTCGCCATTGTGTGTTGCAATGCCATGAAATCTACCCTCCCTTCTGAGATAAACCTACCCACCACACATAGTTTGGGATTGAAACCTTGTATCTGCAACCCATTGTCGTTTGATATTGCCTCCTCTATTTCAAACCCACCTTCCTCCTCATCTTCCAAAGTAATCGTATTCATAGATTGTATGAGTTTATCAGGTACAACCATGATAAAAATGACAAAAAAACAATATGACAATCAGACGATGAATCAATAATACTTAACAGACCATGTCAAATGACAAGACATATATTATTAATTTTTATTTTAACATACTCATTTCTAACGAGTCACTCATTTTCATCACAAAAATTGGAGACTAGTAGCACGCCAGTCCAGCAGTCCGAAACTCCGAACCAAGAGTTTATTTTGCCGCTATACGATATTCAATAAGATGGATGCGAGCTATCGCCTATCAACTATGAATCATTAACGTTTGCGAGTCTAAAATTAGGAGGAAGAGAGGGGCCAGGGAAATACAAGAAGAGCTATATATTTACTTACCATTTATTTTCCTTTGTTTGTAATTAAGGAAAACAAGTAATTAGGTAACTCATATTATACACTCAGTGAATAAGCATCTCAAAAAAAAATCATAAGGTCTACTCAGGATCCTTATTCTCTTTTTATATATAATATTAATTATATATTGAATAGTAAGATTATTTTTATTTAAAATGACAACTTAAATTATTGATATTGTATCATTTTCTATTCTTTATTCAACCGTTCAAAAGCACTATAGATAAATGTTTTATCAATTATCGTGGCCAATGTGAATCGTGATACATTATGGAAGTATATTAATTTTTCGGGCAATATCAATAATTTGTATACAACAAATTTTTTTTATGAGTAGATGTGTGACACTCATCACGTCCCTATTTTATAATTGATTACCTGCGAAAAAATTAAATTAGAGTAAGAAAATTGCTCAATAGGACTATATTTAAAAAAACTAAACACAAGTAAGGGGTCATTTGATTCAAAAGACGATATGGGTTTGGAATCAGGAATCGGGTTAAGCTGGTATGGGGCTGAGGTATCATTCTTGATACCATGTGTTTGGTTCAGTATTGGGATGAATCTTTTTAATTTAAAATATAATTAATAACTCATTTTTCTATAATGTGTAAGTGTACATTATACAGTGATATAAAAAAATATGTGATTTGTAAATTTTAAATTAACCAACTAAATAATTATATAATATTTTTATAAGATATTATTTATTAGTATAAATATTTTTTTTTTAAAAAGAACAATAAATTGTTTCAAAACCTAAGTATAATTTATTCAAGATTAAACAATATCATGTTTAAAATATGTGTATTGGGTATGTATTTAATTTCATTATAAAAATGAAATAAAAAAATTGAATTTGATACCTCATACCCCTCCCTCAAACCCACATCCCCCCTAAGGTATCAAATTTGATTCCAGAAGGGTTTCAGGTATGGGTATCAAAATTTAAAAATGTGTAACCAAACAACTGGTATGGGTTTGGAATGAACGAAACCCATACCTATACCAAAATTACCTGAACCAAACGACCCCTAAGTAAATTTAGGTTAATAAAGAGTATGCAACCTTTACTTTAACAAACTAAAGTCAAACGCTCCTTCTACTCTATCCACAAGAATCCTAAAATTACTTTTTCATTTAGGGCTGTTATCAATCAAAAGATTGACGATAAACACCCCCTTTTCATTGTTTTTTTTTTCTATTTTACTTTCTTTTCGATAAAGTTCTATCTTTAATGAGAGTTTTAGTACCCCGTTGGTGGTTTTTTTTACTCATATATTGGTTTTGTTTCTCTCTCCTTGTGAGAGTCAGTTTGTTTTAATATTCGGGATCGTATATCTGCAGGAGTTTATGTATTGGTTCATTAATTTGGGTTGTATGAAATCACAATCATGGTCAGTTGTTCGAATATATTTTAACAAATCAGTTATATATATTACTCACGTCTATAACATATTGTTAGATTGTCTCTTCAAAAAGGTTGTAAATTTCAGTGATATGAACAAGAGATGTACCACACTTGAAGATCTGCTCAACAATCGTAGTTTCGATGTAGAAGACTCTTATTTGATCTATTTTAATACATGTTTGTTCAATTTTGATTATTTTTATAGATGTCGTATGGTTTTTAATTATTGAACTATTTACGTTTTTAAAAAAACCTCTACTTGCTCGCAAACAGCAAACAAAACACATGGCAAACAGTTTCTTCTCTTACTATTCATTGAAAGGATATATTGAAGAAGAACGCTAGAGTTCGCAATAAATTTTTTCAAAACATCTCCCAAATATTTATGTGTTTTTTAATTGATAACATTTTTAATAAAAATATGAGATCAGATGCATCCATGAATTAAAACACGATAATATGTCCACCACATCATTTTGTACAAGTTTTGAAAAAATTGATTGAATTATCTAGCATTATTTTATAATGAATGATAAATCATTTTCATAAACAAACAAATAAAATGATCATACTCTATTCACACCTCATAATCCAACACATGCTTATAGACTCGTAGGCATGAGTCATTGCCAAGTTACCAAAAATTGTAAAATTTCGCGTGACTCGTTATTGGATTTCCAACACAAATATGTTTAAGAGTCCAATAATGAGTTACAAATTGTTGGCAAATAATCATATAGAGTATAGTAAATAGTCAGTATACAAACAAACAAATAGTTAACAATAATTCCAAAAAGAAAGAATGACATTTTTACCGACATTTACCATATCTATTACCAAATTAACACATTCTAGGGTAGATGACCAGTAATACCCTCCTAAGCTAACCTCAAATGCGTAATAGATTCACCCGACTCGGTTTTAACCCGCCTAAACTAATCACATTACACACACACACACAAAATGTACACACAAATATTCTCCCAACCACAATTTGTTGGACGATCTCTAGACGGAATTTAACCAATTCAACCATAAATTCTACCCGGCGAGCTATTATCATTTCATTATGCATATCAGAGTCGATTCTAATGTAAGTGTACTTCTTTATAATGTTTATTCATTAGGAAGGGTTTTAATTCATCATTTCATGCTTAGTTTTTCAGGAATATCAAGATCAAGAACATATAAACCATTAAATAAACGTGCAACCCCAAAGGTAACATTATTCAAACCAAAGGAATAACTATTGTTCTGAATTGTAAAAGAAAAACCTTTCTTGTCCAAACAAGAAACAGAAATAATGTTTCTACAAATCGCAGGCATGTAAAAATAGTTATCAAGTTCTAAAATAAGCCCAGTGGGCAACGATAAATAATAAGTCCCTACAGCCAAAGTAGCAACCTTTGCTCCATTGCCAACTCGTAGGTCGACTTCATTTTCTTCAGGTTCAGATCCTCCAAATAAGCTTGACAGTTTCGCTTCCAATGACACGACTTCTTACAAAAGTGACAATCACCCTTTGCATCACCAACTTTTGAAACACCTCATGTAGGCTTTAAAGCCCTTTTGGAAGCAGGCTTTGGATTAGCAGATTTAGATCCAATCTTCTTCTTGCCTTTCCACTTCCCTTTTCCTTTGGCATTTCCTTTGTTCACCATCATTATGGGAGCAGGGTTAGCCTTTGACATATTTGATTCAGTAGTTCTCAATAATGCCAACAGTTCAGTAGGTGTTTTGTCTATCTCACTCATAGTATAGTTTATGACAAATTGAGTGTAGTTGTTGTTCAAAGACTGCAAGATCAAATCTGCTTGGAGTTCCGGTAAAACCGGGTAACCCAAATTTTTAAGGGTTTCCAAATACCCTATCATCTTTAGAACATGCGGTCCAACCGGGTCACGATCACCCTGTTTGTAAGCATACAACACTTTGCTTATATCAAACCTCTCTTGACGAGCTTGAACCTCAAACATCCTTTTGAGGTGCTCAATCATATCATAAGCGTCCATACGCTCATGTTGTTTCTGAAGCTCAGGACTCATAGTCGCTAGCATCAAACAACAAACATCCGTAGAATCATCAAGATGCTTCTGATAAGCATTTTGTTGAGCCTCGGTTGCTTCAGCAGCAAGAGGTCCGGGGTGAGGAATATCAAGGACATAAAGCTTTCGCTCCTGCCTGAGGACAATCCTCAAATTCCTTTGCCAATCAAGGAAGTTGGTTCCTGTCAGCTTTTCCTTCTCAAGGACTGATCGCACCGAGAAATTGTTTGAGTTTGCCATTTCAGATATCTACAATGTTAAAATGCATAAAAATAAGTTAGTTGCAGATTTATTAAATTATGTTCAAGTGATTATCCATATATATTCACAATATATATCTCCCACTATTTTTATCAAATCAATAGCCCTAACTATTAATTCGGAAAGTATTTCTCTAAATCTTTCTAGTGAGCCAAGATTCATATTTCGTCATGCTTAAGGCCAGCTTTGGATTTACTCCCAAAACATGACTTATTTAGGTAGACAACTCTTGTCAATTATATCATATATAACTCTTGGAAAGTTTGGTAGAACAACATTTGTTCACATTTATCCAAAAAATCATACCAAACTCTATGCCTCTAAGTTCACAATCCTATTGTGGTAACTTAGTTAAGTCTAACCCAATGGTCTAACAGTTAAGTATCACATTTACTTCATCGCGTCTTACCACGATAGATTGGAGTGCTTTGCTTTGGCGAACCCACTCTTTCTCGATCTAGGTCTTGACGAGTGTTGCCCATTGGAAGACATCTAATTGACTTAAAATTTTAACTTTAGGGATTTTTATTATTAAAACGACCATGATCCCATCATCAAGAGATTCCCAATTTTTCCTTGAACTAAGTACTTCAAATCAAAATTCATCAATGGTTTGATTTGCAGTCCATCAGAGGAGTCACTGTGGTCTCACTTAAAACCCAACTTTCTTACAAGCACTGCTTGTATTTTTGTCAAAATCGCCCCATATCAAAATTTGAAAATTCATACTTATTTCCGTGTTTCATAAACACAGGAATCTCATGTTCGTTTTGTTCAATTTTAAAATCTTGAATCGTTACAGATTTTATCTTGTTTAGCAAACATGGCATGAGTGACGTATCTAATACATACATGTTTAATCTAATTAAAGCATGCATCTTTATAACTACGCATACATATAATCTTCACATGAATTATATATGTAAAGTGCGTAAAGTAAACGTGCTTGGTTATGGCCCAATCCTATGTGATTTTTTCAAGCTAAAGGAAAAATCAAGGTCAATCTATGGTGGTATCAAATACAACACAATTAAGACATGTCTTCATGCTTCCTTGTAATGACTCCTTTGAATGCCTTCTTGGAATGCCTCCATGCCTTCATGTCTCCAATACTTCAATTACAGTACATAATATGAAAGTATCTATACTAAAGAACTTACATGTGGAACTCGAGTTACATTCGAGATTTAATCATTACAAGAATAAACGACATGCAAGTCGTATTTAGAAACCATAATCAAAACCTCTAACCTATGGGTCTTAGGGCCATAACCATACACCATGCTCAATTAACAGTTAAGGACATCTGAGATTTCATCAAGTCATCATACCATATCATATTTCTCATGATCCAATCAAAGAAATCATAAAAGGCATAAATCAGAAAAATCGAAATCATAACATAAAATAGTAAATCGCAGTTTTCAGGGCCTAAACGATGTCAAATGGCCAAAAAGCGACTTGGGTCATAGCAAAACAGTGAGTTTTACTCGTGACGATTTTCCCTTTCCGAAAAGGTATTATTCGTCGAATTCTGACACCGTGAGATCGGAAAAACACTATTCACCGTAGAAACTGTTTGTGCATATAGTTTGCTTTCGGAATCAAACGAAACAATTTCGATTGATCCTTAAGCCTCTGTATTACGTATCATATACATACAGACCTCACCATTAACAACAGATGTGTCAATACACATCAGAACCCATCAGTTTATATATATATAAACAGAACAACATGCATAACATACAAAATCGCATACATATTAGTCATGGAAGATTGTAAACATGCTATTATCATTAAAACAGTAAACATATAAGTGAATTAAACACTTTTTTCAAGTAGCTCTGATACCATTGAAGAATTTCGGGCATGAAAACGCAGCGGAAACATCGTAAAAACAATAAAAACAGAAACCCTCCGCATGATCCATGCGAAAAATCGATATTTAATTCGTGAATAGAACTGTTTACCTTTTAAGAAGCTTTACGATTGGTTGACAAATGGAGGTCCTTTGCTATGATCACCACATATCCCGCCTTGCGATATACGTCTCTAATCAGTCCACACGAACGCCCGATCGTCCAACGATCACCGAAGATTGTACTAGCCAAGAACTGCCCTCGGAACTCTCTCTCTAACCTCTCTCAGATGTAGAGCTGCTAGGGTTTTTAACAAAAATGAATTATGTGTCTCTTACCCTAAAATAATACATCTTAATGTATTTATATTGAGAGAATTCTGGGCCTAGACCTAATCTGATTGGGCTTCCAAAACCCAATCTGATTATTAGTAGTATTTTTATCATATTCGAATTATTATATAATTAATCAAGTCCTACTTAATTAATCCAATAATTCAATATAATAATAATAATTCATTTAAATTCAAAATTTAAATAAAACTCCGTTTAAAACGTTCTTTGTGTGTGACCCTTTAGGTTATTATTACGTTGGCAATAATTTTAATATCTCATAATAAAATTATAAACAATGAGCGGCATCTAGTAATACATCATTGCTACCCAAGTAATAATAATAATTGGTGATTCAATTAAACCTTTCGTGAATAATGTTCCATGTAATTTAATCCTTTTAACCTTATATTATAGATTAAACTCAAAGCATGGTTTGTGTCACCCTTTTCATCATTTAATCCTGGTTTACTTGATCAACGAGTAGACTATTAAACAAATCACTATTTGAGCATGGTCATGCATTTCATAGTCTCACTCAATCAAGAGGCCAATAATATCACTCCTAAAATAGGAGGGTTAAATCCTATATCTATCATTCATATTTCTCATATGATTCATTATAGACCCAATGTCCACCTTTATCATTGCCCGGTCAAAGCTAACTTTGAGTAGAATCAAAGTATATTAATTCTCATATAGAAATATAATGATTTCAAGTCTAAGGATCATTACACCATTATCACTGTGAGAATTGATTATGACACTTGATAACATTTACTATGAAGAATTCACACGGTGGGTTTATCCAGTGCCATGTTCTGCTAACATGCACTTATGTCTTTGACTTTAGTATCACCATACTTATGACCAATGAGATGTGGTCATCAATCAACAAACATACTAGTCTTAATGCATTATTATTGTCCTCAAATAATAATACTCGACTAGGGATCTTTTAGGATTATAAACACTACTCATATAATCTCATTTCTAAGTCCCATACTTAGAGATATAGAATTCATGCTTATATTCCAAGGACATTTATTATAATAATATTTATATCGCAGTTAATAAAGACATAATAAATAATTAAAGAAAATCCATAGAACATATTTATTAATAATCAAAATGTCTTCCCTAAGAACATTATAGTATTGTCTCTAGGGCACAAATACTAACACGAACCACTTAGAGGTCATAATAAAATTTGAAACTTTGTGATAACATGCTAGGTACGTTTAGGAAGACCCTCAAAAAGATTTTGTGTTAAAAGGATTAAATTTCAATTTTATAAAAATGTGTAAGCGAACGTGCGCGAGTAGAAGTTCTTAAGGAGTTAACTTGGAAATGAACTTTGAACTTAGGTAAGTATATACTTAGTTTAGTGAAAGCATTTAAGTGATTAATCTTGAACCTTGTGTTGATTCGTAGATTACCGGACCAACCCGAGGATTACTACTACTTCGGGATTTCCAGACAAGTTTACTAACCCTTACTCTATTGTTCAGAGTAGGTATATTTTCAAATGTTCAGTACTTGTGTATTCCAAATTAGATATCAACTCTTTTGTTGCGAGTATTGTGGTAAGTTTTCTAATACTATATTCCACTTATCAAATTATTTGATTCTTGTTTATGCAAGTTTTCAAAACCTATGACTTACTACTGTTGTTGTGATGAAAAGTTCTTTCGGTTATATTTTGCAAACATAGTATTGTTGTTATATTTGAATCTTTTGAATTGTGATTGGTTTATAAGCTATATGTTATGATAGTTATAAGCCGGGTTTTATGAAGGCTCTTAGAGTAGAGCATGTGAATCGTATTTTGAACTTAGACCGGGAGTCATTATATATTTATTTAGACCGTTGAGGTTTATTTTCCGATAAGTATATTGAATAGTATATTCAATTGTTTTATTATTAAAGGGAATATTATTTTAATATTCACCTAGTATTGATTATTAAATATTTATTGAGCTTATGATTATTAATTAATCATTTATTATTTATTGGATATTATTTGAATATTTATTATACTATTTTAATCAATTTAAAAATGATTTATATTATTTAAAAGCTACCTTTGACCTTCAATAATTATGAAGAATATTTTTGACCTTTATAAAAATTATTTTAATTAAAGTAGGGATTCCCAAATATTATTTTAATTTAAATCTATCTTAAATGATGATTTAAATATTCGCTGACCACTCAAACGGGCTGGGAATACCCTTAAAGATTTCCAAACTGTTTGACTCCCTGGTCGTAATCTTTTAAAGAGAAATCTTATCCGATTATAAATCTGTTGACTAAGGTCAACCCACATGGTGACTTACTTCCTCAAATATTTCGGAAGTAAGGGAACCAAGAAACATTTAAAAAGTTTTGACAAGTATCACATACTTGGGAAATCAGGATTAACTTCCGTTTCCAGTTTTCATTGATTTTCATCAGGGACTAGGAGATACGCGTAAGAGGCTGTGGAGACAGTCCATCAATTTAGCGTAAGAGGCTGTGGAGGTAGTCCAGCAATTTAGCGTAAAAGGCTGTGGAGGCAGTCCAACAATTTATACCGCGTAAGAGGCTGTGGTGGAAGTCTAGAGGTGATAGCCCGTATGCGGCTAGGGTGATAACCAATTAAGGGTGTTCGTCCATCTACATGTAGAAAAGGTTACTGATTGTACTAACGTACTGAAGCGACTGATCATCGTGTACGGTAGGGTGTTATTAAAGGCTCCAGAATTAGTCCCATCTTCCAATTGGAATTTTGTCTGCAACATTATAACGAAGGCCTATGAGCTTAGTTACCGATAATGTTGGTAGTGTTTGAGAATTGTTCAGAACTGATTTTTTACAGTGAACTACCCGATAACTTCAATTTAAAAGTTATACCTTGAACCTTTGTCTATAATGTTGCTAGCAAAGGATTTCTAAGATTTACAGAAATGTTTAAAGTTATTATTATCAATTGCAGATTATATATTTTGGTGGGAAGTGTTTAGACTTCTTATATAGTATCTCGAACTATATGTTATTTTTAGATATTGTGAAATCTTACTATTCCTCGTACAGTATTTTGAACTGTATGGTATTGTAACTCAAATGTTATATTTTAAAGGTTTTGGTTATACCAACAAAGGTTATTAGATTTCAGACTCATAGTCGTGAAAATATTTATTTTATTATGGGATGCTTGCTGAGCATTCTTTCGCTCATTCTTGCTTTACTTTATATTAAACTTTCAGAAAAGGGAGAACATAGTCAGTTATTCCGTACTACGAGAAAAAGGAAGTGGAAGATTCAACCTTGAGGTAGTCCAATTCAGAATGGTTAATGTAGAAGTAAGTTGTAAGATCCATGAACTTTATTAATAATATAAATTGTATTATATGTGTAGAATACTTATTATGAAGTATTTTGAGTTATAATGATAAGGGTTGTTAAGTGTTTATGTGTAAATTGGTGTGTCGAAAGCCCCGTTCAAATATTTTGTCATTTGAAAATACCTTCAATTTTGAGCCCCGTTTTGATAATTCAAGGGCCCCGTTGAAATTTTGTTCATCATTATTATTCCTTCGTCATTTGTGTTCGAATCATTATTGGAGGATTTCTTCGTATTATTATATCCCTTATTATCCGATATTATCAATAGTATTTGTTTTATTCAAAGGAAGCAAAATTATTCTAAACCCTAACCCTAATTTTTCTAGGGTAATTGATATATCGTTTGTATCAATAAATACATCTGTTATAGCCCTAGTATTCTTGAGCATTAGTTATATAAATGATATGTATTGATTTGGATAACTATCAGTCTTTTTGGATAGCTATCACCTCGTAAAACGTGTATTTTACATTATTAGGGTTTTAAAGCGAACCAGTGGATCAATATCGATCCAAAAATGTCGTTTAGGGTATTATTTTCCACTAAGTATAAAAAGGAGAATCGTACATTATACTTCATATAATCCGTATTAAAAATATACAAACATATAAAATTCCTGAACCGTGTTCTTGAAAATCAAAATCAATTTCGAAGGTGTTATTGAAATCCAAATCCAAAGTTCAAGTACTCAAATCAAAGATCTTGAGCTCTAGTTTCATAATCTTCCAACCTTATCATTATCTGGTAATTTTTCGATTTTATATGAATTTTTCAAATTTCGAATTAAAATTAGGGTTTATATTCGAATTGGGTTTTTCATTCTGTTGATTCTCCGTTAAATTGATTGCTTCCAACATGTTCCTAGGGTTCTAATTAGTAGGAATTCATGCTTTAATTTCATGTTTATGTTCAATTTGTTCGGGTTTGATTTTTGGGTTTTGACCCAAATTCTTCTTTTTAATAGTCCGTTCTGGTTATTGATCTGACATGATTTTGGATATATGGCTTTCATTGTATGTGTTCTTAGCTTCATTTTAACATAAAGAACGTAGAGTTTCATGTAAGATTTTAGTAGATCGGAAAATTGATTTAAGATCGCCGGAAAATAGTCGGGTTTGAAGTTCCGGTGATGTTTTTGGTTTGTTTTTGATCGGAATGTATTGGTATGGTTATGAGGAGTGTTTTGGTATCAAAAGCCCCAATTTTTGATGTGTTTTTGGCTCGCCGGATTCCAGAAAAGATCGCCGGAATCTGGGAATTTTCCGGCTGTTCTTCGCGACCCGGATAGTTCTTGGCGACCCGTGACCCGATCCAGTAACCCGTTTTCTGACCCGGTTTCAATCTTCAAAACCCTAATTCATTTTCAGAAAACTGTTTTTATTTTAAAAATACATTTTTAAATTCAGAAAATTCTAGAAAATTATATTTAATTATTTAAATTCGAAAACTGATTAAATTTAATTATTTTAATTATTTTTAATTAATAATTAATTTAATTAATTAATTGATTAAATCTTTTAATCAGTTAATTCTTAATAATTAATAATTAATTAGATTTAATTAATTTAAATTAAGTTTAATTATTTTCTAGCTTGATTTAATTATTTAAAAATAATTGGAGTGTTTAAAAAGTGTCAATTAATTTTTATTAATTGATTTAATTGTTTTTAAATACTTATAATGGGATTAAAAATCCGATTTTTGATTTAAAAATTATTTGTGACTTATTTAAATTCAAATAAGCCTCGAATATTGTTTTAAAAATATTTATAAGTGCTATATGGTTTATATGAGTCGATTAATGTGTTTTAATAGTCCGTAAATGCCCGTACGAGGGCTAATGTCTGAGTTTTAATTACCGTAAAATTAGACTGGGCGTCCGATAAGTACCCGGTTACTTGTTTAAATGTGATAATGATTATGATTGTGTGTCGAGGATAGAATGAGGATAGTTAGACTTACTGTTATAAGTTGTTTATTATAGAATCGAGTTCCCGGAGCAAGGGAAATGGCAAAGTAGAGTGAACGAGATAGAATCCCGTCAGCGACGTAGACCAGGCAAGTATCTGTGCCTTTACTTGTTGATTCCATTGTTATTATTCTTCAGAATTACATGTATGTTACCATCAGAACGATTAAGATTATTCAACCTTCACCCGTATTGAGCACTGATGCTATTTCCTTGAATATTCCTAACTTTTGATTTAATCCACAATCGTGTTGGATATCAGAAACCCTCACCTTCAATTCAGTTTATTATTGATGATAACCATTGTTGATTTTCTTAATTGGGTACGTTGTACCATTGAAACCATTCCGAATCTATTTCTCGGACTTCATTTGATATTGAATAGTTGAAGCTCTTTTGCAACTATTACACCCCGTCATTATGTACTTATCTTGTTATGCATGTTATTGCTTATACCTTGTGATAGAATTGGCATGTTTTAAAATGAGACCAGTAATGGTCGGGCCATATTAATGGTCGTAATAACTTAAGGCCTAGATGGCCATGGATCCTAGTGGAGGACTATGCTATAAGCTAGTCCGGGGTTGATGCGTGACTGATCAGCAGCTCAACCTTTGTATTTGAAAAATGTAGAATTCCAATTCTAATTCCTATTTCTTCAATAAAAATTGTTAAAAGCTTATGTTTGACTTGTATATTGTTGATTTAGATAATTGAAATCTTTCCTTTCATTATGGAACTGTGATTGATATATATATCATGCTTGCTAAGCACATGTGGCTCATACTTGTTTTGTTTCTAACCCTATTCCAGTGAAACGAGAGAATAAGCAGACCACCCCGAGTGATTGTCATTGGACGGGTAGTTGTTTTACTTTGGAAGTTAGACTAGATGTCTAGCTTTGTATATTAAGTGTGTAATAACTCTGAAAACTGGTTTGTAATAAATATGACTTAGAAGCTTGTTTTATGCCATAATCTGGATGCGGTCTTGGATAAGGGGTATTTTATGTTATTATATTATTATGCATGTGTTAGATTCAGGTATATTGTGTTTCGTTGGTCGAGTGACTCCCCAAATCTGTACCCCGGGTTTGGAGGGCGTCACATAAGTTGCATGGGTTTAGCTGCTATTAGTGAGACTCGTGTACAAGTATAGTTTGTATAGCTACACCTTAGTAAATTATGATTAGTTGTTAATATAACTTCAGGTAGAGGTTGTGATTAATAGTATGAGATCATGGATAGTACATTTGGCTGTAATAACTAATGTTACTTATGTGACTCGTTTCTAAAGCTATAACTAGTGTGTGTAAGAGATTGGGGTCTTTTGGTGTTGTATTATTGGATTTGTTGAGCTAGTATAGGTATTATTGTTGGAATTGAGAGCGTGACAACCCGGATCTCCGACCCCGGATCTGGGAGTGTTACAGAAATGATATTCAGAGCGATAAGTTATAGTACTCAGAGACGAGAGTGTTAAGAGTTATGTCTAAATAAGAGATTAACGTAAGGACTCATATAGAGTTCGTTATTGGAGTACCGAAGGTAGTACCATTGAGAGACTTAAGATTGGAATGTTTACTTGAGGTCTTATAGTAGGACTGATATAATCCTTAGAGGTCATCAGAATGATGAGAAGAGAGAGTTTAGAATTGTGTATGATTTATCGAGGATATTGATATAAGACGCCGAGTAAAGTCTCAAGAGTAGTTTAGATAGAGGCGGTATAGCCATGGTTGACTTGACTAGAATGAAACTTGTTACTCGTAGTCCTTCATAGTTTGCCCTTGAGGAGGCGACATATGTGAGAACCAAGATGTTTAAAATTTTTACGCGATCAAGGTTACTTAGTTACCTGGATTAATTAAAGGCAATTATTGTTTATGAGGTTTCAATCCCCCGCGAGCGATGACTCTACTAGAGATAGTGTCTACTACATCATTGAGAATTTTGTGGCCCTCGAGGAAGATTGCGTATATATATCACGAGGAAGTTATCGTAAGACGAGTGCGCTAGACGACGTCATGAGTATGCTCGTATGGTGGGCCATGATGGTTCAACTCAGCGATCAAGAACGTTGGAAATTGATGGCCTGACTTTAATGAAGGTGCGTATGGTTTTAACGAGAACTACGACGATCTCAGAACCTACCTGGAGGAAGGCCCTTGAGTCTGGAATTGGATTCTTTCGATACAATTCTTATTAGAGACTACGTATATATTAACTAGTAGACCTCCATCTTCGGTTGACATATCGATTCGACCATGGAAGACCCAATATTGGATAACTATGGGGGAATGACAGATGTGTTTACGGACCCCCAAGCTATTAAATAATTTTGATAGGATTTTGAGAGATCATTTGGTTAGTATCCTATATTATGAAGGAGAGAAAGGTGATCATCCTCGTACTGGTGATGTTAGAACTTATGATGACCATTGACTTTTTTCGGTATCTACTTGCTGGTGCATTACTCAATCTGAAACTGTTCATGCCCGCGTTACCTTGAATGGTTCCTATATTATCTAAGGAATGTTCAATTAATGTTTCCTTAATTATTTGACGAATATTCTTTAACAATTATTTTGATATTCGATTTCTTCTTTCATATTTGGACTCCTCAGTCGAGTTCATAAATGTCTAACTATTTGTTCAAAACATAGATGATATATATTTCAGAGATTCCTCGTGAATTCTTTTCTCCTATTCAAGATGAGATTTGTACATCAGGCGTTGAAATCTTAGAAAGGATATCAATTTGATACTGGTATTCCGAATTCAATTCTATTGAAGAATTTGATAAAGTATATGTACGGAGGCACCTTAGGGTGAACCGTTTTACTGATGAGAAATATTTGATGGGAGGTTATCGATTGTTCCGATACCAAGAACTTTCTATTCAAAGCTTATATTCTATTCAAAGTTTATAATTACCTTGTTCGTCCCAAACTTATTTACTCTTCCTTTCAATTCGTTATCCGAGTAGTCAAAATTTTGTTTTCTTCTTTCATTGGCTACAATGTTGAGATTTTGTACTAGTATATTGAAACTGGCTAATTGTATATGCCATTATGAGTGACTAGTTAACTGTTCTAACTAGTTGAAATTTTAACGATATGATGAAAATCTAGCTAACCATCCTAGCTAGATGTTGCGTCCCAAACTAATCGAGCTAGCAAATTTTGTTTAGCTAGTTGTTAATGTTTCTTGAAATGGACTAGTCATTGTTTCACTAAGTTCAAATTTCGGTCGAATTTATTTAAGTGAGTTCACAACGCATTTTATATGCAGTGAATTGTGATGATGAAATTTCCAAAGGATAAATTGATTGAGACCTAACAAGGTCGCCCACTCTACGAGAATTCTTACAAAGTTTTTTTTTTTTATAAAATATTATGTTGCTTGAAATATTCTTGGTACCATGCAAGTATTTTCCTTAGTATTTGGAAAGAGAGATAATGTTGAAGTTTTAGAACTAAAATAAAATTAGATGGGTACGACAAATTATGAATAAAGGCTACGAAAATTGTCAAGGTTCGTTTCGTATGATGCAAATTCAGAATGACGGAGCGTTTGCAATGACTGATTATGCTATGTTGACTCATGAAACGACTGTAATAGAAATGGAAAACAAAATGGCTGGGAAAGAAAGGAGTATAAAGAAAATGGAGTTTGAGGAACTATGAGGGAGTTAGGTATGTGGAATTCCTGAGAAGCCCTAGCAATAAAGATAGAAAAGTATGTAATTATTATGGTGAATGTTGATTAGGCCACAACGTGAGGTTGGGATTTGAGGCGAAAGTTATATATAGATTTAATTCCCTTCAAGTTAGGAGGACTCAATGAAATTTTGGTATGGACCGATTGATCAACTATGAGATGCAAATAGATTGAGGAGGCAAGAAAGTAAGAATTTTGATTGTCGGACAAGGGAGAGTTTGACCTCCAAGGATGTGAAGCTTATTTAGCACATGTGAATTTTGATACCAATAGGGGGATACCAAGTATAAAAGATAACCCAATAGTGAATTATTTTATGGATATATTTTCTAATGATCTCCCAGGATTACAACCCGATAGAGTTTTAATATTTTCCATTCATTTAGTACCATGGACCTCACCAGTATCCGTGGCCCCATACCGATTGGCACTAGTTTTGAGAAAGGAATGGTAGCATGACACTGTATGTTAGATCAGAATTCAATGATCGTCAGAAGCTAGACTCAACTGATCAGGATTGCTGACGTCATCAGTATTGCATGGTCATCAGTATTTGATCAAGCGTCAGTATCTTATTGATCATCAGGATTCCTACTCAGACTATGATCAGGTTTGATCATCAGGACTTGAAGCTGATCAGGATTCCTACTTCGAGTTATATTTGGAGTCTAGATAAACATGGAAGTTTATTCTATTTGTTCCTGGTTTGTAGAATGCAGCTATCGATTAAAGATATGTTTCTATCTTTGTTATGATTAGGACTTATCTTGTTATTGATAGAGAAGCTGTGTGCACTATATAAACATAGTTTTGGTTTCGATTTATGTACTGATCAGAGAGAGAGAACATAATCGGAGAGAAGCTCTTAAGAACAGAATTTCTTGAGAGAGTTTTTGTAAGCTAGCAGCTCTTAAGAACATCAGAATTTCTTAAGAGAGTTTGTAACAGTTTTATATCAAAGTTAATAAAGCTGTTATTGTTATTGTTATTGATCTTTCATATTTGTGTTATATAAAGTCGAGAATCTTATACAATTGTATTCAACCCCCCTTCTACAATTGTTATTTACTGGGCAACAATTGGTATCAGAGCAAACTGATTTAATTCTGAATCAGATACGATCTAAAGATGTCGACAACCAAGTATGAAAGCATGAAGATTCCCATCTTGAAGATATCAGAATATCCCACATGGAGGGTAAAGATGCTGATGTACCTGGAGGCTATGGATCCTGACTACTTGGACAGGATTCGTGATGGACCATATATACCAACAAAGTTCGTAGAACGAACAGATACAGTACCAGAACATTATGTGGTCAAAGCTAAAGCTGAATGGACTCCAGAAGAAAAAGCTCATGTACTCAGGGAACCAAAGATAAAGAATATCTTGCATAATAGCCTTGATGCTGTTATGTCAAACAGAGTGATTGCATGCAAGTCTTCAAAAGAAATCTGGGATACTTTGGAAACTCAGTGCCAGGGATCTGCATCTATCAAGAAAAACAGAAGGGCTCTATTGATTCAAGAATATGAACAATTCGATGCAAGACCTGAAGAGAGCCTGACTGAGCTATATGATAGATTCCTGACACTATTGAACAGCTTATCCTTAGTTGACAAAGTATATGAAACTGAAGATTCAAACACCAAATTTCTTAGAGCTTTACCTGAAGAATGGGATACTCAGACCTCAATCATTAGACACCAGTATGATCTGAACATTGTGTCTCTTGATGAGATCTATGGGATGCTAAGAACTCATGATCTTGAAGTTCAACAGAGGAAGAACAAGAAAAGCAGCAAGGCAAAGTCAATTGCTTTGAATGTAGAAGCAAAATCAAAAGGGAAAGCTATGGAGGTCTCTAGAAGGAAAGCAAGAGTAGCTGAGTCAGATCCTGATGACTCTTCATCAGATACTGATGGCAATCCTGATGCCAATACTGGTGATGAATCTTCTGATTCAGACATGGAAGAGATGGTTGCTATGATTGTCAGAAACTTCAGAAGGATGAAGTTCAGGAAGAATAGAAGACAAGGCAACTTTCAGAAAAAGACCTTCAAAGCAGACAAAGACAAGTATATCAAAAAGGACAGCAAGGGTAGCAAACTTGACAAGTCAAAGGTTAGATGCTACAAATGTAATGGTATGGGTCACTTTGCTTCTGAATGCAACAAGACAAAGGCACTCATCACATCAAGCAAGGATTGGATGGACTCTTCCTCAGAATCTGATACTGAGGTAGTCAACTATGCGTTAATGGCCAATGCTGATGTAACTGCTGCTCCTGATGATAAGGTACTAAATACTATCTTTGATTTTGATACTGATAATGCTTCTGAGTTAAGACGTTTTCTAAAGTCATTACATATTAGCTTTAGAAGTCAAACTGCTGAGAATACTAGAATCTTATCTGAGATGTCTGACCTTAGAAAGAGGAATGAGATATTAGAAGCTGAATTTTCTCGTATGCAAGAAGTACAAAAAGAATGTGATAATGCTAAACACATGCACTTAGAGATGACATCTAAATGTACTTCCCTTGAAAAAGAACTTGAATTTGCTAATGAGAAAATCAGAACCTGGACAGACTCTGGTAGGAAATTTCATGAGATTAATACCTCTAAGAATTGGAAAGAGTGTCTAGGATATAAGTCAGATGAAGATAAGAAATTAGCAGAGAAAATTGTCATTGATGAGACAGTCAGTCCAAAGACCTATAGACATGTTATAGACTCAACCAAATCTAAGATTACTCCTGTTAATTTTGTTTTTGGTAAGGATTCCAATTCTACTTTTGAAAAGGGATCTTCTTCTACTCAAGGAATTAAAATTATAAAGTCTAAACCTGTCATGAACAAAGTCACTAAGAATGTAGGTCTATTGTCTCAGAAACAGCTTAAAGATAAAATCTGTGAGGTTACAGATAAGAAAAAGGAAGCTACTGTTAAGAGAAACAGGAATGGTAAAGTTGGGATCAATAAAGAGAATGGTTATAAATATATCCCAAATGCACCTAGAAAGTGTTGCTTTAACTGTGGTAACTCTAATCATCTTGCTATTGATTGTAAAAAGAGTAAGAAGAAAATTGCTGAAATTCCTAAGTCTGATGTTAGGAATAGATCAGTATTTTACAAACCACAGAATTCCTGTTTTCATTGTGGTAGTCTATGGCATTCTATTTATACATGTAAAGAGTATCATGATTTGTACTATAACTTTTATGATCCATTGCCTAAGTTTGAAAGTAGTACAAAGTCTGATAGAACTGAAAATGTCATAGTGAAGCATGCTTTTGTTAATACTGATACTGACAAAGCAAATCCTGATGGAGTAAATCCTGTCAGGACTGCTAAAGTCAAAAAGTCTTCTGCTGTTAAATTTAATAAAATGCATGAACAAGGAATCCAACAAGTGTGGGTTCCTAAACATTCTGACTAGTGTTTTACTATTCTGATGCAGGGTAAAAGGAAAAATGTGTTAGTCATGGATAGTGGATGTTCTGTGCACATGACTGGAAACAAAGCCCTGTTATCAGAATATGAAGAAAAAGCTGGCCCAACTGTGTCTTATGGAGATGGCAACATTGGACAAACCTTGGGATATGGCAATATAATCATTGGAAATGTCATCATTGAAAAAGTAGCTCTAGTGAAGGGACTAAAACACAACTTGTTGAGTATTAGTCAAATCACTGACAGAGGTTATCATGTCAATTTCTATTCCACACATTGTGAAGTAGTCAGTAAAGCAACAGGGAAGATAGCACTAACTGGCTACAGGCATGGTAACATATATGAAGCCAACATTCTCTCAGATACTGATGGCTCCCCTACATGTTTCATCAGTAAAGCTTCAGTAGATGAAAGTTGGAATTGGCACAAGAAGCTTTCTCATCTCAACTTCAGCAACATCAATGAGTTGGTTAAGAAAGAGTTAGTAAGAGGATTACCTAATGTCTTATATACACCTGATGGACTCTGTGATGCATGCCAAAAAGCAAAACAAAGAAGGACATCATTCCAGAGTAAATCAGAATCCTCTATTGAAGAACCATATCACATGCTACATCTTGATCTGTTTGGTCCAGTCAACATCATGTCCATCAGTAAGAAAAGGTACACTCTTGTGATTGTTGATGAATATTCTAGATTCACCTGGGTGTATTTTCTGCATAGAAAAGATGAAACTCCTGAAGTTCTGTTGGATCATGTGAGGATGATTGAGACAACCACAAAGTACAAAGTCAAGATTCTGAGAAGTGATAATGGTACTGAATTTAAGAATTCAAAGATGGAAGAGTTCTGCAAATACAAAGGAATCATTCAACAATTCTCTGCTCCTGGCACACCTCAGCAAAATGGAGTAGTAGAAAGGAAGAATAGAACTCTTATTGAAGCTGGCAGAACTATGTTGGAAGAAGCTAAATTACCTACATATTTCTGGGCAGAAGCAGTCAACACAGCATGCTATACACAAAATCTCACATTGATAAACAGGCATGGTGTCACTCCTTATCAGTCACTCAAAGAGAAGAAACCAAGTCTGAAGCATTTGCATGTGTTTGGCTGTAAATGTTTTGTTCTCAGAACTCATCCTGAACAGCTAGGGAAATTTGAAACAAAGGCTGATGAAGGAATATTCATAGGTTATCCTACATCAAGAGCCTTCAGAGTTTTTAATTTGAGAACAAGAACTGTCATGGAGTCAATACATGTATCTTTTGATGACAAGAAGATAACTGGAATCATTGAAGACTCGCATGATAGATTGTTATTTGAAAATGAAGCTTCCAAAGAACCTGAAGAAAGTGAATCAGAAGCTGTCCATTCATCCAGTACTGACGGGTCACCAAATCCTGATGACTCACCAGGTACTGATGGTACTAATACTGATGATGCAAACAACAGTAATACAACTAGTAGTGTTAATGTTGAGGGGGAGCAACGGCATTCAACTACAAGTTCAGAGTCAACTCAATCATCAGGACAGAATTCTTCAGATACTGATTCAAGTGATGATCCTGACAACACATCAGGAGGACATAGCAATAATTCAGGAAGAGCTTCATCTCAAGCAAATTCTTTCAATCAAGATAACACCAATCCAGGGGGAGCATCTACTTCAAGAAACAATTTGACACCAGCAAGGAAATGGACAAAAGATCATACTCCTGATTTG
Organism: Heracleum sosnowskyi; assembly: GCA_030848705.1. Lineage (NCBI taxonomy): Eukaryota > Viridiplantae > Streptophyta > Magnoliopsida > Apiales > Apiaceae > Heracleum > Heracleum sosnowskyi. Next base: position 70,885,890 of record CM061240.1, read on the forward strand.
ATAATTGGAGATCCTGATGCAGGTGTTCAAACAAGAAGTGCAACTCAGAATGAATGTTTATATAATAACTTTCTATCCAAGGAGGAGCCTAAGAAAGTTGAAGATGCACTTAAAGATGCTGATTGGGTTACTGCAATGCAAGAAGAACTGAATGAATTTGAAAGGAATGAAGTCTGGAAACTGGTACCAAGACCAAAGAATAGATCAATAGTTGGTACAAAGTGGATTTTCAAGAACAAGACTGATTCTGATGGAGTCATTATCAGAAACAAAGCTAGACTAGTTGCAAAGGGGTATTCCCAACAAGAGGGAATTGACTATGATGAAACTTTTGCTCCTGTTGCAAGACTAGAAGCCATCAGGATATTTCTTGCTTATGCAGCACATAAGAAATTCAAGGTTTTCCAGATGGATGTTAAAAGTGCTTTCTTAAATGGTGAACTGGAGGAAGAAGTTTATGTTGAACAACCTCCTGGTTTCATTGATCCTAAATATCCAGATCATGTCTACAGACTGGATAAGGCACTTTATGAATTAAAGCAAGCTCCAAGAGCATGGTATGAAACCTTAGCTCAATTCTTACTGGAAAGTGGATTCAAAAGAGGTGCAATTGATAAAACTCTGTTTTATTTGAATCATGATAAGGAGTTGCTGTTAGTTCAGATTTATGTTGATGATATCATTTTTGGGTCAACAAACAATAAGCTGTGTGAAAAGTTTTCCAAGCTTATGCAGTCAAGATATCAAATGAGCATGATGGGAGAAATGAGTTACTTTCTGGGTCTTCAAGTTAAACAGACTGATGAAGGGATTTTTATTAATCAGTCTAAATACACAAGGAATTTACTGACAAGGTTTAACATGCAAGACAGTACTCCTGCTTCAACTCCCATAGCTACAGCTACCAAACTTGATCCTGATCAAGGTGAAGAGGTAGATGTAACTCACAACAGAGGAATGATTGGCTCTTTATTGTATCTCACTGCCAGTAGACCAGATATCATGTTTGCAACCTGTCTATGTGCAAGATTTCAAGCAAAACCTAGAGAACCACATCTGATTGCAGTCAAAAGAATTTTCAGATATCTCAAAGGCACTCCTTCACTTGGCCTTTGGTATGCAAGGGAATCAGATTTTGGGTTGTGTGGTTATTCAGATGCTGATTTTGCAGGATGCAAAATAGACAGGAAAAGTACTTCAGGAAGTTGTCAGTTTTTGGGTGGAAGACTAGTTTCATGGTTCAGTAAAAAGCAGAAATCTATTTCCACTTCAACTGCAGAAGCTGAGTACATTGCTGCAGGAAGTTGTTGTGCTCAGATAATGTGGATGAGAAATCAGTTGTTAGATTATGGCCTGTCATACTCAAAAATCCCTATTTATTGTGATAACCAAAGTGCTATTGCAATGACAGGAAATCCAGTTCAGCATTCTCTTACTAAACACATAAGTATCAGATATCACTTTATAAGAGAACAGGTTCTGGAAGGAACAATTGAACTTCACTTTGTTCCTACTGATCAACAACTAGCTGATATATTCACCAAGCCACTACCTGAAGCTACTTTCAATAAGTTGGTGAATGAACTTGGAATGATGAATTTTGAGAATTTCTGAGGAAAAGCTACAGAGAGGAGATCCTGATAACTGTCAAATCCTGATGGTTATTCAGAAAGGTATGTTTTCTTTGATCAAATCCTGATAGGACTCAATCCTGACAGGAAGTCCATTGGTCAAATCCTGATGCTCAGATGGTTGAAGCTGGTATGAAAACCAGAGGTTCTATGCTAATTTGTCATCAACACTCCTGGTAAACTCTGGACAATTAGATTATTACTTAGTCTTTGATTAAGTTTTCAGTCTTAATTATCAATTTCAATTTCATTATTAACAGAGTTTATTATTTATCATCTCTATATCACTTTGAGTGTTACTAACAAATTTTGCAGGCAAGTACAGGAAGCAACCAATTGAGAAAATAGACAAATTTCATTAATACTTGAAGATACATTACACATGAAATATGGAAATTACATATTTGTTTTCCTAGTCTATTTTCTACTCAGGAACTCGTGCTTTACAGATAAGCATGAACACGTGCCCTGCAAATTAGCATGAATGCTCCTGAGCAGCTTCACAGTCCATCAGAACTGGAAGGTCTCTTGTTCCATCCTTAAGAGACAAGAAGAGGAGCTGATTTACTTGAAGGCGGATCGTCACCGTGACCACCGGGACGCCTCCGTGCCTCCAACTTGCATGACATACAAGCATCACGGATTTTCTTCTTACGTTTCTCAAGCTCTCGGACGAGCTCTTCATCATCTTCATCCTCATCCTCTTCATCATCCCAATCGTCTTCATCCTCTTCATTGACAACGATGAGATTTTCAAGAGGATTCCAATCAGGATTTGCCTGCTGGAAGTTATGAAGAAGCACATCAGCCATTACATTCACAAAAGCATGATGCTCCTGTGGATCAGGAATAGGCTGAGGTCCCTCTTGCTCTGCAATCTCTGCTAGAGCCTCATCCATTTGTTGCCAAATTATATCAAGTCCTTCATCAGGTATGTTGTTTTGATTGTTGGCAGCCATTGAAAAACAAAGAAGGTGAAAGGTTTTCGTAAGTTTTTCTCTGGAGAGGGTTTGTGTTTTAATAGATATATGATGATTATGCTTAACAGTTCTCTTTTATAGAGAATGTGTATTAAGGGTGCAGGTCATTTCTACAATCTCAAGGAGACGGTTCGGTTTTCCATAAATATTTTTGCCTCGTTTGCTGGTAAGCGTGTTTTAAATCTATGACCATTAATTTGGTTATTTTTCTTAAACCAAAACGCTATTCAGGGTTGTTAAAATAAATTTTGTTTTCTTAAATAAAATTTTATTTTAATCTTATTGAATATTTTTTAATCCTGATATGGCAAAATATTTTGTGCGGAAATGCTTTTATTCCTGATGAGGTTAGGTTTTTCTTACATCAGAAAATGCCTACTCGTTATGGACTACTTTCTAATGCTATGGTACAAGGACCAACCCACCTTGTTCCTGACACAAGCATGCAACCTAAACAGTCTAAACAGTTAACAACCACCTCTACTGTCTCTCAAAAGACTTTAGTTGTAAAATCAAAGAAATCAGCTAGAACTGATGTGTCTGGAAGGCAATCAGGTTCAAAGGATTTTTCCTCTACACCACTCACTAAAAAGAAGATACAAGGGGGTGTACAAGGGGTCCTGGTCAAGAAAGCTGATAAGGTTGTTAAGAATGTTCCTGTGAAAAGGAAGTTAAGGTTGATTGATGAAAGTGATTCAGAGGATGACTTACCTATATCCTCTGTGATGAATATGAACAAGGAAGTTGCTGATACTGCTACTAAAGCTGTGGTACCTTCATCAAAACCACAAAAGACAAGGACATTATCAAAGAGCAGGTATCATATTCCTTTGACAGTGCAAATGAAGGATACTGATATTCAGACATCAAATCCTGATGTTAGTATTCCCGATGCAACAACAAAAGTTGTCTCTATATCAGACTCTCCAGCCTCTCCATCTCAAATTCGAGGACATTCTTGGGAGAAGGTATCTACAACTGCTTCCTTGGTTGGTCTTACACCTACATCAAAGAAAAAGAGGAATGCAGAAGAGTTAGTCTATCAGAGACAGAAGAAGCTGAAAGGATCAAGCCCACAAGAACCTGAATTTCAGAGTAATTCAGCAGCTACTGTTGATCCTGCCACACAAGAACCACTCAATCAAAGTTTGGGTGAAGGCTTAGCTAGTGGAATGGTCACACAAGAACCATTTTCTCAAAGGGAGAATGAAGACATCAACATTCCAGCTACACAAGAACCATCTTCTCAAAGTGAAGATGCAGGCAAAGCTACAGCTTCTGTTGAAAGATTGGTCGAGAACATTGTCACTGAGGGAAGCACACAAGAACCTTTAGCTCAAAGTGTTGAAGCAGCTTCTGAACCTCAAGCTCCACAAGAACCATTGGTAGCAAATACTGATGCAAGCATATCAAATCCTGACGATGTTCATCCTGACGTTAGTGGTGCTCCTGATAATGAACCTATTTTGATTCAGCCACTTCGTTCAAGACCAATGGATCATCCTATCTCAGAATCACAGGATAAACTGAAAGGTATTGCAATTCCTGATCCTGATATATCTCATGGTTCTGATGATGATAATTCTGATGATGATAGTGATGATGATAATGAGAATAGAAAAGAGAAGGAACAGCTTGCTACAACACTCAAGATTAGTCTTGGAACTAATTTTGGTTCATCAAGTACATATATGGCTAGCAAAGCTTTCACTGGGAAAGATCAGAGACAAGATTTTTCTACTCCTTCCTTTGATCCTGCAGAGGCATTTAGACAGAATGAATGGAACAATTCATGGCATCAATCTGATGAATCTATCAGTTTTTCTTCTGCTATTGAACATGCCTATAATGCAGTGAAGTCTATAGAGAATCAAGACTTGAAGAATCATCTGAAGGCTACAACTCTGTTATCCAAAAGCCTGAAAAGTGAGATTGATTCTATCAAGGGTTCAACTGAAAAAGTGAGGACTGATATCTTTAATAATTTTACTAAGGTGCCTACTACTTTTCAACTAAGGGTAGTGGAATCCCAAGTGAAATCTGTTGTTTCAGAACAAACCTCCATCAAACAACGAATTGATTCTCTGGATACTAAGGTAACTGAAATTCAAGCCTCTCTTTCCTTAATTTTGCAATTATTGTCAAATCCTGATGTCAAAAAGGGGGAGAAGGTTATTCAGACAAAATGTACACCTGATCTAGTATTAAGAAATAATGATGATGATACTGGAGATGATGGTGGTGACAAAGCGATACAAGGAGAAACCTCTGATGCTGTTGTTATGAAGTCTACAATTCAAACTTCTCAAAGTCAAACTACGCGGTCAACTCATGTTTCTGATTCTGGAGTTAAGACAGTAAGAACATTGGTGCAATCTCAGATCCTGACGGAAGATCAAATCCTGACACCTGGTCATGGACACATTCTTGCTACAATTCCTGAAGGTGATGAAGATGTGATTATTGATAATCCTGAAGATGCATCAAATTTATTCCAGAAGTTTTCTACAAAAGACGGCAGAATTGTTACTCTATATCACACTGATAAAAGAGTTCAACAATTATATGCAAGAAAAGCACTCTCTACAGCAAGTGAAGAATATCCAGATCTCTCACATGAAGATTTCTTGAGACTACAAAGAGAGACAATGGAAAGCTATACTGCTCCTGCTAGAGGTAGAGGAAGCAGAGGTAGGAGAGGTGCTAGAAGAAGTAAAAGAGGTTCTTCAACTCAAATATTACCTAGACAGACAAGGTCTAGAGGGTTAAGAATTGAAGAAATTCCTGAACCTATTCAAACTCTAGTAGTTCCTGACAGATCTACTTTTGGTGATGATGGAATTGTTGAAGAAGAACCTGAATTGAGAAGAAAATCAAGAAAATCAACTCTCAGCAATACAAATCAAATTGAAGATTCTAATCCTGACAATATTCAAGATCCTGACGAATCTGAAATTCTGCAAGAGGTTGATTTGATAATCTTATCTACTGTTGTTGATTGTCACAACAAAGAAGTAGATGAAGAAGAAGAAGCCAGAAGAAGAGATATTACAAGAAGAACAAATAAAGATTTCAATCTCTATCTACAAAGGCTTAAACTTTCAAATAGAAGAAAATGGAGGAACTCAAGCAGACAAGAATTTTCACTGGAAAGAAGCTATGCCTTTGAAAAGGAAAAGGACAAGAAGTGGAAACATATTAGCACATTAAGTTGTGATACACCTATCAATTTTCAGTCTGGTGGAATTATTACAAGCGCTTCAAGTGTTGTTGATTTGTCTGATATGGCTAGATCAAAAGCACTCTGGTTAAAGATGTTTTCAAATCTGAAGCAATTGTCAAGTAATTCAAGAGGAGGTATTGGACACAGAGATGGTGAATATCTGAATATGTCATATGTTGATCCTTACTCCTTGACAGAAATTGGAGGTACTTTAACTTCTGAAAACCTGAACAATTTATTAGCTGTTGATCTAGTTATAGATTGTCATGATGGTTTTGAAAAGAAAGAAAAGCTTCTGTACTTCATGAAAGATGGTAGTGTGAAGATTCTATCTATTCAAGATCTGCTGATGAAAACTACACAGGAACTGAAATATGTTCACTATCTGTTAAGATGGAAGAACCAAGTGTACAAAGAATGGAGTGACATGATTTTGTCAACTATAAGAAGAAGACTGGATGGAAACAGTAATTTCAATGGTAATTATATTCCCATGTACTTAAATCAAAGAGGTCAGGATGTGGAAATGCAAAGGGGTACTGCTGTTAAAGAAGTAAATTTTGGCATGACTCATCTTTCTCTCAATCCTGATGGGAAGGAAATTGCTTATCTTTTGCTTGAAGAGCACAGTCTACAGAGAAACTCCATACAGAATCTCAGAGCAGCTATCTACCAGATTAATGAGGAAGATAAAGAACTCAGAAATCTTAAGGAAAGACTGATTCAAATTCTTGAAGAAAAAGAAGAAAGTTTATTATCCAACTTCTTGAAGATGAATCTGTTCTATCAAAAAGCTTAAACAGATAAGTTGTTTCTGAAGATACTCGTACATTTTGATACATGTTTTTGACATCATTGAATATTTGGAATCTATACTTTATTTCACAAAGTATGAGATTGGGGGAGATTGTTAGATCAGAATTCAATGATCGTCAGAAGCTAGACTCAACTGATCAGGATTGCTGACGTCATCAGTATTGCATGGTCATCAGTATTTGATCAAGCGTCAGTATCTTATTGATCATCAGGATTCCTACTCAGACTATGATCAGGTTTGATCATCAGGACTTGAAGCTGATCAGGATTCCTACTTCGAGTTATATTTGGAGTCTAGATAAACATGGAAGTTTATTCTATTTGTTCCTGGTTTGTAGAATGCAGCTATCGATTAAAGATATGTTTCTATCTTTGTTATGATTAGGACTTATCTTGTTATTGATAGAGAAGCTGTGTGCACTATATAAACATAGTTTTGGTTTCGATTTATGTACTGATCAGAGAGAGAGAACATAATCGGAGAGAAGCTCTTAAGAACAGAATTTCTTGAGAGAGTTTTTGTAAGCTAGCAGCTCTTAAGAACATCAGAATTTCTTAAGAGAGTTTGTAACAGTTTTATATCAAAGTTAATAAAGCTGTTATTGTTATTGTTATTGATCTTTCATATTTGTGTTATATAAAGTCGAGAATCTTATACAATTGTATTCAACCCCCCTTCTACAATTGTTATTTACTGGGCAACACTGTATATAGACTATAGAGAGTTGATAAACTAACCATCAAAAGTAGAAACCTCATACAAAGAAAGAATGATTTGTTTGACCAATTAAATGAAGCAATTTACTTTTCAAAGATAGATTTGAGGACAGAGAATCACCCACTTAAGATTACCAAAGTGATGTGCCAAAGATGGCCTTTCGCACCGATATGTACATTATGAGTTTTTGGCGATGTAGTTTGGGTTGACATGCGCCAACAACGTTTAAGGATTTAGAGGATAAAGTTTCTGGACAAATTGATTATTGTATTCATAGACGATATTTTGATGTACCCATGGATTGAATGAATAGAGGTTAAAGGATTGAAGTAGAAGTTAGTAACGGCCCCGTTGTTAGAAATACCTGTTGATAGAGGGGACTTTATGAATTATAGTTATGCATCTAAGCAAATTAAGCAACATGAGATAAGATATCCTACACCTGACTTGGAGTTAGCCGCGATTATGTTCGAATTGAAAATTTGGAGACTTTAACTTTATGGAGAAACGTGGATTTTTTTTTACCACAATAGCCTTTAGTATATCTTTATACAGAAACGAGTGACAAGAGGTAGAGATTATAGTCGGAACTGATCAAAGACTTGAGTGTGAAATTCACTATCACGCAGGAGAGGCCAATATGGTGGCTGACACTTTAAATAGGAAAGAGAGATTAAGAATACAAATTTCTTCGGGACGACTACTAAGAGAAATTGAAAGGATGAAGTTTGAAGTTAAGATTACGTAGAGATTTAAGAGAATATTATTGGTGGCCGGATATAAAGAAGTATATGATCGATTATTAAGTAAATGTTAGACATGTCAGAGAATGAAAGCAGAGACTTAGTGGACTATCACAGCCCGCCTAAATGGGAATGTAAATTATTGTAATGGATTTTGTGGTAGGATTACCAAGGACCAAATCGAACCATGACGTTAGTTGGGTTATAATTGATTGATTGAATAAGTCTACTCCTATTGTCCACATCAACGAGAGATCTTCCATGGGAAAGTTTATAAATATTGATATGGAAAATATAGTGGTAAGACATGGAGTTTGTTAGATCAGAATTCAATGATCGTCAGGAGCTAGACTCAACTGATCAAGATTGATGACATCATCAGGATTGCATGGTCGTCAGGATCAAGATACATATCAGGACTGGGATCAGGATTGATCATCAGGACTGGAAGCTGATCAGGATTCCTACTTCGAGTTATATTTGGAGTCTAGTTAAACATGGAAGTTTATTCTGTCGGTTCCTGGTTTGTAGAATGTAGCTATCAATTATGGATAGGTTTCAATCTTTGTAATTGATTAGGACTTATCATTGATAGAGAAGTTGTGTAGTATATAAACACAGTTTTGGTTTCGATTTATGAACGTGAACATAATCGAATATCTGTGAATCAAGATAGAAGCTCTCAAGAACATAGAATTTCTTGAGAGAGTTTTTGTAAGATAGAAGCTCTCAAGAACATAGAATTTCTTGAGAGAGTTTTTGTAAGCTAGCAGCTCTCAAGAACATCAGAATTTCTTGAGAGAGTTTGTAACAGTTTTATATCAGATCTAATAAAGCTGTTATCTTTCTTTCATATTTGTGATATATACATTAAGAAGTCGATTATCTTATACTATTGTATTCAACCCCCATTCTACAATAGATTATTACTGGGCAACAATTGGTATCAGAGCAAACTGATTTAATTCTGAATCAGATACGATCTAAAGATGTCGACGACCAAGTATGAAAGCATGAAGATTCCCATCTTGAAGAAATCAGAATATCCAACATGGAGGGTAAAGATGCTGATGTACCTGGAGGCTATGGATCCTGACTATTTGGACAGGATTCGTGATGGACCATATATTCCTACAAGGATTGTAGAACGAACAGATACAGTACCTGAACATTATGTGGTCAAGGCTAAAAGTGAATGGACTCCAGAAGAAAAAGCTCATGTACTCAAGGAACCAAAGATAAAGAATATCTTGCACAGTAGTCTTGATGCTGTCATGTCAAATAGAGTGATTGCATGCAAGTCTTCAAAAGAAATCTGGGATACTTTGGAAACTCAGTGCCAGGGATCTGCATCTGTCAAGAAAAACAGAAGGGCTCTTTTGATTCAAGAATATGAGCAATTTGATGCAAGACCTGATGAGAGCCTAACTGATCTATATGATAGATTTCTGACACTATTGAACAGCTTATCTTTAGTTGATAAGGAATATGAAACTGAAGATTCAAACACCAAGTTTCTAAGAGCTTTACCTGAAGAATGGGACACTCAGACCTCGATCATTTGACATCAGTATGATCTTAACACTGTGTCTCTTGATGAAGTCTATGGGATCCTAAGAACTCATGATCTTGAAGTCCAACATAGAAAGAACAAGAAAAGCAGCAAGGCAAAATCAATTGCTTTGAAAGCAGAGGCTAAATCAAAAGGAAAAGCTATGGAGGTCTCTAGAAGTAAAACAAGAATAGTTGAGTCAGATCCTGATGACTTTTCATCAAATACTGATGGCAATCCTGATGCCAATACTGATGATGATTCTTCTGACTCAGACATGGAAGAGATGGTTGCTATGATTGTCAGAAACTTCAGAAGGATGAAGTTCAGGAAGAATAGAAGACAAGGCAACTTTCAGAAAAAGGCTTTCAACTCAAACAAAGATAAGTATATCAAAAAGGACAGCAAGGGTAGCAAATTTGACAAGTCAAAGGTTAGATGCTACAAGTGCAATGGTATGGGTCACTTTGCTTCTGAGTGCAAGAAGACAAAGGCACTTATCACATCAAGCAAGGATTGGATGGACTCTTCCTCAGAATCTGATACTGAGGTGGTCAACTATGCTCTAATGGCCAACGCTGATGTAATTTCTGCTCCTGATGATAAGGTACTAAATACTATCTTTGATTTTGATACTGATAATGCTTCTGAGTTAAGACGTTTTCTAAAGTCTTTACATATTAGCTTTAGAAGTCAAACTGCTGAAAATACTAGGATCTTATCTGAGATGTCTGAACTTAGAAAAAGGAATGATATATTAGAAGCTGAATTTTCTCGTATGCAAGAAGTACAAAAAGAATGTGATAATGTGAATCACATGTATTTAGAGATGAAATCCAAATGTACTGCTCTTGAAAAGGAACTTGAAAATGCTAATGAGAAAATCAGAACCTGGACAGACTCTGGTAGGAAATTTCATGAGATTAATACCTCTAAGAATTGGAAAGAGTGTCTAGGATATAAGTCAGATGAGGATAAGAAATTGAAAGAGAAAATTGTCATTGATGAGACAGTCAGTCCAAAGACCTATAGACATGTTATAGATACAACCAAATCTAAGATTACTCCTGTTAATTTTGTTTTTGGTAAGGATTCCAATTCTACTTTTGAAAAGGGATCTACTTCTACTCAAGGAATTAAAATTATAAAGTCTAAACCTGTCATGAATAAAGTCACTAAGAATGTAGGTCTATTGTCTCAGAAACAACTTAAGGATAAAATCTGTGAGGTGACAGATAAGAAAAAGGAAGCTACTGTTAAGAGAAACAGGAATGGTAAAGTTGGGATCAATAAAGAGAATGGTTACAAATATATCCCAAATGCACCTAGAAAGTGTTGTTTTAACTGTGGTAACTCTAATCATCTTGCTATTGATTGTAAGAAGAGTAAGAAGAAGATTGCTGATATTTCTAAGTCTGATGTTAGGAATAGATCAGTATTTTATAAACCACAGAAGTCCTGTTTTCATTGTGGTAGTATATGGCATTCTATTTATACTTGTAAAGATTATCATGAGTTGTACTATAACTTTTATGATCCATTGCCTAAAGTTGATAAAAATAGTGCAAACTCTGGTAACATTAAGAATGTCAAGTTGGAACATGCTTTTGTTAATACTGATACTGACAAAGCAAATCCTGATGGAGTAAATCCTGTCTGGACTGCTAAGGTCAGAAAATCTTCTGCTGTGAAAGTTAATAAATTGCATGGAAAAGGAACCCAACAAGTATGGGTTCCTAAATGTTCTAACTAGTGTGTTTCTATTCTGATTGCAGGGTAAAAAGAAAAATGTGTTAGTCATGGATAGTGGATGTTCTCTGCACATGACTGGAAACAAAGCCCTGTTATCAGAATATGAGGAAAAAGCTGGCCCAACTGTGTCTTATGGAGATGGCAACATTGGACAAACCTTGGGATATGGCAATATAATCATTGGAAATGTCATCATTGAAAGAGTAGCTCTAGTGAAGGGACTAAAACACAACTTGTTGAGTATTAGTCAAATCACTGACAGAGGTTATCATGTCAATTTCTATTCCACACATTGTGAAGTAGTCAGTAAAGCAACAGGAAAGATAGCACTAACTGGCTACAGGCATGGTAACATATATGAAGCCAACATTCTCTCAGATACTGATGGCTCCCCTACATGTTTCATCAGTAAAGCTTCAGTAGATGAAAGTTGGAATTGGCACAAGAAGCTTTCTCATCTCAACTTCAACAATATCAATGAGTTGGTTAAGAAAGATTTAGTGAGAGGATTACCAAAAGTGTTATATACTCCTGATGGACTCTGTGATGCATGTCAGAAAGCAAAACAAAGAAGGACATCATTCCAGAGTAAATCAGAATCCTCTATTGAAGAACCATATCACATGCTACATCTTGATCTGTTTGGTCCAGTCAACATCATGTCCATCAGTAAGAAAAGGTACACTCTTGTAATTGTTGATGAATATTCTAGATTCACCTGGGTGTATTTTCTGCACAGAAAAGATGAGACTCCTGAAGTTCTGTTGGATCATGTGAGAATGATTGAGACAACCACAAAGTACAAAGTCAAGATACTGAGAAGTGATAATGGTACTGAATTTAAGAATTCAAAGATGGAAGAGTTCTGCAAGTACAAAGGAATCATTCAACAATTCTCTGCTCCTGTCACACCTCAGCAAAATGGAGTAGTTGAAAGGAAAAATAGAACTCTTATTGAAGCTGGCAGAACTATGTTGGAAGAAGAAAAATTACCTACATATTTCTGGGCAGAAGCAGTCAACACAGCATGCTATACTCAAAATCTCACATTAATAAACATGCATGGTGTTACTCCTTATCAGTCTCTCAATGAGAAGAAACCATGTCTGAAGCATCTGCATGTGTTTGGCTGTAAATGTTTTGTTCTCAGAACTCATCCTGAACAGCTAGGGAAATTTGAAACAAAGGCTGATGAAGGAATTTTCATAGGCTATCCTGCATCAAGAGCCTTCAGAGTTTTTAATTTGAGGACAAGGACTGTCATGGAGTCAATAAATGTATCTTTTGATGACAAGAAGATAGCTGGAATCAATGAAGACTCTCATGATAGATTGATTTTTGAAAATGAAGCTACCAAGGAACCTGAGGAATGTGAATCAGATCCTGTCAATACATCAGATCCTGATGGGTCACCAAATCCTGATGACACACCAGATGCTGATGGTGCAAATACTGATGATGCAATCAATAGTGATACTTCTAGTAGTGCTAATGTTGAGGGGGAGCAACAACGTTCTACTACAAGTTCAGAGTCAACTCAATCATCAGGACAAAATTCTTCAGATACTGATTCAAGTGATGATCCTGATAATTTATCAGGAGGACATAGCAATAATTCAGGGGGAGCTTCAAGACAAGCAAGTTCTTCAAATCAAGATAACACCAATCCAGGGAGAGCATCTACGTCAAGAAACAATTTAACACCAGCAAAGAAATGGACTGCAAGTCATACTCCTGATTTGATCATTGGGGATCCTGATGCAGGTGTTCAAACAAGAAGTGCAACTCAAAATGAATGTCTATACAATAACTTTCTATCCAAGGAGGAGCCAAAGAAAGTTGAAGATGCACTTAAAGATGCTGATTGGGTTACTGCAATGCAAGAGGAACTGAATGAATTTGAAAGAAATAAAGTCTGGAAACTAGTACCAAGACCAAAGAATAGATCAATTGTTGGTACAAAGTGGATTTTCAAGAACAAGACTGATTCTGATGGAGTAATAATCAGAAACAAAGCAAGACTAGTTGCAAAGGGGTATTCTCAACAAGAGGGAATTGATTATGATGAAACTTTTGCTCCTGTTGCAAGACTAGAAGCCATCAGGATATTTCTTGCTTATACAGCACATAAGAAATTCAAGGTTTTCCAGATGGATGTTAAAAGTGCTTTCTTAAATGGAGAACTGGAGGAAGAAGTCTATGTTGAGCAACCTCCTGGTTTCATTGATCCTAAATATCCAGATCTTGTCTACAGATTGGATAAGGCACTTTATGGACTAAAGCAAGCTCCAAGAGCATGGTATGAAACTTTAGCTCTATTCTTACTGGAAAGTGGATTCAAAATAGGTGCTATTAATAAAACTCTATTTTATTTAAAATCATGGTAAGGACTTGTTGTTAGTTCAGATTTATGTTGATGATATCATTTTTGGGTCAACAAAGAATAAGCTTTGTGAAAAGTTTTCCAAGCTTATGCAGTCAAGATATCAAATGAGCATGATGGGAGAAATGAGTTACTTTCTTGGTCTTCAAGTTAAACAGACTGATGAAGGGATTTTTATCAATCAGTCTAAATATACAAGGAATTTATTGACAAGGTTTAACATGCAAGATAGTTCTCCTGCTACAACTCCCATAGCTACAGCTACCAAACTTGATCCTGATCAAGGTGCTGAGGTAGATGTAACTCACTACAGAGGAATGATTGGCTCTTTATTGTATCTCACTGCAAGTAGACCAGATATCATGTTTGCAACCTGTCTGTGTGCAAGATTTCAAGCAAAACCTAGAGAACCCCATCTGATTGCAGTCAAAAGAATTTTCAGATATCTCAAAGGCACTTCTTCACTTGGCCTTTGGTATGCAAGGGAATTAGATTTTGGGTTGTGTGGTTATTCAGATGCTGATTTTGCAGGATGCAAAATAGACAGGAAAAGTACTTCAGGAAGCTGTCAGTTTTTGGGTGGAAGACTAGTTTCATGGTTCAGTAAAAAGCAAAAATCCATTTCCACTTCAACTGCAGAAGCTGAGTACATTGCTGCAGGAAGTTGTTGTGCTCAGATAATGTGGATGAGAAATCAGTTGCTAGATTATGGCCTGTCATACTCAAAAATCCCTATTTATTGTGATAACCAAAGTGCTATTGCAATGACAGGAAATCCAGTTCAACATTCTCTTACTAAACACATCAGTATTCGATATCACTTCATAAGAGAACAAGTTCTGGAAGGAACAATTGAACTTCACTTTGTTCCTACTGATCAACAACTAGCTGATATATTCACCAAGCCACAACCTGAAGCTACTTTCAATAAATTGGTGAATGAACTTGGAATGATGAACTTTGAGAATTTCTGAGGAAAGCTACAGAGAGAAAATCCCGATAACTGTCAAATCCTGATGGTTATTCAGAAAGGTATGTTTTCTTTGATCAAATCCTGATAGGATGCAATCCTGACAGGAAGTCAACTGGTCAAATCCTGATGCTCAGATATTGAAGCTGGTATGAAAACCAGAAGTTCTAAGACAATTTGTCAACAACACTCCTGGTAAACTCTGACAAATAAGATCATTACTTAGTCTTTGATTAAGTTATTAAGTCTTAATTTTCAATTGAAATTATATTTTTGTCAGCGATTACTATTCGTTATATTATGTATCAAATGCAGTGTTACTAACAAATTGTGTAGGAAAAGTAAGAAGGACAAGAACAATTGAGCAAATTGATAGTTTTCATTAAATCTTGAAGATTCATTACAAATGAAAATGGAAATTACATATTCTTTTCCTAGTCTACTTTTCTACTTAGGAACACGTGCCCTTCAAATAAGCATGAACGCTCCTGAGCAGCTTCACAGTCCATCAGGAATGGACTGTCTCTTGTTCCATCCTTAAAGGACAAGAAGAAGAGCTGATTCACTTGAAGGCGGATCATCACCGTGACCACCGGGACTCTTCCGTGCCTCCAACTTGCATGACATACAAGCATCACGGATTCTCTTCTTTCTTTCCTCAAGCTCTTGGTTGAGCTCCTCATCCTCTTCATCATCCTCATCCTCTTCATAGATGAGGTTATCAAGCGGATTCCAGTCCGGATTGGCTTGCAGGAAGTTGTGCCAAACCACATCAAACATTGCGTTAACAAACGCTTCATATTCCTGAGGGTCAGGAACTGGTTGTGGCTCAATCTCAGCAAGAGCCTCCTCCATCTCTTGCCATATGATATCGAGCTCAACATCAGGTAGGTTGTTTTTTTGTTGGTTGGCAGCCATTGAAAAACAAGGAAGGTGAAAGATTTTCGTAAGTTTTTCTCTGGAGAGGGTTTGTGTTTTAATAGATAGATGATGTTATGTTTAACAGTTCTATTTTATAGAGAATGTGTGTTAAGGATGCAGGTCATTTTCTCAATATCGAGGCGACTGTTCAGTTTCTCATAATTACTTTGCCTCGGTAATTGGTAAGAATGGTTACATGGGTATTATGCTATTTGTTTTGTAATCAGTTTTTTTTTTAAAAAGCAGCACTTATCAGGATTATCAAAATAAATTTTGTTTTCTTAAATAAAATTTTATTTTACTTCATATTAATTTTTTTTTAATCCTGATAAGGAAAATGGTTTCATAGGAAATGCTTTTATTCCTGATGAGGTTAGGTTTTTCTTACATAGGAAAATGCCTACTCGTTATGGTTTAATTTCTAATGCTATGGGGCAAGGCCAATCACACCTTGTTCCTAACCCAAGCATTCATCCTAAACAGTCTAAACAGTCAACTGCAACCTCTATTGTCTCTCAAAAGACTTTAGTTGTAAAAGCAAAGAAGTCAGCTAGAACTGATGTGTCAGGAAGGCAATCAGGTTCAAAGGATTTTTCCTCTACACCACTCACTAAAAGGAAGTTACAAGGGGGTGTACAAGGGGTCCTGGTGAAGAAAGCTGCAAAGGGAGGTGAGGCTGTTTCTGTTAAAAGAAAGTTAGTACTCAGGGATGAGACTGATTCAGAGGATGACTTACCTATATCCTCTGTGATGAATGTTAATAAGGAATTTGTTGATACTGCTACTGCAGCTGTGGTTCCATTGTCTACACCACAGAAGAAAATGAAGTTATCAAAAAGCAGGTATCATATTCCTTTAGAAAAGAAGCAGGATACTGATGTACATGACACTTCTATTCTGAATGAGCAATCAGTTTCTACTGCTCAAGCAAATCCTGTTGTTAGTATTGTTAGATATAATTGCTGATGTTTGTTTTATCAGTGTTTAAGTAACAGGTACTGTTCAGAGTTTAGTCTGAAGTACTTATCAGAGTTTACATGGAAGCCGGTCAGAGTTTGTTAAAGTCTGACAGGGTGAAAGTTGATTTAGCTGTCGGTGCATATCATGAAGATTCTAGAAGCAATATATTCTGAAGATGGAAAGAAGCAGAATATATTGATACAGCTAAGGAGACTGGACAGAGGACTGAAGCAATTCTAATTGATTACAAATTGTATAGCTAATTTGTAGGAGTATCAATTAGAGATTGATTGTAACTGTGTACTATATAAACACAGATAGGTTATCCCTAGAAGGGATGCGATTATTGAAAATATTATTCTTGTAACCTAGTAGCTCTTTGTGATTCATTAACATCACTAAGAGAGAATTATTTAATATAATTCAGTTTTGTTGATTTACAAACTTGTGTTCTTGATTGTTATTCTCATACATATTTGATTATATTGTGTATTCGGCCTAACAATTGGTATCAGAGCCAAGGCTGTTTAATATATACAGTTTTTCAATTTAAACACAGTAATAATCATGTCTGAAGAAAATCAAGCTCCTCCCAAGGTTGAACAGGTTAAATCTAATTCTGTGAGTCGGTATGAAACAATCAGGGTTCCAATTCTCAGGCCAGTGGAGTATCCAATTTGGAAGGTGAAGATGACCATGTTTCTGGAGGCTACAGATCCAGAATATCTTGACAGAATCAATGATGGTCCTCATATGCCGACTAAATTGTCTCCTGTTGTTGATGGTCAAGAACAAAAGACTGTTCCAAAGGAAAAGAAAGATATGACTCCTGAGGACATCTCATCAATTGCAAAGGATGCAAAAGTTAGACATCTACTCCACAGTGCTTTAGACAATGTTATGTCTAACAGAGTAATTGGCTGTAAAACTGCCAAGGAGATATGGGATGCTTTAGAAGTCAGGTGTCAAGGAACTAGTGCTATAAAGAAAAACAGGAAAACAATACTCACTCAGGAGTATGAGCACTTTGATTCAAGAGTCAATGAAACCTTGACTGAGACATATGACAGATTCTGTAAACTGCTGAATGATTTATCTCTAGTTGATAAAGAATATGATCTTGAAGAATCAAATCTCAAATTTCTCTTATCTTTACCTGAAAGATGGGATTTGAAGACAACAACTATAAGAGATAATTACGAACTTGCTGAAACTGAACTTGATGAGATTTATGGGTTACTGAAAACTCATGAATTGGAAATAGAACAAAGAAACAGAAGATCAAGCAAGAAGACAAAATCTGTTGCTCTCAAAGTTGAGGAGAAGCCCATCAAGAAGGAATCATCAAGGAAGAAAGCCAAGGGAAAGGCTTTAATCATTAAATCTGATAGTGAGTCATCAAACACTGATGATGGCTCAAACACTGATGATGAAGCTTCTGACTCTGAGGATGATGAAGAACAGATGATGCAAATGGCTGCATTAATGGTGAAGACCTTCAAGAAGATGGGATTCAAGAACTTCAAGAAAGGAAAGAGATTCTCAAGGAAAGATTCAAACTCTGAAAGGAAAAGTTTTAGAAAGTCTGATGGAAGGGAGACCAAGTCTGGCAAGAAGGATAAATCTGAAATCCAGTGCTACAGGTGTAAGGAGATGGGTCACTATGCCCCAGAGTGCAAGAAAGGAAAATCTGAGAAAGCACTCATCTCTAAAGGCAAAGACTGGGCAGATACTTCAGACTCTGATGAAGGAGTAAATTATGCTCTTATGGCAACTGTCAAAGATGAGACTGAATCATCTGAAAATAAGGTACCCCTAACTACTTATGCTTATGATACTGATAATATATCTGAATTAAGAGTATATCTGAAAAGCGTACATGTTAGTTATAGGGATCAGACTTTAGAGAATGAGAGAATTAAATCTGAGAATCTTAGCCTTAAAGAAAGAAACAAGTTTCTTGAAGGAGAACTTGAAAATATGAAGCAGATTCAAAAGGAGAGAGATGATGCTGTTTATGTTGAACATGAATTGCTTAAGAGATATAAGCAGCTCGAATCTGATCTAGAAAAAGAAAGAAAAATAATCAAGACTTGGACAGACTCTGGAAGAGACACTCATCAAGTGTTTCAGACAGATTATGTAGGTTTAGGCTATTGTGAAAATGATGAACTGAGGTTTAAAGACAAGATTAAGGTTAAACCACAACTTAAACCTGTGAAATTTGTTCCAGAGTCCACTAAGTTTAAATCTGTTATAGTAAGAGAAGCTGATATGGAATCAGATGAAACCTGTGAGAGACAGGAAAATATTATAACAGAAAATCTTATGGAATTAGAAGCTGTTAGAAAGCCAGTAAAAACTTGTGAAAAACAGGTTAATGTTGGCTTGATGACAGGAAAACAGTTCAATCACAAGCTCAAAGAGGTAAAGTCTGCCATGAAACCAAAAGGGTCCAAGAAGAATAGGAATGAAAAGATAGGCATAAATAAAAGAAATAATCATTTGCCTACTGCTGCTGCTCCAAGGAAAACATGTTATAACTGTGGTAGTTCTAACCATCTTGCTAGATTTTGCAATAAGAACAAAGATATTAATTCTTTACCTTCTAAATCAGGAGTAAAGAATGATTATGTAAGGGTTAAACCACAGACTTTATGCACACACTGTGGGAGCACTTGGCATTCCATTTATACTTGCAAGAGTTATCATGCTATTTATCATAACTATTATGAGCTAAAACCCAACTTGAAATGGGTTAGGGCAAACTCTGCAAGTGTAAAGTCTGACAATGTTAGTTTAAACTCTGTTGATAGTGATTCCGCTGCAAAAGCTAACACTGTTAAGAAAGACAAAGGATCCAAGCAAGTCTGGATCCTTAAAACTAACACTTAGTGTTTGTTTGTGATTGCAGGGCATAAAAGAGAGCACCCTTATCTTGGACAGTGGATGCTCAGGACACATGACTGGAAATAAAGCCCTGCTATCAGATTTTGAGGAGAAGGCTGGCCCAAAGGTTTCCTATGGAGATGGAAACATAGGACGTACTATGGGATATGGCAATATCAATCTTGGAAGTGTCATCATCACAAATGTAGCTCTAGTCTCAGGACTCAAGCATAATCTGCTATCTGTGAGTCAAATCTGTGACAGAGGAAACCATGTAGATTTTCATACTGAACACTGTGAAGTAATCAGTAAATCTACTGGAAAAGTTGTTCTAGTTGGACACAGGCGCAACAACATTTATGAAGCAAGTTTGGTAACAAACTCTGATGGAAAAACAGTGTGTCTGACTACAAGAATGTCAAATGAAGAGAGTTGGAACTGGCATAAGAAGCTCTCTCATCTCAATTTGAACAACATTAATGAGCTAATAAGAAAGGATCTTGTAAGGGGACTTCCCAAGTCAATACTTAGCTTAGATGGCCTATGTGATTCTTGTCAAAAGGCCAAGCAAAGGAAGTCATCTTTCAAGAGCAAATCTGAATCTTCAATAGTAGAACCTTATCATCTTCTACATGTGATCTCTTTGGACCAGTGAATGTGATGTCTATGGGCAGAAAGAAATATGCTCTAGTAATTGTTGATGAATATACTAGATATACATGGGTGTATTTCTTATCAAAGAAGGATGAAACTGCTCAAACTCTGATGGATCATGTAAATCTACTGGACAAAGGATCACAGTACAAAGTCAAAATAATAAGGAGTGATAATGGAACTGAATTCAGAAACTCAATCATGGAAGCTTTCTGCAAGGAAAGAGGAGTGAAACAAGAATTTTCTGCACCTGGAACTCCACAGCAAAATGGTGTAGTTGAAAGAAAGAACAGAACTTTAATTGAAGCAGCCAGAACAATGCTTGATGAAGCAAAGTTACCAACCTATTTCTGGGCAGAAGCTGTTCAAACTGCTTGTTTTACTCAGAATGCTACACTGATCAACAAGCATGGGAAAACACCATATGAGATGGTGAAAAATAAGAAGCCAAATTTGAAGTATTTTCATATATTTGGATGCAAATGCTTTGTGTTGAAGACTCATCCTGAACAGTTGACTAAGTTCGAGTTAAAAGCTGATGAAGGAATCTTTGTTGGCTATCCAGTGTCAACAAAAGCATTCAGAGTTTACAATCTGAGAACTAAAGTGATCATGGAATCCATACATGTGTCATTTGATGACAAGAAAATAACTGGACTTGATGACTTAGATGAATATGATCAACTGCGTTTTGAAAATGAAGGTTTATTCTCTGATAATATAAACTCTGATGAAGCAGTACCGACAAACTCTGATGAAGCAGTACCGACAAACTCTGATGAAGCGGTTCTGACAAACTCTGACGAAGCATACTCTGAACCTCTACTGGTAAATACTGGAGAAACTGGAAATTCTCAAATTGAACAAAATAGAGAACCAGTTGAGGGGGAGCATGAAGAAGCTCAACAAGACACAGCAAGTGAGTCAGTTGAGGAAACTGATTCAAACTCTGACAGTTTAAACTCTGAGTTATGCAATTCAGGGGGAGCCTCAAATGCTGCAGAAAGTCAACATATGAATCAGGAGAGCATGGATCAAGGGGGAGGATTCAATAATGATGCAAGAAACCACTTACCAACAGCAAGAAAGTGGACACAGGCACATACACCTGATCTTATAATTGGAGATCCTGAAGCTAGTGTGAGAACTAGAAGTGCAACAAATAATGAGTGTCTGTATCATGCTTTCTTGTCTCAAACAGAACCAAAGAAAGTGGAAGAAGCTCTTCAAGATGCAAATTGGATAACAGCAATGCAAGAAGAGTTAAATGAATTTGAAAGAAATGAAGTCTGGACACTTGTACCTAGACCAAAGAATAGATCAATTGTAGGTACAAAGTGGGTTTTCAGAAACAAGACTGACAGTGAAGGTGTGATTACAAGAAACAAGGCTAGACTTGTGGCTAAAGGTTATTCACAACAGGAAGGAATTGACTATGATGAAACCTTTGCTCCAGTTGCAAGATTGGAGGCCATAAGAATTTTTCTGGCCTATGCTGCACACAAGAAGTTTAAAGTCTTTCAGATGGATGTGAAAAGTGCTTTTCTCAATGCTGAAGCTGGACCTTCCGTGTCTTCATCACAGAGGTCAAAGAAGTCAAAGGTAAGAGCTGTTAAGTCTGCTAGAGTGCATCCATCAAATGCTGAAGCTGGGGTATCAAATACTAATGATATGCCTCAGAAGAAAAGGTTAAAGAAAAGAAGGGCCAACAGGGCAAAGTCTGATGCTGCTAATGAGGAGAGTGAAACTGATGATGAAACTCTTCATCAGAGAAAAAGAAGATTAGTAGCAGCACATCTCTTTGGTGCAGAGAATATTTCTTCAACAGTTGAGGATGAAGCTGTCCATATGGATAGAGTTTCTATGAAGAATGTAGCTCCTGAAGTTGTTCTTCAAGAGGAGATTTTTGATACTCCTGTGCCTACTGAGGACGGAGTAAATACTGATGCTGGCATGATGAATTTTGAGAGAGAAGCTCCTACATCAAAGACTGATGATGTAGTTGAGGAAGATGCTGATCATTCTGACAGCAGAGTTTTTGAGAAAATGGATTTCTTTGTAGATGAAGATATTCCAGATGCACATCCTACTATCAGTACCTGTGATACTGAGGATGTAGAAGCTGATCAAGCCACCTTAGTCATTGAAGACTCTGTTGCTACTCACACAGAGGTTCTTTCTGTTAACAATTTAAATTCTGACACAGGTGAGGAGGTTGATCAAGTTGTTGAAGCTGTTGCAGCACAATTTGATGCAATTGCAGCAGAAGATGCTAATTTGCTTGAAGCTCTACAACAATCTGTTGTTGAGGTTGTAAATGCAAACTGCAAACTCTGAGATTCCAGAACCTGTTGCAGAGAAAGTTATTGTTGAAGCTGCACAGAGAAATTTTGAACCTACTGTTGAGAATGTTCCTGCAGCGAATACATCAGAGGATGAAAATGTTGAAGATAGTCCTGCTCATTCACACCCCAGTATTCAAATTTCATTGTCTGATGGTGTAAATACTGATGAAGAAAGAGAGATAAATAGAGAGACTGAAGAGCATTTTCAGAATATGTACTATAACAGATGGGCTGATGCAGATTGTATCTTTTTAGCACAGAGGGCTGCTGATTTTCTTGGTGATTCTGTGAAGACAATTTCAAATCCTGATATTCTTACAAGTCTAAAGGCCACTGTGGTTCAAGTCAAAGCCTTACACAATAGGTTTGATGAAACACAAACAGTGGTTACCAGTCTTAGGAATGAAGTTGGTCTAAGGGATCTTACCTTAAAGACTGATAGGTCTTATTATTCTACAATGTTCCAGAAGCAAGCCAAGGATTCTGATGAACTTAAGAAGAGGCTTGGGAAAGTTGAGGAAAATCAGACTGCAATGTCTGCCCAATTAAATTCTATTTCACTGCTCTAGAATTACTGACATCAGTACTACTTTCTGATGATGTCAAAAAGGGGGAGAGTGTACCTAAGGACAAATGCAAGAGGACTCCAACCTTGAGACGGAGGGATGATTCTACTGATGGTGGAAGTAGAGAAGCAGAGAAGAGGTCTACATTTGCTCAAGAGATAGGGAGACAAAGGTCAAAACAGACAAACTCTGAGAGGATAAACTCTGGTGGTCAATCTTCTTCAAGACTCAAGAGTCTAGTGATATCATCTAATCCAACTACTGATGAAGAGATTGCTGCTAGGATATTTCTACAAGAGCATGGTAATGAAGCTACAGTTGAAGACATGGAAGCTGAAATGCTGAGTCTTGCTGAAGAGCATGAGAAGAGATTGAAAGATGGTACTTACAAAAGGAAAGTTGTCAAGGTTCCCAGAAAAATAGAAATGGGTATCTCTATCAAAGAGAATTCTCAACAGAGTATACAAGACTCAAGGAAGCCTGTGATAGCAAACTCTGATAAAGGTAAGGGTAAACTGGTAGATGAAGGACAGTTCCCAAAGAAGATTTATTCAACCTCTGACATTGCTCAAGTTGAATCAAGGATAAATAAATCAACCTCTGACGTTGCTCATGTTGATATTGCTACTAAAATTGTGACAACCTCTGACAAGGCTCAAGTTGTACAAACTCAATTCAAAGGTTTCTTAAGACCTGTACTTCCTGAAACTCTGACATTAGAACCTGTGGATTTTTCTCAAACCAGGACAGTACATGGAAAACAATCTTATGACAAGTCTGGTTTAGGTTCACACAGAGAGAAGAGGATAAATAACAGTCCAATGGATCAAACTTCACTGGCAGAACCTGGTGTTGGGGTTACTCAAGAGAGCCTTGACAAGCTAGAGTCTGTTCAGTTAATCTATCATAAGGGACTTAGGAAGGACTTTCTGTTATACTTCATGGCTGATGGCAGAGTATACAAAATAGGTGAAAATGATATACATTTGAAAATGGCTGAAGAGTTAGAATATGTCTTATATCTACTCAAAGTCAGAAATCAAAGGACTCAAAATGCTGCTGAAGTTTTGAGAGTAAGGATGATGAGAGCAAAGGTTCTCAGTGGTGCTAAAATTACAAGTGCTTACATCCCTAAGTATAAAGATGCTCATGGAAAGATTGTAGAAATGAAAAGAAACAGTGCAAGACTAAGGACTGATCTGGGAGTTAAAGTCTTAGAATTCAATCTAGACTCTGATAAACCATATTTTATTAGGCTAGGGAATGAGATGAGGAAAAATTCCATCTATTCTTTGAGAGCTGCAATTTATCAGACTGGAGAATCTGATCCAGAGTTGAGAGCGTTGAAGAAAGTTATGGTTGAAGAGCTGGAAAGGGCTGAAAGAAGACTTCTCATGGATTATCTCAGAACTGTTCCTGAAATTCAAGAAATCAAATAAAGTCTGACTGTAAGTTTTTAAAGTTTTCT
Source organism: Heracleum sosnowskyi (assembly GCA_030848705.1). Classification (NCBI taxonomy): domain Eukaryota; kingdom Viridiplantae; phylum Streptophyta; class Magnoliopsida; order Apiales; family Apiaceae; genus Heracleum; species Heracleum sosnowskyi. Next base: position 70,910,461 of record CM061240.1, read on the forward strand.
GTTCTAAGTTAAAATTAAACTCTGTTATGATTAAACACTGCATTTGTTATATGTTTTGACATCATCAATTATCTGTTTAACTTGTACATTTTTATTATGCACAAGTTGGGGGAGATTGTTAGATATAATTGCTGATGTTTGTTTAATCAGTGTTTAAGTAACAGGTACTGTTCAGAGTTTAGTCTGAAGTACTTATCAGAGTTTACATGGAAGCCGGTCAGAGTTTGTTAAAGTCTGACAGGGTGAAAGTTGATTTAGCTGTCGGTGCATATCATGAAGATTCTGGAAGCAATATATTCTGAAGATGGAAAGAAGCAGAATATATTGATACAGCTAAGGAGACTGGACAGAGGACTGAAGCAATTCTAATTGATTACAAATTGTATAGCTAATTTGTAGGAGTATCAATTAGAGATTGATTGTAACTGTGTACTATATAAACACAGATAGGTTATCCCTAGAAGGGATGCGATTATTGAAAATATTATTCTTGTAACCTAGTAGCTCTTTGTGATTCATTAACATCACTAAGAGAGAATTATTTAATATAATTCAGTTTTGTTGATTTAAAAACTTGTGTTCTTGATTGTTATTCTCATACATATTTGATTATATTGTGTATTCGGCCTAACAAGTATTCCTGATGCTGCACCAAGTCAAGTGGTTAATATTTCAGACTCTCTAGCACATGACTCTCCAACAAAAAGACATGTTGATATTTCATGGGAGAAGTATGGTGCTGCTGCTTCCAATCTTGGGATAAAACATCCAATGGAAAAGCTAAGGAAGGCAGAAGAGTTAGTCTATCAGAGACAGAAGAAACTGAAAGGATCAAGCCCACAAGAACCTGAACCTCAAAGTGGTTCAGCAGCTCTTTCTGATGATCCAGCCACACAAGAACCACTCAATCAAAGTTTGAGTGAAGGCTTAGCTAGTGGAATGGTCCCACAAGAACCATTTTCTCAAAGGGAGAATGCAGACATCAACATTCCAGCTACACAAGAACCATCTTCTCAAAGTGAAGATGCAGGCCAAGCTACAGTTTCTGAGAAATTTCCTGACAATGCTCAAGGGATTTCTGGTGCAGATGAAGTTCAAAGATTGGTCGAGGACACTGTCAATGAGGGAAGCACACAAGAACCTTTGACTCAAAGTGTTGAAGAAGCTTCTGAACCTCAAGCTCCACAAGAACCATTGGTAAATACTGATGCAAGCATATCAAATCCTGACGGTGTTCATCCTGACGCTAGTGGTGCTCCTGATGTTGAACCTATCCTGATACAGCCACTTCGTTCAAGACCAATGGATCATCCTATCACAGATTCACAGGATAAAATGAAAGGTATAGCTATTCCTGATCCTGATGATACTCATAGTACTGATGATGATGACTCTGATGATAGTGATGATGATGAGAATTGAAAAGAGAAGGAACAGCTTGCTATAGCACTCAAAATTAGTCTTGGAACTAATTTTGGTTCATCAAGTACATATATGGCTGGCAAAGCTTCCACTGGGAAAGATCAGAGACAAGATTTTTCTATTCCTTCCTTTAATCCTGCTGAGGCACTTAGACAGAATGAATGGAACAATTCATGGCACAGATCTGCTGAATCTGTAAGTTATTCTTCTGCTTTGGAACATGCCTATGATGCAGTGAAATCTATAGAGAATCAAGACTTGAAGAATCATTTGAAGGCTACAACTCTGTTATCCAAAAGCCTAAAAAGTGAGATTGATTCTATCAAGAACTCAACCGAGTTGGTGAGGAATGATATTTCTCAAAGTTTTACAAAGGTGCCTACTGCTTTTCAGCTAAGGGTAGTAGAATCCCTAGTGAAATCTGTTATTTCTGAACAAACCTCTATCAACAGAAGGATTGATTCTCTGGATACTAAGGTAACTGACATTCAAGCCTCTCTTTCCTTAATTTTGAATTTATTGTCAAATCCTGATGTCAAAAAGGGGGAGAAGGTTAGTCAGACAAAATGCACACCTGATCTAGTATTAAGGAATAATGATGATGATACTGGAGATGATGGTTGTGACAAAGTGATACAAGGAGAAACCTCTGATGCTGCTGTTATGAAGTCTACAATTCAAACTTCACAAAGTCAAACAACGCAGTCAACTCATGTTTCTGATTCTGGAGTTAAGACAGTAAGAACGTTGGTGCAATCTCAGATCCTGACGGAAGAACAAATCCTGACACCTGGTCATGGACATACTCTTGCTACAATTCCTGAAGGTGATGAAGATATTTTTATTGATAATCCTGAAGATGCATCAAATTTATTCCAGAAGTTTTCTACAAAAGATGGCAGAATTGTTACTCTATATCACACTGATAAAAGAGTTCAACAATTATTTGCAAGAAAAGCACTCTCTACAGCAAGTGAAGAATATCCTGATCTCTCACATGAAGAATTCTTAAGACAACAGAGAGAAATGATGGAAAGCTTTAATAACCCTGTTTCTGCTAGAGGTAGAGGAAGCAGAGGTAGGAGAGGAACTAGTAGAAGTAGAAGAGGTTCTTCAACTCAAACAATAACTAGACAGACAAGGTCTAGAGGGTTAAGAATTGAAGAAATTCCTGAACCTATTCAAACTCTAGTAATTCCTGACAGATCTACTTTTGGTGATGATGGAAATATTGAAGAAGAACCTGAATTGAGAAGAAAATCAAGAAAATCAACTCTCTGCAATACAAATCAAATTGAAGAATCTAATCCTGATGTTGTTCCTGATAATATTCAAGATCCTGATGATTCTGAAATTATGCAAGAGATTGATTTGATAATTTTATCTACTGTGGTTGATTCTCACAACAAGGAAGTAGATGAAGAAGAAGAAGCCAGAAGAAGTGAAATTACAAGATCAACAAATAGAGATTTCAATCTCTATGTACAAAGGCTTAAACTCTCAAACAGAAGAGTGTGGAGGAACCCAAGCAGACAAGAATCTTCACTGGAAAGAAGCTATGCCTTTGAAAAGGAAAAAGATAAGAAGTGGAAACATATTAGTACACTAAGGTGTGATACACTTATCAATTTTCAGTCTGGAGGAATTATTACAAGCGCTTCAAGTGTTGTTGATTTATCTGAGATGGTTAGATCAAAAGCACTCTGGTTAAAGATGTTTTCAAATCTGAAGCAATTGACAAGTAATTCAAGAGGAGGTATTGGACACAGGGATGCTGAATATCTAAATATGTCATATGTTGATCCTTACTCCTTAACTGAAATTGGAGGTACTTTAACTTCTGAAAACATGAACAATTTACTAGCTGTTGATATAGTTATAGATTGTCATGATGGTTTTGACAAGAAAGAAAAGCTTCTGTACTTCATGAAAGATGGTAGTGTGAAGATTCTATCTATTCAAGATCTGCTGATGAAAACTACACAGGAACTGAAATATGTTCATTATCTTTTGAGATCGAAGAATCAAATGTGCAAGGAATGGAATGACATGATTTTGTCAACAATAAGAAGAAGACTGGATGGAAACAGTAATTTCAATGGTAATTATACTCCCATGTACTTAAATCAAAGAGGTCAGGATGTGGAAATGCAAAGGGGTACTGCTGTTAAAGAAGTAACTTTTGGCATGACTCAACTTACTCTCAATCCTGATGGGAAGGAAATTGCTTATCTTTTGCTTGAAGAGCATATTCTTCAGAAAAGCTCCATATTGAATCTCAGAGCAGCTATCTACCAGATTAATGAGGAAGATGAAGAACTCAGAAATCTTAAGGAAAGACTGATTCAAATTCTTGAAGAAAAAGAAGAAAATTTGTTATCCAACTTCTTGAAGATGAATCTGTTCTATCAAATAATTTAAACAGATAAGTTGTTGCTGCAGATACTGTACATTTTGTATATATGTTTTTGACATCATTGAATCTTAGGAATCTATACGTTATTTCACAAAGTATGAGATTGGGGGAGATTATTAGATCAGAATTCAATGATCGTCAGGAGCTAGACTCAACTGATCAGGATTGCTGACATCATCAGGATTGCATGGTCGTCAGGATCAAGATACATATCAGGACTGGGATCAGGATTGATCATCAGGACTGGAAGCTGATCAGGATTCCTACTTCGAGTTATATTTGGAGTCTAGTTAAACATGGAAGTTTATTCTGTCGGTTCCTGGTTTGTAGAATGTAGCTATCAATTATGGATAGGTTTCAATCTTTGTAATTGATTAGGACTTATCATTGATAGAGAAGCTGTGTAGTATATAAACACAGTTTTGGTTTCGATTTATGAACGTGAACATAATCGAATATCTGTGAATCAAGATAGAAGCTCTCAAGAACATAGAATTTCTTGAGAGAGTTTTTGTAAGATAGAAGCTCTCAAGAACATAGAATTTCTTGAGAGAGTTTTTGTAAGCTAACAGCTCTCAAGAACATCAGAATTTCTTGAGAGAGTTTGTAACAGTTTTATCTCAGATCTAATAAAGCTGTTATCTTTCTTTCATATTTGTGATATATACATTAAGAAGTCGATTATCTTATACTATTGTATTCAACCCCCCTTCTACAATAGATTATTACTGGGCAACAGAGTTTTAGTAGCAATTGCGTCAGATAGGGACCCAAGGTTTAATTCCAGATATTGAGAAGAGTTTTTAAGAATGTTTGGCAACGAGATTGAACGTGAGCACTACTTAGGATCCGCAGACCGACGGACCGACCAAAAGAACTATTCAGACAATCAAAGTTACGTTGAGCGCGTGTTCCTTGGATTTCAAGGGTAGTTAGATTGATCCTTTATCGCTGATAGAAATTTCAGGTATCTATAATTATTGTACGAGCGTGGGGATGCCCCCATATGAATATAGTTACGAAAATAAGTATCCATCTCCCCTACGGTAGGAAGAAGCCAACAAACGAAAGCTATCGGGACCCGAGCTGGTTCAACAAACAAAGGAGACTATACATCATTCGAAAGCAATAGGTAGCGGCTGAAGACAGGCAACACATGTATGCCGATCAAGCTGAGAGAGATAAAGAGTACGAGGCGGAAGACTTCGCGTTGCTTAAAGTATCTCCATGACTAGAATCAATGAAGTTCAGTAAGAAGGGGAAAGCTAAGCCGAGACTCATTCGACCTTTCGAAGTCCGAAAGCATATAAGGGAAAATGTCGTGCGAGTTGACATTGCCCCTTGAATTGTAGCAAGTCCACGATGTATTTCACGTGTCGATGATACGTGAGTTCAGCACAAACGACCTAGAATGTGATAGAATATGAACGCATAGGAGTACAACCAGAATTATCTTTGTTAGATCAGAATTCAATGATCGTCAGAAGCTAGACTCAACTGATCAGGATTGCTGACGTCATCAGTATTGCATGGTCATCAGTATTTGATCAAGCGTCAGTATCTTATTGATCATCAGGATTCCTACTCAGACTATGATCAGGTTTGATCATCAGGACTTGAAGCTGATCAGGATTCCTACTTCGAGTTATATTTGGAGTCTAGATAAACATGGAAGTTTGTTCCTGGTTTGTAGAATGCAGCTATCGATTAAAGATATGTTTCTATCTTTGTTATGATTAGGACTTATCTTGTTATTGATAGAGAAGCTGTGTGCACTATATAAACACAGTCTTGGTTTCGATTTATGTATTCATTCGAGAGAGAACATAATCGAAGAGAAGCTCTTAAGAATAGAATTTCTTGAGAGAGTTTTTGTAAGCTAGCAGCTCTTAAGAACATCAGAATTTCTTAAGAGAGTTTGTAACAGTTTTATATCAAAGTTAATAAAGCTGTTATTGTTATTGTTATTGATCTTTCATATTTGTGTTATATAAAGTCGAGAATCTTATACAATTGTATTCAACCCCCTTCTACAATTGTTATTTACTGGGCAACAATTGGTATCAGAGCAAACTGGTTTATTTTTAAATCAGAGACGATCTAAGATGTCGACAACCAAGTATGAAAGCATGAAGATTCCCATCTTGAAGATATCAGAATATCCTACATGGAGGGTAAAGATGTTGATGTACCTGGAGGCTATGGATCCTGACAATCTGGACAGGATTCGTGATGGACCATATATACCAACAAAGTTCGTAGAACGAACAGATACTGTACCAGAACATTATGTGGTCAAAGCTAAATCTGAATGGACTCTAGAAGAAAAAGCTCATGTACTCAGAGAACCAAAGATAAAGAATATCTTGCACAATGGTCTTGATGCTGTTATGTCAAACAGAGTGATTGCATGCAAGTCTTCAAAAGAAATCTGGGATACTTTGGAAACTCAGTGCCAGGGATCTGCATCTGTCAAGAAAAACAGAAGGGCTCTATTGATTCAAGAATATGAACAATTTGATGCAAGACCTGAAGAGAGCCTGACTGATCTATATGATAGATTTCTGACACTATTGAACAGCTTATCCTTAGTTGACAAAGTATATGAAACTGAAGATTCAAACACCAAATTTCTTAGAGCTTTACCTGAAGAATGGGATACTCAGACCTCAATCATTAGACACCAGTATGATCTGAACATTGTGTCTCTTGATGAGATCTATGGGATGCTAAGAACTCATGATCTTGAAGTTCAACAGAGAAAGAACAAGAAAAGCAGCAAGGCAAAGTCAATTGCTTTGAATGTAGAAGCAAAATCAAAAGGGAAAGCTATGGAGGTCTCTAGAAGGAAAGCAAGAGTAGCTGAATCAGATCCTGTCAATTCATCAGATACTGATGGCAATCCTGATGCCAATACTGGTGATGAATCTTCTTATTCAGACATGGAAGAGATGGTTGCTATGATTGTCAGAAACTTCAGAAGGATGAAGTTCAGGAAGAATAGAAGACAAGGCAAATTTCAGAAAAAGACCTTCAATACAGACAAAGACAAGTATATCAAAAAGGACAGCAAGGGTAGCAAATTTGACAAGTCAAGGGTTAGATGCTACAAGTGTAATGGTATGGGTCACTTTGCTTCTGAATGTAACAAGACAAAGGCACTCATCACATCAAGCAAGGATTGGATGGACTCTTCCTCAGAATCTGATACTGAGGTAGTCAACTATGCGTTAATGGCCAATGCTGATGTAATTGCTGCTCCTGATGATAAGGTACTAAATACTATCTTTGATTTTGATACTGACAATGCTTCTGAGTTAAGACGTTTTCTAAAGTCATTACATATTAGCTTTAGAAGTCAAACTGCTGAAAATACTAGAATCTTATCTGAGATGTCTGACCTTAGAAAGAGGAATGAGATATTAGAAGCTGAATTTTCTCGTATGCAAGAAGTACAAAAAGAATGTGATAATGCTAAACACATGCACTTAGAGATGTCATCTAAATGTACTTCCCTTGAAAAAGAACTTGAATATGCTAATGAGAAAATCAGAACCTGGACAGACTCTGGTAGGAAATTTCATGAGATTAATACCTCTAAGAATTGGAAAGAGTGTCTAGGATATAAGTCAGATGAAGATAAGAAATTAGCAGAGAAAATTGTCATTGATGAGACAGTCAGTCCAAAGACCTATAGACATGTTATAGACTCAACCAAATCTAAGATTACTCCTGTTAATTTTGTTTTTGGTAAGGATTCCAATTCTACTTTTGAAAAGGGATCTTCTTCTACTCAAGGAATTAAAATTATAAAGTCTAAACCTGTCATGAACAAAGTCACTGAAAATGTAGGTCTATTGTCTCAGAAACAGCTTAAGGATAAAATCTGTGAGGTTACAGATACGAAAGAGGAAGCTACTGTTAAGAGAAACAGGAATGGTAAAATTGGGATCAATAAAGAAAATGGTTATAAGTATATCCCAAATGCACCTAGAAAGAGTTGTTTTAACTGTGGTAACTCTAATCATCTTGCTATTGATTGTAAAAAGAGTAAGAAGAAAATTGCTGAAATTCCTAAGTCTGATGTTAGGAATAGATCAGTATTCTACAAACCACAGAATTCCTGTTTTCATTGTGGCAGTCTATGGCATTCTATTTATACATGTAAAGAGTATCATGATTTGTATTATAACTTTTATGATCCATTGCCTAAGTTTGAAAGTAGTACAAAGTCTGATAGGACTGAAAATGTCATAGTGAAGCATGCTTTTGTTAATACTGATACTGACAAAGCAAATCCTGATGGAGTAAATCCTGTCAGGACTACTAAAGTCAAAAAGTCTTCTGCTGTTAAATTTAATAAAATGCATGAACAAGGAATCCAACAAGTGTGGGTTCCTAAACATTCTGACTAGTGTTTTACTATTCTGATGCAGGGTAAAAGGAAAAATGTGTTAGTCATGGATAGTGGATGTTCTGTGCACATGACTGGAAACAAAGCCCTGTTATCAGAATATGAGGAAAAAGCTGGCCCAACTGTGTCTTATGGAGATGGCAACATTGGACAAACCTTGGGATATGGCAATATAATCATTGGAAATGTCATCATTGAAAGAGTAGCTCTAGTGAAGGGACTAAAACACAACTTGTTGAGTATTAGTCAAATCACTGACAGAGGTTATCATGTCAATTTCTATTCCACACATTGTGAAGTAGTCAGTAAAGCAACAGGAAAGATAGCACTAACTGGCTACAGGCATGGTAACATATATGAAGCAAACATTCTCTCAGATACTGATGGCTCCCCTACATGTTTCATCAGTAAAGCTTCAGTAGATGAAAGTTGGAATTGGCACAAGAAGCTTTCTCATCTCAACTTCAGCAACATCAATGAGTTGGTTAAGAAAGAGTTAGTAAGAGGATTACCTAATGTCTTGTATACACCTGATGGACTCTGTGATGCATGCCAAAAAGCAAAACAAAGAAGGACATCATTCCAGAGTAAATCAGAATCCTCTATTGAAGAACCATATCACATGCTACATCTTGATCTATTTGGTCCAGTCAACATCATGTCCATCAGTAAGAAAAGGTACACTCTTGTAATTGTTGATGAATATTCTAGATTCACCTGGGTGTATTTTCTGCACAGAAAAGATGAAACTCCTGAAGTTCTGTTGGATCATGTGAGGATGATTGAGACAACCACAAAGTACAAAGTCAAGATTCTGAGAAGTGATAATGGTACTGAATTTAAGAATTCAAAGATGGAAGAGTTCTGCAAATACAAAGGAATCATTCAACAATTCTCTGCTCCTGGCACACCTCAGCAAAATGGAGTAGTAGAAAGGAAGAATAGAACTCTTATTGAAGCTGGCAGAACTATGTTGGAAGAAGCTAAATTACCTACATATTTCTGGGCAGAAGCAGTCAACACAGCATGCTATACACAAAATCTCACATTGATAAACAGGCATGGTGTCACTCCTTATCAGTCACTCAAGGAGAAGAAACCAAGTCTGAAGCATTTGCATGTGTTTGGCTGTAAATGTTTTGTTCTCAGAACTCATCCTGAACAGCTAGGGAAATTTGAAACAAAGGCTGATGAAGGAATATTCATAGGTTATCCTACATCAAGAGCCTTCAGAGTCTTTAATTTGAGAACAAGAACTGTCATGGAGTCAATACATGTATCTTTTGATGATAAGAAGATAACTGGAATCATTGAAGACTCGCATGATAGATTGTTATTTGAAAATGAAGCTTCCAAGGAACCTGAAGAAAGTGAATCAGAAGCTGTCCACTCATCCAGTACTGACGGGTCACCAAATCCTGATGACTCACCAGGTACTGATGGTGCTAATACTGATGATGCAAACAACAGTAATACAACTAGTAGTGCTAATGTTGAGGGGGAGCAACGACATTCAACTACAAGTTCAGAGTCAACTCTATCATCAGGACAGAATTCTTCAGATACTGATTCAAGTGAAGATCCTGATAACACATCAGGAGGGCATAGCAATAATTCAGGGAGAGCTTCAAATCAATCAAATTCTTTCAATCAAGATAACACCAATCCAGGGGGAGCATCTACTTCAAGAAACAATTTGACACCAGCAAGGAAATGGACAAAAGATCATACTCCTGATTTGATAATTGGAGATCCTGATGCAGGTGTTCAAACAAGAAGTGCAACTCAGAATGAATGTTTATATAATAACTTTCTATCCAAGGAGGAGCCTAAGAAAGTTGAAGATGCACTTAAAGATGCTGATTGGGTTACTGCAATGCAAGAAGAACTGAATGAATTTGAAAGGAATGAAGTCTGGAAACTGGTACCAAGACCAAAGAATAGATCAATTGTTGGTACAAAGTGGATTTTCAAGAACAAGACTGATTCTGATGGAGTCATTATCAGAAACAAAGCTAGACTAGTTGCAAAGGGGTATTCCCAACAAGAGGGAATTGACTATGATGAAACTTTTGCTCCTGTTGCAAGACTAGAAGCCATCAGGATATTTCTTGCTTATGCAGCACATAAGAAATTCAAGGTTTTCCAGATGGATGTTAAAAGTGCTTTCTTAAATGGTGAACTGGAGGAAGAAGTTTATGTTGAACAACCTCCTGGTTTCATTGATCCTAAATATCCAGATCATGTCTACAGACTGGATAAGGCACTTTATGGACTAAAGCAAGCTCCAAGAGCATGGTATGAAACCTTAGCTCAATTCTTACTGGAAAGTGGATTCAAAAGAGGTGCAATTGATAAAACTCTATTTTATTTGAATCATGGTAAGGAGTTGCTGTTAGTTCAGATTTATGTTGATGATATCATTTTTGGGTCAACAAACAATAAGCTGTGTGAAAAGTTTTCCAAGCTTATGCAGTCAAGATATCAAATGAGCATGATGGGAGAAATGAGTTACTTTCTGGGTCTTCAAGTTAAACAGACTGATGAAGGGATTTTTATTAATCAGTCTAAATACACAAGGAATTTACTGACAAGGTTTAACATGCAAGACAGTACTCCTGCTTCAACTCCCATAGCTACAGCTACCAAACTTGATCCTGATCAAGGTGAAGAGGTAGATGTAACTCACTACAGAGGAATGATTGGCTCTTTATTGTATCTCACTGCCAGTAGACCAGATATCATGTTTGCAACCTGTCTATGTGCAAGATTTCAAGCAAAACCTAGAGAACCACATCTGATTGCAGTCAAAAGAATATTCAGATATCTCAAAGGCACTTCTTCACTTGGCCTTTGGTATGCAAGGGAATCAGATTTTGGGTTGTGTGGTTATTCAGATGCTGATTTTGCAGGATGCAAAATAGACAGAAAAAGTACTTCAGGAAGTTGTCAGTTTTTGGGTGGAAGACTAGTTTCATGGTTCAGTAAAAAGCAGAAATCTATTTCCACTTCAACTGCAGAAGCTGAGTACATTGCTGCAGGAAGTTGTTGTGCTCAGATAATGTGGATGAGAAATCAGTTGTTAGATTATGGCCTGTCATACTCAAAAATCCCTATTTATTGTGATAACCAAAGTGCTATTGCAATGACAGGAAATCCAGTTCAGCATTCTCTTACTAAACACATCAGTATCAGACATCACTTTATAAGAGAACAGGTTCTGGAAGGAACAATTGAACTTCACTTTGTTCCTACTGATCAACAACTAGCTGATATATTCACCAAGCCACTGCCTGAAGCTACTTTCAATAAGTTGGTGAATGAACTTGGAATGATGAATTTTGAGAATTTCTGAGGAAAAGCTACAGAGAGGGAATCCTGATAACTGTCAAATCCTGATGGTTATTCAGAAAGGTATGTATCTTTGATCAAATCCTGATAGGACTCAATCCTGACAGGAAATCAATTGGTCAAATCCTGATGCTCAGATATTGAAGCTGGTATGAAAACCAGAGGTTCTATGCTAATTTGTCATCAACACTCCTGGTAAACTCTGGACAATTAGATTATTACTTAGTCTTTGATTAAGTTTTCAGTCTTAATTATCAATCTCAATTTCATTATTATCAGAGTTTATTATTTATAATCTCTATATCACTTTGAGTGTTACTAACAAATTTTGCAGGCAAGTATAGGAAATGCTTTTATTCCTGATGAGGTTAGGTTTTTCTTACATCAGAAAATGCCTACTCGTTATGGACTACTTTCTAATGCTATGGTACAAGGACCAACCCACCTTGTTCCTGACACAAGCATGCAACCTAAACAGTCTAAACAGTTAACAGCCACCTCTACTGTCTCTCAAAAGACTTTAGTTGTAAAATCAAAGAAATCAGCTAGAACTGATGTGTCTGGAAGGCAATCAGGTTCAAAGGATTTTTCCTCTACACCACTCACTAAAAAGAAGTTACAAGGGGGTGTACAAGGGGTCCTGGTCAAGAAAGCTGATAAGGTTGCTAAGGATGTTCCTGTGAAAAGGAAGTTAAGGTTGATTGATGAAAGTGATTCAGAGGATGACTTACCTATATCCTCTGTGATGAATGTGAACAAGGAAGTTGCTGATACTGCTACTAAAGATGTGGTACCTTTATCAAAACCACAAAAGACAAGGAAATTATCAAAGAGCAGGTATCATATTCCTTTGACAGTGCAAATGAAGGATACTGATATTCAGACATCAAATCCTGATGTTAGTATTCCTGATGCAGCAACAAAAGTTGTCTCTATATCAGACTCTCCAGCCTCTCCATCTCAGATTCGAGGACATTCTTGGGAGAAGGTTTCTACAACTGATTCCTTGGTTGGTCTTACACCTACATCAAAGAAAAAGAGGAATGCAGAAGAGTTAGTCTATCAGAGACAGAAGAAGCTGAAAGGATCAAGCCCACAAGAACCTGAATTTCAGAGTGATTCAGCAGCTACTGTTGATCCTGCCACACAAGAACCACTCAATCAAAGTTTGGGTGAAGGCTTAGCTAGTGGAATGGTCACACAAGAACCATTTTCTCAAAGGGAGAATGAAGACATCAACATTCCAGCTACACAAGAACCATCTTCTCAAAGTGAAGATGCAGGCAAAGCTACAGCTTCTGTTGAAAGATTGGTCGAGAACATTGTCAATGAGGGAAGCACACAAGAACCTTTAGCTCAAAGTGTTGAAGCAGCTTCTGAACCTCAAGCTCCACAAGAACCATTGGTAGCAAATACTGATGCAAGCATATCAAATCCTGACGATGTTCATCCTGACGTTAGTGGTGCTCCTGATACTGAGCCTATTTTGATACAGCCACTTCGTTCAAGACCAATGGATCATCCTATCTCAGAATCACAGGATAAACTGAAAGGTATTGCAATTCCTGATCCTGATAAATCTCATGGTTCTGATGATGATAATTCTGATGATGATAGTGATGATGATAATGAGAATAGAAAAGAGAAGGAACAGCTTGCTACAGCACTCAAGATTAGTCTTGGAACTAATTTTGGTTCATCAAGTACATATATGGCTAGCAATGCTTCCACTGGGAAAGATCAGAGACAAGATTTTTCTACTCCTTCCTTTGATCCTGCAGAGGCATTTAGACAGAATGAATGGAACAATTCATGGCACCAATCTGATGAATCTATCAGTTTTTCTTCTGCTATTGAACATGCCTATAATGCAGTGAAATCTATAGAGAATCAAGACTTGAAGAATCATCTGAAGGCTACTACTCTGTTATCCAAAAGCCTGAAAAGTGAGATTGATTCTATCAAGGGTTCAACTGAAAAAGTGAGGACTGATATCTTTAATAATTTTACAAAGGTGCCTACTACTTTACAACTAAGGGTAGTGGAATCCCAAGTGAAATCTGTTGTTTCAGAACAAACCTCAATCAATCAAAGAATTGATTCTCTGGATACTAAGGTAACTGAAATTCAAGCCTCTCTTTCCTTAATTTTGCAATTATTGTCAAATCCTGATGTCAAAAAGGGGGAGAAGGTTATTCAGACAAAATGTACACCTGATCTAGTATTAAGAAATAATGATGATGATACTGGAGATGATGGTGGTGACAAAGCGATACAAGGAGAAACCTCTGATGCTGCGGTTTTGAAGTCTACAATTCATACTTCTCAAAGTCTGACTACGCAGTCAACTCATGTTTCTGATTCTGGAGTTAAGACAGTAAGAACATTGGTGCAATCTCAGATCCTGACGGAAGATCAAATCCTGACACCTGGTCATGGACAAATTCTTGCTACAATTCCTGAAGGTGATGAAGATGTGATTATTGATAATCCTGAAGATGCATCAAATTTATTCCAGAAGTTTTCTACAAAAGACGGCAGAATTGTTACTCTATATCACACTGATAAAAGAGTTCAACAATTATATGCAAGAAAAGCACTCTCTACAGCAAGTGAAGAATATCCAGATCTCTCACATGAAGAATTCTTGAGACTACAAAGAGAGACAATGAAAAGCTATACTGCTCCTGCTAGAGGTAGAGGAAGCAGAGGTAGGAGAGGTGCTAGAAGAAGTAAAAGAGGTTCTTCAACTCAAATAGTACCTAGACAGACAAGGTCTAGAGGGTTAAGAATTGAAGAAATTCCTGAACCTATTCAAACTCTAGTAGTTCCTGACAGATCTACTTTTGGTGATGATGGAATTGTTGAAGAAGAACCTGAATTGAGAAGAAAATCAAGTAAATCAACTCTCAGCAATACAAATCAAATTGAAGATTCTAATCCTGACAATATTCAAGATCCTGACGAATCAGAAATTCTGCAAGAGGTTGATTTGATAATCTTATCTACTGTTGTTGATTGTCACAACAAAGAAGTAGATGAAGAAGAAGAAGCCAGAAGAAGAGATATTACAAAAAGAACAAATGAAGATTTCAATCTCTATCTACAAAGGCTTAAAGTTTCAAATGAAAGAAAATGGAGAAATTCAAGCAGACAAGAATCTTTACTTGAAAGAAGCTACGCTCATAAAAAGGAGAAATACAAGAAGTGGAAACATATTAGCACATTAAGTTGTGATACACCTATCAATTTTCAGTCTGGTGGAATTATTACAAGCGCTTCAAGTGTTGTTGATTTGTCTGATATGGCTAGATCAAAAACACTCTGGTTAAAGATGTTTTCAAATCTGAAGCAATTGTCAAGTAATTCAAGAGGAGGTATTGGACACAGAGATGGTGAATATCTGAATATGTCATATGTTGATCCTTACTCCTTGACAGAAATTGGAGGTACTTTAACTTCTGAAAACCTGAACAATTTATTAGCTGTTGATATAGTTATAGATTGTCATGATGGTTTTGAAAAGAAAGAAAAGCTTCTGTACTTCATGAAAGATGGTAGTGTGAAGATTTTATCTATTCAAGATCTGCTGATGAAAACTACACAGGAACTGAAATATGTTCACTATCTGTTAAGATGGAAGAACCAAGTGTACAAAGTATGGGCTGACATGATTTTGTCAACTAGAAGAAGAAGACTGGACGGAAACAGTAATTTCGATGGTAATTATACTCCCATGTACTTAAATCAAAGAGGTCAGGATGTGGAAATGCAAAGGGGTACTGCTGTTAAAGAAGTAAATTTTGGCATGACTCATCTTTCTCTCAATCCTGATGGGAAGGAAATTGCTTATCTTTTGCTTGAAGAGCACAATCTACAGAGAAACTCCATACAGAATCTCAGAGCAGCTATCTACCAGATTAATGAGGAAGATGAAGAACTCAGAAATCTTAAGGAAAGACTGATTCAAATTCTTGAAGAAAAAGAAGAAAGTTTATTATCCAATTTCTTGAAGATGAATCTGTTCTATCAAAAAGCTTAAAACAGATAAGTTGTTTCTGAAGATGCTTGTACATTTTGATACATGTTTTTGACATCATTGAATATTTTGAATCTATACTTTATTTCACAAAGTATGAGATTGGGGGAGATTGTTAGATCAGAATTCAATGATCGTCAGAAGCTAGACTCAACTGATCAGGATTGCTGACGTCATCAGTATTGCATGGTCATCAGTATTTGATCAAGCGTCAGTATCTTATTGATCATCAGGATTCCTACTCAGACTATGATCAGGTTTGATCATCAGGACTTGAAGCTGATCAGGATTCCTACTTCGAGTTATATTTGGAGTCTAGATAAACATGGAAGTTTGTTCCTGGTTTGTAGAATGCAGCTATCGATTAAAGATATGTTTCTATCTTTGTTATGATTAGGACTTATCTTGTTATTGATAGAGAAGCTGTGTGCACTATATAAACACAGTCTTGGTTTCGATTTATGTATTCATTCGAGAGAGAACATAATCGAAGAGAAGCTCTTAAGAACAGAATTTCTTGAGAGAGTTTTTGTAAGCTAGCAGCTCTTAAGAACATCAGAATTTCTTAAGAGAGTTTGTAACAGTTTTATATCAAAGTTAATAAAGCTGTTATTGTTATTGTTATTGATCTTTCATATTTGTGTTATATAAAGTCGAGAATCTTATACAATTGTATTCAACCCCCTTCTACAATTGTTATTTACTGGGCAACAATCTTATATAGAGCACCCGATAGAGATTATAGACCGGAGTGAGTAAGTGTTGAGGAACAAAGCTATAGAGCTAGTAAAAGTGTTATGATGGAACCAGAGGGTCGGAGAGTCAACCGGAAACTGGAGAATGTTGTATTGGGGAAGTACCCTCAACTATTTTTTTTAAGATTCCGGGACGGAATCCTTTTAAGGAGGGGAGACTGTAATAACCCCAAATTTTGTACTTATTTAAAAACCCCTGATGAATAGTAACTTTTGTCGTTTAGAATTTATCAGACCACACTATGTACGGGGCGGGATAATGAACTTTCGAAGTCGTATTAGCGTTCTACTAGGTAAATGAGTGAATGCAAAAGCTGTAAGAATTAGAAGAATAATATTTTCTATTTTCTCCGAGATTCCACTAGATACTGATGGATTAATCATTATTTAAATAAATTGGAGGATTTTATTTTATCAATTCCATGGATATGGATTTAACATATGGCATGTTCAGAAATTCAGCATCTCTGTGACCTATACCTCCTCTTGAATTGTGTGGAATTTGCTTTAAAAGCTTGAAAACATTTGTAACCAAAGTGCTTTAGATTTTTATAAACCAGAAAAGTCTGCAACACTGGAGACATTTGTTATAATACCACCTGACTGAAAATTGACAGGTCTATTACACCTCAAAGTGTCAATGTGCTTCCACTTCTTATCTTTTTCTTTCTCAAGAACATAGCTCTTCTCTAGCTGGCGTTGTTGTCTTCTTGAGTTTCTCCACAACAATCTATTTGAGTTTTTCAGCTTTTGTACATAGAGATTGAAATCTCTATCTGTTGTACTTTTAATCTCTCTTCTTCTACTTTCTTCTACTTTCTTCTTGTTCATCAACTTCTAGATTATGAGAGTCAACCACAATAGTAAGTATCAACAAATCAACCTCTTGTAGAATTTCAGACTCATCAGGATCTTGAACAGTGTCGGGATTAGAATCTTCAATTTGAGTTGTATTACTGATGAAAGTTGATTGTCTTGGTCTTCTTCTCAAAATCACCTGAGGTTCATAATCTTCACCATCTTCATGAAAAGTAGTCCTGACAAGTTGAGTATCAGGAACTTTTGGAATTTGAGCATCCTCAGTGATTTCTTCAATTCTCAAACCTCTAGACCTTGTTTGTCTAGGTACTGACTGTGTTGATCTCCTTCCTCTTCTAGATCCTCTCCAACCTCTGCCTGCTCTTCCTCTAACAGGAGCAGGATTATTAAAACTTTCCATGATTTCTCTCTGTTGAATCAAAAATTCTTCTTGTGAAAGATCAAGAAATTCTTCAGTAGCAGTAGAGAGAGCCTTTCTTGCAAACAATTGTTGAACTCTCTTATCAGTGTGATAAAGAGTAACAACATCACCATATCTTGTTTTGAACTTCTAAAATAGATTAGCAGCATCCTCAGGATTTTCAATAAGTACATCTTCATCACCTTCAGGAATTGTAGATAGGGTTTGTCCATGACCAGGCATCATGATTTGGTCACCTTTTAGGATTTGCTCTTCCGTCAGGATCTGAGATTTCACCAAGGTTCTTACTGTTCTAACTCCAGAATCAGAAACATGAGTTGACTGCATGGATTGACTTTGAGTAGTTTGTCTTGTAGACTTTACCATATCAGCATCAGAGGTTTCCCCTTGTCTTACCATATCATCACCATCACTTCCAGAATTATCATCATCTTTTCTTAAGACTAGATCAGGTGTACATTTTGTCTGACTTACCTTCTCCCCCTTTTTGGCATCAGGATTGGATAATAAATTTAAAATCAAAGAGAGAGAGAGAGATGCTTGAATATCAGTTACCTTTGAATCCAAAGAATCAATTCTGTTGTTGATATTAGAATGTTCCGTGATTAAAGACTTGACATGAGAATCCACAACTCTAAGTTGAAGAGCAGTAGGTGCCTTTGCCAAGCTCTGTGAAATATCAACCCTCGCCAAATTATTTGCAACCTTCACAGAATCAATTTCATCCTTGAGGCTCTTGTTTTAACAGAGTTGTAGCCTTCAAGTGATTCCTAATATCTTCATTCTGAATAAGTCTTGCAGCAAAAGAAGCATGTTGTAAAGCACATGGGTAGCTGACAGGATCAACAGACCTGTACCATTCATTATCCCATTCATGTCTTCTTAGCTGTTTAGCAGGATCAGTTGTAG
Source organism: Heracleum sosnowskyi (assembly GCA_030848705.1). Lineage (NCBI taxonomy): Eukaryota > Viridiplantae > Streptophyta > Magnoliopsida > Apiales > Apiaceae > Heracleum > Heracleum sosnowskyi. The sequence continues at coordinate 70,929,007 of CM061240.1, forward strand.
AAGGACTAGAAAAGTCTTGAGCAGTAGCTTTTCCAGAAGTAGCCTTGCCAGCCATGAAAGTGCTTGAAGAACCAAAATTAGTTCCAAGACTAGATTGAATTGCAGTGGCAAGCTGATCCTTCTCAACATCATCATCATCATCGTCATCACTATCATTATCATCAGAATCATCATTATCAGTAGAATCAGGAAGAATAACACCTTTGAGCTTATCCTGATGATCTGAGATAAAGTCTTTCAATGGTCTTGAGCTAAGTGGTTGTATCAGGATTGGCTCAGCATCAGGAGCACCACTTGAGTCAGGAGCAACACCGTCAAGATTTGATATGCTTGCATCAGTATTTGATACCAATGGTTCTTGTGTAGCTTGAGGTCTAGAAGTTGCTTCAACACTTTGATTCAAAGGTTCTTGTGTGCTTCCCTCAGTGACAGTGTTCTCGACCATAACTTCCATGTCAGGAATACCAGAAGCCCTTTGAGCATTGTCAGGAAGCTCCTTAGAAACTGTAGTTGTTATGCCTGCATCTTCATATTGAGAAGATGGTTCTTATGGGGCAGGAATGTATGTGTCTTCATTCTCCCTTTGAGAAAATGATTCTTGTGGGACCATTCCTTCAGCTGTGCCTTCACTCACACTTTGAGTAAGTGGTTCTTGTGTGGCAGGATTTTCAGTAGCTGCTGAACCACTTTGAGGTTCAGGTTCTTGTGGGCTAGATCCTTTCAGTTTCTTCTGTCTCTTAAAAACTATCTCTTCTATCTTCCTCTTCTTTTGCAATGGAGTTGAAAACCCAAGCTTGGAAGCAGTCTCAACAACCTTCTCCCATGAAATTTCTATAATCTTTTTAACTGGAGAGGCTGGAGAATCAGAGATTGAGACAATCTTGTTTTGTTCATCAGGAATACCAATGTCAGGATTAGCTTGAGCATCAGGATTTGACGACTCATCAGGATTAGAAGTGTCATGAACATCAGTATTCTACTTCTTTAAAGGAATACAAAACCTGCTATTTATTAACTTCCTTTTCTTATGTGGCTTAGCAGATGGTGCCACAGCTTCACCAGCAGTATCAGCAACTTCATTGTTCATCTTAAACTTGGGGGATAGTGGCATAACATCCTCAGAATCAGAATCATCTCCCAAAATCAATTTTCTCTTAACAGCAACCTCCTCAACCTTATCAGCCTTCTTCACCAGGACCCCTTGTACACCCCCTTCTTTCTTCTGTTTAGTGAGTGATGTAGAGGAGAAATCCTTTGATCTTGATTGTCTTCCAGACACATCAGATCTAGCTGATTTCTTTGTTTTTACAACCAAAGTCTTTTGGGAGAAATTAGAGGTGGCTATAGATTGTTTAGAGTGTTTGGGTTGGATGTTTGGGTCAGGAACAAGGTGTGATTGGCCTTGTCCCATAACATCAGAAACTGATCCATATTGAGTAGGCATTTTCTCTTTCAAGAAAAACCTAACCTCATTAGGAATGAAGGTATTGCCTTGAAAACCATTTGCCTTATCACTGTTGACTAAGGACTTCACATCGTTCTCAGTAATTCTACAAATTGGTAGAATTATATCCTCTTCAAATATAGCACCAGGACACAAGTGCTTAAATATTAACTGGAAAAATCTAAGAAAACAGACGGAACCTAACTTATCTGCTTTCCTGTCACTAAAAGCTTTCAAAATAAATGACCCATAATCAAAAACAGTAGAGTAGATAAGATAGTACCCTATTTTGAGTGATCCTGATGGTAGGGCATCAAAGTTAGATGTCTTGTTCAGGAAACATCTACTTATGGTGTCAAAGAAATAGTTACATTCCTTCTTTACCTTGGTCCTGAAGAGATTTCCATATCTCTTAACTTCTCCATTATAGCCCATCTTTGTAACAAACTCGAACAAAGTTGAGTCAGAAACTACAGCAGCCGTTTGATCATTTAAGGCAGGCAAGTGAAGTGCCTCCTCAACAACATCAGAAGTTACATAGTGAGTAACCCCATCAAACACGAAACTCATCAAGATTGAGCCTGAGTGTCCTTTATCAAAAACAGCCGTGTTCCATACCTGCATCACTGATTTAAAAGAAACACTCGCAGGTTCTATTAGAGCATACTTCAATGGACTTGAAGTTTAGAAATCCTGGATAATGTGAAACTCAGTGGGCAAATCTTGTTGATCTAAAACGGCCACAAAGTTATTAGTGGCAAAAGTAACACCACTAATTACTGTTTGTTTGTTCATGAATGATGAAGACGCCATTGATACAGTATAGAAAACTTGAGAATTGAGATTTAGAAATTAGGGTTCGTGAGCACAGAGAGAGAATGAAGATGAAAAACTGACGAGATAAGAGAGTAATTTGCAAATTAGAAAATCAAATGTATTTTGTTAAAACAAAATATTACTCTCAATGACATGTGGCAAAATATGATTCGTGCACAAATAATTAGTGGACCAAATTACGTGAGTAATTAAACATAACTGCACCGCTTTTTATGTGTATCTATATGTATATATCTATCAGTGTAACACACGCGCGCATACAGTTGCCCAACTAAAACTCAAACGTTTCTCATCAGATATTGATGAAAAATTAGGCACAAATTAAGCAAATTAGAAATGCTGACCTGTTCAGCAGGATTGACCAATTGACTTCCTATCAAGATTCGATCAAAATTACATACCTTAGTGAATGACCATCAGGATTTGATAGTCATCAGGACTTCCTCTCTGTAACTATTCTCAGAAATTCTCAAAGTTCATCATTCCAAGTTCACTCACCAATTTGTTGAAAGTAGCTTCAGGTAGTGGCTTGGTGAATATATTAGCTAGTTGTTGATCAGTAGGAACAAAATGCAGTTCAATTGTTCCTTCCAGTACTTGTTCTCTTATAAAATGGTACATGATACTAACGTGCTTAGTAAGAGAGTGCTGAACTGGATTTCTTGTCATTGCAATAGCACTTTGGTTATCACAATAAATTGGGATTTTGGAGTATGACATGCCATAATCTAACAACTGATTTCTCATCCACATTATCTGAGCACATCAACTTCCTGCAGCAATGTACTTAGCTTCTACTGTTGATGTAGAGATAGACTTTTTCTTTTTACTGAACCAAGAAACTAGTCTACCGCCCAAAAACTGACAACTTCCTGAAGTACTCTTCCTGTCTATTTTGCACCCTGCAAAATCAGCATCTGAATAACCACACAAACCAAAATCTGATTCCCTAGCATACCAAAGGCCAAGTGAAGGAGTGCCTTTGAGATATCTGAAAATTCTTTTGACTGCAATCAGATGAGGTTCCCTGGGATTTCCTTGAAATCTTGCACAAAGACAGGTTACATACATGATATCTGGTCTACTTGCAGTGAGATATAATAGTGAGACAATCATTCCCCTGTAATGAGTTACATCTACCTCAGTACCTTGATCAGGATCAAGTTTGGTAGCTGTAGCTATGGGAGTACTTGCAGTAGCACTATCTTGCATGTTAAACCTTTTCAGTAAATTCCTTATATACTTTGACTGATTGATAAAAATGCCATCATCAGTCTGTTTAACTTGAAGACCAAGAAAGTAACTCATTTCTCCCATCATGCTCATTTGATATCTTGACTGCATAGGCTTTGAAAACTTCTCACATAGCTTATTGTTTGTTGACCCAAAAATGATATCATCAACATAAATCTGAACTAAAAGCAAATCCTTACCATAATTCAAATAAAACAGAGTCCTGTCAATAGTAACTCTTTTGAATCCACTTTCCAGTAAGAATTGAGCTAAAGTTTCATACCATGCTCTTGGAGCTTGCTTTAGTCCATAAAGTGCTTTATCCAATCTGTAGACATGATTTGGATACTTTGGATCAACGAAACCAGGAGGTTGTTCAACATAGACTTCTTCCTCCAGTTCTCCATTTAAGAAAGCATTTTTCACATCCATCTGGAAAACCTTGAATTTCTTGTGGGCTGCATATGCCAGAAAGATCTTGATGGCTTCTAGCCTTGCAACATGAGCAAAAGTTTCATCATAGTCAATTCCTTCTTGTTGAGAATACCCCTCTGCAACTAGCCTTGCTTTATTCCTGATAATTACTCCATCTGAAGTTGTCTTGTTTTTGAATACCCACTTTGTAACAATAATTGACCTGTTCTTTGGTCTTGGCACTAGTTTCCAAACTTCATTCCTTTCAAATTCATTCAACTCTTCTTGCATTGCAGTAACCCAATCAACATCCTTAAGTGCATCCTCAACTTTCTTAGGTTCCTCCTTGGATAGAAAGTTATGATAAAGACATTCATTTTGAGTTGCACTTCTTGGCTTAACACCTGCATCAGGATCTCCAATTATCAAATCAGGAGTATGACTTCTAGTCCATTTCCTTGCTAATGGTAATGTATTTCTTGAAGTAGATGTTCCCCCTAGATTGGTGTTGTCTTGATTAAAAGAGTTTGAATCAGTAGAAGCTCCCCCTGAATTATTGATGTCTCCTCCTGATGGATTATCAGGATTATCACTCAAATCAGTATCTGAAGAATCATGTCCTGATGATTGAGTAGACTCAGAATTAGTAGCAGTTTGTTGTTGCTCCCCCTCAACATTTGCACTGCTAGTAGTGTCACCATTATTTGCATAATCAGTATTAGCACCATCAGTATTTGGTGCTTCATCAGGATTTGGTGTATCACCAGGATTTGGTGACACATCAGTATCTGATGAACTATTAGTATCTGATTCTTGTTCTTCAGGTTCCTTGGTAGCTTCATTTGCAAAAATCAAACTATCATGAGAGTCTTCAGAAATTCCAGTTATCTTCTTATCATCAAAAGATACATGTATTGACTCCATGACAGTCCTTGTTCTCAAGTTGAAAACTCTAAAGGCTCTAGATGCTGGATAGCCAATAAAGATTCCCTCATCAGCCTTGGTTTCAAATTTCCCTAGCTGTTCAGGATGAGTTATGAGAACAAAACATTTACAGCCAAACACATGCAGATGCTTCAAACTAGGTTTCTTTTCCTTGAGCATTTGATAGGGAGTTAAACCATGTCTGTTTATTAGTGTGAGATTTTGAGTATAGAATGTTGTATTGACTACTTCTGCCCAGAAATATGTAGGCAATTTAGCTTCTTCCAACATAGTTCTTCCAGCTTCAATAAGAGTTCTATTATTTCTTTCAACTACTCCATTTTGCTGGGGTATGCCAGGAGCAGTGTAAGAACCCTGATTTTTGTAATATTTTAAAACCTTTATGAATAGTGACTTTGCGGATTTATGGGAAAAAATAATTTGAGCCACGTTATATAAGTGATGGAATTTAAGAATCCGAGGATGTAGTGTTGTTGCAAGGATTAAATAAGAGAATTTAAAAGTCGTCAGAATACGAAGATTTTGCACTTGTATTAAATAATTGGAAAATCATGGGATGAAGATATATTTGGAGTCTTGAGATGATATAAATCCCATGACAAGGAATTTTAGTGGATTTAAAATGGAACCAACAAGTTTAAGTATTTAAGGACGACAATAGAAATCTCCGCACGACGAAACGCTTTTATAGAAAAATTATCGAACTTGCATAAAAGATTAAGTGACAAACATTGGATGATAAGTAAGCTAAGTCATAATACATGCAAGAACCATGCAAAAGGCATGCAAACTAACCATTTGAAAGCCAACCAAACTAAGTGCAACTAGTTAGAAACATCTTTTCTTAAATTAAGGAAAAAGATAGACCAAGTTCCTTAAAATCTTACTTTCCATGTACTTGCAAGAGCCTTATCCACCAAAATAGACTTAAATCAGATGATATACATTATTGTATCACACACAATTCAACCAACACAAAAACAAAAAGCTATAAAAGCTCTCCCCATCTCATTCTTCAAAATTCGGCTCAGCAGGACCAGGGGAGAAAGAAAAATTCATAACTCAATATATAATCATGCTAAAATCTCCAGATTTGGACCATACCTTCCTCAATCCATACACAAGGTACGTTCAAAATTTAATGGCAATCCAAGTAGTGTAACATGGTTAAATCTTGGATCAAAGTTGAGGCAGAATAGTAACTCCGAAAATACTAACTTTTGTTCTTGATTTCTTTTGTGAGTTTGAGGATGATAAGCATAGACCAAGGCTCCCTTAAGACTTAAAAGCTCTTGTTAATGTTTATAAATCTTGAAGAAAGGTATAACACTCATCCACCCTTTGATTTATATTGAGTTTTGAGTTAAGTTTCAAGATATGTTCAAGAACATGTTGTCCAAAGAGTTTGGAGTATAAATACTTAAATCTTGATGGTTGATTGTTGTGGATTTATGTTGATGGTATGTTTGTGAATTTTAGAGTCTAATATATGCTAAAGATGAGAGTCTTGATGGATTGAATGGTTGTTTAGTGAAGGATGTTGGTGAAACATGAAAGATTAAATTAGTATGAGCATGGTTGTGACCTTTGACACTAGGAATGCCATGTAACAAGAATTCGGGACAAAAATATTTGTAACCTCAGAAACCACTTCCCATACTTGTCAATATCTTGGTTTTTATTTTGTAACTATATAAAGTACATGTTGAGGAGATTTGTGGTTTGAGAGTTATACTTGTTTTAGTGAAAGTGGTTCAAAACATAAAACTGCTACAAGACACCTAATTGTGAACTGAGTTCGGACCCCTTAACAGTTAGAAACAATTATGAAAATCTGAGGATAAGTATTTTGGAAAGTAAGGAAGACAACCCAAAAATAATTAATTAAAAGTGTTAATTTTTCGATTTTATAAAAATGTTGTAACCGAAGTTGCACGACGACACCTTACCCTGCATATCTACTGCCTTGTTCGGAGAAATTCGGAAAATGAGTCCTCTGTCCAGGGATAAAATTTTGTTGGATTATATTTTAGATATCCTCTAGATCGTGCACGCGAAAACGGTGTGTCAATAAAGTTAACGGTTGATGAGTTATGACCATTTTAGTGGAACTCATGCGAATAGTAAAAGTCCGTAGTCGACTCGACTTTTAAAATGCATTTCACATATTTAAACTCATGTTTCCCAAAGTATCAGAGCCGGCAAAGGAATGGAAAGAGAAATCTTAAACATAACGTATATTATCCGACACTATTACAACAACTATTACAATAATCATTACTAATAGTGACATGCACTATAATCATAAAACTAACAATTCTAAACTCAAGAATCTGAAAACTTAGAATGAGAAAATTTAAACTTAAATAGTAAAAATCAACTTAAAATAGTAAAGTGAATAGTGAATAGTATTAATGAATAGTGTTCCAAATAGTAAGTCCAAAAAGAATAGTAAAATGAATATTATTTTAATAGTAAGGAAATAGTTATATATATAAATATATCAGTAGTTAATAATAGCTAAAAATGAGAGCACCTAGTAAGCTTAAGACTATAATAAGAAACCAAATGAAATCTAAAATAATTGCACTCTTACTAATTAAATTTAATACTAATAATAAAGATACTCAAAAAATGTGTAAAAAACTTATTGAAAGAAATTTAATTTGTTAATGGAAGATTATAAACTAGAAAGAATTCAGATGATAGCTAATAAAAATTTAACTTATAATAAAGATATTAATCAAAATATTGAAAGTTGTAAAATTAGTATTGATATAATAAATCAAAAAGATAATACAATAAATATATTAAGAAATATGTTAGCAAGAAAAGATAAAGAAATAGGAGAATTAGAAGAAAAATATCTAATAAATAGAAAAGAAGAATTTATAAAATTATGTAGAAAAGATATAGAAATAAAAGAATTAAGAGAAGTTCTTGAAGAACAATATAAATTAATAAATGATTTAATTTATAAAATTAATAAAAATTAAGAAAAGAATGAATAATAATCATTGGACAGATCCTAATGCTATAAGAAGAAAAACAAAAATATTAAAATATTTTTTATCATCTCAAAATAAAGTAGAACAAGATATAGAAATAATTCAAGAAAAATTAGAAACAATAAATTGGACAGATGAAACTTTAATAGAAAGGAAAATGTTATATTCAGAACTAGGAGAAAGATATGAGATATATAGAATAGATAGAATAAGAGTAAAATGGTATAAAGAAGTATTATTAGAAAAAGCTAATTTAACTGGATAAAATAAAATTATATTTATGAATAAAGGAAAAGAAATAAATAATAATAAAGAAACTATAGAAATTACTAAAGAAGCATATTATCAAATGGATGAATATGAAGGAGGAACATCTCAAACATTAAGTTTTAAACCAGAAACATATAGAAAAATACAAAGTGAAACAGAAGAATTAACAATAAAAAAGATTTTTAAAACTAATTATTTTGAAAGAAATAAAGAAGTAAGATACATTGCACAAAAACATGAAAATATAATAGATATTACTACAATAAATGGAAGAGCAAAAATTAATCTGATAACTGATGACTTAATAAAAAGAGAATTATCTAAATTATCTAATAGAGAAGTTAATAAGTTAAAAAATATTTATTTTGGAGGAATAGAATTTACTATAAAAGCATATTTTCAGAAAAATATTGATACCCCTATACAAATATATATTGTAGATGATAGAATATTAGGAAGTTTGCAAGATGCTATAATATCAGTAGTAAAAGGAAATTTAATATATCAAAAACTAAAATTTACAATACAACCTGATTTTAGTATATCATTAAAAGATGAACATAAAGAAAGAGCATTAACTTTATATTATAAATTAGAAGGAATAAATATGCCAAAAGGAAGTAAAGTGATAAGTATAGAAACAAAAATGGTATATGCGATAAGAGGAATCATCACGTTAGAAAACAAATAGAAATGTGTACAATTGTACCAAGATTATATCAGGAAATTGAATATAAAGAAGAAGCTAGAATAACAATACCAGAAGAAATAAGTATAGATTTTAATAATAGACAGATAGTACCTATACAAAGAATTAAGCCAATAATAGAAGGATCTAGGATAAGTTTTTAAAAAGAACAAAGTTTATCTAGGAGTATATCTAGAATAATAAATTTAATAAAAACCCTAATAAAGAAATTAATAAATTAAAAATAAAAACTATTGTATTTAATGGAACAAATGCTAAGGAATGTATAACAGAAATAAATACTGGTACAACCAAAAGTTTAATTGATGAAGAAAAGTGTAATGAAATAGAACCACAAATATTAAGTGAACCTAATTCATCAAGAGAATCTATAATAACTAAAAGTATAATATTAAGAATAAAAATTCAAGATTTAGAATATAGGATAAATTTAGGAGTAATAGAATATGATGTTAATTATCAATTATTATTAGGAATGGATTTCTTAGATATGATATATTATAATATAAATAATGAAGGAATAGAAATAAATGACCAAGATAAAACAAGATTTATAGAAAGAATATGAATATAGAAAAAGAATTAGAGAAAAAAGAAAAGGAATTAAAAATTGTTGAAAACATAGTAACAGAAACCTTAATCTTATCTCAACAAAAATATCTACGATATTTAGATGAACAAACTAAATTAAAAGAAGAAATAGAACAATTAAAAGAGCATATAAATAAACCTAAAACAATAAAAACCTGGATAAACGTTGAAGGAGGATGGAGAAAAAGAGTTTATAAAAATGAGTAACTCAGAAGAAAGAATAAAAGCTATTTGGGAAGAATTTATAATTAAAGAGAAATTAAAATCTATAATAGAAGAAAATCAAGCTAATAACAGACAAACCATAAGAGAAGAATTAACAGATTTATGGAGTAAATCAGAAATACCTACATTTAAACAAATATTAAAGAAGAACCAGAAATAATAGCTATAAATACTATAGAAAGAATTGAAGAAGAAAAACCAGAAATAATAGCTATAAATACTATAGGAAGGATTAAAGAACCAATCCTAATGGATATAAGTAAAATAAAACCAAAAATGACTAAAGGAGTTAAAAAAGCAATAAATAATTTAGCAGAACTTCATAAGTTAGGAAAATTTTAAATATCCATGCAAGAACATAGTGTAATAACATTTCTTAAAAACCATGGAAAAGATATTACAGATAAAGAAAGACATAAATATGAGCCATTAAAACAAGAAAAGAAAGAAGAGCTAGATAATAATAAAGACAATAATGAATTAGAAAAAATAAGAAAAGAAAATTTTAGGTTAAAAACTAATACTAATATGGAATGGCTAGAAAAATATAAATTTTATAAAAATAAATATAAAACCCAAAAGAAAGAATTAAAACAAGCTAAATTAGAAATTATACAAGTTAAAGAAGAAGTAATAAATCTAAAGGAAGAAATAAACCAACTAAAAGAAATGTTAAGTAAAATAAAAGGAAAAGAAAAAATAAATACTCAGGATAAAGATAATGAATTAAAATGTGAATTAAAAACTAAAATAGAAAGTAGTGATACCGAAAATGATGAAAAGTCAAAAGGAATTAATTTTATAGAAGAATCTGAAGATAATAAACATGATATAATAATAAAAGAAAATGAAGAAATTTTAGCAGCTTTAACAAAAATGAAAAATGTTTATGCTAGAATAGAAGAAGATGATATAAAAAGTGAAATAGAAGAAGAAAGTTCTTATAAAAAATCAGATAATGAAATAGATTCTGAAAATATGCTTTTATAGTAAATTCTATTCCTCCAAAATAAATATTTTTTAACTTATTAACTTCTCTATTAGATAATTTAGATAATTCTCTTTTTATTAAGTCATCAGTTATCACTCTTCCATTTATTGTAGTAATATCTATTATATTTTCATGTTTTTGTGCAATGTATCTTACTTCTTTATTTCTTTCAAAATAATTAGTTTTAAAAATCTTTTTTATTGTTAATTCTTCTGTTTCACTTTGTATTTTTCTATATGTTTCTGGTTTAAAACTTAATGTTTGAGATGTTCCTCCTTCATATTCATCCATTTGATAATATGCTTCTTTAGTACTTTCTATAGTTTCTTTATTATTATTTATTTCTTTTCCTTTATTCATAAATATAATTTTATTTTATCCAGTTAAATTAGTTTTTTCTAATAATACTTCTTTATACCATTTTACTCTTATTCTATCTATTCTATATATCTCATATCTTTCTCCTAGTTCTGAATATAACATTTTCCTTTCTATTAAAGTTTCATCTGTCCAATTTATTGTTTCTAATTTTTCTTGAATTCTTTCTATATCTTGTTCTACTTTATTTTGAGATGATAAAAAATATTTTAATATTTTTGTTTTTCTTCTTATAGCATTAGGATCTGTCCAATGATTATTATTCATTCTTTTCTTAATTTTTATTAATTTTATAAATTAAATCATTTATTAATTTATATTGTTCTTCAAGAACTTCTCTTAATTCTTTTATTTCTATATCTTTTCTACATAATTTTATAAATTCTTCTTTTCTATTTATTAGATATTTTTCTTCTAATCCTCCTATTTCTTTATCTTTTCTTGCTAACATATTTCTTAATATATTTATTGTATTATCGTTTTGATTTATTATATCAATACTAATTTTACAACTTTCAATATGTTGATTAATATCTTTATTATAAGTTAAATTTTTATTAGCTATCATCTGAATTCTTTCTAGTTTATAATCTTCCATTAACAAATTAAATTTCTTTCAATAAGTTTTTTACACATTTTTTGAGTATCTTTATTATTAGTATTAAATTTAATTAGTAAGAGTGCAATTATTTTAGATTTCATTTGGTTTCTTATTATAGTCTTAAGCTTACTAGGTGCTCTCATTTTTAGCTATTATTAACTACTGATATATTTATATATATAACTATTTTCTTACTATTAAAATACTATTCATTTTACTATTCTTTTTGGACTTACTATTTGGAACACTATTCATTAATACTATTCACTATTCACTTTACTATTTTAAGTTGATTTTTACTATTTAAGTTTAAATTTTCCGATTCTAAGTTTTCAGATTCTTGAATTTAGAATTGTTAGTTTTATGATTATAGTGCATGTCACTATTGGTAATGATTATTGTAATAGTTGTTGTAATAGTGTCGCAACAGTAATACTGATAATATACGTAATTAATTATCAATTTTTCGATTTATTAAAAGTGTTAGAGTGTGAGTTGCGGAATAGTGATTTTATGGAAAGTCAACTCTATAGGTACTACCTTGACCATTCATTTTGGCTAAGTAAAAAGGATACTATCGAATGGACTAAAACTCGAAAGTTGTTAAGGATTATCAAGAGAACATATTGGTGTAAAGAACGAGACTAAAAAGTATTAGTAAACGATAAAGAAGATCGTAAGTTAAGTGGACCCGAGAGAGTGAAAGTCGGGTAAAGTTGAGTTTATTTATAATAAGTGAACTGTAAATCAAGTGACTAATTAAGATTATGTATTTGTCTTGGTAAATGTTTCAGGACTAGAAGAGAAACACCCACACCCAATTAGAGCTCGGGCATCAAGCAAGTTTACTAACCCTTACTCTATTGTTCAGAGTAGGTGTATTTTCAAACTGTTAAGTTATTCAAATATATGTACATGTTTTGCTCCGAGTATCATGACAAGTTTTCAAAACCCGAATCTTAAGTATTCAGCTATGTTTTAAACGGTTGTTGTTGTGATATAATTGTTATAAATGCATGAACGGTTTTGATTATCGAACAAGTTTTCAAATGATTAATGTTGGTTATATGCTATATATTGATATAGATATAAACCGGAGTATATATGAGGCTCTAGGTGTAGAGCATATTTTCGTATTTTAACTCGGATAAGGAGTCAGAGATATTTTATAAACACTGTCATAAAAACCCGGAGATTGCCGGAGAGAGATTCTTTTCAAATATTGATTCAAAATATTCCAATAAATATAAGTTGGATATTTTAAATGTAAAATGATTTAATTTATGTTAATAAATATTATTTGAATATTTATTTAATTAAATGAATATTATTTGGAATATTCATTTAAAAAGGATTTATTTAATTGTTTATTGTTTAATAAATATTATTTAAATATTTATTAAATATTCCAAATTATATATTTACTTAATAAATATTATTTAAATATTTATTAAATGTTTTGAATGATTTAAAAATCATGAAACTTTATTTAAAAATTATTCAAGACCTTTGTTAAATATTTACAATATTTTCTGGCCTTCAGGAAAATTATTTAAATATAGTATGGGTTCCCAAATATTATTTCCGAGTTTATTAAAATATTTAAATATGAATAAATATTTCCTAACTCATCAAAAATTGGGAATCCAGTTTAAAAGTCGAGCAAATGATTTTACTCTTTCTATTCCTCGACAACATTCATATCTTGGAATTTCTACCCTATCCAAATCAAAGGTTTTTCCATCTCGCTAAATCCAGAAAAATTCCGATTTACTCCCAGGTCGTGCTTTTAAAAGTTCATGGTCTATCCACTTCATTTGTTGACTAAAGTCAACCCACGTATTCTTATTGCTTCCTCAAAACTTTCGGAAATAAGTATGGTACTGAAATCTAGACCTATCAACGAGCATGACGCTCGGGGAACGAGGATTAAATTCTGTTCGAAGTAAAGATAGGATTCATCAAAGGACGGGAGAAACATAGGTAGCGGTACTATAGGTACTGGGTGGCCTTATGAACGTAGGCAGAGATACCGTTGGTATCGAGGCGCCTACACTCATATGCAGAGGCACGTAAGGGGTCCGGGGGAGCATATGTTATCCCGTATGCGGCTAGGGTGATAACCATAAAAAGGTGTCGTCCATCTACTAGTAGAAAAAGTGTTATTTGTGATACAACGACTGATCATCGTGTATCGTGGTGTACTCTTGAACGTCCATTCTTCCAATTGGAATTGTATTGTGCATTGTAACAAAAGCCTAGGTGCTGAGTTACTGATAATGTGACAGTGGTTGAATATTATTGTAATAACCCCAAATTTTGGACTTAGTTAAAAAAATTTTGATGAATAGTAAATGTGGATGAATAGTGAATTTGTTGATAGAAAATATTTCAGACCACACTATATGGAAGACATGGAATTAGTGTTTCGAAGTTATATTAGTGATGTATAAGGAGAATAAGTGAATGTAAACGCGATCAGAATCAGGAGATTCCAAATTTGAATTTTGATCACTATTCATCGGACAATCAAGGATGTATTGATTTGATCGTTTTGAGAAAGTATGTAGAATGAGAAATCCATGATCATATCTTAAACCAAGGTGAGAAATCTAAGACCATATATTAAACCAAGGTAATCGAAAGATCGAGAAAGTATCCCCTAGCATTGGTACAGAGAAACGTTTTTTAAAATCACTTGAAACTATCGTGAAACAAAAGCGTAACGAATTATGGATTAAACCCCAACCAAGGGAGAAGTATCATATAAGATCATCAAGTGTAACATATAAGAGGATTGAGGATACAAATTATGACATAAGCATGATGCAGGAGGGTGACATATGGATGACATGGTGATGACAAAGTGATGACAAGGTGATGAATCACCATCTTGTCACCACTTTCACCACAGCCACAAGTTAAAATGGCATGTGTCTTTGATGACAAGACTTGCTTATGACCACACAAATTAAATGGCAAGTAATTAAGTGTAATTATACAAAACAAAAAGAAAACAAAACAAAACAAAAGAGATGCATCCATGAAGAACAAGCCATTCGACTTTTTTTCTTCTTCCAAGGCTTAAGAAAATTTTCTACCCCTTCCAATCAACCATAATTCATGTTCTTGGGCTCTAAATCACCCTCATCCATAAAATAAGGCAAATCCTTGATCTTAGCTTCATCCATGATTGTTAGCATGCTCAAAAATGGAATCAAAGTTGATGATGAATAGTAGAAATGAATAGTAATTCTTGATTTCTTGTTTTGATCTTGAAGTTTAAGGCTTGTAAAGCAAGATCTTGTTAATGTTTATAAATCTTCAATAACGATATAACACTCATCCACCCTTTGATTTATATTGAGTTTTGAGTTAAGTTTCAAGATATATTCAAGAACATGTTGTCTAAGGAGTTTGGAGTATAAATACTTAAATCTTGATGGTTGATTGTTCTGGATTGATGTTGGTGGTATGTTTGTGAATTTTAGAGTCTAATATATGCTAAATATGAGAGTATTGATGGATTGAATGGTTGTTTAGTGAAGGATGTTGGTGAAACATGAAAGATTAAGCTAGTATGAGCATGGTTGTGACCTTTGACACTAGGACTGCCATGTAACAAGAATTCGGGACAAAAATATTTGTAACCTCAGAAACCACTGACCATACTTGTCAAGATCTTGTTTTTAGTTTGTAACTATATAAATTACATGTTGAGGAGATTTGTGGTTTGAGATTTATACTTGTTTTAGTGAAAGTGGTTCAAAACACAAAACTTCTACAAGACACCAAATTGTGAACTGAGTTCGGACCCCTTCACAGTTAGAAAAAATTATGAAAATCTGAGGATAAATATTTAGGACAATAAGGAAGACAAACCAAAAAGAATTAATTAAAAATGTTAATCTTTCGATTTTATAAAAATGTTGTAACCGAAGTTGCACGACGACACCTTACCCTGCATAGCTACTGCTTTATTCGGAGAAATTCGGAAAATGAGTCCTCTGTCTAGGGATAAAATTTTGTTGGATTATATTCTAGATATCCTCTAGATCGTGTAGACCCGGCAATTTTATACACAACACAACTTACACGACACGAAACGACACAAAAATTTAGTGTTTGTGTTTGCATTTTAAGTACACGACACGAAAATACACGAACACGAAAGTACACGACCCCGATTTAGTGTCGTTTTTGGATTTACCCTTCAAGTACACGACATAAATAAATATATAAATAATTAAAAATATATATTATATATATAGTATAAATATTAATTGATATTATACGAAAGTAATGTGAACTTTAAGAAATTTCGTGTAAACATTCGTGTTTTCGTTGCTATTCGTGTCTATTTCGTTTCGTTTAGTTTCGTGTACACGAATGGTACACGAAAAAATTCAGGTATCTCGTGTCGTGTCGTGTCAAGTCGTGTATCACTCGTGTCGTGTTCGTGTAACAGTTTCAGGTACACGATTTGAATTCGTATCGTTTTCTTGTATAGCCAAAAAGTACACGAAACACGAAATTACACGACACGAAACGACACGACACGACTGATTTGCCAGGTCTAAGATCGTGTACATAAAAATGGTGTGTCAATAGATTTAACAGTTGATGAGTTATGACCATTTTAGTGGAACTCGTGCGAATAGTAAAAGTCTGTAGTCGACTCGACTTTTAAAATGCATTTCACCTATTTAAACTCATGTTTCCCAAATCTAAATATTTTTGATAAATATTAAAAACACTCAAGAAGCTCCTTGAAGTAGTTTCGTAATTAATTATCAATTTTTCGATTTATTAAAAGTGTTAGAGTGTGAGTTGCGGAATAGTGATTTTATGGAAAGTTAACTCTAGAAGTACTACCTTGACCATTCATTTTGGCTAAGTAAAAAGTATAATATCGAGTCGACTAAAACTCGAAAGTTGTTAAGGATTATCAAGAGAACATATTGGTGTAAAAAACGAGACTAAAAAGTATTAGTAAACGATAAAGAAGATCGTAAGTTAAGTGGACCCGAGAGAGTGAAAGTCGGGTAAAGTAGAGTTTACTTAGAATAAGTGAACTGTAAATCAAGTGACTAATTAAGATTATGTATTGTCTTGGTAAATGTTCCAGGACTAGAAGAGAAACACCCACACCCAGTTAGAGCTCGGGCATCAGGCAAGTTTACTAACCCTTACTCTATTGTTCAGAGTAGGTGTATTTTCAAACTGTTAAGTTATTCAAATATATGTATATGTTTTGCTCCGAGTATCATGACAAGTTTTCAAAACCCGAATCTTAAGTATTCGGCTATGTTTTAAATAGTTGTTGTTGTGATATAATTGTTATAAATGCATGAACTGTTTTGATTATCGTACAAGTTTTCAAATGATGAATGTTGGTTATATGCTATATATTGATATAGATATAAACTGGAGTATATATGAGGCTCTAGGTGTAGAGCATATTTTCGTATTTTAACTCGGATCGGGAGTCAGAGATATTTTATAAACACTGTCATAAAAACCCGGAGATTGCCGGAGACAGATTCTTTTCAAATATTGATTCAAAATATTCCAATAAATATAAGTTGGATATTTTAAATGTAAAATGATTTAATTTATGTTAATAAATATTATTTGAATATTTATTTAATTAAATGAATATTATTTGGAATATTCATTTAAAAAGGATTTATTTATTTGTTTATTGTTTAATAAATATTATTTAAATATTTATTAAATATTCGAAATTGTATATTTACTTAATAAATATTATTTAAATATTTATTAAATGTTTTAAATGATTTAAAAATCATGAAACTTTATTTAAAAATTATTCAAGGCCTTTGTTAATTATTTACAATATTTTCTGGCCTTCAGGAAAATTATTTAAATATAGTAGGGGTTCCCAAATATTATTTCCGAGTTTATTAAAATATTTAAATACGAATAAATATTTCCTAACTCATCAAAAATTGTGAATCCAGTTTAAAATTCGAGCAAATGATTTTACTCTTTCTATTCCTCGACAACATTCATATCTTGGAATTTCTACCCTATCCAAATAAAAGGTTTTTCCATCTCGCTAAATCCAGAAAAATTCCGATTTACTCCTAGGTCGTGCTTTTAAAAGTTCATGGTATATCCACTTCATTCATTGACTAAAGTCAACCCACGTGTTCTTATTGCTTCCTCAAAACTTTCGGAAGTATGGTACTGAAATCTAGACCTATCAACGAGCATGACGCTCGGGGAATGAGGATTAAATTCTGTTCCAAGTAAAGATAGGATTCATCAAAGGACGTGAGAAACATAGGCAGCGGTACTATAGGTACCGGGTGGCCTTATGAACGTTGGCAGAGATACCGTTGGTATCGGGGCGCCTACACCCATATGCAGAGGCACGTAAGGGGCCCGAGGGAGCATATGTTAGCCCGTATGCGGATAGGGTGATAACCATAAAAAGGTGTCGTCCATCTACTAGTAGAAAAAGTGTTATTTGCGATACAACGACTGATCATCGTGTATCGTGGTGTATTGCTGAACGTCCATTCTTCCAATTGGAATGGTACTGTTCATTGTAACAAAAGCCTAGGTGCTGAGTTACTGATAATGTGACAATCGTTGAATATTATATTCCTTGTACAGTATCTTGAACTGTATGAAATTGTTTTGACGAAAGACAGACGATATTTTGAAAAACTTGTGAACTAATATTGTTCATCTTGCAGTATCTCGAACTGCGTACTGAAAGGCGTGTGTCCTAAATCCAATCATGGATGATGAGTTAGGAGATACTTTGTTCAATCTGATTCAAGTTTGTTTAATTTAATAAAATGGTAATATGTTTTATAACGGGCTTTATCTATTTAAAGTGTTTAAATTAGATGATCCATAGTTTAGAGTAAAGCTTTAATGGATTATGATGAGATCATTATAATGAGACCTTAAAGATGATAACTCTAAACTTAAATAGTTCCTGGTCGTAGGATAATTAATTGGTAGTTAATTAATCCGCAAAGATCGGTACATACTATGCTTGCTTCACTATGAAGGATGTCTGTTCTCATAGGCATTTGTGTGGTGACACTATAGCTAGTATGTAGGTGCTTATTAGGAATAAGTTCACTGAACATGACTCAATCAGTTGAACAACTAATGGAGTTCACTCATGTGTCAGTAGTTGTTCATATAGTGATGGTTGTACAAGTGTCCTTTGACTTGAGATCATCATAGTCATCTTGTGTACACTGAACTATACTTTGGTTTAGCTCTTAGTCTCGAGGGACAATAATTAGTGCTCTTCTGGGTATAGGAATTTGTGCACGAAGATAGTGAATGATCAATAAAGGATCCGCCCCTTCCAGTGAAGGAAGAGAATGTCCTATGTTATTCCATTTATGCTAGTTCAGGAATCTTTGGCCAGAGTGAATGAAATTAGAAAGAAGTTTCTAATTTGCATTAATCGGAACTAGGCATAGTGAATAGGAAAACATATGATTAAATTAAATAGGCTTGACACGAGATCCATGCCTTATATTTAATCGGGATATTGTAGGGTAGAAGGAATTCATTGTACGGTAACTAGTCACTGACAGGTTCTTGGTATTCTAAGCAGTGAATTCATATTATCCGGATAGTCGCGATATGTTGAGAAGCATCCCTCACGATGTAGAATAAATATAATTAATCAGTTAATTATATTTAATGAATTTTAGAATTCATATAATTAATAAATAAAAAGTTTATTATTATTATTTATTTCTACTACCGGCTTAATATTGAACCTACAGGGTCACACCATAAAAGATTAATTTATTGATGAAGGTATTTTGAGAGAGCAAGTTATTTTCTAAATAGTTTAGAAAAGGAAATAATGATTAAAATAGTTTTAATTATTATTAAAGCATTTTATAAGATAAAATGTGGGGTTAATATATATATATATATATATAAAGATATATTAAAAAACCCTAGGAGAGCCCTATAAATAGAATGAGATAGTTCATTCTAAAAGACTAGAGTTTTTGTGAAAACCTAGTTGCCACCATCTTCTTCTTCTTCATCTCTCTCTCTCTCAAAAGAAGAAAAACTCCATTTTTATAAAAGCTTAGTTTTATAAAAAGCTTCATCGAAGGATTATTCTTGGTGGATACCGGTAGAGTGCTTCACACTCTGAGGAGCAACCGCTAGAATCCATTTTATAAAGCTTCGATTTTCAAGGTATGGTTACGATTCCCCTCGATCTAGATTTTATATGTTTTTCTATATGTGCGATACATGGTTTTTAAGGAATAATTGTTATATCACGCTTCCGTTCATCCGTAAATTCCTTCAATGGCATCAGAGCTAGGTTTTGCATATAGAGATTCATATAAAAAAATTTCAGATTTTTTTATACATGTATGGATTTATTATGATTTTTGCAAGTATATTTAGATTTAATTATGAATTAATTCGAAATATTATTTGCATGAGATTTTGATCATTGATCTGGGTTCTACAAGTGTTGTGGATGATCTAGGTATTTTTTTCATAATTTTGTGATGTGTAGATTATTTGTTATGAATTTTTTAAAATCGTTTTAATTAAAATTCATAAAATAATTATACATGTTGAAATATATGAATTAAAATTTGTACAAGGACCCCATAGATGCTTGCTTATTTTTGCTTTTGTTTGATTTCAGAAATCATATTATTTTGATTTTTTATTAATTTATTAATTAATTGTTAATTAATTTATTAATATTAAAATAAAATAATAATAACAATAAAGGGCATTAATGGCTAGAGGAGTTTTTTTTTAAGTGTTATAAATGCTAAGTTAGTGTTTTAATGCTAAAGGAGTTACAAGCATTAAATAAAATAGCATAAAATTGTTGTAACTTACTTAGCATTAAATAAATAAAAAAAAAACTGCTGGGAAGGGGCCTGTAACGCGTGAGCGTCATGCGTTACACATTTAATAGCTTTTAATTGTTGTAACGCATGAGCGTCATGCGTTACAGCCCCTCTGTCCACATTAAATTTAATTTTTTGGGAGTTTGGTAACTCCGTTTTGGGCGTGCAATATACCGTTGGATTCGTTTTTCCGAGACGGATCTAATGGAGTGGTCAAATATTTTTTATATAAAAGTTTGGAACTGTTTATATTCCCGGAAATGTTTTAAAGCATGTATTAATTGTTTTAATTGCTTTTAAATACTATAATAAATCCATACATCATTATATCATTGTATGACATGATATTACTTGCATGCTTACTTGTTTGTTTATTTTTATATATGAGATATATGCCTATATTTACCATGCGATGATAGATTTAGGTGAACTTAAATCAATATAAGGCGTGCTCTAGAAAATCTAGAATGAGAATCGTTTCTTGCCTTAACAATAATATTATGAGTACAACCATGAGATTCTTATGTTTATGAAACATAGAGTGAAATACTCTTTTGATGTTGAAAATGAAAATTTCTGTCTAGGCCGTTGGGTTTTAAGCGGGACCGATGTGACCCCTCCAACACACTGGGGATTTTTCATTTAAATATCATAATTGTATTTTGTTCAAGAAAAAGATAATCTCCTAGTAATATGATTATGGTTGCAACATAATATAATCCCTCTTAATTAAGATTTATATCAAGTAGTAAATGGCCAATGGCACAACGGGCTTGTGTCGGTCATAGCCTTCCAACATAATAGCAAGTAGAGTTCTTATATTGAGGCATTGTCATTTCGTGCTACAGCCGAGGGCTTTGTTTTGAGATTAAGAGATGTTTGTCTATCACATGAGATGTGTATGATAAATTAGGTTTCAATTGTCGTTACGTGCTACAGCCGTGGGCTTTTGGAATTCTAATTTAATTATGCAAGATGTTGGGTTTGACTTGACTTAGAATATTGAGTGAGTCGTGCCACAGCCGAGACTCAATGATTCAAGAGGCTAAAAGATAATAAGGAATAACATGAGATGTAGTTGACAAGAGTTGTCTTCCTATGGAACATCACATTGTGTTTCGTGCCACAGCCGAGGTGATGTGATGGAAAATAGGATCCTTAATCTCACTAACATTATGAATGTTTAGTTATACATATAGAGGGTTGTATAACTTAATAAAATAGTGGGAGCCACCAATGAATAAAGACCCGATTTATATGGTGTTGTAAGAATAAAATTGAATATTTACTTAGTAGTTATGTGTATTCACTAATAGAATTATATATATACTATAATTTCTGCACTATCACACATCGTAGTAGAATAACACGTTGACTTATCCCGAATATGCTGATGAACTTTGAAACTTGAGAAATGTTCTCAAGAATGAAAAGTTAGACGAAATGTTTAACTCGTTAATACAAAGTGTCTTATTTGTGATGCACATGGAGATGTGTATGAGACCAAGTGCAAGAGGTCTAATAATGCAAATGTTGCAAAGTAAACCAAACTGGATGTCTATGAGCTTGAGACTGTGCAAATAGTATGAGCACAAGGACATTCAGGGCTACCTTGTTGCTTCTATAAGAGTTGTAGAATGTGATAAATAAGACGATTCAATATAGGATATCGAATGAGCTATTCCATAATAGTTATGTTGAGGGTTGATCTATGAATAATCATAGACTCAAGACAATCAATTTGATTGATCGTCTAGGGTAGGTTGATTTTGTCATAGATGGAAGCTAAGTCGAGATATGATCTTGAATTAGCTTCCGAATACGAACTCGCAAATTTTTTTGTGAACTCTTACATGAAAAGGTTGGATATCAGATTGTCTGAAATCTACTTCATGTTAAAGATTGTTGAGACGTATTTCCTTCTTAGAGAGCTTTGTTCTTTAGACTGGTAACGGTTCTGGAATCAAGTAGTGGGAGATGAACCATACCATCAAGAAGAAGTTTGTTAGTGAGTGATAACATAATTAGTCAAAGGCTAAGTTTGACTCCAAAAGCAAAAGAGTTTGTTGCCACCTATCAAAGGTGGGTTATTGGAAGATCAACTACAAGAGTTGTCTTGTAGAGTTGAAGAATTAGAGAAATTTAGTGGGACTGAAACTTCTCATTTTGAAATAGGGACTATGGAATAGAGGTAATGGAAATCCAAAGAATTATAGGCTTGTTTGCACGAGTGAGAAGAGTATTCGCTTGTTGCATGGTGATGGGTTACAAGAACCATATGATTATTGAATCACATTATGCATGCGAAACTCGTCTCACTCGAAAGACCACTATATCTCTATTTTCTTGAAATAGAGAGATAATGAGCAACAAAAGTGTTAAAATTAGTACACATAATTGTATGTGCACCAGTGACAACACATGCCAGAAAAGGATTCACACGCTTCATTAGAATTCACGGATATGATCCGGATTCAGATATATGTATTTGGTACAATACAAATTCGAATCTTTTGGAGTGTTTCAAAATGAATAATAATGAAATACAAAACAAAACAGCAAGTGTTGGGACTCTTTGATAAGATCAAAAAGATATACACTTGAGTGAGTGTTTTGAGGTTATCTCAAATCTTAAGTTTAAAGCTTCACGTTGGACAGATCCTGAGATTCTACAGGTAGATGGAATGTACGAAGGAGCGAACGAACTTTGTTAGACATCGTTCGGTTCATGTTAAGCTAAATTGATCTTCTAATATATGTTTAGAGTTGAATTTTATAAATATCAGTATATCTGCTGAATATAGTATCTTCTTAATCTGTTCCTAAGTTGTCATATGAGATATGTAGTGCAAGGAACACAAGTCTTAAACTTGTTAAGATTTGGGATGTCTAGCTTATGTCAAAATGTTTAATTTGATAAGCTAGATGGTAGATCCAAAATGTAAGTTTGTGAGATATCCTAATGATAGTCAAGGATGTTGGTTGAATATTCTACTGAATATAGTGTGTATGACATACTGCATACTTAGAGGAATTGTTCATTCTAGAAGGGTTCAGTGGGAGGAAGGTTGAACTTAACTAAGTTCAAACACCACAAATTACAAAGGTTCTATAGGAAGAACATTTTCAGACAGGATAACTTTTTGTAGGTTAGCTTAAGTATAGGTCTTGATATTTTATCACCAACCTGAGAGGTTGACTGCCTTGTCATTAAGAATGACAATGAGTTGTCAATTATATGATAATGACCTTATGACCTATACTAAAGCTATGAGTTATGACTCGGAGAAATGGCATAGTACCATGAAATCCGATATAGATTCCATGTACATCAACCAAGTACGGACTATGGTTGAGGACCTAAAGGTGTCATAACCGGAAGGGTACAAGTGAGTCTATAAAAGGGAGATTGGAGTGATTGGCTGGGTAAAGACCTATAAGTCCTTGCTTATTGTGAAAGGATTCAATCAAAGCAAAGAGATTGACTTTGATGAAAAAAAGAATTTCACATGAAGTAGTGCTCAAGTCTATTCGGATTTTGTTTGCGTTTGCGGCTAGTAATGACTATAATATCTAATAATGGTCGAACGGTCGACCCTCCTCGATAGGAAAATTGAAGAGATGTGTAGTTGACACAATTAGAGGGATTTATTGCTATGAGTAGCAAATCTATGGTCTAATAGCCACGACAATCCATTTATGAATTGAAGCAAGCTTCTCAATGATCGAACATATGTTTTGATGAGACAATCAAATAGTTTGATTTTATCAAAGACAATGATGGATCATGGATCTACAAGAAGGTTAGTGGGAGCGTGATGACATTCCTAATAATGTATGTGGATGACATACTTATTGTTAGGGATACCTATATCTAATCCTTATTGGGCCGAGCCCAAGACTTAAAAGCCCATCGGTAAAGTGGGCTGAACGAACCAAGAAATGATCGATGGTACAGGCCCATACCTTGCTCGTGTGCCAACGGTTTCCAGACCTGGTCAAGGGAAAACTGCCCACGCGAGAGCGAAGGGCACGTTCGGGGCGTGAAGATCGGAGAGAGCTGGTAAAGGGTTTGAGTCAGGTTTGGAGAACACACATTCACACACAACAAACTAATTACGATATTCGTACGTTCTCTCTACTCACAAAGACCAGTTAACTGATTCTCACACCGGAGGTGAATCGGGGGGCACATCCCTCGCATTCTTCTCATTGCAGGTCAGACCGAACGTAGGACTGGAGAAAAACTGGTTCGAACATTTGGCGCCGTCTGTGGGAACTACGATCTATCTGTAGTTAGGAGTTGTTATCATGATGGCTGATAAACCATCAGGGTTTGAAGATTCGGGTAGGCCGGGCGGTTCGTCCACGGTCACGCCTCTAGTAAATAGAACATTGAATTTTGATTCTGAAGGGGACGAAGGGCCTATGCCGACCCCCGAAGAACAGAGAGAGTTATTGCTTAAGTGGAGACAAGAGCAAGCCGCCAAGAAGGGCAAACAGCGAGAGTCCGACCAAGCAGCCAAGGAGGCTCAAATACGGGCGAAGAAGAAAGAGGCTGATCTCCTAAAATTGGAAGCCCTCCGACTCCGAAGGGAAGGGATTGAGATGGAGGAAAAAGCCATAAGGGATTCTGTAGCGGAAGATGAGAACCCACTAATCGAACCTGAGCCCCAAAGAGAAAAGCGACCCCATGACGATGAAGAAGAGTCTACGGACTCCGAATCGTACCATAGAAGGATCAGATCTAAAATTGTGGTATCCTCCGAGTCGGAAGACGAAGATGATCCTCATGTAAAAAGTCGCCTAAGGAGAATGGAGAAAGCCATGTTTGGCGAAAGGAAGATAAACCACGAGCCGGTCGTAACCAAGGAAATCGAACAGTATCGCCCTCCTCCTGGAAGGCAATTCCCAAAAATGAATGAATTCAATGGAAAGGGTGACCCCGAAGACCACTGTGAAAAATACGAGTCACTAATGACAGGCATGGGACACTGTGATGTCATGCTATGTAAGATGTTCAAGGCTTACCTAAAGGGAGCAGCGACGATGTGGTACCGTTCGCAAAGACCCCGTTCGATCAGTTCTTATGATCAGCTGAAGCGAAGATTCCTTCGACATTACTCCCATTTGTGTAGAAGGGAAAAGGACACCGAAGCGCTTATCCACTGTAGACAGAGGCACAATGAAGAGCTGGGAGACTACTTGGCTCGATTCAAAGAGGAGGCGGGAATGGTGACCAACCTGGATAAAGTGAAGGCGACTGGATTTCTAGCGGCCGGGCTAGACCCCGTTAAAGGTAAAAAATTGCGATCCTCTCTTTATGATATGCCCCCTAAATCTTTAAATGACATTTACTTGAGAGGAGAGGCTATTCGGAGGAAATTAGAGTCAATTGGAGGCTCTAGAGACAGCCGAAAGTATGAGAGCTCAGGGAGAGACGACCGAAGAGGTCGGGGAGACATAAAGAGCAGGCTGACCGATACAAGACCCGATAAAGGAGCTGAGCGAAGGCGAGATAGAGATAGCACGGTGTTTACCCCTCTCAATGCACCTATCTCAAAGATTCTCCACGAGATAAAAGGGAAGCCTAGCTTTGTCCGCCCATCTCGATTGAAAACTCCGGACCATAAAAAGAATGGGGACAAGTACTGTGATTATCACAGGGACAAAGGACATAACACCGATCAGTGTTACCACCTGAAGAAGCTGATCGAAAAAATGATCAAAGGCGGAGAACTAAGCGAGTATGTCGGAGACCTGAGAAGCAGGTTGGAACCTAGAGAAAAGAGTAAGGATAAAGAACCCGATGATAAAGAAAGGTATCGGGGCGAAGTCAAGACTATTTCGGGGGGCACAGTTATGGAACGATGCAGTAAGACTGCCCGGAAGAAGTACGCCCGTCAGGTCTACAGCCTATACCAAGCTAATACAGCAAAACAACCTTTGCCCATCACCTTTACCGAGGATGATTATGAGGATGTGATATGGCCGCACGAAGACCCACTTATCATCAATCCTATCATAGGAGAAAACAAAATATGGAAAGTGTTGGTTGATGGTGGCAGTTCGGTCAATATCTTATACCACAGGACGTATACTAAGATGAACCTGGGGGGTGAACAGCTAGAACCTTGCCACGAAGCCCCCCCTGTACGGATTCGGAAATCAACCCGTGCCGATCGAGGGGACAATCACACTACCGATCGTCCTGGGAAAATCCCCTTATACTCTGCAGAAAGAAGCCAAATTTTATGTGGTAAGGGTTGAGAGCCCGTACAATGGGATCCTAGGACGACCGGTTCTCAGTGCCTTCCAGGCGGTGGCGTCTATCCCTCACTTGAAGTTGAAGTTTCCAACTGAACAAGGCATAGGGGAAATGAGGGGCGATCAGAAAGCCGCCCGAATAATAATGTTGGAGGATATTGAAAAAAGTCAAGAAGTTGTTATCACCGAAGGGGGGAAGAGGAAAAGAAATGAAAATGACGCCGGAGGCAGTCATCAAACGATGAATATCGAACTGGAGAAATTCGGGGCTGACCTGTCTAATCCCATAGCAGAACCGGCCGCTGAAACTGAAGAAGTCGAATTGTATGTAGGACAGTCAGGGAAAATGATCCAGATATGCAAAAATATGGAGCCCGAATTGAAGGAAAAAGTGATCGAAGTGATTAGGCAATATCATGACATATTTGCCTGGGGCCCGAAGGATATGCCTGGGTTAGACCCCTCAGTAGCAAAGCACTGTCTGAGCGTAAATCCTGATGCAAAACCAGTTAAGCAGAAGAAACGGAACTTTGCGATGGAAAGACAAAGAGTGATTCAGGCTGAAGTGGAAAAGCTGCTAGAAGCGAAGTTTATAGAGGAAATCGAATACCCGGACTGGCTGGCAAATGTGGTAGTGGTCAAGAAATCAAACAACAAATGGAGAATGTGTGTAGACTACACCGACTTGAATAAAGCCTGCCCGAAGGACCACTATCCCCTACCGAACATTGATCAACTGATAGACGCCACCTCAGGCCATCAGGTACTTAGCTTCCTAGACGCCTTTTCGGGATACCACCAAATTGCAATGAATGCCGAGGATATACCGAAGATAGCGTTCATCACCCCGAAAGGCACTTATGCGTATATTAAGATGCCCTTCGGGCTGAAAAACGCGGGGGCAACCTTCCAGAAAATGATCAATAAAGTATTCAGGGAACAGATCGGTCAAAACATGGAATGCTACGTGGATGACATGATCGTAAAATCCATGTTCGGAGATCATGCAGACGACCTAAGAGAATGTTTTGAGACGCTGAGAAATAACAACATGAGGATCAACCCAAGCAAATGCACCTTTGGGGTGTCAAGTGGAAAATTCTTGGGGTATATGGTGAGTGCTAGGGGAATAGAAGCAAACCCAGAAAAAATTAAGGCGGTGATTGACATGGAAGCACCGAAAACCATCAAGGACATTCAGAAGCTGACCGGACGACTAGCTGCTTTGCGAAGGTTCATTTCCCGATCGGCGGAAAAGGCACTCCCATTTTTTGAAGTACTTCGGGGATCTAAAAACTTCGAATGGGGATCGAGCTGCCAGAAGGCATTCGAAGAAGTCAAAGACTATTTGGTTAGGGCTCCACTCCTTATGAGACCCGACCCGAATGAGACTCTTCAGCTGTATTTGTCGGTAAGCGACCGAACGTTGGGAGCTGTATTGGTTAAGGAGCATGAAAAGAATCAACATCCGGTATTCTATATATCCCATATGCTGAAGGACGCGGAGACACGATACCCGAACACGGAGAAGCTGGCATTCGGACTAGTAATGGCCTCAAGAAAGTTGCGCCACTACTTCCAGGGAAGAACGGTGCAAGTAGTAACTGATCAACCTTTGAAAAGGATTATGCAAAGACCGGAAGCCTCGGGCAGAGTGGTGGCTTGGTCAGTCGAGTTAGGGGAATACGACCTGGAATACGTGCCGAGAACCTCCATCAAAGCTCAGGCACTGGCTGATTTTATAGTAGAATGCTCCTTCTCAGGGCCTAAAGAGGCGACACCGGAAGAATAGCTAATCCAAAGTCCCGGGAAATGGAAGCTTTTTGTGGATGGATCGGTCGCGAAGACCAAGTACGGAGCGGGAATGATCCTCACCAGCCCTGATGGCTTCGAGATACGTCAAGCTATCAGGTTCACCTTTCCCTTGACCAATAATGAGGCTGAATACGAAGCGCTGTTAGCAGGGCTCGCTCTAGCAAAGAGCCTAGATGTGAAGAATATAAGGGTGTTCAGCGATTCCATGTTAGTGGTGAAACAGTTCTCGGGAGAGTACGGACAAAAAGATCCCCGAACGAAGGCGTATACAGCCAAGGTACGTGAAAGTGCACTTCAGTTTGAATCTTTTGAATTAAGTCAGGTGGCCAGGGAAAACAACAGCCGGGCAGACGCTCTGTCCAGGCTCGCCTCGGCAGAAACCCAGAGCTTGACCGAGCCAATATATCTGACTGAAGTAAACAACCCCTCCATCGACAAGAAGCAGTGTTTGGAAATTCATCAAGGAATTAACTGGATGACCCCCATCCGGGCTTTTTTAGAAAAAGATACCTTGCCGTTGGATAGGAAAGAGGCGCAGAAGGTGAAATATCGATCGGCCAGTTACACCTTAGTAGGGGGACAACTATTCAGACGGTCTGCTACTCAACCGCTTCTGAAATGTCTCGCCCCCGAAGATCAAAGGTTAATCTTAGAAACAATCCATGAGGGAATCTGCGGGGAACACCTAGCAGGAAGGTCATTAGCTTTCAAGGTCCTAAGGCAGGGTTTTTTCTGGCCGACCGTAAGGGAAGACGCCAAGAAATACTCCAAGAAATGTAAGCAATGTCAATTATTCTGTACAGTGCCAGAACAACCGGCCGAAGAAATGTCTTCAGTCCTCAGTCCCATTCCCTTCGCCATGTGGGCTGTAGACATTGTAGGGATTCTTCCGACCAGCACGAAACAGGCTAAATACTGTATTGTGGCTATTGACTACATGACTAAATGGGTAGAAGCTCGACCTTTGTCGGCTATAACCGAAGAGGCAGCGAAGAAATTTATGTTAGAGCAAGTAATACTGAGATTCGGGATCCCGATGGTTTGCGTGTCAGACAATGGAACTCAGTTTATTGGAAGTAAATTCCGGAAATTCTTGGCTCAATTCGGAATCCAACAAAAGTTTAGTTCGGTCGGACACCCACAGGGAAATGGAGCTATCGAAGCAGCTAACAAGATCATCTTCGATGGAATTAAGAAACGATTGGGAGATGCTAAAGGAATGTGGGCCGAAGAACTACCCTACGTTCTTTGGGCCTATCGAACCACTCCCAGGTCCTCAACGAGTGAAACCCCCTTCAGACTGGCGTTTGGGACAGATGCACTCATGCCCGCCGAGGTCGGGTTAGAATCCTACCGGACACAGGTATTTAATGTGGAAAACAACGAGTTCGGTCTACGAGCGAACGTACACTTGGTGGTCGAAGAAAGAGAAGCAGCTCATCAGCGCAACCTCCG
The DNA here is from genome assembly GCA_030848705.1 of Heracleum sosnowskyi. Classification (NCBI taxonomy): domain Eukaryota; kingdom Viridiplantae; phylum Streptophyta; class Magnoliopsida; order Apiales; family Apiaceae; genus Heracleum; species Heracleum sosnowskyi. The sequence goes on from CM061240.1 coordinate 70,959,090, forward strand.
ATACCAACTTCAGGCTGCCCAGTATTATGACGCGGGAGTTAAGAAGAGATCGTTGGAAGTCGGAGATCTTGTCCTCAGGGAACTAGCGACATCTATGCCAACGAAGAAAGGGAAACTGATGCCGAATTGGGAGGGCCCCTATGTGGTGGTCGAAGTAATCCGTCCAGGAACATACAAGTTAACAGGGATGGACAACACCCCGATCAAAAATACTTGGCACGCTTCTCGCCTTCGTAAATTTTACCAGTAAGCTTACGCCTATTGGCATTTCTTAATTCAGCAATTCTGTTCAGTACTTCCTATGCTTCAGTCAAGTTTTTACATTGAAAACCATGCCCTGCATGTTTGAATAAAATGTGTTCACCTTCGACATATATGCCAACTAATTTGTTTATCAATAGTATGCATGCATGATTATGGTCAAAATTCGAAGCAAACTATGTACCGCGAATGTTAGCAAGAAACATATGTAATTAATATTCCGACACGAGTTATATATGCATACCAATCTCTCGGAATAATAAGAGACGAAGCAGGTACGATAAAAAGAAAAATGCCGAGGCAATATGATAGGCCGAAGAAGCGTTCACATACAAAGAAAAAATTTAATAATAAAAACGCTAAGGCAATGTATGAAGCCGAACAAGCGTTATGAATCGAATGCCAAGGTTAATTCGTTTAGCCGAAAAGGCAATTCAAAAAATAGGCCAAGGCCGAGGGTCGCCGAAGTTGAGCTGAAAAGTCTAAAGCAAATTCTTCCTTATCAAAGACGTACTACTCACAAAGACTAAGTACAAGATAAATCAAGAAGAAAAGACGAAAGCTAGTTAAAACGCAATTGGAAATACGATTGCTGACAGGAGTTCAAAATATTACAAAAACAAGAACTGGGCCCGAAGGCAATGTTATATCCGAACAAAAATATTAGAGTAAATTCAATCGGACAAATCAGATTCAGAGTCCGAGCTAGCCTCGAGAGGCACGTCGGGCTCCTCCGGCCGGGTAACAGGGTCCTCCATCCCCTCAAGGAGCAGCTGCTTGTAGTCAAAACCCGCTGCATGAGCACGGCGGATGACTTCATCAAACCCGGCCGAAAAGCTCCGGTCCTCAGAAAGAACGATCAGCTTTTGAGCCTTCTTCTCTGACTTACGGGAAGCTCTCAACTTAGTGGTCGTCCTTCCTAAACGGGCAAAGGCAACTTCCAAGTCAGAGCGAACGGCATCACGGTCGGCCTTTAACATGTCGACCCTTTGATTCAGATTTGCGACTTCTCTACTTAGGCTCTCCACCTGACTCTCAGCAGCTTCAGCCCGGCTTTCGACCAAACGAAGGTTGTTGAGCTGGACGTCCAAATCTTTTACCTTCTGCTCAATAGTGGCCGCCCAAGGAGCGACCTACAAAAGAAGGAAAACAAGTTAAACCGATAGGTTCAAAAGTAATTGAGATACTTCACAAGGGACAGAAATGTACCATTGCAACATGTCCGATAAGCTCAGAACATGCCGTAAGAGCATCAACCTTATCGTACAGTGGACGGTCCCTCGGGAGAATAGACGCTCGGCATAAGTCCGTACCGATCTCCTTAGACTCGATAGAAGCCGAAGCCCCAAAACGATCGGTGGTCATAATCGACCAATCCGGCCGATAGGTGAGAACAACCTCCCCCTCAGGACCCCGTGGTCGTTTAGGCACAGAACCGACCTTCTCAGCATCGGGCAGGGCAGTTGGGTTCGGACCCGGAGTCGTGGTATCGATAATCTCGACTTCAGCCGAATGAGGAGAAAAAGATTTCTCCACTACAGGTTCGGGAATGTTCTCGGTGCCCCGATTCACAGCTTTTTGAGCCTTCTTGCTCTGGAGGCGCCTCAACATCTCAGATTTGGTCGACACTGCACAACAAAAAGAGAAGGATAGAGGTTATAAAACAAGATTACAAAAGGGACGCATAAAAATGAAAAATAAGCTAAGTCAATATCTTGTTACCGGTACCCCATAAAGCCCGAAGCCAGGTTTGATCACGACTGATGATCAAGGGAATGCGGTTCAGCTCTAGGGAATGGCAAACCTTGTGGTAATCAGCCAAATCTTCGGGACTCAGAGCGGGAGCAGGGATTAAAGCAGGGTCAACCTCTCGCCACACTGAATATTTGGACAACTTGTGACCACTGATATAGAACCAATGGTCGTGCGTCCCCTTGTTGCTAGAGTTGGTGATGGCCCATTCAGCCCGACCGGTCCTTCGGGACAGCTGATAGAAGTCGACGCTCTTAGCGTTTTTTCTAAAGTCGAAGTGGTGAAGGAGTAGGGACAAACGGGGTTTCACCCCTGACTCAAGACACCGATGCTGAAAAGAGTTAACATGGACGAATGTATTAGGGTCCAGTTGGCCGAGAGCGACCTGGGTGTATTTCAGTAGTTTCTTCAGAACGGGAAGTAGTGGGAGCCGCAGCCCGCAGAAAAACGCCCTCTCTGAAACTCCAAGGGCGACCGAACCATACTCTTCGTCCACCTTAGGAGTATGGTAGATGAGATCGGTCTCATCGGCTTCATAAGTCTGGAATATGTCGGGAATGTCGTATTTCTTCGCCATTTTGAGTACGGCCTCCTTCGTTAACACAGAGTTCAAATTGGCCGAAGGAAATCTCGAAGCACTGAAGTGTGCCATGGCCGAATAGGCTGGCCCGAATTCAACAGGCCGATCCATATCCTGCAGGGGCAAAAGGAAAGGAAACGATTAGCCATGTACTCGGTGAAAGAAAAAAGGGAGGAAGAAGATACACGTTTGCTGGAAAGGAAAAATCCGAGTACAGAGGGCCAGAAAAGGCTGAAGAAATAACACCGTCTGGAAGTTGAAGAAAATTCTAAAGGATAATTGACGAAACGGAAGGGTGTTCTACAAATATGAATGTTGACCGAAGGGTGTTCTACAAGTATGAGTGTTGGCCGAAGGGAGTTCATACCTATAAAGCTACCCAAAAAGGCAATTAGTGCACTCTATGGTCGCATTCCTATTAAGCAGAGGGCGAAAGTGCAAATGTGGCGCTAGATTTTAACGTTAAACAATCTCAAAATGTTTTGTAAACCCAGAAACACGCTCGCACCCGCATACATGTGGTAAAAACGCTATGATAAAACCACTAGTAGAGATTCTACAAAACGAACAACAAAAGTAAAGTAAAGAAAACTCACTTGTGTTGATGAGTGCGGATGGTGATTCACAGCGCGGACTGGAGTTGATCCCACCTATGCTTTGCTCGCCGTAATTATTATGGAAGGGAAGAAGTTTGCAGAGGTAGGGAAATGCAGTAAGTATTGTTTGTAGAAGTTATGTGAAATGGTAAGTGAGATAACATGAAAGGGCGGTTAAAGTAACAGTATTTAGCCGTTTCAAAATCTATGGCTGAGATTGAGACTCTCTGGATTCACGGCGAGGATTGACATGGAGAAACGTGCAACTCCAGAAAAACCATTATTACAATAGCTGTCCCTTGTTGACGTGGCCTAGGCTGTCGACAACACGTGCCACTTCGTTCGGCTGATGTGTCGTCCTAGAGTATTCTCGAAGATGGGCTGATATACGGGCCTTCGATAGAAGTTTCTTCGACCAAAGTCCAGGGACATGTTAGGGATACCTATATCTAATCCTTATTGGGCCGAGCCCAAGACTTAAAAGCCCATCGGTAAAGTGGGCTGAACGAACCAAGAAATGATCGATGGTACAGGCCCATACCTTGCTCGTGTGCCAACGGTTTCCAGACCTGGTCAAGGGAAAACTGCCCACGCGAGAGCGAAGGGCACGTTCGGGGCGTGAAGATCGGAGAGAGCTGGTAAAGGGTTTGAGTCAGGTTTGGAGAACACACATTCACACATAACAAACTAATTACGATATTCGTACGTTCTCTCTACTCACAAAGACCAGTTAACTGATTCTCACACCGGAGGTGAATCGGGGGGCACATCCCTCGCATTCTTCTCATTGCAGGTCAGACCGAACGTAGGACTGGAGAAAAACTGGTTCCAACACTTATGATAAGGAATGATGTATCAACGCTAAAATTAGTCAAAGTGTGGTTATCTAACATATTCTCTATAAAGGACTTGGGAATGGCTTCCTATGATATAGGAATGAGAATTTATAGGATAAACCAAGTGTTGGGCTAAACCCAAAGTATGTACATCATTTATATGCTAAGATGTTTAGCATAAATAACTCCAAGAGTTACTTGAATTGTCAAGTCACGGAGTTACTTTCTCCAAGATAGTGTCTTTCTACGACATCTGAGGAGAAATGACGTATGAGTAAGATTTATTATGCTTCGGCAAATGTATCTATCAAAATACCGGATGTACTATACAAGACTTGATGATCGCTAACTCACTAGGCGAGATAAGCGAGTACTAGTCTAGTCCTTGAGAAGCGTAATAGTAAGCTGGAAGAACGTCCTTAAATACTTTCGAAGAATTAAGGACATCTTTCTTGATTATGGTGGGTCCAAAATGAAAATCGAGTGTTATAAACACTATGATTTTCTTAGGACAAATGTGATAGAAAATCCATGTCAAAATAAGTGTTAAATCTGAATGGATGAGCGGTTTGTTGGAAGAATTCCAAGCAGCTTAAGATAACTGATTCCGTAGTGGAAGCACTATATGTATATAGCTATAAGTGAAGCTGCAAAGGAGGTTCTTTGGATAACGAAACCTGTTTTCGCTGGTTAGACATGGTTCCTAGCATAGGATTTATATTGTTGTATCGGTACAACATATGGTAGTAGCGCAGGCTATGGAACCTAGGTTTAATCAGGGAATCAAGATCCAAGTTGCGGCAGTTTCATATGATATATGAGATCGTTGAAAGTATAGATGTTTAAGTCAATATTGACTTGACACCCATAACAACATAGTAAAGACCATTTACTAAACCGTTATTTGAAAATCGCTTTGTTCTCTATTAGGAGAAGTTGTGTATGAGATACCAAGGTGATTGGTTTTAGTACAAGTGGGAGATTGAAAGACGTGTGTCCTAAATCCAATCATGGATGATGAGTTAGGAGATACTTTGTTCAATCTGATTCAAGTTTGTTTAATTTAATAAAATGGTAATATGTTTTATAACGGGCTTTATCTATTTAAAGTGTTTAAATTAGATGATCCATAGTTTAGAGTAAAGCTTTAATGGATTATGATGAGATCATTATAATGAGACCTTAAAGATGATAACTCTAAACTTAAATAGTTCCTGGTCGTAGGATAATTAATTGGTAGTTAATTAATCCACAAAGATCGGTACATACTATGCTTGCTTCACTATGAAGGATGTCTGTTCTGATAGGCATTTGTGTGGTGACACTATAGCTAGTATGTAGGTGCTTATTAGGAATAAGTTCACTGAACATGACTCGATCAGTTGAACAACTAATGGAGTTCACTCATGTGTCAGTAGTTGTTCATATAGTGATGGTTGTACAAGTGTCCTTTGACTTGAGATCATCATAGTCATCTTGTGTACACTGAACTATACTTTGGTTTAGCTCTTAGTCTCGAGGGACAATAATTAGTGCTCTTCTGGGTATAGGAATTTGTGCACGAAGATAGTGAATGATCAATAAAGGATCCGCCCCTTCCAGTGAAGGAAGAGAATGTCCTATGTTATTCCATTTATGCTAGTTCAGGAATCTTTGGCCAGAGTGAATGAAATTAGAAAGAAGTTTCTAATTTGCATTAATCGGAACTAGGCATAGTGAATAGGAAAACATATGATTAAATTAAATAGGCTTGACACGAGATCCATGCCTTATATTTAATCGGGATATTGTAGGGTAGAAGGAATTCATTGTACGGTAACTAGTCACTGACAGGTTCTTGGTATTCTAAGCAGTGAATTCATATTATCCGGATAGTCGCGATATGTTGAGAAGCATCCCTCACGATGTAGAATAAATATAATTAATCAGTTAATTATATTTAATGAATTTTAGAATTCATATAATTAATAAATAAAAAGTTTATTATTATTATTTATTTCTACTACCGGCTTAATATTGAACCTACAGGGTCACACCATAAAAGATTAATTTATTGATGAAGGTATTTTGAGAGAGCAAGTTATTTTCTAAATAGTTTAGAAAAGGAAATAATGATTAAAATAGTTTTAATTATTATTAAAGCATTTTATAAGATAAAATGTGGGGTTAATATATATATATAAAGATATATTAAAAAACCCTAGGAGAGCCCTATAAATAGAATGAGATAGTTCATTCTAAAAGACTAGAGTTTTTGTGAAAACCTAGTTGCCACCATCTTCTTCTTCTTCATCTCTCTCTCTCTCTCAAAAGAAGAAAAACTCCATTTTTATAAAAGCTTAGTTTTATAAAAAGCTTCATCGAAGGATTATTCTTGGTGGATACCGGTAGAGTGCTTCACACTCTGAGGAGCAACCGCTAGAATCCATTTTATAAAGCTTCGATTTTCAAGGTATGGTTACGATTCCCCTCGATCTAGATTTTATATGTTTTTCTATATGTGCGATACATGGTTTTTACGGAATAATTGTTATATCACGCTTCCGTTCATCCGTAAATTCCTTCACGTACTTGTTGATTCCTAAATACCGTGCTAAGTCACAGATAGGTTTCAGCTATGTTAGATATTAATGTAACTTCATGTAGAAGTTGTGATTAATAGTGTGAGATCCTTGTTAGTACATTTGGTTTGTAATTACTAATGTTACTGTGTAACGTTTCTAAGGCTATAACTTGTGTGTGTAAGAGATTGGGGTCTTTGGTGTTGTTTTGTTGGATCATTGAGGTAATGCAGGTATTATATGATTGGATGGTGGCGTGACAACCTAGATTCCTGACCCCGAATCTGGGGGTGTTACAAGCAGAGAATTGTTGAATTATTCCTTTGTATTTGCAGAACTCTTCCATCTTTGAATTCTTGAATTCAGTACCATTATCACTTCTCAGAATCTTGACTTTATACTTTGAGCCTGTCTCAATCATTCTCACATGGTCCAACAGTATTTCTGGAGTCTCATCTTTTCTGTGCAGAAAATACACCCAGGTGAATCTAGAGTATTCATCAACAATTACAAGATTGTACCTTTTCTTACCGATGGACATTATATTGACTGGTCCAAATAGGTCAAGATGTAGCATGTGATATGGTTCTCCAATAGAGGATTCAGATTTATTCTTGAATGATGTCCTTCTCTGTTTAGCTTTTTGACATGCATCACAGAGTCCATCAGGAGTATACAAAGCTTTAGGTAATCCTCTAACCAAATCTTTCTTAACCAACTCATTGATGTTGCTGAAGTTGAGATGAGAAAGCTTCTTGTGCCAATTCCAACTTTCATCTACTGATGCTTTACTGATGAGACAAGTAGAGGAGCCATCAGTATTTGATTGAATGTTGGCTTCATATATGTTACCACGCCTGTAGCCAGTAAGTGCAACCTTTCCTGATGATTTGTTGACTACTTCACAATGTGTGGAATAGAAGTTGACATGATAACCTCTGTCTGTGATTTGACTAATACTCAACAGATTGTGTTTTAGTCCCTTCACAAGAGCTACTTTTTCAATTATGACATTGCCAATGATTATATTGCCATATCCCAATGTTTGTCCAATGTTGCCATCTCCATAAGACACAGTTGGGCCAGCCTTTTCCTCAAATTATGATAACAGTGTTTTGTTTCCAGTCATGTGTACAGAACATCCACTATCCATGACTAACACAATTTTATTTTTACCCTGCAATCAGACAAAAATACACTAGTTAGTATTTTTCAGAACCCACACTTGTTGGGTTCTCATTCCATGCATTTTACTAATTTTAGCAGCAGAAGACTTTTTGATTTTAGCAGTCCTGGCAGGATAGTATCCATCAAGACTTGCTTTTTCAGTATCAGAATTAAAAGATGCATGCTTCACATTGACATTCTTAGGTTTACCAGAATTTGCACTTTTATTAAACTTGGGTAAAGGATCATAAAAGTTATGGTACAAATTATGGTATTCTTCACAAGTATAGATAGAATACCATTTACTGCCATAATAAAAATAGGACTTCTATGGTTTATAAAGTACTAATCTATTCCTAACATCAGACCTAGGAATTTCAGTAACCTTCTTTTTACTCTTCCTGCAATCAATAGCAAGATTGTGACGCCCTCCAAACCCGGGGTACAGATTTGAGGAGTCATCCGACCAACGGAACACTATTTAACACATGCATAATATATAAAGACACAAATACCCCTTAACCAAGACCGCATCCAGATTATGGAAATGAACACAAACTACTACAATCCTTTATTAATACAATACCGGTTTTATCAGAGTTATTACATCACAACTTAAGTACAAATCTAGACATCTAATCTAGAAAAGCAAAACAAACAACTACCCTGCCAGTGACAATGACTCGAGGGGCTCTCCTGGCTGCTGGTGAACTATCGGTCACGCTATGCCGACTCATACTCTCGCTTCACTGGAATAGGGTTAGAAAACAACAAGCAAGAGTGAGCCAAATTGCTCAACAAACATCATATGAATCATTTCTATCACAGTGGTAAGGATATGAATTTATGATATCAGAATCAACAATATTTAGCTAACACATGCTTTGTATCAATAACAATTGAAGAAAAAGAATTAGAATTTGGCTTATACATTTTATTCAAATCCAAGGCTGTGCTGCTGGCCAGCCACGCATCAACCCCGGAATAGCTCACGGCATAGTCCTCTACTGGATCCTAGGCCAATCTGGGCCTTAAGTAATTCCGACCATAAATATGGCCCGACCAATTACCGGTCCATTTTAAAAACATGCCAAATCTATCATAGGGTATAAACAATAACATGCTCAATAAGATAAACTCAATGTATAATAATTGCAAAAGAGCTTCAACTGCTCAGTATCAAATGAAGATCGAGAAATAATCATGGAATAATTTCAACGGTACAGTGTACTCATTTAATAAGGAAATCAATATTGGTAATCGATAATCGATGACCGTAATCAATAGTCAACGATGGAAGTCAAATGATCAATGGTTGTCAATAATAATCAAAGGATGATAATCAATAATAAATGGTGGTAAACAATAATCAAGTGAATTGGAAATAAGGGTTTCCGATGCAGATCAAATCAAAGAATCAAGAATCTCTAAGGAAATGGAATCAGTTGTCCAAATGCGGTTAAAAGATTGATAATTTGAATTGTTCTGGGGATAAAGGTATTCAAGTGATCAAGACAATAATAATTTTTATCACAAGTAAAGGCACAGATACTTGCCTGGTCTAAGCTGCTGTCGGATCGACTCTGCTCACTCTACCTTCCCCTTTCCCTTGCTCCGGGAACTCGATTCTATAATTTAAACAACTCATCACAATAAGTCTAACTATTCTCGTTCTACTCTCAACACGTATTTAATCAATAATCACATTTAAACAAGTAACCGGTTATGTATCGGACGTCCGGTATGATTTACGATATTTAAAACTCAGATATTTGCCCTAGTACGGGTATATACAGACTATAAAACACAACAAACAATTAATATGAACCATATAGCACTTATAAATTTTTTTAAAACATCATACGAAACTTATTTGAATTTTAAATAAGTCACGATTAATTTTTAAATCAAAACTCGGATTTTTAAATCCAATATAAACATTTAAATTCAAATAAATCAATTAATAAAATTAATTGACACTTTTTAAATACTCAAACTATTTTTAAATAAATAAATAGGCTTGAAAATAATTAAACTGAATTTTTAATTAATTAAATCTAATTAATAATTAATTTCTAAGAATTAATTGATTAAAAGAAATAACCAATTAATTAATAAATTAATTATTAATTAAAAATATTTAAAATAATTAAGTTTAATCAATTTTCGGATTTAAAATAATAAATATAATTTTCCAGAATTTTTCTGATATTAAAATATATTTTTAAAATAAAAATATGAATTTTTAAAGTTTTTAAACTATTTTCGAATTAAATTTAAAAATAAAATCCAAAAACAGTTTTCAGAAAATGAATTAGGGTTTTGAAGATTGAAACCGGGTCAAACTTCGGGTAAATCGGTCGGGAAGAACGAATCCGGGTCGCTAAGAACAACCCACCGAATTTTGGGTTTTCCAGAATCCGGCCGGTGTCCGGCGACCGGAATTCTTTATTCCCGATCAAACAGAACCAAAACAATAGGGCTTTTGTTCGCCTTTGCAAGACAAACACAACCCACACAAAAACATCTATGTCCCATGCCGGAATCGAGGCCAGAATCCGGTCAAAGAAACCGTCGGGCAAAACTCCGGCCGGAAACCCGATCTCCTCTATTTCTACATGAAACTCTAAGATTAATATCACAAAATGAAGCTTATAACTCACACAATCAAAGCCCCATATCAAAACTTATGTCAGATCAACAACAAGAACGAACGAAGTAAAAGAAAAATTCGGGTCAAAACCCGAAAATCAAACCCATCAAAATTGAACTCAAACAGGAAATTAAATCATGGATTCTTGCTAATTAGAACCCTAGGAACATGTTAGAAGCGACCAATTGAATAAAGAATCAACAGAATGAAAATCCCCAAATTAATCAAGAACCCTAATTTAATTCGAATTTTGAAAAATTCATAATAAATCGAAAAATTACCAGATGATGATGAAGTTGGAAGATTCTGAAACTAGAGATCAAGAGCTTTGATTTGAGTACAAGAACTTCAGATTTGGATTTCAATAACACCTTGAACGAATGGTTTGATTCTTCAAGAATACGAAGAACACGGTTCGGGGATTTTTATTATTTCGAGAATTAGGGCTGCAGATTATGATAGGTTTAAGGTTCGATTCGTCTTTTTATATTCTTTGAAAAATAATACTCCAAACAACATTTTTGGATCGATATAGATCCACTGGTTCGTTTAAAAACCCTAATTAGGTTAAAAACACGTTTTACGAGGAATAATCAGTTAAAAAGGTTGATGATCATCCAATTGATATATATATCATTATATAACTAATGCTCAAGAATACTGGGGCTATAACAAATGTAATATTGATATAAAACGATATATCCGTCCCCTTAAGCATTTAGGGTACGGAACAATTTTTCCCTTTTTGAACAAAACAAATTATTCTTGAAGAATCAAATAGGTAGGAATGAAATGATACGAATATCTCTCCCGATAATGATTCGAATACGAAAGACGAAGAGATAATAATTAATGTACGAAATTCCAATGGGGCCCTTGAATTATCAAAACGGGGCTCAGATTTGAAGAAAATTCCAAATGACGAAATATTTGAGAGGGGCTTCCGACTCACCAATTAGCACGTAATCACACAATAATTATCATTTAATAATATTCCAATACTCCACAACAAATATTTTTATATTAAATATATCATTTATTTAAATAATAAAAGTCACGGATATTACATCCTTCCCCCCTTAATAGGATTCTGTCCTCTGAATCAGATCAAGGAAACAACTGGGGATACTTCTCTAACATCTCACTCTCCAACTCCCAGGTAGACTCTTCTACTTTAGGATTCCTCCACAAAACTCTCACTAACGCTACTGTCTTATTCCTTAGTACTTTCTCCTTACGATCCAATATCTGAATCGGTCGCTCTACATAAGATAAATCTGCTTGGACCTCTATGGGTTCATACTCTATTACATGATTCGAATCTGGTCGATACCTCTTAAGCATAGATACATGAAATACATTATGAACGTGCTGCATATGCGGCGACAATGCTAACTCGTAAGCTACCTTGCCCACTTTCTTCAAAATCTCAAACGGTCCAACATATCTCGGACTCAACTTCCCTTTCTTTCCAAACCTAACTAATCCTTTCCACGGTGAAACCTTCAGTAACACTTGCTCTCCTTCTTTGAATCCCACATCCTTTCTGGCTAGATCAGCATACTTTTTCTGTCGGTCCTGAGCTGTTATCAATCTTCTTTGAATCAATTGAATCACTTCCTTTGTTTGTTGCACTAGTTCTGGTCCTATCATCTTCCGTTCACCAACTTCTTCCCAATACACTGGAGATCGACACTTTCGTCCATACAAAGCTTCGTAAGGTGGCATTCCGATGCTCGTGTGAAAACTATTATTATATGAAAATTCCACCAAGGGCAGATGATCGTCCCAACTGCCTTTAAAGTCAAGTGCACATGTCCTAAGCATATCTTCAATAGTCTGAATTGTCCTTTCGCTTTGACCATCCGTCTGCGGGTGATAAGCCGTACTCATTCTTAACTCGGTGCCCAAACATTCTTGAAAACTCCTCCAAAATCTTGAATTGAATCGAGGGTCTCGATCAGACACTATCGATACTGGAACTCCATGCCGTACTACGATTTCTTTTATGTAAATATGAACTAATTTATCCAGCGAGAATCTCTCGTTAATCGGAAGAAAATGCGTAGATTTCGTCAATCGATCCACAATAACCCAGATGGCATCATGGTTAGCCTTCATTCTAGGTAATCCTACCACAAAGTCCATCGCAATGTGTTCCCACTTCCATTCAGGAATTTCCAATGGTTGAAGTAATCCACTTGGTCTCTGATGTTCCGCCTTGATTCTTTGGCATGTAAAACATTTACTCACCCATTCAGCAATCTCCCTTTTCATATCTGGCCACCAAAAGTTCGTCTTAAGATCTCGATACATCTTCGTACTCCCTGGATGAATTGAATACTTCGAGTTATGCGCTTCGTGCAGAATTTCACTTTTCAGTTCCGCTACATTAGGTACCCATATCCGAGAAACAAATCTCAAGATTCCTTTGTAGTCCGGTTGGCTACATATTTCCTCACCTGTCATCTTACTCACATCATCATTCATCACTTGCTCTTGGCACTTCCGTATCTTCTCCAACAATTCCGGTTGAAACGTCATGGTATAAATTACTTCCGTCGCATCCTTCGGAATACTTACTTCGATTTCTAACTTCTCAAATTCCTTGTATAACTCTTTGGCCATCGTCAGTGTATTTAATCTCTCTTTTCTGCTCAGTGCATCTGCTATCACATTTGCCTTGCCGGGATGATAGTTGATAGAAACGTCGTAGTCCTTGATTAGTTCTAACCATCTTCGTTGCCTCATGTTCAGCTCTTTCTGAGTAAATATATACTTCAAACTCTTATGATCGGTGTAAATTTCACATCTCTCTCCATACAAGTAGTGTCTCCATATCTTCAAAGCAAACACAATCGCTGCTAACTCCAAATCATGTGTAGGATACTTCTGTTCGTGGGGCCTCAACTGTCTTGACGCATAAGCAATCACCTTGTCATGTTGCATAAGTACGCAACCCAATCCTTTGTACTATGCATCACTATAGATTACGAATTGACCTTTATCGTCTGGTAACATCAATACCGGTGCCGTAGTTAGTCTCTTCTTTAACTCTTGAAAGCTTTCTTCGCATTTATCGTTCCATATGAATCGCTCGCTTTTCCTTGTCAGCTTTGGTCATTGGAGTAGCTATCTTCGCAAAATCTTGCACAAATCTCCGGTAGTATCCGGCTAATCCCAAGAAACTTCTGACTTCAGTCGGTGTCCTTGGTCTCTCCCAATCTTTCACTGCCTCTATCTTTGCTGGATCCACTTTGATGCCTTCGTTGCTCACCACGTGTCCTAAGAAATGAACTTCTCTCAACCAGAATTCACACTTGGAAAACTTCGCATCTAGTCTTTCTTGTCTCAATGTTTCCAACACAATCCGCAAATGGTCTGCATGCTCTTCTTCTATCTTTGAGTATATCAAGATGTCGTCGATGAATACCACTACGAACTTGTCCAAATATCTCTTGAAAATCCTGTTCATTAAGTCCATAAAAGCTGCAGGTGCATTTGTTAGCCCAAACGCCATTACTAAAAATTCATAGTGCCCATACCTTGTTCGGAAGGCCGTCTTCGGTATGTCGTCTGGTTTAATCTTCAGTTGGTGATATCCTGACCGTAGGTCAATCTTTGAAAAATGTACCGCTCCTTTCAGCTGGTCAAACAGATCATCTATTCGGGGTAACGGATACTTGTTCTTAATGGTCAGCTTGTTCAATTCCCGATAGTCTATACACAATCTCATGCTTCCATCCTTTTTCTTGACAAACAATACTGGTGCTCCCCACGGCGAAACGCTGGGTCTAATAATTCCTTTTTCTAGCAAATCCTGCAGTTGATTAGCCAACTCCTTCATCTCCACTGGTGCCATTCTGTAAGGGGCCTTAGATACTGGCTCCGCGCCTGGTACTAAGTCTATCGCAAATTCAATCTCTCTATCTGGAGGTAAACCTGGTAATTCTTCCGGAAAAACATCTGGAAACTCATTTACAACTGGAATATCTTCTAACTTAGAAACTTCCTTTTCTATATCTATCACATAAACTAAATACGCCTCACAACCTTGCCTTAATAATCTCTTAGCCTGAATCATCGTCAGGAACCTCTTTCTTTGCCTCTCTCCTCTAAATATTATTTCTTTCTTTTCTAGGGTAATCAAAGTAACCCTCTTATTCTTACAATCAATACTCGGATCATACTCAGTCAACCAATCCATCCCTAATATCACATCAAATTCACCTAACTTAAAAGGTAACAAGTCAACATAAAAACGATTTCCCAAAATCTCTATCTCACAACGAGGATAATATGAACTGACCGCTATACGATCCTGATTAGCTATCTCTATATTCAACACTCCACTTAAGGGTTTCATTACGCAATTCAATCTACGAGCAAACATTTCAGAAATAAAAGACTTCGTCGCTCCTGAATCTATTAATACTTTAGCAGGAATAGAATTTACTAGAAGTGTACCTGCCACCACGTCGGAATCTCTCACTTCTTCTCCCATTGACATATTGTAGGTCCTGGCTAACGGCTGGACATTAACAACTGGAGGTGCTTCAATTGCCTGAATCATATTGTTCACGGGTGCTGGTGCTCTGCAGTCCTTAATCATATGGCCTGGTTTCTTACACCGATGACACACAATGCCTATCTTGCAATCTCGGGAATAATGTCCCTTCTGATTGCATTTAAAGCATGTGACATTCAATCGATGGCATATCCCTGGATGTCGCTTCCCGCATGTCTTGCATTCTGGTAGTGGGGGTCTAGTAAGTCCCTACTGACTGCCGGCTGGTAGACGGTTATCTTGTCCTACGCTCCGGGTATCTGGTTTCCTGAAACTTGTATTCCTTCCGGGCTGAAATCCCGGTTTCTTATTTGATTGCCCTTGAAAACTTCCCTGTTGCTGTCCCTTATCGGGTATCCCTGCTTTCCTTTTCTTGTTCTCCCTCTCTTTCATGTAAGAATCACTCTCTGTCTCCGCAATCATTGCCTTTTGGACCACCGCTGCATAGGTGTCCAACTCCAATATAGCTAACTTGCTACGAATCCAAGACCTCAGTCCCTGCTGGAACCTCTTGGCCTTCTTCTTCTCCGTATCCACATAGGTTGGAACAAACCTTGACAACTCCGTAAAACTTGTTTCATATTGGGGCACTGTCATACTTCCCTGCTTTAACTCCAAAAACTTTAATTCCATCTGATCTCTCATATATTCCGGAAAATACCTTTCCAAAAACAACTCTGTAAATCTTGCCCACGTAATCAATCCCTCGGGCTCCATAGCCCTACTCGTTTCCCACCAATAACTGGCCTCATTCTTCAGAAAATAGCTTGCATACTCCGTCTTCTTATCCTCTGCCATTTCTATCAAGGCAAAAGCCTTTTCCATCTCCTTCAACCATGCCTTAGCCTCTACAGGGTCTGTTGATCCTTTAAATTCTGGAGGCTTTGCTGCTTGGAAAGATTTGAACGTAACGGCCGGTGCTGCTTGCTGGTGATGCTGCTGATGCTGATGTTGTTGCTGCTGATGCTGATGTTGTTGCTGCTGTTCTAAGAGCTGTTGCTGAAATGCTTGTTGCTGCTGTGCTAATGCGGTAGTCTGTTGAGTAAGAGTATTTAACAACTGGATTACCATCGGGTCCATGTGGCCCGTGGGAGGTGTATTTTGTTGACCTTCTTGGTCGGAGGTATCAGTTGAACGAGTTTGTCGTCTAGGAGGCATATCGCTGATGAATAAACAATAATTGGCTTAATCAAACAGTTCATATAATAGAAGGAAGGGTCACAATTGATATCTCGAAGGTTTACAGATCTTATCAACGGTGTATGGATACACTCGTTGCAACAAGTAGAATAACAGTTATGATGCTGGAAATGAATGACAATGGAATAAATACAGTTCTATAAAAGAGGTTTATCATACATATATATATATATATATATATAGATTTAGTACAAGCGTAGAATGCTTCAAAAGAAAATATAAAATGGCTGAACCATGACTGCCGACCAGCAATACAACAAAAATGCAACAACAACCTGAGGCGTTCCTATAAGCCCGGTGCACTGCTGATACTACAATATGCATCTATACACTAACTATCTAGAAACCATATATCCATGTCACATCTGTCTACTCCTAAACCTGCTCACATATCACCTGCTCCTGTCTGCCATAACGGGGGTCCTGCAATCCCTGCAATCTCACTCATCGCATAATCCAAAATCTGTCTCATCCCTGCTACTGTCTCTCCCTCTCGACTAGAAGCTAATCCGTGCAATCGAGTCTCAACCAAAGTCCTCGTAACCCTAAGCCTCATCTGAATGTCCCTTATCTGATCTCTAAGTCTGTCCCTCTCTCGGCTAGCGGCTGCCTCAGTCGAACGAATCCTCCCCATCTCCATAACCTGTCCATAAAGGTACTCCCTCTCTCTACTCACCCTCTGATACTCATGGTGTGGAACTGGTGGCTCACCTAACTGATACAAAGGCCCACAAACTGATGCATGAGACACTGGTGCTGGGGCTACTTGTCGGAGTGGAACATGACAAGGTATCTGATCTTTTCTGACTACCGGATGCTGATGCCTAGGCTGATATCGGACTGGCCGAGACGGTCCTGCTCTCTCAACGGGTGTAGGTATCTCTGCTATCGTATCCTCGGAAGGGTCTGAGTCTGAACTAGAACTAGGGGGCTGCAATTATAACCACATTTGGACCTCCTAATATCCTTAAGTGAATTCCTAACTCTCTATGTTATCCTGGACCCTAAGTCCTAACTTGTTTCAATTGCCATAACCTGTTGCTCTGATACCAACCTGTGACGCCCTCCAAACCCGGGGTACAGATTTGAGGAGTCATCCGACCAACGGAACACTATTTAACACATGCATAATATATAAAGACACAAATACCCCTTAACCAAGACCGCATCCAGATTATGGCAATGAACACAAACTACTACAATCCTTTATTAATACAATACCGGTTTTATCAGAGTTATTACATCACAATTTAAGTACAAATCTAGACATCTAATCTAGAAAAGCAAAACAAACAACTACCCTGCCAGTGACAATGACTCGAGGGGCTCTCCTGGCTGCTGGTGAACTATCGGTCACGCTATGCCGACTCATACTCCCGCTTCACTGGAATAGGGTTAGAAAACAACAAGCAAGAGTGAGCCAAATTGCTCAGCAAACATCATATGAATCATTTCTATCACAGTTGTAAGGATATGAATTTATGATATCAGAATATATAATATTTAGCTAACACATGCTTTGTATCAATAACAATTGAAGAAAAAGAATTAGAATTTGGCTTATACATTTTATTCAAATCAAAGGTTGTGCTGCTGGCCAGCCACGCATAAACCCCGGACTAGCTCACGGCATAGTCCTCTACTGGATCCTAGGCCAATCTGGGCCTTAAGTTATTCCGACCATAAATATGGCCCGACCAATTACCGGTCCATTTTAAAAACATGCCAAATCTATCATAGGGTATAAACAATAACATGCTCAATAAGATAAACTCAATGTATAATAATTGCAAAAGAGCTTCAACTGCTCAGTATCAAATGAAGATCGAGAAATAATCATGGAATAATTTCAACGGTACAGTGTACTCATTTAATAAGGAAATCAATATTGGTAATCGATAATCGATGACCGTAATCAATAGTCAACGATGGAAGTCAAATGATCAATGGTTGTCAATAATAATCAAAGGATGATAATCAATAATAAATGGTGGTAAACAATAATCAAGTGAATTGGAAATAAGGGTTTCCGATGCAGATCAAATCAAAGAATCAAGAATCTCTAAGGAAATGGAATCAGTTGTCCAAATGCGGTTAAAGATTGATAATTTGAATTGTTCTGGGGATAACGGTATTCAAGTAATCAAGACAATAATAATTTTTATCACAAGTAAAGGCACAGATACTTGCCTGGTCTAAGCTGCTGTCGGATCGACTCTGCTCACTCTACCTTCCCCTTTCCCTTGCTCCGGGAACTCGATTCTATAATTTAAACAACTCATCACAATAAGTCTAACTATTCTCGTTCTACTCTCGACACTTATTTAATCAATAATCACATTTAAACAAGTAACCGGTTACGTATCGGACGTCCGGTATGATTTGCGATATTTAAAACTCAGATATTTGCCCTAGTACGGGCATATACAGACTATAAAACGCAACACACAATTAATATGAACCATATAGCACTTATAAACATTTTTAAAACATCATACGAAACTTATTTGAATTTTAAATAAGTCACGATTAATTTTTAAATCAAAAATCGGATTTTTAAATCCAATATAAACATTTAAATGCAAATAAATCAATTAATAAAATTAATTGACACTTTTTAAATACTCAAACTATTTTTAAATAAATAAATAGGCTTGGAAATAATTAAACTGAATTTTTAATTAATTAAATCTAATTAATAATTAATTTCTAAGAATTAATTGATTAAAAGAAATAACCAATTAATTAATAAATTAATTATTAATTAAAAATAATTAAAATAATTAAGTTTAATCAATTTTTGGATTTAAAATAATAAATATAATTTTCCAGAATTTTTCTGATATTAAAATATATTTTTAAAATAAAAATATGAATTTTTAAAGTTTTTAAACTATTTTCGAATTAAATTTAAAAATAAAATCCAAAAACAGTTTTCAGAAAATGAATTAGGGTTTTGAAGATTGAAACCGGGTCAAACTTCGGGTAAACGGGTCGGGAAGAACGAATCCGGGTCGCCAAGAACAACCCACCGGATTCTGGGTTTTCCAGAATCCGACCGGTGTCCGGCGACCGGAATTCTTTATTCCCGATCAAACACAACCAAAAAAATAAGGCTTTTGTTCGCCTTTGCAAGACAAACACAACCCACACAAAAACATCTCTGTCCCATGCCGGAATCGAGCCCAGAATTCGGTCAAAGAAACCGTCGGGCAAAACTCCGGCCGGAAACCCGATCTCCTCTATTTCGACATGAAACTCTAAGATTAATATCAAAAAATGAAGCTTATAACTCACAAAATCAAAGCCCCATATCAAAACTTATGTCAGATCAACAACAAGAACAAACGAAGTAAAAGAAAAATTCGGGTCAAAACCCGAAAATCAAACCCATCAAAATTGAACTCAAACACGAAATTAAATCATGGATTCTTGCTAATTAGAACCCTAGGAACATGTTAGAAGCAACCAATTGAATGGAGAATCAACAGAATGAAAATCCCCAAATTAATCAAGAACCCTAATTTAATTCGAATATTGAAAAATTCATAATAAATCGAAAAATTACCAGATGATGATGAGGTTGGAAGATTCTGAAACTAAAGATCAAGATCTTTGATTTGAGTACAAGAACTTCAGATTTGGATTTCAATAACACCTTGAACGAATGGTTTGATTCTTCAAGAACACGAAGAACACGGTTCGGGGATTTTTATTATTTCGAGAATTAGGGCTGCAGATTATGATAGGTTTAAGGTTCGATTCGTCTTTTTATATTTTTGGAAAAATAATATTCCAAACAACATTTTTGGATCGATATAAATCCACTGGTTCGTTTAAAAACCCTAATTAGGTTAAAAACACGTTTTACGAGGAATAATCAGTTAAAAAGGTTGATGATCATCCAATTGATATATATATCATTATATAACTAATGCTCAAGAATACTGGGGCTATAACAAATGTAATATTGATATAAAACGATATATCCGTCCCCTTAAGCAATTAGGGTTCGGAACAATTTTTCCCTTTTTGAACAAAACGAATTATTCTTGCAGAATCAAATAGGTAGGAATGAAATGATACGAATATCTATCCCGATAATGATTCGAATACGAAAGACGAAGAGATAATAATTAATGTACGAAATTCCAACGGGGCCCTTGAATTATCAAAACGGGGCTCAGATTTGAAGAAAATTCCAAATGACGAAATATTTGAAAGGGGCTTCCGAGTCACCAATTAGCACGTAATCACACAATAATTATCATTTAATAATATTCCAATACTCCACAACAAATATTTTTATATTAAATATATCATTTATTTAAATAATAAATTCACGGATATTACAAAGATGATTAGAGTTACAACAGGTAAAACAACATTTTCTTGGTGCATTTGGGATAAACTTATAATTATTCTCTTTATTAATCCCAACTTAACCATTCCTGTTTCTCTTGACAGTAGGTGACTTATTTGTACCTGTTTCTTCACAAACTTTATCCTTAAGTTGTTTCTGAGACAATAAACCTACATTCTTCTTTTCAGTTATCTTGACAGGTTTAGACTTAGCATTAGAGACTGGATGAGCAGAAGTGGATCCCTTTTCAAAAGTTGAATTGGGATCTTTACCAAATACAAAATCAACAGGTTTAATCTTAGATTTGGTTTTGTCTATTACATGTCTGTAGGTCTTTGGACTAACTGTCTCATTTATAACAACTTTCTTTTTCAATTTCTTATCTTCATCTGACTTATACCCTAGACACTCTTTCCAATTCTTAGAAGTATTGATTTCATGAAATTTCCTTCTAGAATCTGTCCAGGTTCTGATTTTCTCATTAGCATACTCAAGTTCTTTTTAAAGAGCAGTACATTTAAAATGCATCTCAAGTTTCATGTGTTTAGCATTATCACACTCTTTTTGTACCTCTTGCATAAAAGAAAATTCAGCTTCTAGATGCTCATTCCTTTTCCTATGTTCAGACATCTCAGATAAGATCCTAGCATTTTCAGCAGACTGACTTCTAAAGCTAATGTGCAATGACTTTAGAAAACATCTTAACTCAGAGACATTATTTATATCAAAATCAAAAACAGTACTTGATACCTTTTCATCAAGAACAGCAGTTTCATCAGTATTGGCCATTAGAGTATAGTTGACCACCTCAGTATCAGAATATGAGGAAGAGTCCATCCAATCCTTGCTTGAAGTGATGAGTGATTTAGCATTCTTGCACTAAGTTGCAAAGTGCCCCATTCCATTACACTTGTAGCATCTGACCTTTGACTTGTCAAATTTGCCACTCTTGATTTCCTTTTTGTTGTACTTGTCTTTGTCAGCATTGAAGGTCTTTTTCTGGAAGTTGCCATGTCTTCTAGCCTTCCTGAACTTCATCTTCTTGAAGCCCTTGACTATCATAGCAACCATCTCCTGCATTTCAGAGTCAGTGGAGTCATCATTAGTATTGGCATCAGGATTTCCATCAGTATCTGATGATGAGTCATTAGGATCTGACTCCACCATTCTTGATTTTCCTCGTGAGACCTCCACAGCTTTTCCTTTTGATTTTGCCTCAGCATTCAAGGCTACAGATTTTGTCTTGCTGCTCTTTTTGTTCTTTTTTTGTTGAACCTCAAGATCATAGGTTCTTAGCATCCCATAAACCTCATCAAGAGACACAGTGTTTAGATCATACTGATGCCTAATGATTGAAGTTTGAGTATGCCACTCTTCAGGTAAAGCTCTCAGAAACTTGGTGTTTGAATCTTCAGCTACATACTCTTTGCCAACTAGAGATAAATTGTTCAGTAAAGTCAGAAATCTATCATACATATCAGTAAGGCTTTCATAAGATCTAGCATCAAACTGTTCATACTCTTGAATGAGCAAAGCCCTCCTGTTCTTCTTGATAGATGCAGATCCCTGGCATTGAGTTTCCAAGGTGTCCCAAATTTCCTTTGTAGACTTGCATGCAATCACCCTGTTTGACATGACAGCATCAAGAATATTATGCAGAATATTCTTTACCTTTGATTCCCTGAGAACGTGAGCCTTTTCTTCAGGTGTCCACTCACTTTTCACCTTGATCACATAGTGTTCAGGTACAGTGTCTGTTTGGCCAACAAGTCTCTTAGGAACATATGGTCCATCATTGATCCTGTCTATACACTCAGGATCTGTCGCTTCCAGGTACATCAAAATCTTCACCTTCCATGTAGGATATTCAGATTTCTTCAGCATGGGAATTTTGGTGCTTTCATATTTGAATGTCAACATCTTAGATCGATTCTGATTCAAATTAAATCAGGTTGCTCTGATACCAATTGTTGCCCAGTAATAAACAATTGTAGAAGGGGGATTGAATACAATTGTATAAGATTCTCGACTTTAATAAACACAAATATGAATAATAACAGCTTTATTAATTCTGTTATAAAACTGTTACAAAACTCTCTCAAGAAATTATGATGTTCTTGAAAGCGGCTAGGTTCAATGATACTCGTGTATGCGATTAATTACAAATCAAAACCTAAACTGTGCTTATATAGTACACACAACTGCTCTATCGATTACAAGATAAGACCAAATCAATTACAGACAATATTGATACATATCATGACCGACAACTACATTCCGATAAATAAAGAACCGACAAATCATCTTTCCTTATTTCTCTGAACTTGATAGTTATTTTGAAGTAACAATCCTGATCAACTTCCAGTCCTGATGATAATCCTGATCACAGTCCTGATAGCAATCCTGATACTGACGCTCGTGCAATACTGATGACGTCAGCAATCCTGATCATTAGTCCAGATCTTGACGATCATTGCATCCTGATCTAACATTTATTATACTCTTTTAATCAATTTAAAAATGATTTATATTATTTAAAAGTTACCTTTGACCTTCAAAAATTATGAAGAATATTTTTGACCTTTATAAAAATTATTTTAATTAAAGTAGGGATTCCCAAATATTATTTTAATTTAAATCTATCTTAAATGATGATTTAAATATTCGCTGACCACTCAAACATGCTGGGAATACCCTTAAAGATTTCCAAATAGTTTGACTCCCTGGTCGTAATATTTTAAAGAGAAATCTTATCTGATTATAAATATGTTGACTAAGGTCAACCCACATGGCGACTTACTTCCTCAAATATTCCGGAAGTAAGGGAACCAAGAAACATTTAAAAAGTTTTGACAAGTATCACATACTTGGGAAATCAGGATTAACTTCTGTTTCCAGTTTGCATTGATTTTCATCCGGGACTAGGAGATACGCGTAAGAGGCTGTGGAGGTAGTCCAGCAATTTAGCGTAATTGGTTGTGGAGGAAGTCCAACAATTTATACAGCGTAAGAGGCTGTGGTGGCAGTCCAGAGGTGATAGCCCGTATGCGGCTAGGGTGATAACAAATTAAGGGTGTTCGTCGATCTACATGTAGAAAAGGTTACTGATCGTACTACCGTACTGAAGCGACTGATCATCGTGTACGGTAGGGTGTTATTAAAGGCTCCAGAATTAGTCCCATCTTCCAATTGGAATTTTGTCTGCAACATTGTAACGAAGGCCTATGAGCTTAGTTACTGATAATGTTGGTAGTGTTTGAGAATTGTTCAAAACTGATATTTTACAGTGAACTACCCGATAACTTCAATTTAAAAGTTATGCCTTGAACATTTGTCTATAATGTTTCAAGCAAAGGATTTCTAAACTTTATAGAAATGTTTAAAGTTATTATTATCAGTTGCAGATTATATATTTTGGTGGGAAGTGTTTAGACTTCTTATATAGTATCTCGAACTATATGTTATTTTCAGATATTGTGAAATCTTACTATTCTTCGTACAATATTTTGAACTGTATGGTATTTTAACTCAAATGTTATATTTTAAAGTTTTTGGTTGTTATACCAACAAAGGTTATTGGATTTCAGACTCATAGTCGTGAAAATATTTATTTTATTATGGGATACTTGCTGAGCATTCTTTCGCTCATTCTTACTTTACTTTATATTAAATTTTCAGAAAAGGGAGAACATAGTCAGTTATTCCGTACTACGAGAAAAGGGAAGTGGAAGATTCAACCTTGAGGTAGTCCAATTCAGAATGGTTAATACAAAAGTAAGTTGCATGGGTTCAGCTGCTATTAGTGAGACTTGTGCATAAGTATAGTTTGTATAGCTACACCTTAGTAAATTTGGAGATAAGTTAAATATAAAATTGACCTCGAGAAATTTCGTGAGGTAGTAGTGTTTTTTAGTGTAAATTTTAATGGTAAATTTATAGTTATACTTAATATCATAAAATTACGGTAACACCTTACTGGTTTTATATGAGATTTTAGCATAATCTCTAGTAATTTACCTCATTGCGACCTCAGGATCGTGAAACTCATGCCAAATATATATTATATTTTGAATTTGAATGTAGGCAACATTTTAATTAAGGGTTTCTCGTCGTCGCCTATCGGAGACATCTCGCATTTTAAAGAATTGAAAGATTGAAAGATCTCATTGTAAAATAAAGAAGAATACTTGATTAGCAAATTTGGAGATTAGTTAAATATATAATTGACATGGGGAAATTTCGTGAGGTAGTAGTGTTTTTTAGTGTATACTTTAATGGTAATTTTATAGTTATACATAATATCCTGAAATTACGGTGGCACCTTACTGCTTTTATATGAAATTTCATAATAATTTCAAGTAGTTTACCTCATGGCGACCTCAGGACTGAATCTCATGTAAAATATATATAATATTTTGAATTTGAACGTAGGCAACATTATAAGTAAAGGTTTCTTGTTGTCGCCTATCGACGACATCTCACATTTTAACAAATTGAAAAATTAAAAGACTTCATCGTAAAATAAAGAAAAGTAGTTGATTAACAAATTCGGAGATTAGTAAAATATATATTGAGTCTTTTACACTCAAAGAAGTTGATTATCAACTAATATATAGTTGATCATCTCTTCTTTTAATGAAATTTCCAAATTCATTATTATTATTTTTATAATTTCAATTAAATAAAATAATTTAATCAAAAATAAAATAATTTGATCTAATATAAATTTCTCGCGTTTTAGCACTAAAAAATTTAAGTTAAGATAAGTTGTGAATAATTATATATAGAATAATCTTAATTATTATCTTATATACATTTATCGCCGATAAATATTAGGAAAATGTAAAAACAATTTAAATACATTCTTCATATTTAATAAAAAGTAACTTAAATCTATACTATATTTTTAAAAATGAAATATTAAAATTTGGTAGTTGGACGTACAGTTGGTTTATATGGCTTTATGTACTTTAATAACTTGGTTTTACTCCTTTTAATTTTTTATGGATTTTATATTGAAAACTTATTATATTATATTATTAAAAATGAAATATTAAAAGTTTGATTGATCGGTACAATTGTTTTGTATTTCATGTTTTTACTTAATTATCATATAAAAAATATTATTAAATTATAACATTACCTTTTTCAGTTATAACACGTTACATTTTCTATCTTTTTTCCTAACAAAAACCCCCTTCTTTTTTAAAAATATAACAGACAATTATTATTTTCAACGAAAACATGTTAACTTTTCAATTTTTCATTAATAAAACTCCTCTTTTTCCAAAAATATCACGGACAATCCCTTACTTATTTATTTTAAAATCTATTTTAATACATTTAATTATTTAAATTTTTTTAACCTATTTTAACATGCATACTTTATTTAAAACAAATATAATTATTAAAATATTAAAACGTAAATAATAAATAATAACTATTAGAAACAATCCATGTATTGCACTGGTTTTAAGCTAGTATAATGTAATGCTAATTTTGTTAAAAAAGGTAACTTAAAATAAAAATACTAAAATAATGCAAAATGATTTTTTTTTTTGCTAAGTTAATGCAAAATGATTTTTAAACACATAGAAGTTATTTTATTATAATTTGAATTATAAAATATATCTATTTCCATACAACGAAAAGAAGGGAATAAAAGAATGTGCTAGGTTACAAAATTTAAAGTCAAATTTTTTATTACTTCGCCTAATAATTCTTTACATTTCAATCTTACATCTGATCCTTTGTCTTTCTCGATTTCCACCAGTTTTCTCCCCCAAAATGCGGCACAAAGAAACTCACTTTTGGCTTAGTAATAGTTCTGTAGAAAAGTATTGTTGGACGGAGTCTTTTAATAGTTTGAATATTTGATCAATCTTTAATTAAAATTTTAATTTATCTGTTCTAAATGAGATTTGAAATTTAGTACTGATTTTTAATTTATTATAATATTTGTAATAAATTTATGAATGTGTCAAATTATTTATTCAAAATTTGTCAAATTGTTTATTGAAATATTTGTGTTGAACTTTAAAATATGTTTGTATTAAAATTGATTTTTTTTTTTGACAAATTAAAATTGATTTTCTGAATATGGTACATACATACAGTTTTTTCCTTTCAGTTTTGATATTTACAATGAGTAATATTATACATATAAATAAACATATATCGTAGGTCATCCTTGTGGCCAATTTTCACTATATATAAAATATAAATATATGAATATTGAATTATATGTCTAAAATCAACTAACTAAAAAATAATAACATACCAAATTAAATAACTGTTATAGATTAAAAAACGTGCTTTGTGAATTAAATGCTAGGGTTTGTGAGCGTTCAAGCTTTAATGGCTGCTCTTGTGTTTCGAGACTAAATCGGTCCTCACAAGATGCCTACGTATCTCTGCTGTATAGAGAATCAAGCCAATAAAACGTAGTTCTAGAATGAAGGACGAGGGTCCTTATATAAGCGTCAGGAGCCTTGTATTTAGAGGAGACTTAATGGATAAGTCTCGTTATTGATAACTGATAAGGAGTGTTTTGCTTGGCAGACAAGTATTATCCTCATCTGATAAGTGTTGTGACTCATCGTAATATTTGATTGGGATTCTGGATCCTTCTATGAAGATATTATCATATTTCGACTCTTTTATGAGCTGTGTATTTTCCTTTATTTATTAATTACGAAATTAATAAATAATTAGGGTTTCAGGCCTTTTATCGGGCCTAATTCTTGGACCAAACTAGGTCTAATTAATACATCATTAATTATATCTAGGGTTATATTTCGGCCCATATCATTTGCCCCCCAATTTCTGGAAAAACCCTTCAAGATTTTTGTAGAAATTATTTCATATTTTTCCCGGAATTTTCCCATTTTTGCAAAGCATTTTCAGCCCAAAAATGGCCAAGAATTAGGTATTTTTCGACCAGGAATCCAGGTCATTTTCGACCAGGATTCCAAGTCTTTTTCGACCAGGACTGCGTCGAGGTCGAAGCTGTCGACCAAAAAATTTAAGCCTTTTTCGACTAGGAATTTTCGACCAGGATCTAGTACTTTTTTGACTAGAAATTTCGACTAGGGTTGGGTTGAGGTCGTAATTGTCGACCAGGAATTTCAGTGTAAATTCGAACAGGAAATTTCGATCAGGAACTAGTGTAATTTCGAGCAGGATTTTCGACCTCAACTGGGACGAGGTCGAACTCTTCGACCAAAAATTCCAGTTTATTTTCGACCAGAAAATTTCGAGCTCGGCTTAGTTTATTTTCGAACAGGAATCTTCAGTTCAATTTCGACCAGAACTGTGTTGAAATCGAAGTTGTCGACCAGAAATTTCCGTTCAATTTTGAACAGGTTTTATCGATTATGACTTAGCACAATTTCGACCTCGATTTTGTAGTTGTTTTTCGACCTCAAATAGGTTTCAGGTCG
This sequence comes from Heracleum sosnowskyi, assembly GCA_030848705.1. Classification (NCBI taxonomy): domain Eukaryota; kingdom Viridiplantae; phylum Streptophyta; class Magnoliopsida; order Apiales; family Apiaceae; genus Heracleum; species Heracleum sosnowskyi. Next base: position 70,987,068 of record CM061240.1, read on the forward strand.
TTTAGTTCGATTTGGCTTTTTAAGGTAATTTCGAACTCAATTTCTCGAACTTGCCTTCAGTATATTTTCGATCTCGAACTCGTTTTTTTGCCTTAGAATTATTTCTAACCTTTGAGTTAGAATTTTCTTAAGCTTTCAACCTCTTGGGCCTTGATTCCATATTGGGCCTTCGTATTCTGTTGGGCTCTATTGATATTGAGCCTTTCTTTTAGACTTTGGGCCTTGAACTTTTCTGGGTTTAAAATGGCCGATCACGCTTCCCAACGTCTATGATAATGCACTAGGATTTCATAGAAGTTATACCGGTCTTTTTCGAGACTTGGGGTCTTTTTATCCCTTACCTGGGACTTACTACCCTTTTTTGGGGATTTTAATATACACTAGTGTTTCACGAGTATCGTCTTGGTGTAAAGTGTGGAGCGACCTACACATTTACGATGATTTTGCCTTATTCGAGGCTAACTTGACATTTGCATAAGCCTTTTATGTCTTATACCGTCTTGTTTTGGCTTCAAGCCTTTCATTGAGCATATCGAATGATGGGGTTTGGACTGAATGTCTTAGGTTTCTGGGGTTTCAACCCTTCATTTGCTTTCTAGGAAGCTCATGATTTCATCGAACCTTATTTCTATTTGTCCTAGTAGTGAGTCCAATCAGGACACACTTTAAACATTATTGACTTTCAAATTTGAGGCATGCCAAGTCCTTGGCACCTCATGCCCTTCGAGGGTTTGTAGCTTGTATGAGCCTCGGCCAAATACGTTCTTGACGCGATATGGTCCTTCCCAATTTGGGGCCAACTTGCCTTTTTGTCCAACTCCGGATGCCTCAATCTTTCGGAGGACTAAATTTCCTTGTCGAAAGAATCTCTCTTTAACCCTTAGGTTGTAATAGAAATATGCTCGTTTCTGATGCTGAACTATCTTGGCATTTGCCTCATCTCTAACTTCATCAATCAAATCTAAGGCCAGCCTCAAGCCTTCCTCATATGTTTCTGGCTCATAAGCCTCAATCCTTGGAGACGTGTGAGTAATCTCCACTGGAACCACTGCCTCTGCCCCATATGCCAACAGAAAGGGGGTAGCTCCAGTGGTGACTTTGCAGGTAGTACGATATGCCCATAGTATGGGGAGCAATTCGTCCACCCAAGTGTTTCTGGAGCGTTCAACTCCTTTCTTCAGTCCATCTAGGATAATTCGATTTGCAACCTCAGCTTGCCCATTTTGCTTGAGGATGGGTGACAGAAGTGAAGCGTAACTTGATATCGTTCTCATCACAATATTTCTTAAACTCGTCGTTGTTAAACTGAGTTCCATTGTTGTAATATCCGTGAATTTTATTATTTGATTCAATGATATATTTAATCTAAAATATTTATTTTGGAATATTGGAATATTATTATATGATATTTAGTGTGTGATTATGTGCTAAATGGTGAGTCAGAAGCCCCTTTCAAAAATTTCGTCATTTGGAATTTTCTTCAAATTTGAGCCGTTTTGATAATTCAAGGCCCCGTTGAAATTTCGTACATTCATTTTTAATTCTTCGTCTTTCGTATTCGAATCGTTATCGAAAGGGTTATGGGATTCTATTTAACCCTACCTATTTGATTCTGCAAATCAATTTCAATTTTTGATCCGAAAAAGGAAAAATCGTTCCGAACCCTAATTGCTTAAGGGGACGGATTTATCGTTCTATATCAATATTGAAGTTGTTATAGCCCTAGTATTCTTGAGCATTAGTTATATAATGATATATATCAATTTGGATAATCATCAACCTTTTTAACCCCTTATTTTTCGTAAAACGTGTTTTTGAGCTAATTAGGGTTTTTAAACGATCTAACGAATCAATATCGATCCAAAAATGTTATTTGGGGTATTATTTTTCCAGAAATATAAAAAGACAAATCAGACTTCATAACTCATAGCAAATCTTCAGCAATTACTCAAAAAATCCGAAATTCCCAAAAATTATTTTTGTGTTCTTGATCTTCAATCAATTCGTTCTAAGTGTTATTGAAGTCCAAATTTGAAGTTCTTATACTCAAATCAAAGCTCCAAAAATCTAGTTTCAGAATCTTCCAACCTCATCATCATCTGGTAAGTATTCGATTTTATATTGATTTTACAAGTTTCGAATTATAACTAGGGTTCTTGATTCGATTTGGGGATTTTCATTCTGTTGATTCTCCGTTCAATTGGTTGCTTCTAACATGTTCCTAGGGTTCTAATTAGCAAGAATCCATGCTTTAATTTCATGTTTATGTTCAATTTAGTCGGGTTTTGATTTCGGGTTTTGACCCGATTTCTTCTTTCGATTCGTACGTTCTTGATATTGATCTGACATTGTTTTTGATAAAGGGCTTTTATTGTATGAGTTATAAGCTTCATTTTGGTATATTAATCTTTGAGTTTCATGTACGGAATAGGTAGATCGGGTTTCCGACCGAGGTCGTTGCCGGAGAATTCTTTGAACGGATTCTGGGCACGATTCCGGCTAGGGACAGATGTTTTGATGTGTGGGTTTTGTTTGGCTTGAAAAGGCGAACAAAAGCCCTCTGGTTTGATTTGTGTTTGGACGGAATCGAAGAATTCCGGCGGCCGGAGACCGGCCGGATTCTGGAAAACCCAGAATCCGGTGGGTTTTTCTTGGCGACCCAGAATTGTTCTTCCCGACCCGTTTACCCGATTTTTCGACCCGGTTTCAATCTTCAAAACCCTAATTCATTTTCAGAAAACTGTTTTTGAATTTTATTTTTAAATTTAATTCGAAAATAGTTTAAAAACTTTAAAAATTCATATTTCTATTTTAAAAATATATTTTAATATCAGAAAAATTCTGATAAATTATATTTATTATTTTAAATCCGAAAATTGATTAAACTTAATTATTTTAATTATTTTTAATTAATAATTAATTTATTAATTAATTGGTTAATTCTTTTAATCAATTAATTCTTAAAAATTAATTATTAATTAGATTTAATTAATTAAAAATTCAGTTTAATTATTTTCAAGCCTATTTAATTATTTAAAAATAGCTTGAGTATTTAAAGAGTGTCAATTAAATTTTATTAATTGATTTATTTTCATTTAAATGTTTATATTGGATTTAAAAATCCGATTTTTGATTTAAAAATTAGTAATGACTTATTAAAATTCGAATAAGTTCCGTATGATGTTTTAAAAATGTTTATAAGTGCTATATGGTTCATATTAATTGTGTGTTGTGTTTTATAGTCTGTATATGCCCGTACTAGGGCAAATATCTGAGTTTTAAATATCGTAAACTATACCGGACGTCCGATACGTAACCGGTTACTTGTTTAAATGTGATTATTGGTTGAATAAGTGTCGAGAGTAGAACGAGAATAGTTAGACTTATTGTGATGAGTTGTTTAATTATAGAATCGAGTTCCCGGAGCAAGGGAAAGGGGAAAGTAGAGTGAGCAGAGTCGATCCGACAGCAGCTTAGACCAGGCAAGTATCTGTGCCCTTACTTGTGATAAAATTTATTATTGTCTTGATTACTTGAATACCGTTATCCCCAGAACAATTCAAATTATCAATCTTTTAACCGCATTTGGACAACTGATTCCATTTCCTTAGAGATTCTTGATTCTTTGATTTGATCTGCATCGGAAACCCTTATTTCCAATTCACTTGATTATTGTTTACCACCTATTATTGTTATTTATCATCCTTTGATTATCATTGACAACCATTGATTATTTGACTTCCATCTTGACTACCGATTACGGTCATTGATTAACGATTACCAATATTGATTTCCTTATTGAATGAGTACACTGTACCATTGAAATTACTCCATGATTCTTTCTCGATCTTCGTTGATACTGAACAGTTGAAGCTCTTTTGCAATTACTATACATTCAGTTTATCTTATTGAGCATGTTATTGTTTATACCCTATTATAGATTTGGCATGTGTTTTTAAAAATGGACCAGTAATTGGTCGGGCCATATTTATGGTCGGAATAACTTAAGGCCCAGATTGGCCTGGGATCCAGTAGAGGACTATGACATGAGCTAGTCCGGGGTTGATGCGTGGCTGGCCAGCAGCACAACCTTTGATTTGAATAAAATGTATAAGCCAAATTCTAATTCTTTACTTCAATCATTATTGATACAAAGCATGTGTTAGCTAAATATTGTTGATTCTAATATCATAAATTCATATCCTTACAACTGTGATAGAAATGATTCGTTGATGTTTGCTGAGCAATTTTTGGCTCACAGCTTGTTGTTTTCTAACCCTATTCCAGTGAAGCGAGAGTATGAGTTGGCATAGCGTGACCGATAGTTCACCAGCAGCCAGGAGAGCCCCTCGAATCATTGTTATTGGCAGGGTAGTTGTTGTTTTGCTTTTCTAGATTAATGTCTAGATTTGAACTTTAGTTGTGATGTAATAACTCTGATAAAACTGGTATTGTAATAATAAAAGATTGTAGTAGCTTGTGTTCATTGCCATAATCTGGATGCGGTCTTGGTCAAGGGGTAATTGTGTCTTTATATATATTATGCATGTGTTAAATAGTGTTCCGTTGGTCGGATGACTCCTCAAATCTGTACCCCGGGTTTGGAGGGCGTCACAATTGTTTGTGACCAAGATACGTGGAATCCCGTATCTGCATATCACATTTTCCCAGAAGAAATGCATCACTTGCTTGGTGGTTATCTTGGCTAATGGCTTAGCCTCAATCCACTTGGTGAAGTAGTCGATTGCTACTATCAAGAACTTTCTTTGAGCACTTGCCATTGGAAATGGCCCAAGTATATCCATTCCCCACATGGCAAAGGGGATGGGTGAGTTAATGGACGTCATCATCTCTGGTGGTTGCCTAACCACTGGTGCATGTTTCTGGCACCGTTCACATTTCTTTACATAGCTTTTAGCATCAGCAAGTATGTTTGGCCAATAGAAACCTAGACGAGTGATTTTATGGGCAAGGGCTCTGCCCCCCAAGTGCTGCCCACAAATTCCTTCAGGGCTAATTCTGCCTCTTGAGGTCTCAAACATTTCAGATATGGAATGATGAAAGACTTTTTGTATAGGATTCCCTCAATCAGGGGATACCTTAGTGCTCTGACGTATAGCTTTCGTCCTTCTGAAGTGTCATTGGGTAACCACCCAGTTTCCAGATGAGCCTTGATGGGATCTATCCAACAACTAGCAACATCAATGGGTGCTACCAACTTTCCGTTGATGCTTGGGGTCCTCAGGACTTGGAAGTATACACTCCCTGCATAGTTTTCAATTTCGGAAGAAGCAAATTTAGACAAGGCACCAGCCTTCACGTTTTCTTCCCTTGGAATGTGCTCTACATAGCATTCGTCGAACTGAGTCATGATGGCCTTGACAAGTTTCAAGTACTTGGCCATGACTTCATCTCTGGCCTCAAATTCCCCATTCACTTGGGAAACCACTAGCCTCGAATCTCCACATACTTTTAGAGTTTTGACTCTCAAGGCTCCAGCCAGCCCTAGGCCAGCTATTAGAGCTTCATACTCAGCCTCATTGTTTGTCGTTGGAAAGTCAAGTTTTAGTGCATACTCTATGATGAATCCATCAGGACTTTATAGCACTAAACCGGCTCCGCTTGATTTTGTTTTTGATGCTCCATCAAAATAGAGCACCCAACATTCTTTGGAGACTATGTCTTCAACAACCTTGTCTTCCATTATTTCTTCCTGCCCCCCGACTTCTTGGTTGTCAATGGTACATTCAACCATGAAGTCAGCAAGTGCTTGAGCTTTTATGGCCGTTCGAGGCTTATACTTGATGTCGAATTCGCCCAATTTAATGGCCCATTTGATCAATTTTCCACTAACTTGAGGGCTATGCAAGATGTTTCTTAGAGGTTGATCAGTCAAGACCTCTATCTTGTGAGCCTGGAAGTATGGGCGTAGCTTTCTTGAGGCCATTATCAAGGCTAAGGCAAACTTCTCTATGGTAGAGTAGTTTATTTCTGCCCCATGAAGAATCTTACTCACATAGTAGACGGGCTTCTGCACTTTCAATTCTTCCTTTATCAATATAGCTCCCAGGGCCGTGTTGGATACTGCCAAGTATAGATAAAGAACCTCTCCTGGCTTTGGTTTTGCCAACAGTGGTGCTTCAGCCATGTATTTCTTCAGGGCCTCAAAGGCTTCTAGTTGAGCTTGTAACATAACTCTTTGATCCTTCGGGATCTTCTATCCATGCATGTTATTTATGCATATTATGTTTCTTCGCTCTTGCATTCACTTATATTTATTTAGCTTATCTTTTGTAAGGCAATTCCTAGTACTTGGCCTCTTGAATGGGCTAGCACTTTGATCAAGTGTTATTGGTACAACTTGTTCTTTAGTAGAACAATAAGGAAATACTCAAACAAAGATAAGTAATAAAATAGTGAATGAGAACTTGAAATATTTCCTTTTAAAAAGACGGTTCGACCCTTACATAGTGATTTACTTCCTACTAAGAGCTTAAGAGCTCAGAATGGTTTCGTCGACCTTATTGCTACTTGTACTATTAGTGGATCCCTTAAGGAAACACTTAAACATAATAAACTTTTAAATTTGAGGCATGCCAAGTTCTTGGCACCTCAGTCCCTTCAAGGGTTCAGGAAACAATGCTCCAATGTAAGTGACTTTGTCTGGTTCTCCCAGGATTAGGGGAATAGGAATTAGATCCTCGGCCGGCTTTCCCCTTATTTCTTCATCGTCTTTTGAATTCATAACCTCGATTGGGAGAACCTGCCCCCCGACTCCATCAGGCCTTAACGCGGCTACATAGCAATTCCTAGCCATCTTTTGATCTCCTTGTTCTTCACCGACCCCGTTCCTTGTTGGGAACTTGATTTTCAAATGGTAAGTTGAGGCAACAGCCTTGAATGCATGAAGGCCTGTCCTACCAAGGATTGCATTGTAAGTCGAGGTTGCCTTTATCACCACGAAGTTCAGCATTTGAGTTGCTGTTTGTGAACCTTGGCCTATTGTCATAGGGAGCTGAATAGTTCCCTCTACTTTGGATTCAACCCCATTGAACCCATATATGGGCATGTTTGAATGAGTCAGTTGTGAATCGGTGTATCCCATCTTGATGAAGGCGTCATGGAACAAGATGTCCACGGAAGCTCCATGATCTACCAGAACTCTCTTAGTTTTAGAGTTGCCTATTACAGGTATAATGACCAACGGGTCGTCATGGGGGAACTTCACCCCTTCAAGATCAGAATCATCAAAGCTAATAGCCACTTCTGTCCTGGCATGTTTCGGTGCTTCTCCTACAACAGTCATTACCTCTCGGGCATAAGCTTTCCTTGAGTTTCGGGAGGACCCAGCAGCAGTCGGTCCTCCAAATATCATGTTGATGACAGGCCCTCGGGGCTTAGGAGTACGATCTTGGTCGTTGTCCCTCCTATCATAGTCTTTCCTTTCATAGTTTCCTTGTTGATTTCCTCGATTCCCATCCTTAGTGAACTTATCGAGTTTTCCTCTTCGGATTAAGAACTCGATCTCATCTTTCAGTTGTCTACAATCGTCGGTGTCATGACCAACTTCTTTATGGAAACGACAGAATTGATTCTTGTTCCGTTTCTCCAAGTTGGATCTTAGCGGCTTTGGCCATCGAAGATCTTCTTCCTTCTCAATTTCCATCAGAATTTGACTTCTTGAGGTGTTCAACCTTGCATATTCATTGAACCTGGGTCCGAAGTTGTTCCTTTTAGGTGGAGAGTCGGAATCTTTCACTGTCCTGGGATATTTGTCCCTAGCGTCATACTCTTGAGTCTCCTTTCTCTTTTTTTCGTTTTCACTTCCCTCAACAATGGTTCATACTTTCTCATGCTTTCTTCAGCCTTGATATACTTTTGGGCTCTATCTTGTAGTAACAACATGTTTTCGGGGGGATGTTTAGCCAAAGACCGTCTGAAGTGGTCATCGGTAGTTCCTTGCTGTAGGGCTATCATAGCCACTTTATCTTCCAAATCTGGGACTTTTATAGCCTCCTTAGTGAATCTACTCAAGTATTCTCTCAACGTTTCATTCTTGCCTTGTCGAATCCCCATAAGAGGGCGGAACTTTTCTCATGTATCTTCCCACTAATAAATTGATTGATGAATGCCTTACTCAGCTCTTTGAAGGATCCAATAGAATTGGGCGGAAGGCGACTATACCAACGTTGAGCCATGCCCGCCAGGGTTTGTGGAAACGCCCTACACTTTACAACGTCATTGGCAGGCTGCAACAGCAGTGCATTTGAGAAGGTTATTACATGATTTGCGGGATCTCCCGTTCCATCATAAGCTTTGATGGTTGGCATTTTAAACTTCCTGGATATAGTGGCCTTCATTATCTCTTGAGTGAAGGGTGGTGTAGGATCGTCAGGATCTCCTAGGGGTAACAATACAGTAGGATCTCCTCTTGGGGTTTCAAACCTTCTGGATCTCGGAGGAGTAGGATCCAGATTAATTACCGGAGGCCTCCCGGCTGCTCTTGCAGCCTCTTCTTCCTTTAACTTCTTTTTGAGTTTTGCAACCTCTGCCTCATGGGCTGCAATCCTTTCCTGAGTGGTTTGATCCTTGTTTGCAGAACGTCTTCTTCTTGGGGCGACATCCTCCCCAGTTGTATAACCCTCATCTTCGGTGTATGGGCCAGAGTAATCTTGAACGAAAGGGGTCTGGCGAGTTTGGGGTCCCAGACCTTGAATATAAGGGGGCACATATGCCTCATGGTAGATTGGATTAGTTCCACTACCGCCCGCCATGGGTCGAGGGGGCATGCCATAGCTTGGCATCCCCAAAGTCTGATTCGCGTATTGAGGGAGATCAGTAGTATGGAGTTGAAGGCTTCTCGGTGCATTTATGATGAGTGGAGAAGTCGAGATTGGTTGCTGGTTAACGGTCTCTTGTGGATTAGATCCATGAATGACCATCTGCAGGGGATTCGTCCCTTCAACCGAAGTTGGGATTTCCGGTCCTTGAGTGTTGGTGGGGATATTCGCCCCTTGAGTGCCAGTAGTCGGCGGTGGTTGATCAGCCTCAGAGGTGATAGGGCGATCCTCAAGAGTTTGAGTATCTCGAGCTGTTCTTCGTGTGTTTGCCATGGTTGATGTTATATTCCCACAGACGGCGCCAAATGTTATAGACTAAAAAACGTGCTTTGTGAATTAAATGCTAGGGTTTGTGAGCGTTCAAGCTTTAATGGCTGCTCTTGTGTTTCGAGACTAAATCGGTCCTCACAAGATGCCTACGTATCTCTGCTATATAGAGAATCAAGCCAATAAAACGTAGTTCTAGAATGAAGGACGAGGGTCCTTATATAGGCGTCTGGAGCCTTGTATTTAGAGGAGACTTAATGGATAAGTCTCGTTATTGATAACTGATAAGGAGTGTTTTGCTTGGCAGGCAAGTATTATCCTCATCTGATAAGTGTTGTGACTCATCGTAATATTTGATTGGGATTCTGGATCCTTCTATGAAGATATTATCATATTTGGACTCTTTTATGAGCTGTGTATTTTCCTTTATTTATTAATTACGAAATTAATAAATAATTAGGGTTTCGGGCCTTTTATCGGGCCTAATTCTTGGACCAAACTAGGTCTAATTAATATATCATTAATTATATCTAGGGTTATATTTCGGCCCATATCAATAACCACATATAATATTGGAGCAACCTAATTAATATTTTAAGATTATAGTTATGTTTAAATAAGTTCAACTTTAAATTAAGATTAAATTATACTCTTCAACATAAAATTTAGTATTATATGCATCTTTTTTTAATAGGCTGATCTTTGTTGCGCGCTACACCCTCTGACCACCACGATGCATATCTTCATCTTCATTATAAGCCTCTTGTGCAACTTGTTTTTTCCCATGCATCTCATCTTCAATACTCATGGAGAATTGTTTCTTCACATTCATCCCAGCTACTTGTCTGTAAACTTGATTGAAGGCTAAAGGACTCCAGGAAATCTACACTGAGGTGAATATAGAGAATTCTTTGGTCATTGGTATTCTATGGTTATTTATTCCCTTAAATTGATCAGGCTTGATAACTTCTCCTGGTTCAGATTTAATGAGAAGTTTCCAACCGTCCAGGTGAGTGGAAGTAAATTGGAAGCCACAAAGTGCTTCACTAAGAGACGATGAATGTTCAACAAACAGATAATTACCCTTCCTACTAACTTGGGGTACTCCTTTTGTTGATGTCCCTGGTGACTGTGTCAGGCGCTTCATCAGCTTCTCCGTGGAACGCAATCTATTGTCCGCTTTGCATACCCTTCTCCACAATAACTTCTATCAATTCTTCTGAACTTTGCACCGAGGGCAGCGATCCTGATCCTTGTTTTGATACGATAAATTATAAATGAGTGACACTTCACTGTCATATATCACCATTTACTACATACATTTTTGTTCCTGTTAGATGTTCAGCATTTGCTAAAAGCAAAAAACCACATAAGTTGGTCTCTCATAGCTCTAGAAGTTTAAGTGGATCCAAGATGAACTGGTAACACATTATACACAGAATCTCGCAGAGATTTGAGCCCTCCTCAAGTCATAATATAGAAATGCTCATTAAATGGACACCTTAATAAGGGAGCTCGGATGAAATAATGATCTATAGATTTTGATACTGGCAGTTCTAGACCATTCTTCAATGAAAACAAATTTGAATTTTATAATGTAACAAGCCTTAAAGGCAAAACAAATTTGTCATCATCTGATATAGGTATAAATTCTGATGTTCTTTTCAAAAAAGAACAATTGGTAACATATTTCTATAAAAGCTTTCCATAGAACATGACAAAATAAACAACCCATCACTACTCTCAAAACTCCTGAAAGTAGTAACCACTATCAAGCACATAAACTATTCTAGTGAAAATCATCACTGCAATGACAAATCAAACTAAAAATATCCACTTGTTTCAGTTGTCACACCTCCTAATCTTTGTCTGCCTGCAAATAATCAGTCCGAGTCTTCAAAAGTGAAGTATTTAAGAACATCTACAATCACATGTTTGTTGGAGGTGAAAGCCTTTGGAAAATCCGGAAAGTTCTAAGAATTTTCTGAATGATATGCAAATAGCTTTCCAAAATTAAAGCAATAAAGTGTCATGAATGATGAACCCCAGTTGGGAAAGATCAAATAATTTAAAATTTTAAGATAGGAAAAATAAAAAACTCAAATGAAGAGAAATAACTGAATATAACATTGTCTATCCACAACTTTCAGCTCTTCAAAGAATTAGAGGACTAAAGTTGTAGGACCAAAATGTGCCCACCTTATAGCACAAGTGCATGCACATATATATAATTAGCCCTTAGATTACATGCATTACACTATAAGGAGACCACTACATGAATGCCTGCACATTACACTATACGAAACGACTACATGAATGCATACACATTCACATTTACTACCGTCAGGCTGGTTCCCTTTGCACTCCATATCTATAATGCTGCAAAGTATCATATACAATATGTCCAAGAACGGTGGATAAAAGAATAATTACAAAAACTTGATCTTTGCATAGTGAAGAAGTGTGCTTCCTACAAAAAAATTAACACAAAAGTATATGTATGCTCTATTCTTCTTAAATTTTGGCTATACTTATATTTTAGGCAGCATATCATTGGCTTCAGAGTCACTCTTGCAATAATATTATACTTATGACCATCGTAATGTATTCGTTGATATGACGTATAATCTCCAACTAATATCAATTTGTAATATTATCGGAGTATATTAAATATAAATAACTTAATAGAGCCTTTATTTGTATCACTGGAACATAAACATAGCACTTATTCTTTACTTGTCAGACTGTGGCCTAGATACTCTGCTACCAAATACAGAGCAACTTTTAGATTAATAGGGTTGGGAACTACTAATTTCTCTTTGTAGATTTACTCTGCTCGGGTGGTCATCATAAAAATACATTCTAATAATTCTTTAATTATATACTGGTCAAGTATGAGCATTAAACTTATTATAATTCTACTATTAGTTAAATTTGCTTGAATGTATTATAGAGAACTGGTTGCTAGAAAATCTCACCATTAGTGCGGAGAGTGAGACATCCAGGCTGCTGGAAAATGTTCAACTGTCAAACATTATCAGTGATTAAAAGTTACCAAAAATAGAAAATAATTATTTGTGCAAGAAAGAGATCTTCTACTTAACATCTGGAACAAATATAAAAACAAAAATCAAATTAAAACTGTAGTATCAAAGAATACAAAATGTAAGTGAAGAGTGAATAAATTTTAACTGATCACAGTCTTTATTAAGTTTCTAATCATATCATCAAATTATTCCACCAAAAGTTCAGGGCAGATGTCATTACTGCTTTTTTACATGATGCTACATGGCAGATGGTTAACGTAGATGTAGCATTTAGGTTACATTTACACCTCCATAATCTCTGTCATTACCAGTAACCGTCTAACATAACCAAATACAAAACAGTGCAGTCATTTTCACATTAACAACAGTTTCAGTAAATAAAATTGTAATTCTGCACCAGGATCCGCTGATGAAATCATTTGGAACAGATCTGTAATATTTGGGTTTGCGGAATAGAGCTTGGACGGGAACATAAACATGTGAAACACAGAAGCAGATGTCAGGTTCATGGCTTGATTTCTTTTTTGAGCAGCAGTGGTGAGTGTTAGTGCTAGCTCTAGAGACAATACTTTTATATTTTAAAGAAAAACATTTTTTTTATTATAAATTATGTTTTATTGATTATTATTATTTTATTAAGTCTTTATTCACTGCGTTATAAATGTTAGCATAATAAATGTCCTTGGAATTATGATATGTATTCGATATCTTTAAGTATGTGACTTAAAAATGAAATTATATGAATAGTATCTTTATTCCTAAATATCCCTAGTCGAGTGTTATTATTTAAGAACAATAAGAATGCACAGAGACTAGTATGTTTGTTGACTGATGACCACATCTCATTGGTCATAGGTATGGTGATACTAAAGTCAAAACATAGGTGCATGTAAAAGTACATGACACTGGATTGACCCGCCGTGAGATTACACATGTTAATAGTGTCATAAGTAATTCTCACTGTGATAATGGTGTAATGATCCTTAGACCTGAAATCATTATATTTCTATACGAGAATTAATAAACTTTGATTACATTAAAAGTTACCTTTGACCGGGTGATGATAAAAGTGAACATTGGGTATATTATGAATCGTATCAGAAATATGAATGATATAGATGAGATTTAACCCTCCTAATTTTAGAAGCGATATTATTGGCCTCTTGTTTGAGTAAGACTAAGAAATGCACGGCCGTGCTCAAATGTTGATTTGATTTATTAGTCGACTCATCGATCAAGAAAATTAAGATTAAATTATGAATAGGATGACACACTACATACCTTGAGTTTAATCTATAATATCAAGGTTAAAAGGATTATATTACATGGAACATTATTCATGAAAGGCTTAATCGAATCACCGATTTAATTATTATTACTTGGATAACAATGATGTATTACTAGATGCCGCTCATTGTTTACAATTTTAATTAGATATTAAAATTGTTGCCAACGTAATAATAACCTACAGGATCACACATAAAGAACGCTTGAAGGAGAAATAATTTAAATTAAATAAGTAATTCATTCTATTTATAATATTAATTAAGTATGAATTAATTAATTAATTAATTAAATAGAAAGGGAATTACTTAAACTAATTCCGAAATAAGTTTTTAATTAATTAAGTGAGACTTAATTAAATAATAAATTGAAATTTCGGATTAGTATTAATTATAATTGGATTATAATTAATAAAGCTTATTCTTCTCTATATAAACTCTCTTAGAGGCTGATTTTATGGGTGAAAAACGTTTTTATATTAAAACCCTAGCCGCTTATGAGAGCAAGAAAAGAGAGAGAGAGAGAGAGAGAGAGAGAGAGAGAGAGAGAGAGAGAGAAGCAATTTTCGGGTGCTAGTACACATCAATCCTTCAAGAAAAGCGTTCGTGTGGATAACGTAGAGCGTAGATCGTGAGAGCGGGATACGTGGTGATTGAACAAGCTTTGGATCTCCATTAATCTTCCATTGATGGAATGTTAAAGCGTTTTAAGGTAAAACACTAATCTCCGAATTAAATCTTTTGTTTTTCGCATGGATCCTACGGAGGGGTTTCGAATTTGGGTTTATTTTCACGTTTTTCCGTTGCGTTTATGTGCTCAAAACCCTTCAGTGGGGGCATAAATGCAACATCAACAGGAACTGGAAATGATAATCTTCTGTCAAACTATGTGGAGCTTGGATAAGAGGCATTAGGTCATTTGTGTGGAAAGAGAAAGTCAGCAAGCTACAGGAGTCAAGAATGGTCAGGAGTCAACTTGAGACATCTGAAAGTATTTGATTTACAGATATCTGAACTTGAGCTTGAAACACCTTCTGCAATATAACAAATTTAGTTCACAAATAATTTACCTCTCTTGTAGACAATTTTGATCCATGGCCTTACAGAATGCCCTGTATCCTGAAACAGAATGAATGTTATAAGTAACAATGTTAGAAGATATACACGTAAGAGAAAATGTATTATTTGTTACATGTTAAACAGGAAGCTTCTAATTGTGGACTTGTTAGAGCTGTGCTCTTAACGACGGATGAGTTAACATATAAAGTTGGTCCTGCATACACTCAAGAATATTTTAAAATGATGTTATACAAAAATTCAAATGACAAGCAATTATAGTATTAGGGATCACTACCATTGACGTGCTTGGGAGTCTGTATATTAGGATCACAGTTCTCTGAGGCATTTGAATCGGCATCTCGTCTCGGTTGTGAAATTGGAGACGTAAACTTATGAATAGGATTCATGCGGCGTATAGGATTTACGATACACAAATTAACTATTTTTCATATACATACAACATTTATAAACTGATCAGCAATTATAGTATTAGGGCTCAAGACCACTGTCGTGCTTGGGAGTAGGTATATTAGGATCACAAATCTCTAACGCATTTGAATTGAAATCTAGTCTTGGTTGTAAAATTGGAGAAGTAAACTTATGAATAGGATTCATGCGACATATAAGATCTACAATAAACAAATTATACTTTTCATTCATGCATGATAATATAATTAAAAAACCAAAAGATAAAAAAGATATATCTGGATAAGTATTCTCACTTTGGCCAACATCTGAAGGCAAATCATATTGCAAAGATCTTGAGATTAGGTTAGACTTTTTATCAAAAGACTTCATAGCGCGTTTTAGAACTAAAGAAAACAATCTATCAGTGAACTGTGAAAGAATACTCATATACAAAACATAAGAGGGAGAACATAAGAATATACTAAAATCGTATCAATTATAATTAGCAACAATTATGGACATAAGTTAATCGGATAGAAGTTTGATTAATGAATGTGTACCCTGTTTTGGCGATGAAGGAGAAAGCTGGTTTGACATGTGTGATCTTTTAAAACCTGTACAACATCTTAAAAATAATCAGAATTCATCATTGAGTAATACAACTTTAATTTCAGAACACATATTCTAAGAACAAAACGAACCTTTTCCATTATCATCACTCTCAGCATAGAACAAATGGTTGATGTATAAATCATTGTGAATTATAGATCACAATGGATCCATAGAAATGTAGTCTGATGAGATGATTTGGATTTTGAAATCTTCACGAAACATATAGAGCTGAAAGTTTGTAAAAGCTGTTAATTTCAAATCATAGATAGCCCAGAATTAAGAATTAACTATTTGTACCTAAATTAAGAATTGATGAGAAAATTTGTCGCGTCCATCCTAGCTTTTATCTCATGTTAAGAATCAATATTCAATAAACACAGGAACAATTAAAAGGACAGAATCAATATAACTATAATGTCATGAAGAGAAAAATTGATATTAGACGAAGAAGGAGAAAATAAAATAAACAAATAGTCTTATTAGATCGAAGGAAGAGAAAATAAAATAACATATAGACCTGTTAGATCATCCCTCCTAACATCAAAATAGAAAAAGAAAAATTCATAAATATATCCAAATATGCACTAACAAATACACAAATCTTAAACACTAACAACCAATCTTAAAACTTGAAACTATGATTTTGAAACAACGCCTTAGGAGAGCATAACTTACTGTTAAACTGCCAATGAAGCAAATGCATGGATTAAGACAAATAATTCTTTTTCGTAAGACTTGTTCTACGTCCATGACTTCTGAATTGTCATCCTCAATAGGACTCATAACAGCATCCCCTTCCAGAGGTAGCTTCACATATCTTAACCGATTTGGGTTTGACTTCGGGACCCGAGACACGGGTTGACATATTGATGGCCTAAACCTTAATCAAACAAAAGGCAGTACTCTCCAGAATTTTAGATGTAGAAGGCAATAGTCTCCAGAATTTCAGATGCAGAAGTAACTGACCAAACATAAACTTGAAGGTCATTAAATGATAACAAATGACTGTACTAAAACTATAGATAATAAGAAATGTTGATCATTCCAGTTCTAGGACAGGAGCAACTCTGGCCTGACTTTATATGACTTTATAGTGCACATCTTGGATATGAACACTTCTGCAATTTCCATCTTAGCACCTTAATGGCATTACATGTCTTCACAAAACCTATACCACCTGGGGATCAACACCTTATGGAAGAGTACCCCGCAGAGCTGCCCGTCGAAGGAGTGCTACTTTGACTTGACTGAGTAGAAACTATATTGTAAAAGAAAAGTATCCAAAATTATGAGGCAACATTACATTCTTAATAAGTCTTATAATGTTCCTACATCACAAATCAATGTTCACACCTACAAGACTTAACATCCAAGGATTAAATAATTAAATATGCTAATTATGTTCAGGAGACTCTTAATGCTAACAAAAATGCTTGAATATTAGTCTTATACATTTTCAAGCTGCATCACACGTGAACTTATTCTTAAATCAAAAAAGTTAGCAAGATATAATATTGTATCATGCAAGATAAATATCATTTGCTCGTTAAGACATTATATCAAACATATATGGAGAATTTTAAAAATGTCAATTAAGATGAATAACTAACCTACATTCAGCATCCATAGTAAGCAATGATTTCAAAAACGTATTGAGTAATAAATCAAACAAACAAAATCAAAATAACATAACGATCCACAAAACTACAAATTAAGTACAAAGAAAAAAAGATTTAATGGGATAATATGGAGACATTTATCCGAATAAAAGAGATTACCTTGCAATCTTTTAAAATGAGTGATGTGGCTCCAGATTTTCGAGGAGAGGAGCGATGTTCGTGAAATCACAGTATCCAAATTAAATTCTTATATTGAAAATGAATCAAATATCTGAGTATATATAATTACACAATAAACACATACACGTATATTCAACCAATATATACATACATATATACATACTGATGAATATTTTATCAACCGAAAACACAATAAGCAAAATGAAATTCAATTAGATTAAATAACAAAGTAATACGAACCTGAAAATCGGGTAGGTATAGTGATAAGAGGATCAACTATGAGATGGTTGTATTAATCTCCGATCAATTAAATTGTTTATGTCACGAAGAGATGATACGACTTGAATTCAAATTACAAATCACTTTTACTATATGCCTGATATGAATAGATTAGAAATGGTGTTTGAATTGGGTCGATGTCTTGAATTCAAATTTCAGATCATGCATTTTCTGGCATAATTCGTGGGATTATGTTTCACCGATTGTTAAGAGACTTCCCTCTAGTGTACGTAGTCGTAGTGTATTTTATCCGTATCTGGTGGATAGTCCATGATCCGACCCATTAACCCATATTTAGAGTGGAAATTCCAGAAATAGTCTTAATTATAGAAGGGTAGGTAGGAGATGGAGGGTATTGCGATAAATTTAGGATCTTCTTCACTAGCAGGAATTTATTATAATAGATTCAATGATGTTCATCTATCTATTTAAAATCTAACGATCCTTATTATTTTGATATATAATATGAATTTAATATTAGTATTATTGGAACTTACTTTTTATTAAGTTATAATTATTTCTAATCCAATTCTAATACTAATACTTCCATTTTTGATTTATATCCTTTTTAGATAATAATTTCTATTTTTATGTGATAATCTTGATCATCTATTTTTAAAAATATTAGATCTAATGGCTGAGATTGTTTTGGCGGTAGTGAGGATCAGACTACCGGGACCAAAGTTTTGGATAATATCTCTCTTACGCTTATTATATATAAGAATTTAATTAAAGCTTTGAATCACATCAATAATATATAAAATCTAATATTTATAACTCCAAAATACTAACATTATATCAAAATTTGAATATTATCATTGACATGTTGATAGCTAAGACTTATATAATTAGGTTTAGGAACACCAAAAAAAATACAAATGAAAATTTACTTAATATTCATATTATTTGTTCCAAAATACTGTCAATAACGACCAACCGACCAAACTATTAATGTTTCATCTTTAATAATATACTAGCTTATAAACCGTGTGAAGCATGATTTTTTTTAAATATAATATAATATTTCTTTTATAGTAAAAATATTTTTTATATTACTTTTTTGTATTAATAATAGAAGTATATAGAATATACTTCATCCGTCCCCCTCAACTCTTTACATTGGGGAACAGGGGCTCAGGGGCTCGACACACATTTTAAGGCTTCTTTAATATATACTTCAATAAATTATTTTAAATTTTTTCTTCTTCTGAATAAAAATATAATGTTTAAATTTTTATTTAGAAAAATAAAGTTTTAAAAATAAGTTGTAGAGCTATAATTTATAGGAGCCTTAAAATGTGTGCCAAGCAATATAAAAAACTATAAAGAAATGAGAGAGACAGAGGGAGTAGTATAATTGACATTTTTATTAAGAATATATAGTGTTTGATATTTTTTAGAATGTATTAATAATTGAAAGATATATAATATTAAGAAGATATATAATTAAAAAATAGAATATTAATGATTGAAATATATATTATATTAATTTTTATTTTTGGCGTGTTTATAAAAGGGGATATATTCTCATTAAAAGGTAATGTATTTTAATTATAAAAGACAATCGACTAATTACTATATATTTATATTATTTTATAATTTATTAAATAAAATAAATGACCAGAAACCAAAAACAAAAAACAAAAAATCAAAACTTTCAATGTTTCGGCTATTATATAATAGTATAGATAGATAGATAAGATTATTCGTGATATTTTTAGAAAAGAAGGGTTTTAGTAAGAAAAAAATAGAAAAAGTAACATGTTTTGGCTGAAAAGGTAATTGTTCGTAATTAGAAGTATTAAAATAGGTTTTGAAATAAAATAGTAAGGGTTTGCCCGTAATATTTTTGAAAATGAGGGGTTTTAGTAAGAAAAAATAAAAAGAGTAACATGTTTTTGTTGAAAAAGGTAATTGCCCGTGTTTTTTTAGCAAAAGAGAGGATTTTATTAGAAAAAATAAAGAAGGCAATGTATTTAGCTAAAAAGGTAATTGGTTATAAACAATGTTATTATTTAATGATAGTTTCTTTAGAAAATGAAAAAAATAGGAAAAATAACATGTTTTAGCTGAAAAGGTAAATGTCCATCATTAAAAGTATTAAAATTGATTTAAAAATAAATAAGTAAGGTTTTCCCGTGATATTTTTGGAAAAGAAGGGGTTTAATAGGGAAAAATAAAAAGAGTAACATGTTTTAGTTGAAAAAGGTAATTGCCCGTGTTTTTTTTAGAAAAGGAGAGAATTTTGTTAGAAAAAATAGAAAATATAATGCATTTTAGCTGAAAAGGTAATTGGTTATAAATAATGTTATTATTTAGTAATAGTTTTTAAAAAAATAATCAAGTATAATGATGTAAAATCACTAAGTACCGACCGTCTGTCCGTCCGACTACCAAACTTTTAATGTTTCGTCTTTAATAATATAGTATAGATTATAGATATTAATATTCAATAATAATATAGTATAGATACTAATATCCAATAATAATAATATTATAATTTTATTATTTAAAATTACGTATTATAATAAAGAATTGGTGAATTACGTATTTAGTGGTTCTAAGTTCGAATCTCATCTTTTAGAACTTATTAGAAATAAATATTTATATTATTATAATAAAAAATATTTATATTGTTTAAAATTAAAAGAAAATTATAAATTTTAAAAAAAACAAGAGTTAAGATAATTATATATATTAAAAAAAAGAGATACGTGCATTTGCAGTAATCTATAATCAATATATACACATAAAAGAGGATAAGGTTAGGTGGCGCTTCTAAGATTGTCTCAATCTATTTTTCTAATTTTCTAGAATTTTTGAATTTTATAGTCCGTATATGCCCGTATTAGGGCTAGTGTCTGAGTTTTAAATATCATAAATTAGACCGGGCGTTCGATACGTAACCGGTTACTTGTTTAAATGTGTTATGTGAATGATGTGAATTATCTGTTGTTGAGTCATGCATGCGAATAAATTGTGTTGAGACTTGTTTTAGTATTTGGTCGTGTCTAATATCGTCACGAGGGGTAGTTGGAATAGAAATTGTCGATAATGTTAGAAAGTGAGATTTACAAGGCCGTTGACTTGGATGTTGACTTTTTATAGTATGGGGATTGTCGTCAAGCGAGTTACGTGGATTACTTATGTGGTTGATTGCGATTGGTCTATCAATTGAGATGTGGATGTTTATGCAACAGAGACATCGGTAAGATCGGTAAGTGCGTCGAAGTTAAGTTACAATCATTTATGGAATATGAGAATTATACGTTGAGGACTAAGTACCGTCTCATGTTTGACTATCGAGGCTGGCACGTGGATTCGAAATGGTAGAAGCAGACTAGTGGTATTCGCAAGAGCGTTAAAGCAAAGAAGGACGGAAGTCGAGAATCGTGCGATAAGACAGAATAAGGAGGGATCGTATTGTTTCAGCATTACGAAATAGCTAAGGACCAGAGGCAAGTGTTTATACCCTTGCTTATTAATTAAGGGATATTATCTTGAATTATTAGTATGCATGTTGAATGCTTATTACTGAATTTTCAAATGTTGATTTCTTTGCATTGAATTGCAAGTATGTTATTTAATCTCGTAAATTGACGAGTACTCTTTTATACCTTTTGAGTTTAGACTCATATTTCCATATTGATTGGAAAGATATACTTATTATATTGAAAAGCTTGAAGAGATAATTATGGGCCGTATACTAAGGCTTTCTTTTAAAAGACTTGATTTAAAAATGCTAAGTTGGAATATTACCAACCCTAGATGAGCAGGAACTTGTGAACCCTATGAGGGAAAACTTATTCTGAAATTCTGAAGTGGTGTTGCTTGCCCTTCAGGTATTCCGTTTTTCACCTTGCACCTATGCAAACCTTGTTATCCTTTCTTGTTAATGCGATCATCTGATCCATTCCCTGATTCGAATTCATATATGCTGTGCATGATTTAGTTTACTTCCTTCAAGCACAAGGCTTATCTATTATAAGTACATGTAAGAAGGACTTGAGCTATTTCTGTCAGAAGTTGATAAACCCTTATTTTTTTCATTTATAAACTTCACCTTGAATTCTTCTTAAACTTGAACTTGACTCTCTTGTCATTTACCAGACTGGTAAACCTTTATTAATTCTTCCATAATGTGATGATTTGAACTATTGAGGCCATCTAGAGCCTGTTCTTTGAACCCTACTCTATATTGACTTGTTACTCTTTTCTGTTGATATCATATTGTCTGTTTCATATCAGATTCAATCTTGTTAAGCATGTTATTGTTTATTCTTTGAACCCTACTCTATATTGACTTGTTACACTTTCTGTTGATATCATATTGTCTGTTTCATATCAGACCTAACCTTGTTGAGCATGTCATTGTTTATTCTTCATTATATCCCAGTTGTTACATCGAACTCGTCGATGCTTATTATATTGTCACTTTTCATGTGCACCTCCCCATATTGTGTCGATCTCGTCGATACTAGATTATATTGTTATTCCTTAATGGATTCTTCATAATTGAACTGTTTCCTGGAACGTGAGTTTTCCAGCAATTGTTGTATTAGGTTGTCGATTCTTCCGACACCTGATTGTCGAAGTAAGGTTGTCAATTGTTCTGACACCTGACGTATATAATATAGGATTGGAATGTTTTTTTTTAAATGGACCAATTATTGGTCGGGCCATTTATGGTCGATGTAATTTAGGCCCAGATTGGCCTTGGATCCGTAGAGGACTATGCATGAGCTAGTCCGGGGTTGTTGCGTGGCTGGCCAGCAGCACAACCTTTGATTTGATAAATGTTAAAAATCCAGTCGGTACCATGTTGAAGTCTTGAAGTGCGTTCTTTATTCCTTGACCGAGCGTGTTGGCTCATTCTTACCCCTTGATTATTCTAACCTTCCAGAGTTGTTGGTTTCAGAAAATGTTGTGAATAGATTTGTTATCTTCAAAACTAGTATTTTTATACAAACTATGGTCTTGAAGACGTATGAGTTATATTTATTTCATATTTTCTACATACTATTGTAGTTATTGTTGATTCGGTCATCGTAACGACCAATATAAATCTTTTGTGTTTTAAAACTATTCGGTTGCGAGAAACTGAATGAGAAATTGTGGTAAATTACCAAACTTAATTTGAAAATTTTAGAGATTTTAATTGTTCAAAAACAAAAGTTGTTATTTGAAAATCCAAAGTTTATTTTGGAAACCTTTCGTATTATATTTGATCATGCGCTTGCTGAGCAATTCATTCGCTCATACTTGTTTTATTTATATATATTTTAGCCTGCCAGAAAGAAGGTGTATTGGCTAGAGTTGTCCGTGTAGCTGATCAGAGATGGGGAAAGATATTAGCGTAAAGACGTTCTGATCCAGAGCATTTGGAGCTAGTGAGAGGTTTTGTATATAGATGTTTTCTATTGAATAATATATTGTATAAGATTAGTTGCCTGGTATACTTCTTATCGAAGTTATACTAGTGTATTAGAATTTTTGTAAAGAGAATGGTTGTAAAGAAGAAAGATTGTTGTAATGAAATTTTGGATTCTTGTTTCTAGCACTATAACCTTTAAAGATTCTTGGTAAAGTTGGGGTCACAGATATTATTATTATTGTGTTGATTTTATATTGAACAGGTTGTTTGGATTAAGAGTGCAGTGTGACGACCAAATCTTTTGACCCCGGATTTGGGGGCGTTACAATAGCCGTCTTATCATGTGGCCCGGGGTCTCCATTCTCGTGTCGATGCCTATATGAGTAACTAAGGGACCTGTATACACGAGACATATCCTCATCAGGATCTTTACTAACGAGCATGAACTCGGAATCAACCCAATAACCATCAGGTGTGATGAGGCTACCCCGCTCAGCTAGTACGTTGGTGTTGAGTTGGGTGATCACATACGTCTTTTTCTTCTTGGCCATTATGCACCAGTGTAAGTCTACTACTTCTAATACTTCCAAATCCGAGTTAGTTGAACTTGTGGATGGTTCTGAATCCGGTGTCAACACTCTGTTAGCCCTCCATTTTATCCGAACTATAAACCTAGAAATAAATTGTTTTATCCAAATCCGAGTTAGTTTGAATGTATATTTTATTGTCCATTGAACCACTAATCTTGCCTGGAATGCAACAACAAACATATTAATAATAATGGTCTACTATTGTTGTTCAGTAGATGGGCTTTGGTACCCCCAGTGGTATGTAAGGGTGATGTAGCCTTACTATCTGTCTTCTCTTCGAACTGGTGACATCAGAAAGTCGTGGATATAAAATAAATGCATTAGATTTTCTTATTTTACCTAATTTTAAATAGACCTACACATCTTGCAGGGCGTTGGACCCACATGAGTCTTTGTAGGGTGTTTGTCTTTTTTAGTATTAGATGTATTTTTTTTAATAGGTTGATGAAATATGAATTAATGATCATCCATATGAGCAGTATCTTCTTTGTTGCTGTTGTTGATAAAACTATTAATTTTGTCTAGAACATTGAAGGATCAAGTGGAACCAAGAGAACCCCAAACAAGAAGAGAGGTAGACTGGATTTTTCACATGAAGAAATTTAAATACGCTATCCAGAAATTTTTTTAGTATATATGAACACATTACCAAAGATTTGTCGGCTGAAATTGTTGCGATCAATGTTTATGTGGACGAGTGAAGCTGAATCAAATGCAGGAAAGGACAATCTCATCTCTCTTGTAAGGACTATAAGAAGTTAATTGTAGCTGAACGGAAGGTTCTGCACTTCTGAACCACCTTCGTGGGTGCAATGAGTTATTGAGTGGAATACCGAACATCTCTCTAGTCGAGAACCAGACGATCAAATCAGGAATAAATACAAGAGTCGAGAAGCTCCCTTACGAATCTCTGTCAGATGGACATGAAGAAATCAAAACACACACTCATCTAGCCAAGGACCAGGAAGATAAATTAGATAAGAAGCTGCGGAAGGAATGGTTGTCAAATGGGCACGGAGAAAAGAGTAAATTTTTAGACAATTCGTCTCAGCAACAAGGTATGTGCTGGAAGTTATTGATACATATAAGAGATTATCAGGCTTCATACTTGCATTAAAATCACTGTGTCTATTAATTAAGGTGTGGCAACAAGCCTACATGTGGCTGCGGATCGATGATCCTTTACTCGATCCTTTACTACTGTGATTAATAGACACAGTGATTTTACTACCAATTAATTAAGGTGTGGCAGCAAGCCTACCAGTCATAATATTAAAGCTCAATTACCGATCGATGATCCTTTACTCGATTTACATGATAATCAACCTCTACTAAGTGGTAAGCAATCTTCAACAACTACTCTTGATTTGAGAAGCAAAGCTCTGGATATTTTCTTCTGTAGTTGTGTGATTTTAGTTGTCAAGAAACTTACTGTTTATATCTGAAGGAGCTTTGTTTATTTCAGATATGTTTGCTACTGTGACTGATGGAGAAGCACATAATCAAAAAGGTACTGCAGTCGCTACAAAGGATATGGTGCAATTTTCTCCTCTACAAAATAATATTGCAGATATTGGAAGTAAGTTGATTATAAAAATTATAAATTTTGATGATTGTTACTACAAGTATATTTTAACTTTTAACATTATAAAATTGTTGAGTATAATTTGCTGATTACAATGATAAAGGTGGTGAACTTGGAACACCTTCTGCCATTATAAGCTGTGATGGCTTGAAAAATGAAAAGTTACCATTTGTTAAGTGCTCGCCGCTTTGGAAATCAGTCGAGTCTATGTGTAGAAGGGGGGGTTGAATACAATTCTTGATATTTTCTTGAACTTAAAACACTTATAAATAAAAATGAACTGAATAAGTAAAAACACAAGATATAAATAATTCAGTTGGATTGTTTGATGATCCAACTGAAGTGTTTTTATTTCGGAAATAATCTGTGATACAAAATGTACATAGCTGCTCAGTTACTAGATTTGTAGAGAAGAAATGCTCTCAACAATAGCTAATACAATCTATTTGTTTTTCTTCTCCTGTCTATTTTAACTGCTACACTTGGTTATATATTCCCAAGTTTACAAAGCTATTTTAGGCTACACTAAAGTACACAAAAGGTAACCGCCAATAGTTTGCTTTTCATCCCTTTGTCCAGTGGTCCTTGGAGATCCTTGCTTTTGTCTTCATGCTTATTATGATCACTCCCAAGAGCCCAATTGGAAACTGGGATGTTTCCTTATTCCCCATGTCCATTTTAATGGTTTCCAATGCAAAGTACACTTCCACATTACCTTTAGATCTGTTCAGTAAACTGTCACTATCACTTTGTCAACTATTCAGAAAAGCAATAATGATTCGTTGATAGCAGGGAGATGTGTTTCGTTGATAGCTTTATTCTCCATTTCGTTGATGAGTAAACTTCATTTCGTTGATGAGTAAACTTCATTCCGTTGATGGTGTATCCTTGTTCCGTTGATAGAGTAATCTTCATACCGTTGACATGTCTTCACTTAGGCAAAATTACAAGGCATGATATACTTACAATTAACCAACCTATGTTGCCTATCTAGTACTTAGTCAACATGACTTAGGAAACCTATCTAATACATACATCAAATGCATATCAAACTGTGAAGTATTGTACAGTGCAATTGCTACAACACTCATTCCGTTGATGAGCTTCCTGTCAACGAAACACTGCAAAGCATGCCATTCCGTTGACAGTTACAAAATGACTTAATACAAAATCTACTAAGTGTTTTTATAATTATCATCAAGAACAACATATTCCTAACAATCTCCCCCAATTTATGACTGATAGAATAACAGCCATAAATCAAGAGCCTTGATGATAACAAAAACACTCAGTCAACTTACACATGATAAAAGTAGAAATTGCATTGAGCTTCATTGAATTTAATTAAAATACAAAGTAGAAAATCTTACAAAACAAGTGCACAGAGTTGCTCCTCTAGACTGAGCAGATTTTTCATCTTTGCCTCTGTGGTCTTGTTTTCTTCCCTTTTCTTGCATTGTTCTCCTCAATCTGAGCTTGAAGTCTTCTGTAGAAAATCTTCTCTTCTTCATCTTGATTCCCCAACTTGGATTGCATTAATCTTAGAGTTTCATTGGATGCCTTCTCCAGTTGGTCTTCTATTCTGAAGAATCTTCTACAGTTGTCCTTGTCTCTGAATTCCATCATCCAAAAAGGTTGGAGATGAATTTTCTTTCCTGTTTGAGGGACCTTCAATACTCTGGGAAGTGCACCAGGCTTGTTCCAGCTAGCTTTGATTTGGCAAATTTTGGAAACAACTTCAGACTTAGCTGTTTTGGTAAAACCAAAATCTTTCTTCAGGCATTTAAACACAGATAGCAGTGTCTGATAGTCTTCTCCCAGAATTCTATGTAGAGGCCAAACCTGTTCTCTCCCACCCTTGTAGACAAACACCAATCTCTCTGGTAGTTTGTAAGAAGCTGCTATTCCTCTCACTTCAACTAGGTCATCAAGATTGATATATAAGTCAGACTCCTCCCTGATATCAGCAATGTAGATGAAGTCTTCTGGGTTGGTAGGAGGTTTTTCAACTTGTGGTCTCCTTACTAGAATTGGCTTAGCCTTGGTAGCCCTTTGCTTAGATTTCTTCTTTGGATCCATCTCAAAGAGGAATTTTGGAAAGTTGGCCTCATCAAACTCAATTGGCTCTTCCTTTGGCTCAATTGGCTGATCATGGAAATTAACAGGATGTTTAGGATCAAAGGCTAACTTTACCCCTAGAGCTGGATCAGGAATTGTTGGAGGTGCAGTTGGTACAGAAGAGTCTGATGCAATACTCTGAGAGTCATCATTCTCAAAGGCTATATTTCTCCTAGCTCTTGCCTTTGGTTGCCTTGTGCTCTTCTTTGCACTCCTTTCCTCTCTGGCTTTTTCTTCTTGCTGTCTTTCTTCTTCATCAAGAGATTGAGCAACTGCAAGTGCTTGCATTGCTGCTCTTTCTGACTCTTCAGCCTTAGCTTCAGAAAAGTTTGGGTGACCAGCCCAAACACAGATTTCTTGTCCATTCCTGTAGACAATTGCCCTTTGCTTCCTTACATCATAATCATTGCTTTCCTTGCATTTAGTGATAAGTAATCCAAGAAGCTTGAGCTCATCTGGATAAGGTGCAGGATAGAAAGTCCTTGCTATATTTTTGCCCTTTGGTTTAGCAGGGGACTTGGGAGATAAGCTTCTTTGCAATGTAGCTTGTTCCACATCCCTAATGCATGAAGTTTGTCCTTTCTCCTTCCTTGATCCTTGAGTGACTCCATGTAGAAGGGGCTCTACCTTATATGAAGAATTGGTCTGTGGCTCCCATTCCGTTGATGCTAAAACCATGGCATCCGTTGATGGCTCTGTAGAAGAAGCTTGATCCGTTGATGGATTTGAACTCTTTGCAGTATCAGCTATCTTCTTGATTCTTTCTTCTATCCTGGACCAGTGGTCTTTAATTTGTTCAGCAAGCTGTAGCTTCATAGATGCTTGCTGAATCAGGTCAATGCTGTCCAGTTTAGCTTTTCCTGACTCCCCCATTGCTAGTGGCTCATGTGGTAGGGAAATGGCTGGAACCATAACCTTTGTGATTTGAATGTCTAGCTCCTTAGATTTCTCCCCCTTTTTGTTATCATCAAGAGAGATGACTGGGAGTCCTTGAGCTGCCACTAGCTGGGCCAAGAGTTGTGTCTGCTTCTCCTGTTCCTTTTGCATCTGAGATAAAGTAGCTTCCACCTTGTCCACTCTAGAAGAGAGAGTCTTCAAGGAGGTAGCCACCTCAGGTTCCTTAGAGAAAAACCTGTTCATCTTGGACACAGTGAGAAGAGGAAGCTTTTCATCTAGCCTCCTTTCATTAGCATCCCTGAGATTGCTAATTGAGTCCTTGATTTCTCTAGCCTCAATCCTTGTCTGCATCATCTGTAGCCTTTGGATTTCCAGTGAATCCATAATAGCCTTGTAGAATTTCTTGTCATTGGCATTTGCAGACTCATGAGCCAGATAGGCCTCATTGTACTGCCTTGTGATTGCAGCATCCAGGGAGATCCTTCCTTGTAAATCCTGAGAAAGCCAGTTTGGTGTAGGAGGCACCACAGAAGTCCCAGTCTGTGAAGTAGTGGCCACCTGATTGTCACCAAAGTTGTCCTCATCATCAGAGAAATCAAACTCACCACTTGCTGCAGCTCCTGGAGATAGATTGGTCAAGGCATCCTTTGCTCTTTGCATTGATGCAGTTGTATGAATTAGTTGTAATGACCTCTCTGCCTCCACATTGCCCTGTTGAGCCAAAACTTGATAGGCTGACACAGGATGAGTAAAGGTCTCAGGATCCAGGGAAATACTATCCAGAGTTTGTTGATAGAGCTCTTGGAAAGTAAGTTCCCTTTCTCCCTCATTGACCTCCATTGACTCAGTAGCAATGGCTGCTTCCTCCCTTATGACTCATGTAGTCCCTTCTCTCTCTCCTCTATTTTCTTGCATCATGGGCTCCCCATGGCTCACACCTCTCACACCCTCACCTTCACCTACTAAGGTGGAACACTCAATCTCTCCTTTTGCCTGGCTGGAAGAAATAGCCAGCCTCTCACTCTCATTCTCTCCTTTTGCCTGGCTGCAAGCCAGCCTCTCAGTTTCACTCCCTCTCAATCCTAGAAGTGTCTCAACTACCACTAGATCATCTGCACTAGTTGTGGAAACAACTTGATTTTCAATTAGAGGTGCAGAGTGAACTATCAACGGTATGGTAGTTTGAACTGTCAACGGTATGGATACCGTTGATGGAGAAACACTTGTCAACGAAAGAGCCTGTTTCGTTGATGAGGTCAAGAAAGCACTTTGAGAAAGTGAAATTACAGTAGAATCTGTGGTGATTGATTTAAGAGATTGTTCCACAGATCCTCTTGTAACTTCAGAAAAGGATGATTGGTGGCCCAACAAATCACTTAACAAGTGATGGTCACCAATGTCAGAGTGGGGCTTCTCCAAGAAAAGAGTTGGAGAATCAGGGATAGATGAATGGATCATATCCACATCTAATGATTGAGTTGGTGAATTTGGTGGAGATAGTTCAAGATTGATATCAAGAGAATGGGACTGTAACCCCAGAGTTATGATAGGGGTTACATCAAATTGAATTTGTGAAACTGGAAGTGTTGCTTCCAGTGTGTGTGCACCCTGTGAAACTTGGGATTTTTGCTTTACTCTTCTTTGGTACTGGGAAATTGTAGACTGTGGGCTTACAGTGTCCCTTGCCCTCTTGGACTGTGCTCTGGGAGAAGAGCTTGTTTCAATAATTACATCCTTTTGGGAGGATGCAATTAGACTTGTGCTTAAATCCATTTTACTCATTGTGCCTTGTTGGGAAGACACAATGGGGCTAGGCTGGGAAACACTTACCTCACCTTCCTTATTCTTGGGGTTTCTTTGACTTTCACCCCTTCCATCACCTCTCACAACTCCAGACTCACTCCCCTTAGGTTGTGTGGTAGTTTTTACAACAGGTGCCTTTTGAGAAGCACCTGAGGTTGGCTTGGAGGATTTCTTTGATTTTGGTTTTGTTGCTGGGGCAGGAGCCTGTTGGGTCACAGCTACAGACTCCATAGCAACTGGGTTGGATGAAACAATGGAAGTAACAGCTATACTAACAGGGATAGCAGTAGTTACCTCAATGATTGGCAGATACACCACTGGAACATCACCATTGTGGTTCAGCCTCAGTATGTCTGTCAATACTCTCTTCTCTTGCACAAAGCACTCAAACCTGGAAGTAGGGTTAGAGATAACTAATGGTGCTGGACTAACATGATTAGCCAGCATCATCAGAAACCTTGCATAATAGATATTTTTCTTCCTATTTGCCTTATCACCCAACTTAGCACCAATTTCATACATAAGTTGGGTGCTAAAGTTGTAATATCTATCATTTAGAAGCGTGGTTAGGAGAATTAACATAGAGTTAGTTAATGCATCAAAATTACTAATCTTTCCAGAAAAGACCTTAATGAATGCATCAGCTAAATAACTGTATTCCCTAACCAAACCTCTCCTAATTATCTTACCCAAGTTATCAGTAGGCAAAGAGTAGTTTATAGAATTTAGCATGGTAGTTATTTCAGTGTTAGTAGGCAAAGCATCACAGTTATTATTAGGAATATGTAAACATGCTTGCAAAACATCAGAATTAACTATGTACTCATTACCTTGAAGATTGAATTGCAGTGTGCAGTTTGTTCCACTATACTCACATGAGGTCCAAATCTCCTCGATTATTTCATTGTAGAGTGGTGTAGAGTGAAACATCGCATAGCTCAACTTACAGTTCCTCATGAAGTCCATCATCTTGAAAAAGATGCTGTTCGGACTCTCCTTAACAACAAATGGAATAGAATTGTTCTTCTCATAGATGAACCCACCAGCAGACATAAGCTTGACTATGGGTGCCATTGTTGAGTGAGGAAAAGCTTCGAGCTGTATTGCTTGTTAGAGAGAAGAAGATAGAAAAACTTTTGGAATTTTTGAGAACAGGTAGAAATGAAATAAAGAAATTAAAATTTCTTAAATACTCCCCCAAAAATTCTCAGAAATTAAGTCCAATAATTAATCTAAATTACCTGATTGGCTTAAAAAGTAACCGTTAGAATTAAATATTACCACGATTTATACTTACAGGGGTGTATGTATAGATCGTGATAAAGAACGTGCAATTTCAACGGTTCAGATTAAAAAGCGCTACATCAACGAATCAGAATTGGGCATTTTAGGTCCCTTCTATTCCGTTGATAAAGCTGCGTTTCGTTGATATAAAAGAGCTATCAACAAAACACCCAGAAAAATGCTAAGGCTATCAACGAAATGGTGCGTTTCGTTGACATAGTAATTTTGACTTAGACAAAATTTCACCTTTTCCTGAGAAAATCAATTCACAGAAAAATTATAGCAAATTCCTGGCTGCATTTTAACTTGCAAAAATCTCAAAATATTTAAGAGAAATTTAGCATACCTAGCTCACTTACTAATCTTGAGAATGTGGATTCATCAAGTGGCTTGGTAAAGATGTCTGCAAGTTGTTGTTCACTTGGAACAAAATGTAACTCCACGGTACCATTCATAACATGTTCTCTAATAAAGTGGTACTTGATGTCAATGTGCTTGGTCCTTGAATGCTGCACTGGATTCTCAGTAATGGCAATGGCACTAGTGTTGTCACAGAAAATAGGAATTTTCTCAACTCTTAATCCATAATCAAGTAGTTGGTTTTTCATCCATAAGATCTGTGCACAACAACTTCCAGCTGTAATATACTCAGCCTCAGCTGTGGAGGTGGAAACTGAGTTTTGTTTCTTGCTGAACCATGATACAAGCTTGTTTCCTAGAAATTGACAGGTTCCAGTTGTGCTTTTCCTGTCAATTTTACATCCTGCATAATCTGCATCTGAATAACCAATTAGTTCAAAACCAGATTCTCTAGGATACCAAATGCCAAGGTTTGGTGTTCCTTTGAGATATCTGAAAATTCTTTTAATAGCAACTAAATGGGATTCCCTAGGATCAGCCTGAAATCTAGCACATAGACATGTAGCAAACATAATATCAGGTCTACTAGCTGTTAAATATAAAAGTGAGCCAACCATGCCTCTGTAACTTGAAATGTCCACAGATTTTTCCTTAGTATTCAATTCAAGTTTGGTGGCAGTAGGCATGGGTGTTTTGGCAGGAGAGCATTCCATTAAGTTAAACCTCTTTAACAAATCATTAATGTACTTGGTTTGACTAATGAAAATGCCTTCATTAACTTGCTTTACTTGAAGACCAAGAAAATAAGTTAATTCTCCCATCATGCTCATTTCATACTTACTTTGCATAAGCTTGGCAAACTTTTGACAAAGTTTTTCATCTGTAGACCCAAAAATTATGTCATCTACATAAATTTGAACAAGTATTGTAGAGCCATTCACATTCCTATGAAAAAGAGTTTTATCTACAGTACCTTTAGTGAAGTGATTCTCAAGAAGGAACTGTGACAATGTGTCATACCAGGCTCTAGGTGCTTGTTTCAAACCATAGAGTGCTTTGAGGAGAAAGTACACATACTCTGGAAAATCATCATCTTCAAAGTCAGGAGGTTGACTCACATACACCTCCTCTTCCAGTTCCCCATTCAGAAAAGCACTCTTCACATCCATTTGAAAGACCTTGAAATTGGCATGGGCTGCATAGGCTAGGAAAATCCTTATTGCTTCTAGTCTTGCAACAGGAGCAAAGGTTTCATCAAAGTCAATTCCCTCTTCCTGTGAGTAGCCTTTTGCAACCAATCGAGCTTTGTTCCTTGTGACTATGCCATTTTCATCCATCTTGTTTCTGAACACCCATTTTGTGCCTATTACACTCATGTCTTTAGGCTTGGGCACCAGCTTCCAAACATTGTTCCTCTCGAATTGGTTTAGCTCCTCTTGCATAGCCAAAACCCAATCTGGATCTAGAAGTGCATCCTCAACTTTCTTTGGCTCTTCTTGAGACAGAAAGCTACTATATAGACATTCCTCTTGAGTTGCTCTTCTAGTTTGAACTTTTGAAGAAACATCACCTATAATAAGTTCAAAGGGATGATCTTTAGTCCATTTTCTTGAGGGAGGTAGATTTGCTCTTGAAGAAGTAGCTTCATGATCATGATTGCCTTGATTAGATATTTGTCCTTGAGAAACTCCCCCTGAGTTTGTTGTCCCTAATTGATCACTCCTGGAAGCATTTCTGTGACTGTCAACGGAATGTCCATTTTGACTGTCAACGAAACGCTCATTCTGACTGTCAACGGAATGTCCATTTGGTCTACTAGCAGCTATTCTTTTTAATCTTAATGCAGCAATTTCATCTTCACTGCTGCTTTCATCTGTGCTAGATACAACAACTTTGGACTGTTTCTCAATAGTCTTATCATGATCCATTTGTTCTCCTTCCTCATTCTCAAAAGAGAGACTTTCATGGAAACCTTCATCACAGAGACCCTGAATTTTTAGATCATCAAAAACAACATGTACAGATTCCATAACAATGTTGGTTCTGAGATTGTAGACTCTGTAGGCTTTCCCTGCTGCATAACCCACAAATATTGCTTCATCTGCCTTTGCTTCAAATTTCCCCAAGTGCTCAGCTTGATTTCTCAGAACAAAACACTTGCAACCAAAGACATGAAGAAAATCCAATAGTGGTTTCTTTCTTTTGAGTAGTTGATAAGGTGTCATTCCCTTGGCCTGATTAATCAAAGAAATATTTTGAGTGAAGCAAGCTGTGTTGACTGCCTCAGCCCAAAAATAAGTAGGTAACTTTGATTCATCTAGCATTGTCCTTGCAGCTTCAATAAGTGTTCTGTTTTTCCTTTCAACTACACCATTTTGCTCTGGTGTCCTTGCTGCTGAAAACTCATGCAATATACCATTTTCTTCACAGAACACTTTCATGCTTGAATTCTTGAATTCTGTCCCATTGTCACTCCTAATTCTTCTCACTTTGAAATCAGGATGATTGCTTACCATCTTGATGTGATTGATAATGATTTCACTTGCCTCATCTTTGGAGTGCAAAAAGAAAGTCCATGTAAATCTAGAAAAATCATCAACAATCACAAGACAGTACTTCTTCTTTGAAATTGACATGACATTTACAGGGCCAAATAAATCCATGTGGAGCAACTCAAGTTGTTGAACAATTGATGACTCTGTCTTGCTTTTGAATGATGCCTTCTTTTGTTTCCCTTTTTGACAGGCATCACACAAACCATCCTTGGAGAATTCTACCTGTGGAATTCCTCTAGCAAGATCTTTCCTTACCAAATCATTCATGACTTTGAAATTCAGATGAGATAATTTCTTGTGCCACAACCAACTTTCATCCTTGCTTGCCTTGCTGAAAAGACATGTGATGGTGTCTGGACTTGTGCTGCTAAAGTCAGCAATGTACACGTTCCCTCTTCTGAATCCAGTCATGACCACATTGTTGTTTCCTACCTTAGAAACAACACAGGCTTCTTTTGAAAAAGTAACTAAAAATCCTTTGTCACAAAATTGGCTGATACTAAGCAGGTTGTGCTTAAGACCATCCACCAATGCAACCTCATCAATGATGACATTCTCTTTTGAAATCAAGCCATATCCCTTTGTGTAGCCTTTGCTGTCATCTCCAAAAGCAATACAAGGGCCAGCTTTTTCCTGAAACTCTGTGAGCAGGGTGGAATCACCAGTCATGTGTCTTGAACAACCACTATCCAAGTACCAAAGATTCCTTTTGTCTCCCTGCACACAACAAACCAAATCAAGTTGATTTTGGTACCCAAGTTTCCTTGGGTCCTGTCTTGTTAGCCTTTGATTTCCCTCTCAGATCATTTTTCACTTGTGTTGATCTTTGAGGGTTGCTCACAGTTTCATTCTCAGCATGCATAGATGGAGGAACAAACATGTTATTCCATGGCATTTGTGGCATGTTAAACATATTCATGTAAGGGTTAGGCACAAATGACATACCAGCATATGGATTTTGATACTGTGCATATGGAGCAAACATGTTAGGCATAACAGGCATTACAGGTATAGAATCATTCAATGTAGACTTAGGCATTTTCACATTAGCAGGTTTCTTAACAGACTTGCAATTAGCAGATAGATGATTAACACTACCACAATTAACACATGTCTTTCTAGGTGCATATTTATCAGGTGTGTAATTGTTGTGCTTGTTAATCCCTACTTTTCCGTTTCTGTTATTCTTTTTGTTACCTTTAGTCTCAACTTGAACTTTCTCTAACTTGTCTTTCAATTGCTTGTTAGACAAGTAACCTACATTAGCTCTTTCAACAGGCTTCTCAACTTTCTTTGATTTACTAGACTCACCTTGAACAAAGTTCTTGGTGACAGGACCATACTTTTCATTAAGTCTAGTGAGTTCTACTTTCTTTTTCTCTGTCAACGAAACAACATGATCGGTTGATGGTTCATCTGTCAACGAAACATTGCATTCCGTTGACGTATCAACCTTCAACAAATGATCATTGTTGTTTGTTGACTCTGATTCTGATTCTAAGGTTTCAACAGCATACCCTAGTTTCTCCTTGTTCTTTTTCCATGATTGCTCACAGAAAGATTCCACACCTTGAACATTAATGATGTTGCTAGCAACATTCCTGGAATCTTTCCATTTTGCAATCACACTCTGTTCTATCTCTAGTTGTGTTTTAAGAATTTCTTCCCTCTTCAATACTTTCTCAAGTTCCAGCTTAGCATCCCTACTAACACATCTCATTTTCTCAAACTCAATGAGCTGTGCTTCTAACATGGCATTTCTATCACTTAAGAGCAGATTTGATTCTTTAATCCTTGAATTCTCCTTGGTAAGTGATTTAAGAGTAACACGCAAATTATATAGTATAGTAGACATTTCATTTACTGCACTATCGCATTCCTCTTTAGAAAGCTCAGAAAGATTAGTAATTGTTACCTGGTTGCTTGAGGAGCTTGCTTCCTGCTCATGATTGTTAGCCATAAGAGCCAAGTTGACATACTCAACATCATCATCAGAATCTTCACCATTACCAGCCCAATCATACTCCTGAGACATGAAAGCCTTTTCTTTTTGCTTGAGAAGTTCAAAGTATTTCTTTTTATAATCAACAGGCTCAAATTTCCTGTTGCCCTTCTCAATCTTGGGCTTTCTGCAGTCTCCAGCAAAGTGACCAAGCATTCCACAATTGAAACATTTAGATTTAGACTTTTCAATCCAGTTACTTTTGTTAGGTTGAAAGTCTCTCCTTGGTGGCCTTGCTTCTGAGTTTCTCTTGAACTTGAACTTAGAGAATTTTCTTGACAGAAAAGCAATGTGTTCATCAATCTCATCTAAGTCATCCAAGTTGGCTGGTTCTGATTCTTCTTCCTCTGTCATCTTGCCTTTTCCCTTGCTAACATCACTTCTACAACTAGCTCGACTAGTTGTGGCTTTTGCAGCTTCCTCATTGTCATCTTCCAGTTGGTTCACAGATGCAATCAATGCAATAGATCCACCCTTCTTCTGTACCTTCTCAATTTCTTCATCTTGCTCCATTTCCAACTCATATGTCTTTAATGTTCCATACAGCCTTTCAAGAGTGTAATCTTTGTACTCTTGAGTGTTTCTTAGAAAAACAGTCATAGGCTTCCATTCTTTTGGAAGAGCTCTTAGAAATTTAAGGTTTGAATCCTTAGTTTGGTAGATTCTCCCATACAACTTTAATCCATTCAGAAGCTTTTGAAACCTACTAAACGTGTCATTTAGGGTTTCACCAGCTTTAAAGTGAAAGTGCTCATATTGTTGTATAAGGAGTTGCATTTTGTTCTCCCTTACTTGCTCAGTTCCTTCACATAGTGTTCTGACAGTGTCCCATACTTCTTTGGAGGTTGTACAGTTTATGACATTGTCAAACATCTCTTGCTCCAAACCATTAAACAGAATGTTCATGGTTCTTTTATCTTTATGGACTTCTGCAACATCTTCAATAGTCCATTCTGAGACAAGTTTTGGAATATCCACATCAGGAGCATCATCTGGCAGTCCAACTCTAGATGCAAACTTCATGGGAACGTGTGGACCTTTCTCAATGCAGTCTACATACCTCTCGTCCATAGACATGAGATGTAAATGCATCTTTACTTTCCAGTGAAAGTAATTGTCCTTATCAAGATCTGGTATCTTCACACCTGCATCCTTCTTCACCATGGTTCCTGTTTTGGTCTTGATCTTTAAACTTCTTGTATGTTAGAAGCTTGCTCTGATACCAATTGTTAATCCCAAATGACCTAACAGAATTGTAGAAGGGGGGGTTGAATACAATTCTTGATATTTTCTTGAACTTAAAACACTTATAAATAAAACTGAACTGAATAA
The DNA here is from genome assembly GCA_030848705.1 of Heracleum sosnowskyi. NCBI lineage: Eukaryota > Viridiplantae > Streptophyta > Magnoliopsida > Apiales > Apiaceae > Heracleum > Heracleum sosnowskyi. The sequence goes on from CM061240.1 coordinate 71,024,562, forward strand.
GTAAAAACACAAGATATAAATAATTCAGTTGGATTGTTTGATGATCCAACTGAAGTGTTTTTATTTCGGAAATAATCTGTGATACAAAATGTACACAGCTGCTCAGTTACTAGATTTGTAGAGAAGAAATGCTCTCAACAATAGCTAATACAATCTATTTGTTTTTCTTCTCCTGTCTATTTTAACTGCTACACTTGGTTATATATTCCCAAGTTTACAAAGCTATTTTAGGCTACACTAAAGTACATAAAAGGTAACCGCCAATAGTTTGCTTTTCATCCCTTTGTCCAGTGGTCCTTGGAGATCCTTGCTTTTGTCTTCATGCTTATTATGATCACTCCCAAGAGCCCAATTGGAAACTGGGATGTTTCCTTATTCCCCATGTCCATTTTAATGGTTTCCAATGCAAAGTACACTTCCACATCACCTTTAGATCTGTTCAGTAAACTGTCACTATCACTTTGTCAACTATTCAGAAAAGCAATAATGATTCGTTGATAGCAGGGAGATGTGTTTCGTTGATAGCTTTATTCTCCATTTCGTTGATGAGTAAACTTCATTTCGTTGATGAGTAAACTTCATTCCGTTGATGGTGTATCCTTGTTCCGTTGATAGAGTAATCTTCATACCGTTGACATGTCTTCACTTAGGCAAAATTACAAGGCATGATATACTTACAATTAACCAACCTATGTTGCCTATCTAGTACTTAGTCAACATGACTTAGGAAACCTATCTAATACATACATCAAATGCATATCAAACTGTGAAGTATTGTACAGTGCAATTGCTACAACACTCATTCCGTTGATGAGCTTCCTGTCAACGAAACACTGCAAAGCATGCCATTCCGTTGACAGTTACAAAATGACTTAATACAAAATCTACTAAGTGTTTTTATAATTATCATCAAGAACAACATATTCCTAACAAGCCACACTTTTCTTTGTTGTCAAAATGTAGAGAAGAGACTCGTGAAGGATTAGCGATATGCCAGATAATAATATTTTCAACTGTGGTGGAGAAAACTTCAAAGTTGACATTCACTGATCCAAGCAGCCTCATTAAAAGTTATCTGCAAACTGTATCTGACTTAGAGAAACAGGGTTTTGAAGTTGAGCCAGTTCGAGCACGCTTATTGGTGTTGTTGGCTAAGAAAGAAAAGAAACAAAAGCTTGAAGAAGAGTAAAGAAAGATCGAAGATGAGATAGCAAGAGAAAGATGAACTAGGCAAAGTGATTATCCGAATTAACCAGAGAATTAAAAAGCTAGCAGAAAAGCTCAATGAGGCTGAATCGTGTAAGGTGATGAAAGAGGATGAGATTTCAGCACTGCAATCAAAACAAGAAGGTATTTCTGAAAATGTTCACAGCTTCCAACATGAGTTTGAAAGTATGGCCGCTGGTTGTCCATTGTGAAAGGTAATGTTCGGCAAAGTCTTTTAGTTTGCAACATTTAGGGTGCGTTCACTTCACATAAATGGAATGACGTGGGAATGGGAATGGAATGGGAGAGGAATAATGAAAGAATGGAATAAGCATTTCATTCACTTGTTTGTTTAAATACCATTAATGAAAAATATATATAAATTTTATGAAAGTTATTTTTTAAATTTAATCAATATCTCGTAGAATTTTATTGAAAAAATATTAGTTGAAAAAAAATTTCACCGAAACATTTATCTCGAAAAAAACTCCCAGAATTGTTTTTCCAAAGAACTTTCCCAAGAATATTTTTCTCGAAGAAACTTTTCCGGCAAAAGTTTTTTTGAAAACATTTCACTGAAAAAAATTCTCGGAAAAATTTTCCCGAAAACATTTTTCTCGAAAAAAAAATTCTGTAAAAAAACTTTTCCGACAACGTTTTTCTTCTAAAAAGTTTCTCAAAAAAAAACAATTCCTAGGACATTTTTCTCGAAAAAAAATTAACGGAAAAATTTTTTCAAAACATTTTTCTCGAAAAAACGTTTCCGACAATTTTTCTTAAAAACACATTTCCGCAAAAAAAAAATTCTCGAAAAATTTTCCCGTAAATTTTTTTTCCCAAGAACTTTTTCTCAAAAAAATTATCCGACAACATTTTTCTCGAAAAAAATTTAATGGAAAAAATATCCCGTAAATAAATTCCGACAACAATTTTCTTGAATAAAATTTCCCGTAAAAAAATTTCTCGAAAAAATTCAAGGGAAAAAATGTCTCAAAAAAAAATCTAGAAAAATTTCACCGATAACATTTTTCTCGAAACAAATTGTTGCCCAGTAATTAACAATTGTAGAAGGGGGTTGAATACAATTGTATAAGATTCTCGACTTAATAAACACAAATATGAAAATAATAACAGCTTTATTAATTCTGGTATAAAACTGTTACAAAACTCTCTCAATTAATGCTGATGTTCTTGAAACCTGCTAGGTTACAATAATACTTGTGTATGCGATTGTAATATGCAAAACCTAAACTAAGTTTATATAGCACACAGATACTCTATCAATTACAAGATATGTTTAAATCAATTACAAACTATATTGATACATATCCTAACCGACAACTGCATTCCTATAAACTAGGAACCGACAATTCAACCTTCCTTATTTTTCTGGACTCGATAGTTATCTTGAAGTAGTACTGATCAACTTCCAGTCCTGACGATAATCCTGATCTCAGTCCTGATAGCAATCCTGATACTGACGATGTGAAATCCTGATAACATCAGTATCACAATCCTGACCAGTAGTCCAGATACTGATGATCATTGAATCCTGATCTAACACAAATACTAAAAAAAAATCCGGAAAAATTTTTCTCGAAAAAACATTCCCGAGAAAACTTTAGTTTCCTGGAAAAAAAAATTCACAAAATAAAATTTTAGAAAAAAAAATTTCAACAATTATGATGGAATGACTTTATCCCACATGTTTTGGATGGAATGAAATTCAACATTTCTGGTGGAATGAAATAAGTATAGGAATGATTAATTTCATTCCTTTGTCTAAAGTGAACAACCTGAATTTTCATTTCCGCGGGAATGTTCATTCCATCCCAAAAAAATTCATTCCATTCCAAAAAAGTGAACGGAGCCTTAGAGTAGGGCCCAGAACTCTAGCTAGATGCTTGGTTGTGTGTACTTATCAACTAAGTGGATATACCATAGTTGAGCTCAAGTTTTGCCGCTTAGAATGTATGCCGCAAGTGCAAAATTTTACTGGGGAACTTGGCACTTCTGTTATTCCAATGCATAATTATTAACATTAATACTTAATAGCTTATATCCTGGGTAATGCACGAGTATCTTTTAATTTTTTTATGTAATAACTTTATATATCATGTTTTTATACTTGTGTTAATCACAATTTAACATTAGCTTAACTAATGACATATATAGTTTAAAACTAAATTTTTTTTTTTTTTTAATTTGATATGTTTTTAATGGGATTCGAACACGAGTTCTTTAGTTGAGGAGCTTAAAAATTCTTAAGTTTGATATGTTATTGACAGGATTCGAACCTGAATTCTTTAGTTGAGGATTTTAAAAAGAGAATATTCTTTAGTATAAGATCTAACGGTTCTTATTTATTTATTAAAGATCTAACAGTCAGTATTCTGTTGATGGTTGAACCAAACTACCAACAATTATATCCATGTTTGCTTATTATAGTAGACTAGCTTTAAACATGTGGAATGCACGGGATACTTTATAAATAATATTTATTATTTTATTTATATTATATTAACTTACTTTTTAATTTTCATTTTAGCAAAAATTATAAAATAATGCTTGCAAATGCACATGATACTTTATAAATATTATTTACAGAAGTTCTTTTTATATTAGATTAAATTACAAAATCATCAATATCCACAAACCATATTCACTTTTTTACGTACAATTTAACAATATTCTTAATTTTTATTTAATATAATTATTAATAAAATTTATGAAAAGACATATGTATCATTGACGACCAAACCATCTTAACTCTCTTATTCTAATTATATATAGGATATATTAGCAAAAATTATAAAATAATGCTTGCAAATGCACATGATACTTTATAAATATTATTTATAGAAGTTCTTTTTATATTAGATTAAATTACAAAATCATCTATATCCACAAACCATATTCACTTTTTTACGTACAATTTAACAATATTCTTAATTTTTATTTAATATAATTATTAATAAAATTTATGAAAAGACATATGTATCCTTGACGACCAAACCATCTTAACTCTTGTTAATCCCAAATGACCTAACAGAATTGTAGAGGGGGGGGGGGGGGTTGAATACAATTCTAGATATTTTAGATTTAAAACAACTTTTCGAAATAATACTGAACTTATAAAATAAAAACACAAGCACTTAAATAATTTCAGTTGGATTGTTTGATGATCCAACTGAAGTGTTTTTATTGCGGAAATAATCTGTGATACAAAATGTACACAACTGCTCAGTTACAAGAATGTAGAGAAGTATGCTCTCAAAGATAGCTAATACAATCTGTTTGTTTTTCTTCTCTTACTCTTATTTTAACTGCTACACTTGGTTATATATATTCCCAAGTTTACAATGCTATTTTTGGCTACTCTAAAGTACACTAAAGATAACCGCCAGTAGCTTTCTTTTCATCCCTTTTGTCCAATGGTCCTTGGAGATCTTTGTCTTCTGTCTTCGGTCTTATAGTGATCCCACTCAAAACCAGATTGGAAATTGGAATGTTTCCTTATTCCCTATGTCCATTTTGATGGCTTCCAATGCAAAGTACACTTACAAATCTCCCTTTTGATCTGTCAGAGAACGGTCACTATCACTTTGTCAACTATTCAGAAAAGCAATAATGATTCGTTGATAGCAGGGAAATGTGTTTCGTTGATAGCTTTATTCTTCATTCCGTTGATGGTGTATTCCTCGTTTCGTTGATAGAGTAATCTTCATTCCGTTGACATGTCTTCACTTAGGCAAAATTACATGGCTTAACGTATTTACAATTCACCAGCCTATTTTGCTTATCTAGTACTAAGTCAACATGACTTAGAAAACCTATCTAATACATACAACAAAATGCATATCAAACTGTGAAGTATTGTACAGTGCAATTGCTACATCACTCATTTCGTTGATGAGCTTCCTATCAACGAAACACTGCAAAGCATGCCATTCCGTTGAAATACAATTTTATAACATTTTTTTAAAATACAATTTTATAACATTTTGCGCGAGTTTTTCTCAAATATGGTTAGAAATATTTATTTAAGGCACTTGCGAAAATAAATTATCTACCTTACCAAGTAGATTACAAAAAGAGACCAAAATAGAGTATAACATATTGAGTGTTTGCACAGATTAATAAAAAACTTCATAATATAATCTAAATAGATGTCTATCATAGTGGTAAGGAATGTTACTTTTAATTTAGAGATTAAGGGTTCAATTCCCATCAGAAACAATTTTTTTGTACTAAAATAGAGTATAACATATTGAGTATTTGTGCATATTAATAAAAAGTTACAAAATACAATTAAAATAGATGTCTAAAATAGTGGTAAGGTATGTTACTTCTAATTTAGAGGTCAAGGGTTTAATTTTCATCAGAAACAATTTTTTTGTTGTGCTATTATATAGGGGTAATTTAGTAATTTTATGATGAATAAATTGTCTCACGAACCCCCCGTGCAAGGCACGGGATCGCTCTAACCGACAGAACTTGATGTTATTTTGTGACGATATTTTCTAGTTCACGTCAGTTTAATTTTGTGAGGATAAGTATTCTTCAGTTTGTTGTGGTGATCCTGCCACCGGTTTGAACTTGTTGGTGACACTATGTGACATGGTTGAGAAGATTTGCAAGGAAGATCGGTTTGGTATTAGTCCGAAGAAGATTTTGTTCTTAGTTGAATGTATTTGATGATTAGTTTTATAAGCTAATTAATAATCAGATATGAATTAGTTAAAGGTGTCAAATAAATGCTCCATTTTGAAAGTACCAATACTCTCTGGGCTCCATAATTCTCTATAAGCGGCCGGAGTAGTATACATGTCCTTAATGCATGAGGTGGCGGGATTGAGATGCACACAAATTCGTATTCGAAAAAAACTGTTCGAACTGGTTAAAAAAATCGGAAAAATCTGATTAAAAAAAAGTCCACCTCAATTGGATCCAGCCCGCAGGCTTAAACGAATCGCATATTTTTCACAAAACCCAGATCCGGTTCGAGCCGAATAAACCCAAATAATATCTCGATTTGGACGTAGTCTTGATCAGGATAAAAGTCCAATCCAAAAAGCTAGAATTTTCAATTAAATATCAGATAAAAGCTTAATTTTTTTAATTAAATCCGAAAAAATAAAAAAAAAAGTAAAGTTAAAGTTAAAGTTATCAATATCTAAAATAATTTGTAAAAAATCCGATTTGGCCCCTCCTGACCCGACCCTATCTACATGTATAAATATTTTAGAGAAAATTTGTCTCGATTTAAAAAAGCCCGGCCCTATCGGTTATCGAAAAATCCGACCTGAATCCGGATTACGTATCTCTATTCAGGGTAACAACTATAGAGGTGCTTATATTATTACTTATATTATCTTATATGTATGAATATAGTTGAGACAAAATGATTACTATTTTGTATTATTTTATATTATTGGATGCTCGGACTAAAAAGTGATATTATGTGACTAAAAATGTATTTGTACTTTGTCTTAAAATTGTGAATACAAAGGAAGAAGCATAATTAAATTTAATTAAAGAGATACGAGTCTATTGGATATACTTTATACCAATAACCATTTTTATCAATAATTACACAAATGAAATTATCATGAAAGAATCTTGAATAAAAACTAAAGTGTAAAATAATATTTGTGAAAGATATTACCACACTAATGGGTTCTATACCACAACAAAAAAGCCCAAGTAGCTCAATGGTTAAATTGGTGACTTGAAATTCTTAGTAATTAGTATTGAAGTGTCTTAGGTTCGATTCCCATCAAGATCAAAATTTTCTTACATTTTTATAACATTTGACTTTGGAGGGGCGGTTATGTAATTTCAAGTGTTGAATAAAATGGTTCACAAAGTGCTTGTTGCAGTATAAGATATATAATAGATTAGGCCTTGTAATTTTGCCTAAGTGAAGACATGTCAACGGTATGGAGTTTACTCATCAACGAAACGAGGGAAACACCATCAACGGAATGAAGAATAAAGCTATCAACGAAACACATCTCCCTGCTATCAACGAATCATTATTGCTTTTCTGAATAGTTGACAAAGTGATAGTGACAGTTTACTGAACAGATCTAAAGGTGATGTGGAAGTGTACTTTGCATTGGAAACCATTAAAATGGACATGGGGAATAAGGAAACATCCCAGTTTCCAATTGGGTCTTGGGAGTGATCATAATAAGCATGAAGACAAAAGCAAGGATCTCCAAGGACCACTGGACAAAGGGATGAAAAGCAAACTATTGGCGGTTACTCATTGTACTTTTAGTGTAGCCAAAAATAGGGTTGTAAACTTGGGGATATATAACCAAGTGTAGCAGTTACTTTAATGACAGAGAAGAAAAACAAATAGTTTGTATTAGCTATCTTTGAGAGCAGTCTTCTCTACAACCTTGTAACTGAGCAGCTGTGTACTTTTGTATCACAGATTATTTCCGCAATAAAAATCACTTTAGTTGGATCATCAAACAATCCAACTGAAATTATTAATGTGCTTGTGATTTTTACTTTAAGTTCAGTTTTATTTGTAAGTTGTTTTTAAGTTCAAGAAATATCAAAATTGTATTCAACCCCCCCCCCCCTTCTACAATTCTGTTAGGTCATTTGGGATTAACAATTGGTATCAGAGCAAGCTTCTAACATACAAGAAGTTTAAAGATCAAGACCAAAAACAGAAACCATGGTAAAGAAGGATGCAGGTGTGAAGATACCAGTTCTTGATAAGGACAATTACTTTCACTGGAAAGTAAAGATGCATTTACATCTCATGTCTATGGATGAGAGGTATGTAGACTGCATTGAGAAAGGTCCACACGTTCCCATAAAGCTTGATTCTAGACTTGGACTGCCAGATGATGCTCCTGATGTAGAGATTCCAAAACCTGTCTCAGAATGGACTGTTGAATATGTTGCAGAAGTCCATAAAGACAAAAGAACCATGAACATTCTGTTTAATGGTTTGGAGCAAGAGATGTTTGACAATGTCATAAACTATACAACCTCCAAAGAAGTATGGGACACTGTAAGAACTCTCTGTGAAGGAACTGAGCAAGTCAGGGAAAATAAAATGCAACTCCTTATACAACAATATGAGCATTTTCATTTTAAAGCTGGTGAAATCCTAAATGACACGTTTAGTAGGTTTCAGAAGCTTTTGAATGGATTAAAGCTGTATGGGAGGATCTATCAAACCAAGGATTCAAACCTTAAATTTCTTAGAGCTCTTCCAAAAGAATGGAAGCCTATGACTGTTTCTCTCAGAAACACTCAAGAGTACAAAGACTACACTCTTGAAAGGCTTTATGGAACCTTGAAGACATATGAGTTGGAAATGGAGCAAGATGAAGAAATTGAAAAGGTACAGAAGAAGGGTGGATCTATTGCATTGATTGCATCTGTGAACCAACTGGAAGATGACACTGAAGAAGCTACAAAGGCCACAACTAGTCGAGCTAGTTGTAGAAGTGATGTTAGCAAGGGTAAAGGCAAGATGACAGAAGAAGAAGAACCAGAACCAGCCAACTTGGATGACTTAGATGAGATTGATGAACACATTGCTTTTCTGTCAAGAAAATTCTCTAAGTTCAAGTTCAAGAGAAACTCAGAAGCAAGGCCACCAAGGAGAGACTTTCAACCTAACAAAAGTAACTGGATTGAAAAGTCTAAATCTAAATGTTTCAATTGTGGAATGCTTGGTCACTTTGCTGGAGACTGCAGAAAGCCCAAGATTGAGAAGGGCAACAGGAAATTTGAACCTGTTGATTATAAAAAGAAATACTTTGAACTTCTCAAGCAAAAAGAAAAGGCTTTCGTGTCTCAGGAGTATGATTGGGCTGGTAATGGTGAAGATTCTGATGATGATGTTGAATATGTCAACTTGGCTCTTATGGCTAACAATCATGAGCAGGAAGCAAGCTCCTCAAGCAACCAGGTAACAATTACTAATCTTTCTGAGCTTTCTAAAGAGGAATGCGATAGTGCAGTAAATGAAATGTCTACTGTATTATATAATTTACGTGTTACTCTTAAATCACTTACCAAAGAGAATTCAAGAATAAAAGAGACTAATTTGCTCTTAAGTGATAGGAATACAATGTTAGAAGCACAGCTCATTGAATTTGAGAAAATGAGATGTGTTAGTAGGGATGCTAAGAAGGAACTTGAGAACGTGTTACAAAGGGAAGAAATTCTTAAGACACAACTTGAAATAGAACAAAGTGTGATTGCTAAATGGAAAGATGCCAGGAATGTTGCTACCAACATCATTAATGTTCAAGGTATGGAATCTTTCTGTGAACAATCATGGAAAAAGAACAAAGAGAAACTAGGGTATGTTTGTGAAACCTTAGAATCAGAAACAGAGTCAACAAACAACAATGATCATTTGTTGAAGGTTGATATGTCAACGGAATGCAATGTTTCGTTGACAGATGAACCATCAACCGATCAGGGTGTTTCGTTGACAAAGAAAAGAAAAGATGAACTCACTAGACTTAATAATAAGTATGGTCCTGTCACCAAGAACTTTGTTCAAGGTGAGTCTAGTAAATCAAAGAAAGTTGAGAAGCCTGTTGAGAGAGCTAATGTAGGTCACTTGTCCAACAAGCAATTGAAAGATAAGTTAGAGAATGTTCAAGTTGAGGCTAAGGGAAATAAAAAGAATAACAGGAATGACAAAGTAGGAATTAACAAACACAACAATTACACACCTGATAAATATGCTCCTAGAAAGACATGTGTTATTTTTGGGCTGAGGCAGTTAATACAGCTTGCTTCACTCAGAATATTTCTTTGATTAATCAGGCCAAAGGAATGACCCCTTATCAGCTACTCAAAAGAAAGAAGCCACTATTGGATTTTCTTCATGTCTTTGGATGCAAGTGCTTTGTTATGAGAAATCAAGCTAAGCATTTGGGGAAATTTGAAGCAAAGGCAGATGAAGCAATATTTGTGGGATATGCAGCAGGGAAAGCCTACAGAGTCTATTGTAACAGCCCCAAATCCGGGGTCAGGGATTTAGAGTAGTCACGATCCATTTACTCCTTGCCTTACCTGTATTACTCACATCGTGCATAATTCACCTGCTCATGACCCCACAATATTTGTCTCACACACACACACACAGGTTAGAGTCTCAGAAACGACACGATACAACAACTGCGGAATAAATAATTTTTATTACAATACCCAAATGTCTTTAAATCTGTCACTGATACAATTTCTAAGAAATGTTACATTTCCAACTTAGCCTTCTGATGCTCACAATCCTCTCATACCATTCATATCTATACATAAGTTGAATACCAAAAGTTGTAGCCTGATTCGATTGGTTCGTACTACTCTCGGGATCACTGCTAGAAACTGTTTATGAAAACGCCTTGCGGGGTATGTGCCGTCCCATTGACATCCTGCTTCGCTGCTATATAATATATATAAAACAATAGCAAGAGTGAGCGATAGCTCAGCAAGGAAAAGAAAGTATGGCATAATTCTGCCTTTAACTCAACCCAGAATAAAACGGGTATAAAACAATAATTTGTCAAAATATCTCGATACTGAAATTATATCCTTATCGGAATGTATTCCCAAAAACAGTACCATTATTGTACTTCAAATATCATTTTCATAATATTTCTACAAACTTTTGCTATATTATGAACAAAGTTCTAGTATAATATAAAAGATGAGGTTTCAAAGTAAACCAATATAACCTTTCCAAAAATATCTGCTATGTAAGCAGAATATCAACACATAACTTAAAGGATGAAGTTATAAGGTGATTCAGTATAAACAACTCCCTTACCATAACTCATGTTATGTAAGGTATCCACAGAGTCATAACTCATAAAATAAAAGATGAAGTTGCATGAATTTATTGTCACTTCATTTTCAATCTTTTTCGACCCCCTGCCAACATAATTGGTTTTTCATCCCAATACATGTTGCAGGAATATCCAAATTGGATGATGAACTAATACTGGAGTTGCTACCGCGTCCGCTGTGCCTAACCTTGCTATGATCAGTAGCAGGTCGCACCGCTCAAATAGTTTTCTACATGTAGATGGAAGTATCACGACGGCCTGACATTGTCTACCGCCTTACTATGACCTCCCGGCCCATTTGGGGCAATATAAAAGTTGGATGGGCCCACGCAACTTGACCACTTACACCACTCCTAGTTCAGATGAAATCCATGACTCTGAAACGTAAAGATCGTCCTCCTTTCCCCAAGTGTAACACTTGTTGATACGACTCCACTAAGTAGTTATATCTAGGTTGGAAAGGAAGATTCTCCAATATTTCCCAAGCTATGCTTGTTAATGGATATCGACTTGTTCCATGAATTTACCCCTCGATCATTGAGGTGGTAACACAACATTAGACTGGCAGCAATTACATTGCTCCAAAAAAATATCTGTCCCTTGACAGTTTTTGAATTGAGAGTTTAAAAAAAAGAGTAGTAGTCACTTAAATCAGGCTTCCCATATTTTTGATAGTTGAGCGAGCATTTAAATCTTCTTAAAAGACAGATTCAAATGGAAAACAATGTTTTGGGAACCTCTTTTTGATTTGAAAATAATTAATCGTATTTATTAAATAAGTAAACCTCAAATGAATATTTGAAAATAATATTCATTAACTAAGTAATCCTTAAATGAATATTTGAAAATAATATTCATTAACTAAGTAATCCTTAAATGAATATTTGAAAATAATATTCATTAAATAAATAATCCTTAAATGAATATTTGAAAATAATATTCATTAAATAAGTAATCCTTAAATGAATATTTGAAAATAATATTCATTAAATAAGTAATCCTTAAATGAATATTTGAAAATAATATTCATTAAATAAGTAATCCTTAAATGAATATTTGAAAATAATATTCATTAAATAAATAATCCTTAAATGAATATTTGAAAATAATATTCATTAAATAAATAATCCTTAAATGAATATTTGAAAATAATATTCATTAAATCAATAATCCTCAAATGAATATAAATAATAACCCTTAAGTCAATAATCCTCAAATGAATATAAATAATAACCCTTAAGTCAATAATCCTCAAATGAATATAAATAATAACCCTTAAGTCAATAATCCTCAAATGAATATAAATAATAACCCTTAAGTCAATAATCCTCAAATGAATATAAATAATAACCCTTAAGTCAATAATCCTCAAATGAATATAAATAATAACCCTTAAGTCAATAATCCTCAATTAACAGTACCCCATGTCTTTATCGGAAAAATAACCTTTATCATACACAAACTATAATCACTACTGATCTTAAGAAATATCATACGCCCTTAACCTAGGGCCTTTATAAAAACCTGGCTTATAACTGATATCCCATATCTAGCTTATAAGTCAATTACCAAATCATTTCCAAGTAACAACCTTCGAATGAGGTAATATTCAAATAACATTTCTCAAATCATTTCCAGGTAATTAATACTTTCTAGAAATATAATTAACGTTTAATAATAGCAGTCCTCAAAATAATTAGCACACTGCCGCTGGAATCCCTCCGGGTTTCCACGGCTATCTCTATATCTCAAAATACTGACTCCCGGTCTAGAGTCAAAAACAAGAAGTATGCTCTTATCTCCAGAGCTACAAGGTACGCCGGTTTATAACTACTTTATCTCAAAGCTCATATATAAACCAAAATCAAACTCTATTTTATACAATATATAACATGTATCGCAAAACTGTATAACTCCACACATGGCAAAAACAGTAATATATAATCAATACTTCAAAGTATAGATTTAGAAAACTTGCCTCATGCTCAAGAAGTGATAGGGGTTCGCGACGATGCCGGACAATCTAGACAAAGTCAAAGAAAACGTACGATTAATCCCCTGGATAATCCATTTGTACTCAATGCTTAAACACGTAAGCGAAACACAACCAAGGCATTACTAGCTCGTCATAGGCTCATACTAAGTCCATGTTAATCGACAATTACTTAAGTCGTAGGTTTAGTCCGAAATCGATCCTCGAATACAAGTTATACTTAACCATTTACAACATTGGTTTCTAAGTCATGTTCTTAGTGGTTTTCACTTGCGCAACCTCTGCTGTCGCATTTTTATAAAATCGAAAAATAATCTTTTTAATACGAATCTTTTTCGTGAGCCTTCCTAACTGTCTCTAGTATTATCCCTCAAAGTTTCACATTTTAATATGGCTTCTAAGTGGTCCAAATATAGCCTCAAAGTGGCTGACCAGAGAAGGGTTGTTCCTCCGAACGACATTTACTAAAACTCACTTTTCTCCTAAACCGTAAATCGTATAGGCATGATCTTTATACCAAAACAAACCTTTAAACAAGACCTACAGGCTCCTGGTCAGTGTTTCTCAAAAATATTCCAAGAACAGTTCGTAATGCTTGCTCAAAACAACCTTAAATCAAATGGGCATTACGACGGCTATAATCGTAACGTTTTCCATTTCCAAAACACAACCAAATCAATACCAATTAATCTCAAACTCACCATCCACCTTATACACCCTCCACTCAGTCAAATCCTCCATGAATAATCAAAACAAATTCATAACCCATCCTCCAAACTCAACCAACAATTCATATAATTACTTAATCATATATCTTAACCTTATATAAACATCAAAACCACTTCAAAACTCATATAAACAAAAAGGGGCAGGGGTTTTTATACCTTCCTTGGTGCTTCATATACACTAACAATGGTTTATAATCCTTCCTTGAGCTTTGAACAAACTTATCAAGCTTAATCCTTAAGAAACAAAATCAAGAATCATGAAAAGTTACTATTCATCATCACTTTGTAAAATCCATATAAAATCGAAAAACAAGAGTTTGGTTCTAAGATTTTTACCAGACCTTGTACTCTTCATAAGCTTTCTTTTGAGCTATAGATCGCCACATTTAAAGCTTCCTAGCTAGGGTTTTGAGTCCCATCTTCCCGCTGGACAGAAACTGGACAGTTTGGGTTCTCCAACTTGGGGAAGCAATTTGGCTAGGCTACACTCCTTTCTTTGCCATGAAATTTGGAACGAATGTTGCCCATGGAGTGGAGACGCTATGGTTAAAATTTGGTGATTTAAAGATGGATAGAAATGGAGTTATGGATTTTTCTTTCCTTGATGCTCCTGCTGGGCAGAATGGGAGGGGAGCTCCTCTTCCTTCTTCTTTTCTTTGTTTTGGTTAATAATGATAAGAATGCTGATATTTGTGGTATTTTAATGGTCAAAATGGTGAGTCATGGTCCTTGGTGCCTTCTTCTTTCGACACTTGTCGAACATGCACTGGTTCCATTAAAGTAACTTTACTGGTTCGCTTTCCTTTCACATGTATGATCCAAATGTTGCATTCCTCGAATTAATCTTGTTACATGTTACTTCCATGTCTATATTTAATGCTGTAAATGTTGCCTTGTTCTTCTTGAAACGATTCGAAATATTTTCTAAAGGGCGAATAAAACTCTACGCGGTTCTCGCAGTGAATAGTAACTATTCACTATTCACTTCAACAATCGAATCCTTAAATCGACTTTAATAATATAATAAAATTCCAAAATATTAAATCCTCAAATCCTCAATTTTAATATCTCATTTCTTGAATATAATAATATATAATTCGCTGCTCGGTCGAATATTACACCAAAAATAAATTTGGAATTTCTGAATTCCGATCGTCTTTGCATTCACTTATTTACTCCGTAGATCACTAATATGACTTCGGAATATCCACACTACGTCTCGTACATAGGTGGCATGAAAAATTTTCTTAACCCTCAAAATCACTATTCATCCACCAATATCACTATTCACTGCTGCACTTAATCATAATAAGAAAAGTTTTAAATTTTTCCAAAAATTCGGGTTATTACAGTCTCCCCTCCTTAAAAGGATTCCGTCCCGGAATCAACTTAGGAGTAACTGGGGCACTTGCTTCTATCCGTGATTTCCACAGGTTGTTCTTTGTAAGTTAGACCAGGTTGTATATCTTCCTGCTCGTACTCTAGCATATGCTGGGCATCTATAGTATACTGACGTAGCATTGACACATGAACCCCGTTATGACCATTCTACAAGTTTGGGGGGTAAGGCTGGGTCGTAGGCCACCTTCCTGGCGCGTCTTAAATCTCAGATGGCCCAATGAATCTCGGGCTCACTTCCCTTTCCTTTCAAATCTCATTAATTCTTTCCTTGGAGATACCTTTAACATCACGAATCTCTAACCTCATATTCTCTATCTTGTTTGCACAGAAATACACCAGCATAAACTTGTTTGCCATTCATCAACTTGCCATTTAGCTTATCAGTAGCAGTACTATCTCTATACTCGCGGGCTTAGTCCGCATACTTTCTCTATCTGCCATGGTTGTCACTAGCCGTTTGTTGGTGAAATCTTTTGTCTTTCTAGTTTGTTGGACTAACTTGGGTTTTGGGTAAAATCTCATCCTTTAATTCCCGATCATTCGGAATCCATCTCTGTCTCATTTTAATTAAGGGTATCGGCCACCACATTGGCCTTCCCCGGATGGTAGTGTATCTCACAGTCATAATTCTAGGTCAATTCTAGCCATTTCTCCATCTCACGTTATCTACTATCACGGATAACTCAAAGTCCATTCATTACATTCCATAAAAATTTGTGGGTGCATTAGTCAATCCCAAAATAACCTTGCTGAAAACTTGAAGTGTCTATTCCTGGTACGAATCGCAGTCTTGGGTATATCCTCGGATTTAACTTCCAACTGGTGATACCCAGTTCTTAAATAAATTTGGAAATACACAACGTTCTTCCGCTGATCAAACAATCATTTACAAGGGTACCTATTATTTAAAGGTCCTGACAGTGGGCTGCTTGTTGGAGGTAGCCCTGGTTGAAACCTACTGGCTTTCTTTTATTCTGTGTTCACAAACTCCGGAACAAACCTCAATAATTCAGAAAACTTGGCCTCATACTCGGTCACAGTCATGGTTTCTTGTTTTAACTCTTTAACTTTCATTTTCATCCGGGTCTCCATATATCTCCGAAAATTATTCCCCTAAATCAACACACGTTGCACCTCTCCTAAGTCACAATACTAGCTCCCTCTGACTCCATCGTCAGTACTTATCTTACTAACCCAGAGGTAGTGTCCATGGGTACACAACTCCTCCAACATCTCAATTCCACTATAGGGCATCTATCTAACACCGTTGTCATTGGAGTTCACGGCACATCGCTATTTCTTTCACATATATCGATTGACACGCTTTCCATTATCATAATATCCTTGGGAGAATAAACCAATTTCATTGATATGTCACTGACATTCTATTCGTCTTAGGGATTCGCTCCTGACATAGGCGATTTCGTCGCGAATCTAATTCCTATCAGCGAATTTTGACTTATTTGACCTGGTTGGCCTCCCCTTGAAATTCAATACGGATAACAAAATTATGGGGCCTTGAAAAGACAGCTCCCATATCAAGGAAAACGTCACACACTGGTGATCGTAAGGTCATGAGTTTTAAGGTAACCTTATTGGAGGTAAAAGAATTTACCGAGAGATCAACATGATCATAAGAACTCAACGTTGTGTGCCTCGATTGAGACATTACTAAAGGTAATTAGCCTTCTTGTATTTCACAACTTACAAGTGATGGCGTCCCATCAGACTTCTATCACACAGACAGATAGTCCTTGTAGCCCCTATAAGTCTAGGGTTGTTCGTCTCAGTGGAAGTTGAAAAGTATGAAAGCAATTCGAGATCAATTTAATGATTATCGCCATTCGACAATATTTCTCAAAGGAACACCTTGGATTTAAAATGGAACAGATTCCAAAGGTGCGGTTTCCAAAGAAAATACAAAGAAAAGAATAACCAAAAAGATACTGGTACCTAACAAACAAGTGGTGAGGTATCACCATAGGGTCATTCATTATTTGAAGAAAAGTCAAAGCTTAAATAACATCATTTGACAGGGCTTCGAAAACCTGAAAGTAGGCATTGTGACAGCCTCTGGCACAGGTGAAACTGAATATGGTTTAGCACAAGTGTTATAAAATAACTTCGAAGAGGGAATATACCCTTTATCAGAATTCTTTCTTGGAAAGAGGTCAAGATAGATCATAGATTGGGGAAATATCCCACATAATTTGCAAATGGGGAGGGTACTACCAAGGTCTCTACGGATGCCTTTTATGTCGGCTCCTTTGATGGATAATCGTTCAATTCCAAAGCTTTTCTTTTCCACGCACCCTAAGGTGTTCGATACTTACGTCATTGTCGACTTATAATAGTCGCTAAGAATTCAACCATCAACATTTGCAATCGCAGGGAGTTCTATTCGATTAGGCGCAAACATCTCAAGTAAGCGTTCTGTTCTATAAGAAGACTTCGATACCGTTGTCGCCCATAGCAATGACAATTCCACATGTCGACTGGGCGGTACTTAGGAAGATCGTTAGAAACTACAAGCTTAAATCCGGTCTCTATTTCAATCATCTTTATACCCAATATTCCTTCTCCCATATCAATCCCGTGTGCTACATAAGCTTAACACTTTTGGCACAATAGCCTTTTCATTTAAGTCAATCCCGGAATTTCTCAGTCCGTCTTGGTCCTTAAATATATTTCGCCTTTACCGTCTAATCTCAACTTCACCATTTTATCTCTACAATCAATTATAGCAATCAGGGTCTGTCCACCAACCCATATAGCGGTTATCTTACCCAATCCACAGGGTTCGCTCTAGTTTCCACTCTCTTTGGTGACATCCTCTGGTAATCAGAAAGACAAGGTTTGCCAAAATTTGCTGAATTTCTCTCCAAATCTGGGAAATTTGATCAATCTATTTACCTACTAGTAATACTCGGATCTGATTTCCGACCTTTCTGTTCTATCCTTATAATTCCTTCCTGGTTTCCTGAGGGTGGTAAATCTCGTTCTCGATCCCGTCTTAGCGTGCTTGTCTTACCATAACATTTACATGGTACATATACCCAAAATCCTCCTTGAGATAATAAAATCCCTCAATGATGTAATAGACACCATTTCCAGTGGAATCGCTGGTCGTGGGGGTTTGAAATCTCATAGCCCAAAACAATTCCTTCCACTATTCTAGGCAACTAAGTACCCTTAATCGTTCGTAAAAATCTGAACATCTTGGTTCTTACGTATGCCGCCTCCTTATGGGCAACTATAACCGACTACGAGTAACAGGTTTCGTTCAAGTCGAACCAATCCACTGATACTGGCTATACTACCTCTACCTCTTCTACTTTGGAGACTCTACTCCATTTTCTTTGTCATATCTCTTGATGAATCATGAACGATCCTTAAACCCTCGTCTCATCACTTATTTATCCCTTGAAGGTTCGTTCGGTCCTATTGTACGACCTCAAGTAACATACTACATCTTTATCAATCAACACGTCTCTACAAGATTCTTTCCTTGACCCACTATAGGGTCTTCCTCTAGATCCTCCTATGGATCTTCCTTTATCGGGACTCCGTCCATTTCGAGGAACGCATCATCAATTGCCTACTCGAAGGCCTCGGGGTCTGGTATCTCAGAATCCCATCAATCTATAACTTATACGATTCGAGGTGACTAACCATGAAGTCCTAAGTACGGTTTCCCAGAAGAAGTCCCCTCTCGGGCTTCATCTTAAACGGTCAGGGTCATGTCCTCTAACCCGACTACGAACTCAATTTGAGCTCTAGATGTCCTTATCATTATTAAGGGTATTGTAAGACTCAATCTCCTATCGTTTCTGAGGACTGTAACCTAACGCTCTGATACCATTTCTGTAACAGCCCCAAATCCGGGGTCAGGGATTTAGAGTAGTCACGATCCATTTACTCCTTGCCTTACCTGTATTACTCACATCGTGCATAATTCACCTGCTCATGACCCCACAATATTTGTCTCACACACACACACACACAGGTTAGAGTCTCAGAAACGACACGATACAACAACTGCGGAATAAATAATTTTTATTACAATACCCAAATGTCTTTAAATCTGTCACTGATACAATTTCTAAGAAATGTTACATTTCCAACTTAGCCTTCTGATGCTCACAATCCTCTCATACCATTCATATCTATACATAAGTTGAATACCAAAAGTTGTAGCCTGATTCGATTGGTTCGTACTACTCTCGGGATCACTGCTAGAAACTGTTTATGAAAACGCCTTGCGGGGTATGTGCCGTCCCATTGACATCCTGCTTCGCTGCTATATAATATATATAAAACAATAGCAAGAGTGAGCGATAGCTCAGCAAGGAAAAGAAAGTATGGCATAATTCTGCCTTTAACTCAACCCAGAATAAAACGGGTATAAAACAATAATTTGTCAAAATATCTCGATACTGAAATTATATCCTTATCGGAATGTATTCCCAAAAACAGTACCATTATTGTACTTCAAATATCATTTTCATAATATTTCTACAAACTTTTGCTATATTATGAACAAAGTTCTAGTATAATATAAAAGATGAGGTTTCAAAGTAAACCAATATAACCTTTCCAAAAATATCTGCTATGTAAGCAGAATATCAACACATAACTTAAAGGATGAAGTTATAAGGTGATTCAGTATAAACAACTCCCTTACCATAACTCATGTTATGTAAGGTATCCACAGAGTCATAACTCATAAAATAAAAGATGAAGTTGCATGAATTTATTGTCACTTCATTTTCAATCTTTTTCGACCCCCTGCCAACATAATTGGTTTTTCATCCCAATACATGTTGCAGGAATATCCAAATTGGATGATGAACTAATACTGGAGTTGCTACCGCGTCCGCTGTGCCTAACCTTGCTATGATCAGTAGCAGGTCGCACCGCTCAAATAGTTTTCTACATGTAGATGGAAGTATCACGACGGCCTGACATTGTCTACCGCCTTACTATGACCTCCCGGCCCATTTGGGGCAATATAAAAGTTGGATGGGCCCACGCAACTTGACCACTTACACCACTCCTAGTTCAGATGAAATCCATGACTCTGAAACGTAAAGATCGTCCTCCTTTCCCCAAGTGTAACACTTGTTGATACGACTCCACT
The DNA here is from genome assembly GCA_030848705.1 of Heracleum sosnowskyi. Taxonomy (NCBI): domain Eukaryota; kingdom Viridiplantae; phylum Streptophyta; class Magnoliopsida; order Apiales; family Apiaceae; genus Heracleum; species Heracleum sosnowskyi. The sequence goes on from CM061240.1 coordinate 71,044,869, forward strand.
AAGTAGTTATATCTAGGTTGGAAAGGAAGATTCTCCAATATTTCCCAAGCTATGCTTGTTAATGGATATCGACTTGTTCCATGAATTTACCCCTCGATCATTGAGGTGGTAACACAACATTAGACTGGCAGCAATTACATTGCTCCAAAAAAATATCTGTCCCTTGACAGTTTTTGAATTGAGAGTTTAAAAAAAAGAGTAGTAGTCACTTAAATCAGGCTTCCCATATTTTTGATAGTTGAGCGAGCATTTAAATCTTCTTAAAAGACAGATTCAAATGGAAAACAATGTTTTGGGAACCTCTTTTTGATTTGAAAATAATTAATCATATTTATTAAATAAGTAAACCTCAAATGAATATTTGAAAATAATATTCATTAACTAAGTAATCCTTAAATGAATATTTGAAAATAATATTCATTAACTAAGTAATCCTTAAATGAATATTTGAAAATAATATTCATTAAATAAATAATCCTTAAATGAATATTTGAAAATAATATTCATTAAATAAGTAATCCTTAAATGAATATTTGAAAATAATATTCATTAAATAAGTAATCCTTAAATGAATATTTGAAAATAATATTCATTAAATAAGTAATCCTTAAATGAATATTTGAAAATAATATTCATTAAATAAATAATCCTTAAATGAATATTTGAAAATAATATTCATTAAATAAATAATCCTTAAATGAATATTTGAAAATAATATTCATTAAATCAATAATCCTCAAATGAATATAAATAATAACCCTTAAGTCAATAATCCTCAAATGAATATAAATAATAACCCTTAAGTCAATAATCCAAATGAATATAAATAATAACCCTTAAGTCAATAATCCTCAAATGAATATAAATAATAACCCTTAAGTCAATAATCCTCAAATGAATATAAATAATAACCCTTAAGTCAATAATCCTCAAATGAATATAAATAATAACCCTTAAGTCAATAATCCTCAATTAACAGTACCCCATGTCTTTATCGGAAAAATAACCTTTATCATACACAAACTATAATCACTACTGATCTTAAGAAATATCATACGCCCTTAACCTAGGGCCTTTATAAAAACCTGGCTTATAACTGATATCCCATATCTAGCTTATAAGCCAATTACCAAATCATTTCCAAGTAACAACCTTCGAATGAGGTAATATTCAAATAACATTTCTCAAATCATTTCCAGGTAATTAATACTTTCTAGAAATATAATTAACGTTTAATAATAGCAGTCCTCAAAATAATTAGCACACTGCCGCTGGAATCCCTCCGGGTTTCCACGGCTATCTCTATATCTCAAAATACTGACTCCCGGTCTAGAGTCAAAAACAAGAAGTATGCTCTTATCTCCAGAGCTACAAGGTACGCCGGTTTATAACTACTTTATCTCAAAGCTCATATATAAACCAAAATCAAACTCTATTTTATACAATATATAACATGTATCGCAAAACTGTATAACTCCACACATGGCAAAAACAGTAATATATAATCAATACTTCAAAGTATAGATTTAGAAAACTTGCCTCATGCTCAAGAAGTGATAGGGGTTCGCGACGATGCCGGACAATCTAGACAAAGTCAAAGAAAACGTACGATTAATCCCCTGGATAATCCATTTGTACTCAATGCTTAAACACGTAAGCGAAACACAACCAAGGCATTACTAGCTCGTCATAGGCTCATACTAAGTCCATGTTAATCGACAATTACTTAAGTCGTAGGTTTAGTCCGAAATCGATCCTCGAATACAAGTTATACTTAACCATTTACAACATTGGTTTCTAAGTCATGTTCTTAGTGGTTTTCACTTGCGCAACCTCTGCTGTCGCATTTTTATAAAATCGAAAAACAATCTTTTTAATATGAATCTTTTTCGTGAGCCTTCCTAACTGTCTCTAGTATTATCCCTCAAAGTTTCACATTTTAATATGGCTTCTAAGTGGTCCAAATATAGCCTCAAAGTGGCTGACCAGAGAAGGGTTGTTCCTCCGAACGACATTTACTAAAACTCACTTTTCTCCTAAACCGTAAATCGTATAGGCATGATCTTTATACCAAAACAAACCTTTAAACAAGACCTACAGGCTCCTGGTCAGTGTTTCTCAAAAATATTCCAAGAACAGTTCGTAATGCTTGCTCAAAACAACCTTAAATCAAATGGGCATTACGACGGCTATAATCGTAACGTTTTCCATTTCCAAAACACAACCAAATCAATACCAATTAATCTCAAACTCACCATCCACCTTATACACCCTCCACTCAGTCAAATCCTCCATGAATAATCAAAACAAATTCATAACCCATCCTCCAAACTCAACCAACAATTCATATAATTACTTAATCATATATCTTAACCTTATATAAACATCAAAACCACTTCAAAACTCATATAAACAAAAAGGGGCAGGGGTTTTTATACCTTCCTTGGTGCTTCATATACACTAACAATGGTTTATAATCCTTCCTTGAGCTTTGAACAAACTTATCAAGCTTAATCCTTAAGAAACAAAATCAAGAATCATGAAAAGTTACTATTCATCATCACTTTGTAAAATCCATATAAAATCGAAAAACAAGAGTTTGGTTCTAAGATTTTTACCAGACCTTGTACTCTTCATAAGCTTTCTTTTGAGCTATAGATCGCCACATTTAAAGCTTCCTAGCTAGGGTTTTGAGTCCCATCTTCCCGCTGGACAGAAACTGGACAGTTTGGGTTCTCCAACTTGGGGAAGCAATTTGGCTAGGCTACACTCCTTTCTTTGCCATGAAATTTGGAACGAATGTTGCCCATGGAGTGGAGACGCTATGGTTAAAATTTGGTGATTTAAAGATGGATAGAAATGGAGTTATGGATTTTTCTTTCCTTGATGCTCCTGCTGGGCAGAATGGGAGGGGAGCTCCTCTTCCTTCTTCTTTTCTTTGTTTTGGTTAATAATGATAAGAATGCTGATATTTGTGGTATTTTAATGGTCAAAATGGTGAGTCATGGTCCTTGGTGCCTTCTTCTTTCGACACTTGTCGAACATGCACTGGTTCCATTAAAGTAACTTTACTGGTTCGCTTTCCTTTCACATGTATGATCCAAATGTTGCATTCCTCGAATTAATCTTGTTACATGTTACTTCCATGTCTATATTTAATGCTGTAAATGTTGCCTTGTTCTTCTTGAAACGATTCGAAATATTTTTTAAAGGGCGAATAAAACTCTACGCGGTTCTCGCAGTGAATAGTAACTATTCACTATTCACTTCAACAATCGAATCCTTAAATCGACTTTAATAATATAATAAAATTCCAAAATATTAAATCCTCAAATCCTCAATTTTAATATCTCATTTCTTGAATATAATAATATATAATTCGCTGCCCGGTCGAATATTACACCAAAAATAAATTTGGAATTTCTGAATTCCGATCGTCTTTGCATTCACTTATTTACTCCGTAGATCACTAATATGACTTCGGAATATCCACACTACGTCTCGTACATAGGTGGCATGAAAATTTTTCTTAACCCTCAAAATCACTATTCATCCACCAATATCACTATTCACTGCTGCACTTAATCATAATAAGAAAAGTTTTAAATTTTTCCAAAAATTCGGGTTATTACATCTATAATCTCAGAACCAACATTGTTATGGAATCTGTACATGTTGTTTTTGATGATCTCAAAATTCAAGGTCTCTGTGATGAAGGTTTCCATGAAAGTCTTTCTTTTGAAAATGAGGAAGGAGATCAAGTGAATCATGTTAAGGCTACTGAGAAACAGCCTAAAGTTGTTGTATCTAGCACAGATGAAAGCAGCAGTGAAGATGAAATTGCTGCATTAAGATTGAAAAGAATAGCTGCTAGCAGACCAAATGGTCATTTCGTTGACAGTCATGATGGTGGATTCGTTGACAGTCAAAATGAGCGCTTCGTTGACAGTCAAATGGTAATACCGTTGACAGTCATAGAAATGCTTCTAGAAGTGATCATTTAGGGACAACAAACTCAGGGGGAGTTTCTCAAGGACAAATATCCAATCAAGGCAATCATGATCATGAAGCTACCTCTTCAAGAGCAAATCTACCTCCCTCAAGGAAATGGACTAAAGATCATCCCTTTGAACTTATTATAGGTGATGTTTCTTCAAAAGTCCAAACTAGAAGAGCAACTCAAGAAGAATGTCTATATAGCAGCTTTCTGTCTCAAGATGAGCCAAAGAAAGTTGAGGATGCACTTCTAGATCCAGATTGGGTTTTAGCTATGCAAGAAGAGCTAAACCAATTTGAAAGGAACAATGTTTGGAAGCTGGTGCCCAAGCCTAAGGACAGGAGTGTCATAGGCACAAAATGGGTGTTCAGAAACAAGATGGATGAAAATGGCATAGTCACAAGGAACAAAGCAAGACTGGTTGCAAAAGGCTATTCACAGGAAGAAGGAATTGATTTTGATGAAACATTTGCTCCTGTTGCAAGACTAGAAGCAATAAGGATTTTCCTAGCCTATGCAACCCATGCCAATTTCAAAGTCTATCAAATGGATGTGAAGAGTGCTTTTCTGAATGGGGAATTGGAAGAGGAGGTGTATGTGAGTCAACCTCCTGGTTTTGAAGATGATGATTTTCCAGAATATGTATACTTCCTCCTCAAGGCACTCTATGGTTTGAAACAAGCACCTAGAGCCTGGTATGACACACTTTCACAGTTCCTCCTTGAGAATCACTTCACTAGAGGTACTGTAGATAAAACTCTTTTTCACAGGGTTGTGAATGGCTCTACTATACTTGTTCAAATTTATGTAAATGACATAATCTTTGGGTCTACAGATGTGAAACTTTGTCAAAAGTTTGCCAAGCTTATGCAAAGTAAATATGAAATGAGCATGATGGGAGAATTAACTTACTTTCTTGGGCTTCAAGTGAAGCAAGTTAATGAAGGCATTTTCATTAGTCAAACAAAATATATTCATGATTTATTAAAGAAGTTTAATTTAATGGAATGCTCTCCTGCCAAAACTCCCATGCCTACTGCCACCAAACTTGAATTGAATACTAAGGAAAAATCTGTGGACATTTCAGGTTACAGAGGCATGGTAGGCTCACTTTTATATTTAACAGCTAGTAGACCTGATATTATGTTTGCTACATGTCTATGTGCTAGATTTCAGGCTGATCCTAGGGAATCCCATTTAGTTGCTATTAAAAGAATTTTCAGATATCTCAAGGGAACACCAAACCTTGGCATTTGGTATCCTAGAGAATCTGGCTTTGAACTAATTGGTTATTCAGATGCAGATTTTGCAGGATATAAAATTGACAGGAAAAGCACAACAGGCACCTGTCAATTCTTAGGAAACAAGCTTGTCTCATGGTTCAGCAAGAAACAAAACTCAGTTTCTACCTCCACAGCTGAGGCTGAGTATATTGCAGCTGGAAGTTGTTGTGCACAGATCTTATGGATGAAAAATCAACTACTTGATTATGGATTGAGAGTTGAGAAAATTCCTATTTTCTGTGACAACACTAGTGCCATTGCCATTACTGAGAATCCAGTGCAGCATTCAAGGACCAAGCACATTGACATCAAGTACCATTTCATTAGAGAACATGTTATGAATGGTACTGTGGAGTTACATTTTGTTCCAAGTGAACAACAACTTGCAGACATCTTTACCAAGCCACTTGATGAATCCACATTCTCAAGATTAGTAAGTGAGCTAGGTATGCTAAATTTCTCTTAATTATTTTGAGATTTTTGCAAGTTAAAATGCAGCCAGAAACTTGCTATGTTTTTCTGTGAATTAATTTTCTCAGGAAAAAGTGAAATTTTGTCTAAGTCAAAATTACTATGTCAACGAAACGAATCATTTCGTTGACAGTCTTAGCATTTTTCTGGGTGTTTCATTGATAGCTCTTTTATATCAACGAAACACAGCTTTATCAACGAAATAAGACGGGACTTTAACCGCCCAATCCTGATTCGTTGATTTAGCGCTTTTAATCTGAACCGTTGATATCTGACACGTCCGTTACCACGATCTGTGCATACACCCCTGTAAGTATAAATCATGGTAATTCTTTAAAAGTAACGGTTATATTTTTAAGCCAATCCAGTAATTTACATTTATTATTGGACTCTTTTTCTGAGAATTTTTGGGGGAGTATTTAAGAAATTCTATTTTCTTTATTTTCTTTTTACCTGTTCTCAAAAATTCCAAAGGCTTTTCTCTCTTCTTCTCTCTAACAAGCAATTTAGCTCGAAGCTTTTCTTCACACAACAATGGCACCCATAGTCAAGCTTATGTCTGCTGGAGGGTTCATTTACGAAAAGAACAACTCAATCCCATTTGTTGTCAAGGAGGGTCCAAACAGTATCTTTTTCAAGATGATGGACTTCATGAAGAACTGCAAATTGAGCTATGCAATGTTTCACTCAACTCCTCTCTATAATGAGATAATCGAGGAGATTTGGACCTCGTGTGAGTATAGTGGAACAAACTGCACACTGCAATTCACCATACAAGGTAAAGAGTACATAGTTAATTCTGATGTATTGCAAGCATGTTTACATATTCCTGAAAATAACTGTGATGCTTTGCCTACAATCACTGAAATGGTTAACTTGCTAAACTCAATAAACTATTCTTTGCCTACTTATAATTTGGGTAAGATAATTAGGAGAGGTTTGGTTAGAGAATATAGTTATTTAGCTGATGCATTTATCAAGGTATTTTCTGGTAAGATTAGCAACTTTGATGCATTGACCAATTCTATGTTAATTCTATTTACCATGCTCCTAACTGATAGATATTACAACTTTAGCACCCAACTTATGTATGAAATTGGTGCTAAGTTGGGTGATAAGGCTAATAGGAAAAAGAATATCTATTATGCTAGGTTTCTGATGATGTTGGCTAATCATGTTAGTCCAACACCATTAGTTATTTCTAACCCTGTTTCCAAGTTTGAGTGTTTTGTGCAAGAAAAAAGAGTACTGACAGACATACTGAGGCTGAACCACAATGGTGAGGTTCCAGTGGTGTATCTGCCAGTAATTGAGGTAACTACTGCTATCCCTTATAGTATAATTGTTACTTCAACTGTATCACCCAGTACTGTTGCTGTGGAGTCTGTAGTTGTGACCCAACAGGCTCCTGCCCCAGCAACAAAACCAAAATCAAAGAAATCCTCCAAGCCAACCTCAGGTGCTTCCCAAAAAGCACCTGTTGTAAAATCCACTACACAACCTAAGGGGAGTGTTGTAGGTGCTGTGAGAGGTGAGGGAAGGGGTGAACATAAAAGAAACCCTAAGGATAAGGAAGGAAAGATGAGTGAGATCCAGCCAAGCCCCATTGTGTCTTCCCAACAAGGCACAATGAGTAATATGGATTTAAGCACAAGTCTAATTGCATCCTCCCAAAAGGATGTAATTATTGAAACAAGCTCTTCTCCAAGAGCACACTCCAAGAGGGTAAGGGACACTTCAAGCCCACAGTCTACTTTTTCCCAATACCAAAGGAGGGTGAAGCAAAAGTCCAAGGGTACACAGGGTGCACACACACTGGAAGCTACACTTCCAGTTTCTCAAATTCAGTTTGATGTAACCCCTATCATTACTCTGGGGTTACAGTCCCATTCTCTAAACATCAACCTTGAACAATCTCCATCAAATTCACCAACTTTATCTCTAGATGTGGACATGATCCATAAATCTATTCCTGATTCTCCAACTCTAATCTTGGAGAAGCCCCACTCTGAAGCTGGTGGCCATCACTTGTTAAGTGATTTGTTGGGCCATCAACCAATTTTTTCTGAAGTTGCAAGAGGATCTGTGGACCAATCTCTAAAATCAATCACCACAGATTCTACTGTAATTTCACTTTCTCAAAGTGCTTTATTGACTTCATCAACGAAACAGCTTCTTTCGTTGACAAGTGTTTCTCCATCAACGGTATCCATACCGTTGATAGTTCAATCTACCATTCCGTTGATAGGTCAATCTACACCCCTTATTGAAAATCCAGTTGTTTCCACAACTAGTGTAGATGACCTGGTGGTAGTTGAGACACTTTTAGGTTTGAAAGGGAGTGAAACTGAGAGGCTGGCTTGCAGCCAGGCAAAAGGAGAGTCTGAGAGTGAGAGGCTGGCTATTTCTTCCAGCCAGGCAAAAGGAGAGATTGAGAGTACCACCTTAGTAGGTGAAGGTGAGGGTGTGAGAGGTGTGAGCCATGGGGAGCCCATGATGCAAGAAAAGAGTGGAGAGAGAGAAGGGACTACAGGAGCAATAAGGATGGAAGCAGCCATTGCAAGTGAGTTAATGGGGGTCAGTGAGGGAGAAAGGGAACTTACCTTCCAAGAGCATTATCAACAAACTCTGGATAGTATTTCCCTGGATCCTGAGACCTTTACTCATCCTGTGTCAGCCTATCAAGTTATGGCTCAACAGGGCAATGTGGAGGCAGAAAGGTCACTCAACTTAATTCATACTATTGCATCAATGCAACGAGCAAAGGATGCATTGACCAATATACCTCCAGGAGCTGCAGCAAGTGGAGAATTTGAGTTTTCTGATGATGAAGACAGCTTTGGTGACAATCTACAGGTGGCCACTACTACACACACTGGGACTTCTGTGGTGCCTCCTACACCAAACTGGCTTTCTCAAGATATGCATGGTAGATCCAACTTGGATGCTGCTATTACAAGGCAATACAATGAGGCATATCTAGCTCATGAGTCAGCAACTGCAAGGGACAAGAAATTCTATAAGGCCATAATGGATTCTCTGGAAATTCAAAGGCTACAAATGTTGCAGACAAGGATTGAAGCTACAGAAATTAAGGATTCAATTAGCAACCTTAGGGATGCTACTGACAGGAGGCTAGATGAAAAGCTTCCTCTTCACACTGTCTCCAAGATGTCAAGGTTTTTCACCAAGGAACCTGAAGTGTCCTCATCTTTGAAAACTCTCTCCTCTAGAGTGGACAAAGTTGAGGCTACACTTTCTCACATGCAGAAGGAACAGGAGAAGCAAACTCAGCTACTTACCCAGCTTCTGGCAGCTCAAGGACTCCCTATCATCTCACTTGATGATAACAAAAAGGGGGAGAAAACTAAGGAAACTAAGGAGCTAGAGATACAAATCACAAAGGTTTTGGTCCCAGCCATCTCCTTACCAGAAGAGCCATTAGCAATGGGGGAGTTTGGAAAGAAGCAAAAGGATGGTATTGATCTAATTAAGGAAGCTTCTATGAGGATGGAACTTGCAGAACAGATCAAAGATCACTGGTCCAACATAGAAGCAAGGTTCAAGAAAATTACTGAATCTTCAAAGACAGATCAACCATCAACAAATGCAATGGTGACAGTACAAATGGAGCCACAGTTCAAGAGCTCTTATGCTATAGAGCCCCTTCAGCATGGAATCCTTCAAGATTCAAGAAATGAGAAAGGCCAATCTTCATGCTTTAGGAATGTGGATGCAAGAGGGATTTCTCCAGTGTCACCTATCAAACCCAAAGGCAAGAACACTGAAAGGACATTTTATCCTCCACCAAAGCCAGATGAGTTCAAAGTCCTAGGGAAGCTGATCACTAAGTGCAAGGAAAGCAATCATCCAAGCATAAGGAATCAAAGGGCCATCATCTACAGGGACAGCAAGGAAATCTGCATTTGGGTTGGTCACCCAAATTTTGCTAAGGCCAAAGCTGAAGAATCTGAAAGGGCAGCAATGCAAGCATTGGCAGTTGCTCAAGCACTTGAAGATGAAGAAACTCTACAGGAAGATAAACCCAAGGATAGAGCTAAGGAAGCAAGGAAAAGTGTAAGGCAACCAAAGGCTAGAGCTAAGAGGAATCTGGACTTTGATAAAGAGGACTCTCAGGAAACTGCTCAAGCCTCTTCCACAACAAGTGCACATCAAATTCCTACTGGTCTACCTATTGAAGGAAAGTTGGCCTGTGATCCTGCACACCCTGTCAACTATCATGATCAACCAATCATGCCAAAGGAGGAGCCTATTGAATTTGATGAAGCCTATTTTCCAAAATTCCTATTTGAAAAGGATCAGCCAACAAAGTCAAAGAAAAGGGCTGTCAAGGCAAAGCCAGTATTTGTGAGAAAGCCACAACCTCAGAAACCCCCTACAAATCCAGAGGACTGCATGTACATTGCTGACATCAGGGAAGAATCTAGCTTACATCTTGATTTAGACAACCTGGTGGAAGTAAGGGGCATTGCAGCTTCTCAAAAGATGCCTGAAAGATTAGTTTTCACATTCAAGGGTGGTAGAGAACAAGTATGGCCTCTTTACAGAATTTTAGGAGAAGACTACCAAACACTACTCACAGTGTTTAGATGCTTGAAGAAAGACTTTGGCTTCACCAAAATAGCCAAGTCTGAGGTGGTCTCCAAAATATGTCAAATAAAGGCTAGCTGGAACAAGCCTGAGGCTCTTCCCAGGATGCTTAGAGTGCCCTCAACAGGAAAGAAGATCCATCTTCAACCTTACTGGATGATGGAATTTAAGGACAAGGACAACTGCAGAAGGTTCTTCAGAATGGAAGACCAGCTGGATAAGGCATCTAATCAAACTCTAAAGCTTATGCAATCCAAGCTTGGTGATCAAGATGAGGAAGAGAAGATCTTCTACAGAAGGCTACAGGTCCAGATTGAGGAAAACAACTCTAAGAGAGGGAAGAAGACTATGCCACAAAGAAGACAAAGATGAATCATTTGCTCAGTCTAGAGGAGCACTTCTTGGCATTAGTCTTGTAAGTCTTGTATTTTATTCAAAATATTATGAAGCTTAATGCATTTTCTACTTTTGTAATTTAGAATGTATATGAGTGTTTTTGTTATCATCAAGTCTCTTGATTTATGGCTGTTATTCTATCAGTCATAAATTGGGGGAGATTATTAGGAATATGTTGTTCTTGATGATAAACATAAAACACTCAGTAGAATTTGTGTAAAGTCACTTTGTAGCTGTCAACGAAATGGCATGTTTTGCAGCATTCCGTTGACAGGAAGCTCATCAACGAAATGAGTGTTGTAGCAATTGCATTGTACAATACTTCTCAAATGATAGGCATTCTGTTATAAGATAGGTTTTCTAAGTCATGTTGACTAAGTACTAGATAGGCAAAATAGGTTGGTTAATTGTAAATATATTAGGCCTTGTAATTTTGCCTAAGTGAAGACATGTCAACGGTATGGAGTTTACTCATCAACGAAACGAGGGAAACACCATCAACGGAATGAAGAATAAAGCTATCAACGAAACACATCTCCCTCCTATCAACGAATCATTATTGCTTTTCTGAATAGTTGACAAAGTGATAGTGACAGTTTACTGAACAGATCTAAAGGTGATGTGGAAGTGTACTTTGCATTGGAAACCATTAAAATGGACATGGGGAATAAGGAAACATCCCAGTTTCCAATTGGGTCTTGGGAGTGATCATAATAAGCATGAAGACAAAAGCAAGGATCTCCAAGGACCACTGGACAAAGGGATGAAAAGCAAACTATTGGCGGTTACTCATTGTACTTTTAGTGCAAAAATAGGGTTGTAAACTTGGGGATATATAACCAAGTGTAGCAGTTACTTTAATGACAGAGAAGAAAAACAAATAGTTTGTATTAGCTATTTTGAGAGCAGTCTTCTCTACAACCTTGTAACTGAGCAGCTGTGTACTTTTGTATCACAGATTATTTCCGCAATAAAAATCACTTCAGTTGGATCATCAAACAATCCAACTGAAATTATTAATGTGCTTGTGATTTTTACTTTAAGTTCAGTTTTATTTGTAAGTTGTTTTTAAGTTCAAGAAATATCAAAATTGTATTCAACCCCCCCCCCCCTTCTACAATTCTGTTAGGTCATTTGGGATTAACAATAGTTTTTTAATCAAAACTATCGAATACCAAATTAAGGTAAACATGGTTTTCAATGAATCATTATTATACCATTCGATAGTTTTCTTAATTGAAAAACTATCGAATTCTTGTTTCTTGTCTTTTATCAATTAATGATTCCACTGAGCTCCTGGGTGTTTAAGTAATAGACTGTATCACTTTCTTCTGAGACGATAAAACAACTTGATCTTTTCAGTGCCGTCACCTAGTGCAACTGGTCTGGTTCACAGATGAATAACACTTGATCAATTCTTCTTTTATGTCTTCAATTCAATGTTGCTGATACGTCCCTTGTCGTTCTGGTTGCTTCATTTAAATCACTGGAATCCCGTGGTACTTAACCCTAAATCATTCACATACTTATGTCGTCTTGAAAGTCTTGTTTCTTTTGCTGTCACTGAGGCTTGAACATTTTCATGAACTTCTTTCCGTGACCTGTTTACGGACTTCAAGAATACATAACGTATTTTGATTTTTTGAGTTTACCTTTTCTTCTTTGATTCTGGATTCCTGTGCTTCTGTTAATATTATTGTCTGTCTTGTCCTTTGTTGAGTTGTAGTTATCTCTTTTACATCTTATGTTACATTATGCTTTACAATCTCCCCCTATTTCATTGGATAGAGTTCGACAAACAAATACTTCGAGGATAACTCAACTAACTAAGGAAACATTAAACTAATTAAAGTAAGACAGCGTAATAATATTAAATGCATTCTGGATCAGATATATATACATTTCCAGATTTCATAAATCAAAAAACAATTAAACTTTATACAATGAAGTTGCTCCTCTAGTCTGAGCTGATAGTTCTTTTGTTCTTTGCTTCAATCTTCAGTCCATTCCAATCTCACCTTCTTCAATCATTGGATCGGAGTTAGCAGCTTGATAATCAATCACTGATAGATAGTGCAGTGGTTCTCCAGGTTTAAGGATTGCTCCTTGGATGTGTCTTCCAATATATTCAACGTCTTGTGTAATATCCGTGAATTTTATTATTTGATTAAATGATATATTTAATCTAAAATATGTATTTTGGAATATTGGAATATTATTATATGATATTTAGTGTGTGATTATGTGCTAAATGGTGAGTCGGAAGCCCCTTTCAAAAATTTCGTCATTTGGAATTTTCTTCAAATTTGAGCCGTTTTGATAATTCAAGAGCCCCGTTGAAATTTCGTACATTCATTTTTAATTCTTCGTCTTTCGTATTCGAATCGTTATCGAAAGGGTTATGGGATTCTATTTAACCCTACCTATTTGATTCTGCAAATTAATTTCAATTTTTGATCCGAAAAAGGAAAAATCGTTCTGAACCCTAATTGCTTAAGGGGACGGATTTATCGTTCTATATCAATATTGAAGTTGTTATAGCCCTAGTATTCTTGAGCATTAGTTATATAATGATATATATCAATTTGGATAATCATCAACCTTTTTAACCCCTTATTTTTAGTAAAACGTGTTTTTGACCTAATTAGGGTTTTTAAACGATCTAACGAATCAATATCGATCCAAAAATGTTATTTGGGGTATTATTTTTCCAGAAATATAAAAAGACCAATCAGACTTCATAACCCTAGCAATTCTTCAGAAATTACTCAAAAATATTCGAAATTCCCAAAAATTATTTTGTGTTCTTGATCTTCAATCAATTCGTTCTAAGGGTTATTGAAGTCCAAATTTGAAGTTCTTATACTCAAATCAAAGCCCCAAAAATCTAGTTTCAGAATCTTCCAACCTCATCATCATCTGGTAAGTATTCGATTTTATATTGATTTTACAAGTTTCGAATTAAAATTAGGGTTCTTAATTAATTTGGGGATTTTCATTCTGTTGATTCTCCGTTCAATTGGTTGCTTCTAACATGTTCCTAGGGTTCTAATTAGCAAGAATCCATGCTTTAATTTCATGTTTAAGTTCAATTTAGTCGGGTTTGATTTTCGGGTTTTGACCCGATTTCTTCTTTCGATTCGTACGTTCTTGATATTGATCTGACATTGTTTTTGATAAAGGGCTTTGATTGTATGAGTTATAAGCTTTATTTTGGTATATTAATCTTTGAGTTTCATGTAGGATTTAAGTAGATCGGGTTTCCGGCCGAGGTCGTCGCCGGCGAGTTCTTTGAATGAATTCTGGGCACGATTCCGGCATGGGACAGATGTGTGTGTATGTGGGTTGTGTTTGTCTTGCAAAAGCGAACAAAAGCCCTATGGTTTGGTTTTGTTTTGATCGGAAACGGCGAAGTCCGGCCACCGGACGCCGGCCGGATTCTGGAAAACCCAGATTCCGGCGGGTTGTTCTTGGTGACCCGGATTCGTTCTTCCCGACCCGTTTACCCGATTTTTCGACCCGGTTTCAATCTTCAAAACCCTAATTCATTTTCAGAAAACTGTTTTTGAATTTATTTTTAAATTTAATTCGAAAATAGTTTAAAAACTTTAAAAATTCATATTTTTATTTTAAAAATATATTTTAATATCAGAAAAATTCTGATAAATTATATTTATTATTTTAAATCCGAAAATTGATTAAACTTAATTATTTTAATTATTTTTAATTAATAATTAATTTATTAATTAATTGGTTAATTCTTTTAATCAATTAATTCTTAAAAATTAATTATTAATTAGATTTAATTAATTAAAAATTCAGTTTAATTATTTTCAAGCCTATTTATTTATTTAAAAATAGTTTGAGCATTTAAAGAGTGTCAATTAATTTTATTAATTGATTTATTTTCATTTAAATGTTTATATTGGATTTAAAAATCCGATTTTTGATTTAAAAATTAGTAATGACTTATTAAAAATTCAAATGAGTTTCAGACGATGTTTTAAAAATATTTATAAGTGCTATATGGTTCATATTAATTGTGTGTTGTGTTTTATAGTCTGTATATGCCCGTGCTAGGGCAAACATCTGAGTTTTAAATATCGTAAATTATACCGGACGTCCGATACGTAACCGGTTACTTGTTTAATTGTGATTATTGATTGAATAAGTGTCGAGAGTAGAACGAGAATAGTTAGACTTATTGTGATGAGTTGTTTAATTATAGAATCGAGTTCCCGGAGCAAGGGAAAGGGGAAAGTAGAGTGAGCAGAGTCGATCCGACAGCAGCTTAGACCAGGCAAGTATCTGTGCCTTTTCTTGTGATAAAATTCATTATTGTCTTGATTACTTGAATACCGTTATCCCCAGAACAATTCAAATTATCCATCTTTTAACCGCATTTGGACAACTGATTCCATTTCCTTAGAAATTCATGATTCTTTGATTTGATCTGCATCGGAAACCCTTATTTCCAATTTACTTGATTATTGTTTACCACCTATTGTTCCTATTTATCATCCTTTGATTATCATTGACAACCTTTGATTATTTGACTTCCATCTTGACTACCAATTACGGTTATTGATTGACGATTACCAATATTGATTCCCTTATTGAATGAGTACACTGTACCATTGAAATTACTCCATGATTATTTCTCGACCTTCACTTGATACTGAACAGTTGAAACTCTTTTGCAATTACTATACATTCAGTTTATCTTATTGAGCATGTTATTGTTTATACCCTATTATAGAATTGGCATGTGTTTTTAAAAATGGACCAGTAATTGGTCGGAATAACTTAAGGCCCAGATTGGCCTGGGATCCAGTAGAGGACTATGACATGAGCTAGTCCGGGGTTGATGCGTGGCTGGCCAGCAGCACAACCTTTGATTTGAATAAAATGTATAAGCCAAATTCTAATTCTTTACTTCAATCATTATTGATACAAAGCATGTGTTAGCTAAATATTGTTGATTCTGATATCTTAAATTCATATCCTTACAACTGTGATAGAAATGATTCGTTGATGTTTGCTGAGCAATTTTGGCTCACTCTTGCTTGTTGTTTTCTAACCCTATTCCAGTGAAGCGAGAGTATGAGTTGGCATAGCGTGACCGATAGTTCACCAGCAGTCAGGAGAGCCCCTCGAGTCACTGTTATTGGCAGGGTAGTTGTTGTTTTGCTTTTCTAGATTTAATGTCTAGATTTGAACTTTAGTTGTGATGTAATAACTCTGATAAAACTGGTTTGTAATAATAAAATATTGTAGTAGCTTGTGTTCATTGCCATAATCTGGATGCGGTCTTGGTCAAGGGGTAATTGTGTCTTTATATATATTATATATTATGCATGTGTTAATTAGTATTCCGTTGGTCGGATGACTCCTCAAATCTGTACCCCGGGTTTGGAGGGCGTCACAGTTGGTATCAGAGCAACAGGTTATGGCATTTGAAACAAGTTAGGACTTAGGGTCCAGGATAACATAGAGAGTTAGGAATTTACGTAAGGATATTAGGAGGTCAACTAGGGATATTACGCGTAGTAATTAAATGTGGTTATAATTGCAGCCCCCTAGTTCTAGTTCAGACTCAGACCCTTCCGAGGATACGATAGCAGAGATACCTACACCCGTTGAGAGAGCAGGACCGTCTCGGCCAGTGCGATATCAGCCTAGGCATCAGGACCCAGTAGTCAGGAGAGATCAGATACCTTGTCCTATTCCACTCCGACAAGTAGCCCCAGCACCAGCATCTCAGGCATCAGTTTGTGGGCCTTTGTATCAGTTATGTGAGCCACCAGTTCCACACCATGTGTATCAGAGGGTGAGAAGAGAGAAGGATTTCCTTTATGGACAGGTTATGGAGATGGATAGGATTCGTTCGATCGAGGCAGCCGCTGTCAGAGAGAGAGACAGACTTAGAGATCAGATGAGAGACATTCAGATGAGGTTTAGGGTTACGAGGACTTTGGTTGAGACTCGATTGCATGGATTAGCTTCTAGTCGAGAGGGAGAGACAGTAGCAGGGATGAGACAGATTTTGGATTATGCGATGAGTGAGATTGCAGAGGTTTCAGGACCCCCGTTATGGCCGGCAGGAGCAGGTGATCTGTGAGCAGGTATCGGTAGTAGACAGATGTGACATGGATGTATGGTTCTAGATAGTTAGTATATAGATGCATATTGTAGAATCAGCAGTGCACCGGGCTTATAGGAACGCCTCGGGTTGTTGTTGCATTTTTGTTGTTGTATTGCTGGTCGGCAATTATGGTTCAGCCATGATATATTTTCTTTTGAAGCGTTCTACGCTTGTACTAACTCTATCTATATATATATGATAAACCTCTTTTATAGAACTGTATTTATTCCCCTGTCATTCATTTCCAGCATCATAACTGTTATTCTACTTATTGCAACGAGTGTATCCATACACCGTTGAGAAGATCTGTAAACCTTCGAGATATCAATTGTGATCCTTCCTTCTCTTATATGAACCGTTTGATTAAGCCAATTATTGTTTATTCATCAGCGATATGGCTCCTAGACGACAAACCCGTTCAACTGATACTTCTGACCAAGAAGGTCAACAAAATACACCTCCCACGGGCCGTGTGGACCCGATGGTAATCCAGTTGTTAAATACCCTTACTCAACAGACTGCCGCATTAGCACAGCAGCAACGTGCATTTCAGCAACAGCTCTTAGAACAGCAGCAACAGCATCAGCAACATCAGCATCAGCAGCATCAACAACAGCACCAGCAAGCAGCACCGGCAGTTACGTTCAAATCTTTCCAGGCAGCAAAACCTCCAGAATTTAAAGGATCAGCAGACCCTGTAGAGGCTAAGGCATGGTTGAAAGAGATGGAAAAGGCTTTTGCCTTGATAGAGGTGACAGAGGATAAGAAGACAGAGTATGCAAGCTATTTTCTGAAGAATGAGGCTAGTTATTGGTGGGAAACGAGTAGGGCTATGGAGCCCGAGGGATTGATTACGTGGGCAAGATTCACAGAGTTGTTTTTGGAAAGGTATTTTCCGGACTATATGAGAGATCAGATGGAATTGAAGTTTTTGGAATTAAAGCAGGGAAGCATGACAGTGCCCCAATATGAAACAAGGTTTACGGAGTTGTCAAGGTTTGTTCCAACCTATGTGGATATGGAAAAGAAGAAGGCCAAGAGGTTCCAGCAGGGACTGAGGTCTTGGATTCATAGTAAGTTAGCTGTATTGGAGTTGGACACCTATGCAGCGGTGGTCCAAAAGGCAATGATTGCAGAGGCAGAGAGTGATTCTTACATGAAAGAGAGGGAGAACAAGAAAAGGAAAGCAGGGATACCCGATAAGGGACAGCAGCAGGGAAGTTTTCAAGGGCAAGCAAATAAGAAGCTGGGATTTCAGCACGGAAGGAATACAAGTTTCAGGAAACCAGACACCGGAAGCGTAGGACAAGATAACCGTCTACTAACCGGCAGTCAGCAGGGACTTTCTAGACCCCCACTACCAGAATGCAAGACATGCGGGAAGCGACATCTAGGGATATGCCATCGATTGACTGTCACATGCTTTAAATGCAATCAGAAGGGACATTATTCCCGGGATTGCAAGATAGGCATCGTGTGTCATCGGTGTAAGAAACCAGGTCACATGATTAAGGACTGCAGAGCACCAGCAACCGTGAACAATATGATTCGGGCAATTGAAGCACCCCCAGTTATTAACGTCCAGCCGTTAGCCAGGACCTACAATATGTCAATGGGAGAAGCAGTGAGAGATTCTGACGTGGTGGCAGGTACACTTCTAGTAAATTCTATTCCTGCACAAGTGTTAATAGATTCGGGAGCGACGAAGTCTTTTATTTCTGAGACGTTTGCTCGTAGATTGAATTGCGTAACGAAACCTTTAAGTGGAGTGTTGACTATAGAGATAGCTAATCAGGATCGTATCGCGGTCAGTTCATATTATCCCCGTTGTGAGATAGAGATTTTGGGAAATCGTTTTTATGTTGACTTGTTACCTTTTAAGTTAGGTGAATTTGATGTGATATTAGGGATGGATTGGTTGACTGAGCATGATGCAAGTATTGATTGTAAGAATAAGAGGGTTACTTTGATTACCCTAGAAAAGAAAGAGATAATATTTAGAGGAGAGAAACAAAGAAAGAGGTTCCTGACAATGATTCAGGCTAAGAGGTTATTAAGGCAAGGTTGTGAGGCGTATCTAGCTTATGTGATAGATATAGATAAGGAAGTTTCTAAGTTAGAAGATATTCCAGTCGTAAATGAGTTTCCAGATCTTTTTCCGGAAGAATTACCAGGTTTACCTCCAGATAGAGAGATTGAATTTGCGATAGACTTAGTACCAGGCGCGGAGCCAGTATCGAAGGCCCCTTACAGAATGGCACCAGTGGAGATGAAGGAATTGGCTGATCAACTGCAAGATTTGCTAGAAAAAGGAATTATTAGACCCAGCGTTTCACCGTGGGGAGCACCAGTACTGTTTGTCAAGAAAAAGGATGGAAGCATGAGATTGTGTATAGACTATCGGGAGTTGAACAAGCTGACCATTAAGAACAAGTATCCGTTACCTCGAATAGATGATCTGTTTGACCAGCTGAAGGGAGCGGTACATTTTTCAAAGATCGACCTACGGTCAGGATATCACCAATTGAAGATTAGACCAGACGACATACCGAAGACAGCCTTTCGAACAAGGTATGGGCACTATGAATTTTTAGTAATGGCGTTTGGACTAACGAATGCACCCGCAGCTTTTATGGATCTAATGAACAGGATTTTCAAGAGATATTTGGACAAGTTTGTAGTGGTATTCATCGACGACATCTTGATATACTCAAGGACAGAAGAAGAGCATGCAGACCAGTTGCGAATTGTGTTAGAGACGTTGAGACACGAAGGACTATACGCGAAGTTTTCCAAGTGTGAATTCTGGTTGAAAGAAGTTCATTTCTTAGGACACGTGGTGAGCAGCGAAGGCATCAAAGTGGACCCAGCAAAGATAGAGGCAGTGAAAGATTGGGAGAGACCAAGGACACCGACTGAAGTCAGAAGTTTCTTGGGATTAGCCGGATACTACCGGAGATTTGTGCAAGATTTTGCGAAGATAGCTACTCCAATGACCAAGCTGACAAGGAAAAGCGAGCGATTCATATGGAACGAAAAGTGCGAAGAAGGCTTCCAAGAGTTAAAGAAAAGACTAACTACGGCACCGGTATTGATGTTACCAGACGATCAAGGTCATTTCGTAATCTATAGTGATGCGTCGTACAAAGGATTAGGATGCGTACTTATGCAACATGACAAGGTGATTGCTTATGCGTCAAGACAGTTGAGACCCCACGAACAGAAGTACCCTACACACGATTTGGAGTTAGCAGCTATTGTGTTTGCTTTGAAGATATGGAGACACTACTTGTATGGAGAAAGATGTGAAATTTACACCGATCACAAAAGTTTGAAGTATATCTTTACTCAGAAAGAGCTGAACATGAGGCAACGAAGATGGTTAGAACTAATCAAGGACTACGACGTTTCTATTAACTATCATCCCGGCAAGGCAAATGTGGTAGCAGATGCATTGAGCAGAAAAGAGAGATTAAATACACTAATGATGACCAAAGAGTTATACAAGGAATTTGAGAAGTTAGAAATTGAAGTAATTAATCCGAAGAACGCGACGGAAATGATTTATACCATGACGTTTCAACCTGAATTGTTGGAGAAGATACGAAAATGCCAAGAGCAAGTTATGAACGACGATGTGAGTAAAATGACAGGTGAGGAAATATGTAGCCAACCGGACGACAAAGGGATCTTGAGATTTGCTTCTCGGATATGGATACCTAACGTAACGGAACTGAAAAGTGAGATTCTGCACGAAGCACATAACTCGAAGTATTCAATTCATCCAGGGAGTACGAAGATGTATCGAGATCTTAAGACGAACTTTTGGTGGCCAGATATGAAGAGAGAGATTGCGGAATGGGTAAGTAAATGCTTTACGTGTCAAAGAGTTAAGGCGGAACATCAGAGACCAAGTGGATTACTTCAACCATTGGAGATTCCCGAATGGAAGTGGGAACACATTGCGATGGACTTTGTAGTAGGATTGCCTAGAACAAAAGCTAACCATGATGCCATCTGGGTTGTCGTGGATCGATTGACGAAATCTGCGCATTTTCTTCCGATTAACGAGAGATTCTCGCTGGATAAGCTAGTTCATATTTACATAAAAGAAATCATAGTACGACATGGAGTTCCAGTATCGATAGTGTCTGATAGAGACCCTCGATTCAATTCAAGATTTTGGAGGAGTTTTCAAGAGTGTTTGGGCACCGAGTTGAGAATGAGTACGGCTTATCATCCGCAGACGAACGGTCAAAGCGAAAGGACAATTCAGACTATTGAAGATATGCTTAGGACATGTGCACTTGATTTTGAAGGCAGTTGGGACGATCATCTACCCTTGGTGGAATTTTCATATAATAATAGTTTTCACGCGAGCATCGGAATGCCACCTTACGAAGCTTTGTATGGACGAAAGTGTCGATCTCCAGTATATTAGGAAGAAGTTGGTGAACGGAAAATGATAGGACCAGAACTAGTACAACGAACAAAAGAAGTGATTCAATTGATTCAGAGAAGATTGATAACAGCTCAAGACCGACAGAAAAAGTATGCGGATCTAGCCAGAAAGGATGTGGGATTCGAAGAAGGAGAGCAAGTGTTACTAAAGGTTTCACCATGGAAAGGATTAGTTAGATTTGGAAAGAAAGGGAAGTTGAGTCCGAGATATGTTGGGCCGTTTGAGATTTTGAAGAAGGTGGGCGAAGTAGCTTACGAGTTGGCATTGCCACCGCATATGCAGCACGTTCATAATGTATTTCATGTATCTATGCTTAAGAAGTATCGACCAGATTCGAATCATGTAATAGAGTATGAACCAATAGAGGTCCAGGCAGATTTATCATATGTAGAACGACCAATTCAGATAGTGGATCGTAAGGAGAAAGTACTAAGGAATAAGACAGTAGCGTTAGTGAGAGTTTTGTGGAGGAATCCTAAAGTAGAAGAGTCTACCTGGGAGTTAGAGAGTGAGATGTTAGAGAAGTATCCCCAGTTGTTTCCTTGATCTGATTCTGAGGACGGAATCCTATTAAGGGGGGAAGGATGTAATATCCGTGAATTTTATTATTTGATTAAATGATATATTTAATCTAAAATATGTATTTTGGAATATTGGAATATTATTATATGATATTTAGTGTGTGATTATGTGCTAAATGGTGAGTCGGAAGCCCCTTTCAAAAATTTCGTCATTTGGAATTTTCTTCAAATTTGAGCCGTTTTGATAATTCAAGAGCCCCGTTGAAATTTCGTACATTCATTTTTAATTCTTCGTCTTTCGTATTCGAATCGTTATCGAAAGGGTTATGGGATTCTATTTAACCCTACCTATTTGATTCTGCAAATTAATTTCAATTTTTGATCCGAAAAAGGAAAAATCGTTCTGAACCCTAATTGCTTAAGGGGACGGATTTATCGTTCTATATCAATATTGAAGTTGTTATAGCCCTAGTATTCTTGAGCATTAGTTATATAATGATATATATCAATTTGGATAATCATCAACCTTTTTAACCCCTTATTTTTAGTAAAACGTGTTTTTGACCTAATTAGGGTTTTTAAACGATCTAACGAATCAATATCGATCCAAAAATGTTATTTGGGGTATTATTTTTCCAGAAATATAAAAAGACCAATCAGACTTCATAACCCTAGCAATTCTTCAGAAATTACTCAAAAATATTCGAAATTCCCAAAAATTATTTTGTGTTCTTGATCTTCAATCAATTCGTTCTAAGGGTTATTGAAGTCCAAATTTGAAGTTCTTATACTCAAATCAAAGCCCCAAAAATCTAGTTTCAGAATCTTCCAACCTCATCATCATCTGGTAAGTATTCGATTTTATATTGATTTTACAAGTTTCGAATTAAAATTAGGGTTCTTAATTAATTTGGGGATTTTCATTCTGTTGATTCTCCGTTCAATTGGTTGCTTCTAACATGTTCCTAGGGTTCTAATTAGCAAGAATCCATGCTTTAATTTCATGTTTAAGTTCAATTTAGTCGGGTTTGATTTTCGGGTTTTGACCCGATTTCTTCTTTCGATTCGTACGTTCTTGATATTGATCTGACATTGTTTTTGATAAAGGGCTTTGATTGTATGAGTTATAAGCTTTATTTTGGTATATTAATCTTTGAGTTTCATGTAGGATTTAAGTAGATCGGGTTTCCGGCCGAGGTCGTCGCCGGCGAGTTCTTTGAATGAATTCTGGGCACGATTCCGGCATGGGACAGATGTGTGTGTATGTGGGTTGTGTTTGTCTTGCAAAAGCGAACAAAAGCCCTATGGTTTGGTTTTGTTTTGATCGGAAACGGCGAAGTCCGGCCACCGGACGCCGGCCGGATTCTGGAAAACCCAGATTCCGGCGGGTTGTTCTTGGTGACCCGGATTCGTTCTTCCCGACCCGTTTACCCGATTTTTCGACCCGGTTTCAATCTTCAAAACCCTAATTCATTTTCAGAAAACTGTTTTTGAATTTATTTTTAAATTTAATTCGAAAATAGTTTAAAAACTTTAAAAATTCATATTTTTATTTTAAAAATATATTTTAATATCAGAAAAATTCTGATAAATTATATTTATTATTTTAAATCCGAAAATTGATTAAACTTAATTATTTTAATTATTTTTAATTAATAATTAATTTATTAATTAATTGGTTAATTCTTTTAATCAATTAATTCTTAAAAATTAATTATTAATTAGATTTAATTAATTAAAAATTCAGTTTAATTATTTTCAAGCCTATTTATTTATTTAAAAATAGTTTGAGCATTTAAAGAGTGTCAATTAATTTTATTAATTGATTTATTTTCATTTAAATGTTTATATTGGATTTAAAAATCCGATTTTTGATTTAAAAATTAGTAATGACTTATTAAAAATTCAAATGAGTTTCAGACGATGTTTTAAAAATATTTATAAGTGCTATATGGTTCATATTAATTGTGTGTTGTGTTTTATAGTCTGTATATGCCCGTGCTAGGGCAAACATCTGAGTTTTAAATATCGTAAATTATACCGGACGTCCGATACGTAACCGGTTACTTGTTTAATTGTGATTATTGATTGAATAAGTGTCGAGAGTAGAACGAGAATAGTTAGACTTATTGTGATGAGTTGTTTAATTATAGAATCGAGTTCCCGGAGCAAGGGAAAGGGGAAAGTAGAGTGAGCAGAGTCGATCCGACAGCAGCTTAGACCAGGCAAGTATCTGTGCCTTTTCTTGTGATAAAATTCATTATTGTCTTGATTACTTGAATACCGTTATCCCCAGAACAATTCAAATTATCCATCTTTTAACCGCATTTGGACAACTGATTCCATTTCCTTAGAAATTCATGATTCTTTGATTTGATCTGCATCGGAAACCCTTATTTCCAATTTACTTGATTATTGTTTACCACCTATTGTTCCTATTTATCATCCTTTGATTATCATTGACAACCTTTGATTATTTGACTTCCATCTTGACTACCAATTACGGTTATTGATTGACGATTACCAATATTGATTCCCTTATTGAATGAGTACACTGTACCATTGAAATTACTCCATGATTATTTCTCGACCTTCACTTGATACTGAACAGTTGAAACTCTTTTGCAATTACTATACATTCAGTTTATCTTATTGAGCATGTTATTGTTTATACCCTATTATAGAATTGGCATGTGTTTTTAAAAATGGACCAGTAATTGGTCGGAATAACTTAAGGCCCAGATTGGCCTGGGATCCAGTAGAGGACTATGACATGAGCTAGTCCGGGGTTGATGCGTGGCTGGCCAGCAGCACAACCTTTGATTTGAATAAAATGTATAAGCCAAATTCTAATTCTTTACTTCAATCATTATTGATACAAAGCATGTGTTAGCTAAATATTGTTGATTCTGATATCTTAAATTCATATCCTTACAACTGTGATAGAAATGATTCGTTGATGTTTGCTGAGCAATTTTGGCTCACTCTTGCTTGTTGTTTTCTAACCCTATTCCAGTGAAGCGAGAGTATGAGTTGGCATAGCGTGACCGATAGTTCACCAGCAGTCAGGAGAGCCCCTCGAGTCACTGTTATTGGCAGGGTAGTTGTTGTTTTGCTTTTCTAGATTTAATGTCTAGATTTGAACTTTAGTTGTGATGTAATAACTCTGATAAAACTGGTTTGTAATAATAAAAGATTGTAGTAGCTTGTGTTCATTGCCATAATCTGGATGCGGTCTTGGTCAAGGGGTAATTGTGTCTTTATATATATTATATATTATGCATGTGTTAATTAGTATTCCGTTGGTCGGATGACTCCTCAAATCTGTACCCCGGGTTTGGAGGGCGTCACATCTTGACCCACTCCAGCCCATAACCATGCAATGTTAACATCTTTCTTGTTTAGCTTTGGCATGTTTGGCAGTCTGGTATGCACTTCCAATCCTCTTTCCACTCTTTTCCTATAGTAAGGAACATTCTCCATTAGAAATCTTCTAAGAGTGTCTGTTGCTTTGTCCTTCTCCATTGATGAGAATCCAGTGGATCTAAGATACTTCTCAACTGAGATTAGATAGATACTTGGGTAGTCCCTCAGTTTGTCCTCAGCCAAATAGCAGATTCTGAACAAGTCATTCGTCATGAATCTAACCATTGGAGGATCTTCAGTAATCTCTGGACCGACTTTCATCAAGATCTCCTTAACATGCTCACGGAGCAGTTCATTCAGCCTTGTCGTCCTTTGAATCTTGATGAGAATAACCTGCAACTCTGTGTATGTCCTCTGTTCTAAAAACTTAGTGGAAATCACAAATGTACCTTTCTCCAGAAAATTGATCAGGATGTTCCAGGCTCCATTTGCTTTAACCCCAGCTTTCAGAAAGATCATAGAGTTTCTCAATGCTTTGAAGTAAGTCTGATCTTCAAGATTGGCACTTCTGATGTCCTGAATGATAACTTCCACCTCAGCATTGTCGTTGACTTCTAATCCGTCTTCAACTCCGCAAAAGGTTTTATAAGCCATTTCCCATTCATTACCTTCTTTCTTTGCCAGATCTATCATCTTCTTCCTCCTCACTTCATTATACACCTTGAATCTCTTCAGTTTTTCACTCCTCAGAATTGCTTGTTGTTTCTCTTTCTCAGCTTGCCTGACATCTATTACAGCTCTCTGAGCTCTTATTGCTTCCAAGGCAGCTTCTTCTTCAGGTGATAGAGAATTTGCTTCTTCTTCCATATTATCCTCCCAGATTGGATGTTCAACGGGCTCTGGATAATATGGCTCATGCTCCTCTAGAATAGGTTTCTCATGCATGACCTCAAATTCCTCTTCACTCTCCTTCTCTTCTTCTACAAGTTCCTCTATCCAGTACTGTCTGATAGGAATAGCTTCAATTGTCTCCCAAACTCCCCATCCATCCTTAGGCTTCTCTTTCTCCCCTTCTCCAACTTTCTCCCCCTTAGTTGAGGAATCCTCGACGAAAGCATCCTCAGCATAAAAGGTAGTAGAAGGATCAGGTTTCTGATTTGAAGGACCAGGTTGGCCAGTTTATTGGTTCTTCAGCATAGTCCAAATCGACTGTACTCCATCACTTTGATTTTCTATGAAATCCAATAGATCCTTATTCATCTCTTGCATAGAAGCCAGCTTCAGGTCAATGTCATCCAATCTGGAGTTGGTAGTCTTCTCAATCTTGTCCAATCTCTGGTTCAGCTTAGACTCCACTCTAGAAAGGGTGTTCATTGCATCTTTTACCCTAGCTTGACCATCCCGGATAACCAGAACGTCTTCTTTCAAAGCTTCTTGTCCTTGTTGCAAAGCATCCACTTCATTCATGAAACCATCTTTAAGTTCCTTGACATCCGTCCTCAACTCGATCAGTTCGTCCATAGCTTCCTTCTTTAAGGAGTCCACTGCCTGCTTCGTACCTGTTATAGTGCCAGATGCACTGCCAATGACCCTGAATGTTCTTCTTGAATCAGCTGCAGCCAAGTCAACCTTCTCTTGAATAGTCTTTAAAGAAGCATTGGCTTGACTAGAGGAGATCTCTTGGTCAAAGGAAGGTCGCAGTGGAACCTTGAATAATGGATTTCCTTCTTTGTTATGAACTGTCATCTCCTTGAGGGAAGATTGAACTTGTAGCTCTCTTTCTGTCTGTAACAGCAAATCATCAATATTAGGTAGGGTTAGGGTGTCACTCCTCACATTTGGCTCTGGGTGTACACTCAACGTTTTTGTCAGTGTTTGAATCATTTTTCCTTTCCCACTCAGGCAAGGTGTAAGTGTTTTTGTTTCACTCAAATCCTTTGTGCTGATTGTACCTGCAGAAGAAAACACCGTAGCCATCCTTAAGGAGGTCACCGGTGGTGCAATGGGGCTTCGCAAGTCCCCGTCCTTGGATAAACCAAGTTGATGATCATCCTTAGATGATATATCCTTTTTAGGATCTAGAGTTTGAATCTCTAGGGGGTTAGAAACAGGCTCTTTTAACAGCAGAGATCCCGAATCTTCCCCGATAGTCTGTGAAGACTTTACCTCAGTTGAATCCTCAATAATAATTGATTCATTGTCAACGAGTTGCCGATCTGCACCTACGTCAGACCCTTTACCCGCAGGATCCAGATATGTTCCATCTAGGGAGGTAGACAATGACCCTTTAGATTGTGCATTTAGGTCAAAGCCTTCTCTCGACGTCTATGAAGACCCTTGGTTCTTAGAACCTTCAACCAGTGAACCTGACCGTAATATGGTCGGAACACCAGTTGCTTCTGTCAATTCTTCCTTACCTGATTGAGCTAATGGTTCAGATATAGCTTTCGTTAGCGTAGCCCAATCAGCATCAGAAAAATCAATAAAGGGCGCTTTGGAAGTTTGAAATAAAGTATCAACAGTTGCCTCGGTTTCTGTTCTTCTCCTTTTAGAGGAAGGCAGAGCTGCTGTTGAAGGGTGTATCTCCTTCTGTGGTGCTGCTAAGGCACTATCTCCCTCTACACTCACGGATGTCTGAATATTGGGTATAGGAGGGGAAGGAGGCTCGTTTATTGTTTCATTTGGCTCTTCCAAAGGCTCTTCGACCGTGGTTAGAGGTTGTGGGTTTGCAACCTCCTGGTCAGGAATGGCCACTGAGGGCTCTGGATCAACATCCATTGGTTGTGGTTCAGGAGCTAGTTCAGGTTCAGGAATGTTACCTTGATTTACCTGTTCCCCTGGGGGTAGAAGTGGTAGGGGCACCGTTCTTAGATATTCAGTGAGAACAGTGGGTACCCCTGGAAGATAGTTGTTCTTCCTTATCAGAGCGGTTATGGCATTGCTCTTCATCTTCATACACTCCATGGTCTCCTCTTCGGCGAATGTCTCGCGCTCATCATCTGTTAAGATATCATTGAGAATTAGCTGTAGGAACCTAGGATAGAAACAAAGCACATCGTCATCTATGCTTGTTCTTTCATCCAGTGGTCCCATGCATATGATTACTTGATCAATCAGTAACCGTCCAATTTCAATATGCCTATCGTTGGCAATGGCAGACCCTATCTTTTGAAGGAATAAGGGAATACCATGCAGATTTGTTAGCTTGGCAGTAAAAACATGGATTAGGGTATGAAAGAAAAAGTTCTATGCCTTTGGCAAGTAATGCTTCAGAAACTCTCCCACAATGAAGTTAGGTTGTTGACTTCTAATGAGAGTGAAGAAAGCATGTATCTCCTCAGTTGTGGGATCCGGAACAAGGTTTTCTGTAGGAAAATGTAAGATTCGATTAAAATCATGTTCCGTCACCCTTATTGTTCTGCCCCCTGGCACAACAAAACTGAAGGATCTCACATTATTCTCACTTGTATCCGTGGCGGATGTGTACAACGCAGTCAATTGATCGATGCAAAGGACCACAGGAGTACTCACAGCATATGCCACTAATAAACGTGTGTTCAAAAACTCTGCCCATGCACGAAACTGTAAGTTCGTTATGGATTGCAAGTTTTGAAACGAGACATGATTAGTTTTGGTAATAATAAATTCTCCAGCCATTTTAAAATTTCCAGAAAATTTAAATAAACCAAAACTAATTTTACTTTTAAATTAATTAATTATTTCTAATTAATCAACCTTGACAGAAAATACCCTTTTCCTTTAGTAAAAAAAACTTTAACCACAAACACTTCCCGAGATTAAGAACCCTAATTTGTAAATTGATAAGTTTCAAATTAACTACAAACTTAAGAAGATTGTGAAAACAATACAAACTTAAGTAAGTTCTGCAATATCAAATTACTAAGGTTTAAAACTCAGTTTCGATGGTTTTCTGATTGAAAACTCAAAAGAACACAAATCCACAACAACCTCACGGTAGAAATGAAATGACTGTGGTAAAAACGGATTCTTGAAAGTGAATATCAGTGAAATCAGAAGAAACTATCGAGTGTTACAGTCCTTTTTGGTTGTATGTATGATTGTAAGTATATGACAAAAGCACTTAGATCTCAGAATAAGAAAAGAAAAACGTCCAAGGCAGTGATTTATACTCAAAGAAGTAACAAGGGTATTTTATTCATTTTAGTGTTCGATGGTTTTTAAAAGTGCATTCGATGGTTTTCTGCAAGGGGCAAAACTGTCAACTCACCTTCGATAGTTTTTAGAAAACTATCGAAGTTTTTTGAAAATCAGAATTTAGAACGTTTATCAGAAAACTATCGAAGTGTTTTTCTTTGAAAATTTGAAAAACTATCGAACTAATTCTTTTGGAAAAACTATCGAGAACTTTAATATAAATTAATTAAGTTCACTTCGATACATTTTCCCTTGTATTTCAAAATTTATCGAGAATTTAAATATTGAATTAGGTAAATTCCTTCGATATATTTTAAAATTTATCTCAAAAACTATCGAGAATTGTTTTCGATAGTTTTTCTTTTCCTTTTCAAAAACTATCGAAAATTAATTTCGATAGATTTATCTTTGTACTTGAAAAACTATCGAATTTCCTAAATTCGATGATTTTTGCTTCATTCCAATTTCTAAAACCTGTTCATGTTCTAAAAATCAGATCTTTTTATTTTCTGTCAAGTTTTAATTTTAATAAATCTTTTAAAACTTACCAAAATCAATTGTTAACAGAAAATTCACAATTTTCTTAGAATAAAATCAATTAAATATCATTGAGTGATATTAACCAATTAAAATCCAATCAATTATGCTGCATTAATCTACAATGTTAAAAACAAAGTAAATTAATTCAAATTAAATAAATGCTTGAATATTTAGAACAAATATTAGCACTTAAATTATTTTTAGAATTAATAACCAATTAAATGCCAGAAGATATATCATCCATAATTATGACACAAAATTAGTATACTAATCCTAACTACGAGAATTGCTCCAGAAAATAAATTCACGAGTCCTAAAGATATAGAAATTCTAAAACTCATGTATTCACTGGGACTCTCTACAGTTACTGACTTCTAATCAAAATCAATTAGAAAGATTTAACATCCCAAGTTCACCAACCAGCTTATTGAAAGTGGATTCATCAAGCGGTTTAGTAAAGATGTCTGCAATTTGATCCTCTGTGGGTACAAAATGTAACTCCACAGTTCCATTCATGACATGCTCTCGGATAAAATGATACCTAATGTCGATGTGCTTCGTCCTCGAGTGTTGCACTGGGTTGTTTGAGATTGCTATGGCACTTGTGTTGTCGCAAAATATTGGAATCTTTGTCAACAAAAGTCCATAGTCACGGAGTAGGTTTCTCATCCACAAGATCTGAGCACAACAGCTTCCAGCAGCAATGTATTCAGCCTCAGCTGTTGATGTGGAAACTGAATGCTGCTTCTTGCTATACCAGGAAACTAACCTTCTTCCAAGAAACTGACAGCTTCCTGAAGTACTCTTCCGATCAATCTTACAACCTGCAAAATCAGAGTCTGTGTATCCAATAAGATCAAATCATGTATCTTTAGGGTACCAAATTCCAAGATTTGGGGTCCCCTTAAGATATCTAAATATTCGCTTAACAGCTATTAGATGAGATTCTTTAGGATCAGACTGAAACCTAGCACACAAGCATGTTGCAAACATTATATCTGGTCTACTTGCAGTGAGATAAAGTAATGAGCCTATCATACCTCTGTAGCCTGTGATGTCAACCTTCTTACCAGTTTCATCCTTATCAAGCTTAGTGGCAGTTGGCATAGGAGTCTTTGCTGTAGATGAGTCTTCCATTTGATACTTCTTCAGAAGATCTTTGATGTACTTGGATTGACAAATGAATATACCATCTTGTTTTTGGTATACTTGCAGTCCAAGGAAGAATGACAATTCACCCATCATGCTCATTTCATAACGACTCTGCATTAACTTAACAAATCTCTTGCATAGATCATCATTAGTAGAACCAAATATTATGTCATCAACATATACTTGCACCAATATCAAATCATTTTTATGCTTTTTGACAAAGAGAGTTTTGTCTACGACACCTCTTGTAAAATCATTTTCAAGTAAGAATTCAGAGAGAGTGTCATACCATGTCCTTGGAGCTTGTTTGAGTCCGTAGAGAGCTTTGAATAGAAAGTACACAAAGTCTGCCAGTTTTGAATCCTCAAAACCTGGAGGTTGTTCCACATACACTTCTTCTTCTAACTCCCCGTTCAGAAAAGCACTCTTCACATCCATTTGATATACCTTGTAATTGGAATGTGCAGCAAATGCCAGAAACATTCTGATGGCCTCAAGTCTTGCTACTGGTGCATAGGTTTCATCATAATCTATACCCTCTTCTTGAGAGTAACCTTTAGCAACCAGTCTGGATTTGTTTCTCGTTACAATGCCATCTTCGTCCAACTTATTTCTGAATACCCATCGTGTTCCAATAACAGATTTTCCCTTAGGCCTGGGTACCAGCTTCCAAACTTTCTGCCTTTCAAACTGATTGAGTTCCTCTTGCATAGCAATCACCCAATCTGGATCATCTAGAGCATCTTCAACTTTCTTAGGTTCTGTTTCTGAAAGAAACCCAGAATAGTGACATTCATTTTGTGATGTTCTCCTAGTTCTCACTCCTGTATCCGGATCACCAATGATCAAGTGAAAGGGATGATCTCTATTCCATACCCTTTGTCTTGGAAGATGCAATCTTGATGATTCTCCTTGTTCTAGATGTTGTGGAGTGTGACTAGTTGATCCTTCTCCTGCTCCCCCTGAGTTGTTGACGGTTTGATCTGTTGATTCTGAAGACTGACTAGTGGATCCTATAGAATGTTGAGGATCTCCACTTTGGTCACCACTTTGTCCAGAATCATTATCATTATGATTATTATTAATGATTGTAACAACTTCAGGTACTTCTTCATTGTCAGAGAGATCTCCTGATAGATTTTCAAATACCAAGGATTCAGAGTTCTCTCCAGTTTGCAGGCCTGGTCTTTTGGTGTCGTCAAATGTTACATTAAAGCTTTCCAACACCTTCTTATCTTCAATCACATATACCCTGAAAGCCTTAGATTCCAGAGAATAGACCAGAAAAATGCCTTCATCTGCTTTGGCATCAAACTTGCCAAGATGTTCTCCATCTTTAAGTACAAAGCACTTTGCACCAAACACATGAAAGTACTTCAGTGTTGGTTTCTTGTTGGCCATTAACTCATACGGAGTCTTTTCATGATCTTTGTTGATCAGGGTTCGATTCTGAGTGTAGCAAGCTGTATTCACTGCTTCAGCCCAAAAGTAAGTGGGAAGTTTTGATTCACTCAACATGGTCCTTGCCGCTTCAACCAAGGTCATGTTCTTCCTTTCCACTACTCCATTCTGTTGAGGAGTTCTTGGTGCTGAAAACTGTCTTGATATTCCTTTCTCTGAGCAGAAATCATTAAGAACTGCATTCTTGAATTCAGTTCCATTGTTTGATCTGATTGTCCGCACAGGTAGCTTAGCTTCCACTTCTATCTTCTTGATGTGATCAATGATTAGTTGTGTTGCTTCATCCTTTGTTTGTATGAACAACACCCACGTGTACTTGGAGTAGTCGTCCACCATCACCAATGCATATCTATTTCTTGAAAGTGACATAACATTAACTGGACCAAATAAATCCATATGAATCAGCTGTAATGGTTCAGTAATGCTTGTCATTCCTTTGCTTCCATGTGATGCTTTCTTCGACTTCCCTTTTTCACATGCTTCACATAGTCCCTCCTGATTGAATTTCATCAGGGGCAACCCTCTCACTAACTCTCTCTTTACCAAAGAGTTCATAGTTTTGAAGTTCAGATGTGAGAGCTTCTTGTGCCATAGCCAACTTTGTTCTGAAGATGCCTTTGCATAAAAACATGTAACTTCTCCTTCACTGGTAGAACTTAAGTCAGCTATAAACAAATTTCCTTTTCTCACTCCCAGTAGAGTAAGATTCTCATCCTTCCTGTTGGTGATCAAGCACTTGTCCTTTCTGAAATCTACATTGTAGCCTTTATCACAGAACTGACTGATACTTAGAAGATTGTGCTTTAATCCTTCAACAAGAGAGATGTTTTCAGTGATGACATTTCCAGCTTTCAATTTACCATATCCCGTAGTGTATCCTTTGTTGTCATCTCCAAAGGTTACAATCGGGCCGGTCTTCTAAACCACCTCTGTAAGCAGGGACTCTTCACCTGTCATGTGTCTAGAACAGCCACTATCCAGAATCCACACAACCTTTGAGCTTTTAACCTTACCCTGCAATCACAGATTGATTAAGCGGACTTTGGTACCCAAAATTTTTTGGGTCCTGAAGGTTTAGATGATTTAACAGGAGTAACATTCAATTTAGTCTTACCCTGTTTGATATTCATAGTATCTGTGGATTTGACATTAACAGTGCTATTGCTACTATCAGACATCAACTTAAAATAAGCATGCATGATGTTGTACTTACATAGCAAACAATCTTTCTTTCCACAGGGTTCATGAAGATCAGGCATGTCAGACATGTTATGCATTTCAGAAGCATTAGCAGTTTCTACTTTAACCTTTTTACATGCATGTGTAAGGTGTCCAGCAGAATTACAAATAGTGCACAACTTCCTAGATGCAATGGGAGAAAATGGAACCATTTCTTGATTAACAATCTTCTTCTTCCCATTCCTGTTCTTTTTAACATTACTAACTACGTCACCTACTTCAGTTTTAGGTAAATCAGGTTTAGGTAATTCATTTTTTACTGATTTCCTAGGCAACTTAGTCTTTACCTCTTTTTCCTTCAACAAATCCTCCTCAAGCAATTCTTGTCTTATGAAAAGGTCATCCTCATGAAAAAGTGGTGGAAACTGCTTAACAAAAACTGGAAAATCAACATTCTTAAGAACATGTGGAGTATTCCTTTTGACAACTGAAGATGTCACAGGGAATTCCACAATCTTCTTACCAGCTTTCTTGTTATAGTCAAATCCTATAGCAGTTTTATTCTCTATGGCCTGAGTATCAATGATTTCCTTAGCCACTAGAACGGAATTCTTAAAAGCATTCAGCTTCAAATCTAGATCTGAAATCTTCTTCCTGAGGATAGTCTCTATCTCAGCATTACACTTGACCTTGTTCTCTAAGTACACATTCTTTTGCTTAAGATCTTCTAATGTTACAGCTACAAGCTCTAGTTCTTCATTTTTAGATTCTAACTTTTTAATCTTAAGAACTAGTTTAGCATTTTCCATTTCTGATGCTAGCATGCTTGTGTGTACATTAAACAATTCTACACTAAGATCTTGCACAGTTTTCTTGTACTCAGAATTAGACATATCAATTGTAGTTAAGATAGGTACCTGAGATGATTGTGGTGATTCCTCTGAAGAGTCAGCCATTAGAGCAACATTTTCATATTCCTCCTCTTCATCCGAATCAGTATCATCCCAGTGCTTTCCCTCTGCTATATAAGCTTTCCCTTTCTTCTTTCCATAGAATGCCTCCAATTGCTGTTTAAGCTTGGCATTCTCTTTCTTCAACTCATCATAAGAATCCTTCTTTCCATAGACATCTTTCATGTCTCTCGCTAGACGAGGCTTCCTGCATTCAGTGGCGAAATGCCCTAACTCATTGCAATTGTAGCATCTTGATTTGCTTCTATCAATCATGCCAGTCTTGTAGCCTCCCTTAAAGCCTGTACTAGGTGTATAATTGCTCTTCTGGAATCTGTTGGTTGAACCCTTGAACTTGTACTTAGGGTTTCTTTTGAAACGAATGTGACTAAACTTTGCAGCTAAGTACGCCATGGTTTTGTCTTCCATTTGCTCAAGCTCTTCTAGGGTGTAGTAATCACTTTCATCAACACCCAGATTCACAGAATCCATTTCTGCTTCTATTATCACCTCCTTTCCAGCTCTAGGGGTTTGAACCTGAATCTCAGAAGTTATTGGTTCATCCACTACAAGTGCTGCTGATCTCACAAGTGCATTGTGCTTGTTCTCCACTGTCCCTGATCCGTAGATTATCACCCTTTGTTCCTGTTCCATCTCATAGGTCTTCAACTTGCCATAGATCATCTCTAATGACATCTTTGTGAAGTCAATTCTTTCCCTAATGGATGATGACTTGTGTTCTACATGATGGGGCAGCGTCATCATGAACTTCCTGTTTGATTCTCTCAGTGGATAGGTCTTTCCTTTCATTGCCAATTCATTGAGAAGCTTAGTATATTTCTCAAAGACCTGAGTTATACTTTCTCCTGGCAGTGACCTAAACGCTTCGTATTGAGAAGTCAGAATGTCCAATCTGTTTTCCTGCACGTCTTCAGTTCCTTCCATTATTAGGTTAATGGTATCCCACATATGTTTCCCGCTTGTACAGTTCATCAACTGATAGCTCATTTCCTTGTCTGCGGAGTCCGCCAATATCAACATTAAACCGGTGTCCAATCGAATCAGTTCTTTGTCAGAATCTGTATATTCAGTAATATCCTTAGGTTGGGTGCCTTGAGGAATCCTGCTACCATCAGGAGCTGTAGATTCACTAACTGGTTTCATTGGTCTAAACGGTCCGTTCTCTAATATGCCAATATACAACGGATTAGATGCCTTGATAAATAACAGCATCTTCATCTTCCACAAACCGAAATCATCTCTAGTAAATGGGGGAACTTTAATACCAGCGGTTGTCTTTGGAGCACTCATGGTTTCTGAAAATTTCAAATTGTTTAAAATTCAAGAAATTCCAATTAAATGAAAATTTTTGAAAGTTAACAAATTTGCTTCGAATTTTCACGCTACGTTTGATTTTGGTCTCATTCACCGGATCTGATTTGTATATCAATCAAGTAGCTCTGATACCAATTGTTAGGTCCAAAGTATCGTAGAAGGGGGGGGGGGGTTGAATACGATACTCACAAATAATTCAATTTCGTTCGCGGATTAATCATTCAGTTCTATAACGAAATCAAACACACCAAACCAAATCAAGTTTCGGGGAATATATCTTTTTATAAATATAAACCTCGAGGGGTGCTACAATTTCTAATCCGTAGATTAGCTTCAATGAGTTCTAAGTTATACACAATCAAAACTTTGATAGACTTCAAGAAGAATTAATTTCTCTGTATTTTCTCTCTGCCTCAAACTCTCTCTCAGTTATTGCTTCTGTGAAAATAACTTCGACTGAAGAAGACACTCTCTTCTCTCTGTATTAATTGTAGTCTTCAATTGAAAACTATCGAACTAGGAATGTAGAAACAATCCTGGCAGTCCATCTTCAACTTCAACCTGTAAAACAAGAATACTTTTCACCTGCTCCTTAATTAAAAACCATCGAATGAAATACTTTAATTTACCATTCGATAGTTTTTTAATCAAAACTATCGAATACCAAATTAAGGTAAACATGGTTTTCAATGAATCATTATTATACCATTCGATAGTTTTCTTAATTGAAAAACTATCGAATTCTTGTTTCTTGTCTTTTATCAATTAATGATTCCACTGAGCTCCTGGGTGTTTAAGTAATAGACTGTATCACTTTCTTCTGAGACGATAAAACAACTTGATCTTTTCAGTGCCGTCACCTAGTGCAACTGGTCTGGTTCATAGATGAATAACACTTGATCAATTCTTCTTTTATGTCTTCAATTCAATGCTGCTGATACGTCCCTTGTCGTTCTGGTTGCTTCATTTAAATCACTGGAATCCCGTGGTACTTAACCCTAAATCATTCACATACTTCTGTCGTCTTGAAAGTCTTGTTTCTTTTGCTGTCACTGAGGCTTGAACATTTTCATGAACTTCTTTCCGTGACCTGTTTACGGACTTCAAGAATACATAACGTATTTTGATTTTTTGAGTTTACCTTTTCTTCTTTGATTCTGGATTCCTGTGCTTCTGTTAATATTATCGTCTGTCTTGTCCTTTGTTGAGTTGTAGTTATATCTTTTACATCTTATGTTACATTATGCTTTACACATATCCTGAGAAAGCCAGTTTGGTGTAGGAGGCACCACAGAAGTCCCAGTCTGTGAAGTGATAGCCACCTGTACATTGTCACCAAAACTGTCATCATCATCAGAAAAATCAAACTCACCACTTGTTGCAGCTCCTGGAGACAAATTGGTCAATGCATCCTTTCTCTTTGCATAGATGCAGTTGTATGAATTAAGTGGAATGACCTTTCTGCCTCCACATTGCCCTGTTGAGCCATAATTTGATAGGCTGGCACAGGATGAGTAAAGGTCTCAGGATCCAGGGAAATACTATCCAGAGTTTGTTGATAATGCTCTTGGAAAGTAAGTTCCCTTTCTCCCTCATGGACCTCCATTAACTCATTAGCAATGACTGCTTCCTCCCTTATAGCTCCTGTAGTCCCTTCTCTCTCTCCTCTATATTCTTGCATCATGGGCTCCCCATGGCTCACACCTCTCACACCCTCACCTTCACCTACTAAGGTGGTACCCTCAGCCTCTCCTTTTGCCTGACTGGAAGAAATAGTCAGCCTCTCACTCTCAGCCTCTCCTTTTGCCTGGCTGCAAGCCAGCCTCTCAGTGTCACTCCCTCTCAATCCTAGAAGTGTTTCAACTATCGCTAGATCTTCTGCACTAGTTGTGGAAACAACTTGATTTTCAATAAGAGGTGCAGAATGAACTATCAACGGAATGGTAGTTTGAACTGTCAACGGTATGGATACCGTTGATGGAGAAACACTTGTCAACGAAAGAGACTGTTTCGTTGATGAAGTCAAGAAAGCACTTTGAGAAAGTGAGATTACAGTGGAATCTGTGGTGATTGATTTTAGAGATTGTTACACATATCCTCTTGTAATTTCAGAAAAGGATGATTGGTGGCCCAACAAATCACTTAACAAGTGATGGTCACCAATTTCAGAGTGGGGCTTCTCCAAGAAAATAGTTGGAGAATCAGGGATAGATGAATGGATCATATCCACATCTAATGATTGAGTTGGTGAATTTTGAGGAGTTGGATCAAGATTTATATTTAGAGAGTGGGACTGTAACCCCAGAGTAATAATAGGGGTTACATCAAACTGAATTTGAGAAACTGGAAGTGTTGCTTCCAGTGTGTGTGCACCCTGTGAAACCTGGGATTTTTGCTTCACTCTCCTTTGGTATTGGGAAATAGTAGACTGTGGGCTTGAAGTGTCCCTTACCCTCTTGAAGTGAGCTCTTGGAGGAGAGCTTGTTTCAATAATTACATCCTTTTGGGAGGATGCAACTAGACTTGTGCTTAAATCCATATTACTCATTGTGTGTTAGATATAATTCCGTCTGTGTCCAACTAGAACAACTTTCCCTGTAGATTTGCTGATAACCTCACAGAATTCAGGTTGAAAATCTACATTGTAACCTCTGTCACAGATTTGACTCACAGATAGCAAGTCATGCTTGAGTCCTGGTACTAGAGCTACATTTGTGATGATGACACTTCCAAGATTGATATTGCCATATCCCATAGTATGTCCTATGTTGCCATCTCCATAGGAAACTTTTGGGCCAGCCTTCTCCTCATAGTCTGATAGCAGGGCTTTATTTCCAGTCATGTGTCCTGAACATCCACTGTCCAAGACTAGGGTGCTTTCCCTTATGCCCTGCAATCACAAACAATTACAAAGAGTTAGATTTAAGGATCCAGACTTGCTTGGATCCTTTGGCTTTCTTAACATAGTTAGCTTTTGCAGCGGAAAAACTTTCAACAGAGTTTAAGCTAACTGTGTCAGACTTTACACTTGCAGAGTTTGTTCTAACCCATTTCAAGTTAGGTTTTAACTCATAATAGTTGTGATAAATGGCATGGTAATTCTTGCAAGTATAAATTGAATGCCAAGTACTCCCACAGTGAGTGCATAAATTCTGTGGTCTAACCCTAACAAGATCATTCTTCACTCCAGACTTGGAGGGTAAAGAATTAATATCTTTGTTTTTCGTGCAGAAACTTGCAAGATGGTTAGTACTACCACAACTATGACATGTCTTTCTAGGAGCATCAGAATTAGGCAGATAATCATTTCTTTTATTAATGCCTACTTTTCCATTCCTATTCTTCTTGGACACTTTCTGTTTGTTGACAGACTTTACCTCTTTGAGCTCATGTTTTAATTGTTTTTCTGTCATCAAACCAACATTAACCTGTTTATCACAGATTTTTACTGGTTCTGTAACAGCTTCTTTTTCAAGTACAGAGATTTGCTTACTAGATTCAGAAACAAATTTCACAGGTTTAAGTTGTGGTTTAACTTTAACTTTATCTTTAAACCTAAGTTCATCTTCCTCACAGTAACCTAACCCAACTGTATCTGTTTGAAAAACTTGATATGTGTCTTTTCCAGAATTAGTCCAGGTTTTAATTACCTTCCTCTCTTTTTCCAAATCAGATTCTAGTTGTCTAAATCTCTTTAACAACTCTTGCTCAACATAAACAGCATCATCTCTTTCCTTTTGAACTTGTTGCATGTTAACAAGCTCTTCTTCAAGAAATTTATTTCTATCTTTAAGCTTAAGATTCTCAGATTTAATTCTCTCATTTTCTAAAGTCTGATCTCTATAACTAACATGTATGCTTTTAAGATAAATTCTCAATTCAGATATATTATCAATATCATAAGCATAAGTTGTTAGGGGTACCTTATTCTCAGATGTCTCAGATTTATCTTCAACAGTTGCCATAAGAGCATAGCTGACATCTTCATCAGAATCTGAAGTGTCTGCCCAGTCTTTTCCTTTAGTGATGAGTGCTTTCTCAGATTTTCCTTTCTTGCACTCTGGAGCATAATGACCCATCTCTTTACACTTGTAGCACTGGATCTCAGACTTGTCTTTCTTTCCATACTTGGTATCCCTTCCTTCAGACTTTCTGAAACTCTTTCTTTCAGAGTTTGAATCTTTCCTCGAGAATCTTTTTCCCTTCTTGAAGTTCTTAAAACCCATCTTCTTGAAGGTTTTCACCATCAAAGCAGCCATTTGCATCATTTTTTCTTCATCATCCTCAGATTCAGAAGAAGCATCAGAGTTTGAATCACCATCAGAGTTTGATGACTCACTTTCAGAGTTTATGACCAAAGCTTTTCCCTTAGCTTTCTTCTTTGATGTTTCTTTCTTCATGAGTTTTTCTTCAACTTTGAGAGCTACAGATTTTGTCTTCTTTCCAGATCTTTTGTTTCTTTGTTCTATCTCAAGTTCATGAGTTTTAAGCAACCCATAAATTTCATCAAGATCTGTTTCTGCAAGATCATAATTATCTCTTATTGTTGTTGCCTTTAAATCCCATTTTTCAGGTAGAGATAGTAGAAACTTGAGATTTGACTCTTCAAGATCATATTCTTTATCAACAAGAGACAAATCATTCAACAATTTACAGAATCTGACATATGTATCTGTCAAAGTTTCATCAGATCTAGAGTCAAAGTGTTCATACTCCTGTGTTAAAATAGTCTTCCTGTTCTTCTTTATAGCACTTGTTCCTTGACACCTGACTTCTAAAGCATCCCAGATTTCTTTGGCAGTCTTGCAACCAATAACTCTGTTAGACATGACATTATCTAAGGCACTATGAAGAAGATGTCTAACTTTTGCATCCTTCGCAATTGATGAGATGTCCTCAGGAGTCATATCTTTCTTTTCCTTCGGAACAGTCTTTTGTTCTTGACCAGCAACTACAGGAGACAGTTTAGTTGGCATATGAGGACCATCATAGATTCTATCAAGGTATTCTGGATCTGTGGCTTCTAGAAACATGGTCATCTTCACCTTCCATATTGGATATTCCACTGGTTTGAGCATTGGAACCCTGATTGACTCATATCTACTTACAGAAGCAGATTGAACCTTTTGAGCATTAGAACCTCCATTTGAACCTGCCTGAGAGTTTTCAGTCATGATTATACTTGTGTTTAGATCAATAAACTGTATATATTAAACAGCCTTAGCTCTGATACCAATTGTTAGGCCGAATACACAATATATAATCAATATATGTATGAGAATAACAATCAAGAACTCTGTTTATGAACAATAAACTGAATTATATTAAATAACTCTTCTCTCAGTGATGTAAAATATCACAGAGAGCTGCTAGGTTACAAGAATAATGTATTCAGTATTCGCATCCCTTTTAGGGTTAACCTATCTGTGTTTATATAGTACACAGTTACATAATCAATCTCTAATTGATATTCCTATAAATCAGCTATACAATTTATATCAATTTAGGATTGCTTCTGTCTTCTGTCCCGTTTCTTTAGCTATCTCAATATATCTTGCTTCTTTCCATCTTCAAGATATATTGCTTCTAGAATCTTCAAGTATGCACCGACAGCTAAATAAACTCTCATCCCGTCAGACTTTAACAAACTCTGACTGGCTTCTAATGTAAACTCTGATAAGTACCTGTTTCTTAAACACTGATAAACACTAATCAGCAATTATATCTAACATTGTGCCTTGTTGGGAAGACACAATGGGGCTTGGCTGGATCTCACTCGTCTCTCCTTCCTTATCCTTAGGGTTTCTTTTATGTTCACCCCTTCCCTCACCTCTCACAGCACCTACACCACCCCCCTTTGGTTGTGTAGTGGATTTTACAACAGGTGCCTTTTGGGAAGCACCTGAGGTTGGCTTGGAGGATTTCTTTGATTTTGGTTTTGTTGCTGGGACAGGAGCCTGTTGGTCACAGCTACAGACTCCATAGCAACAGGGTTGGGTGAAACAGTAGAAGTAATAGCTATACTAGTAGGGATAGCAGTAGTTACCTCAATTATTGGCAGATACACCACTGGAAGATCACCATTGTGGTTCAGCCTCAGTATGTTTGTCAATACTCTCTTCTCTTGCACAAAGCAATCAAACCTAGAAACAGAGTTACTAATAACCAATTGTGCTGGACTAACATGGTTAGCCAACATCATCAGAAATCTAGCATAATAGATATTTTTCTTCCTATTAGCCTTATCACCCAACTTAGCACCAATTTCATACATAAGTTGGGTGCTAAAGTTGTAATATCTATCAGTTAGGAGCATGGTAAATAGAATCAACATGGAATTAGTTAACGCATCAAAATTACTAATTTTGCCATAAAAGACCTTGATGAATGCATCAACTAGATAACTGTATTCCCTAACCAAACCTCTCCTAATTATTTTACCCAGATTATCAGTAGGCAAAGAGTAGTTTATGGAATTTAGCATGTTAATCATTTCAGTATATGTGGGCAAAGCAGAGCAATTATTTTCAGGAAGGTGTAAGCATGCTTGCAACACATCAGAATTGACTATGTACTCATTACCTTGAATGGTGAATTGCAAGGTGCAATTTGTCCCACTGTACTCACATGAGGTCCAAATCTCCTCGATTATCTCATTGTAGAGTGGTGCAGAGTGAAACATTGCGTAGCTTAGCTTGCAATTCTTCATGAAATCCATCATCTTGAAAAAGATGTTGTTCGGGCTTTCCTTGACAACAAAAGGAATGGAGTTGTTCTTTTCATAAATGAACCCTCCAGCAGACATGAGTTTCACGATGGTTGCCATTGTTGAGTAAAGAAAGCTTGAACTGTGATTTGCTTAGAGAGAGAAAGAGTAAGAAAGCTTTTGCAATTTTTGAGAGCAGGTAGAAAAGAATTAAAGAAAATAAAATTTCTTAAATACTCCCCCAAAAATTCTCAAAAGTTAAGTCCAATAGTAAATGAAAATTACTGGATTGGCTTAAAAATATAATCGTTACAATTAAAATATTACCATGATTTATACTTACAGGGGTGTATGCATAGATCGTGGCAAAGGACGTGAAATTTCAACGGTTGAGATTAAAAGCACTATATCAACGAATCAGAAATGGGCGTTTAAGGTCCCCTTAATTTCGTTGATAAAGCTACGTTTCGTTGATATAAAAGAGCTATCAACGAAACACCCAGAAAAATGCTAATACTGTCAACGAAATGGTGCGTTTCGTTGACATAGTAATTTTGACTTAGACAAAATTTCACTTTTTCCTGAAATAATTAATTCACAGAAAAATCATAGAAAATTCCTGGCTACATTGTAACTTGCAAATATCTCAGAAATAATTAAGAGAAATTTAGCATACCTAGCTCACTTACTAATCTTGAGAATGTTGATTCATCAAGTGGCTAGGTAAAGATGTCTACAAGTTGTTGTTCACTTGGAACAAAATGTAACTCCACAGTACCATTCATAACATGTTCTCTAATGAAATGGTACTTGATGTCAATGTGCTTGGTTCTTGAGTGTTGTACTGGATTCTCAGTAATGGCAATGGCACTAGTGTTGTCACAGAAGATAGGAATTTTCTCAACTCTTAATCCATAATCAAGTAGTTGATTTTTTATCCATAAAATCTGTGCACAACAACTTCCAGCTGCAATATACTCAGCCTCAGCTGTGGAGGTAGAAACTGAGTTTTTTTCTTGCTGAACCATGACACAAGCTTGTTTCCTAGGAATTGACAGGTGCCAGTTGTTCTTTTCCTGTCAATTTTACATCCTGCATAATCTGCATCTGAATAACCAATTAGTTCAAAGCCAGATTCTCTAGGATACCAAATGCCAAGGTTTGGTGTTCCTTTGAGATATCTGAAAATTCTTTTAATAGCAACTAAATGGGATTCCCTAGGATCAGCCTGAAATCTAGCACATAGGCATGTAGGAAACATAATATCAGGTCTACTAGCTGTTAAATATAAAAGTGAGCCTACCATGCCTCTGTAACTTGAAATGTCCACAGATTTTTCCTTAGTATTCAATTCAAGTTTGGTGGCAGTAGGCATGGGAGTTTTGGCAGGAGAGCATTCCATTAAGTTAAATTTCATTAACAAATCATGAATATATTTTGTTTGACTAATGAAAATGCCTTCATTAACTTGCTTCACTTGGAGACCAAGAAAGTAAGTTAATTCTCCCATCATGCTCATTTCATATTTACTCTGCATAAGCTTGGCAAACTTTTGACAAAGTTTTACATTTGTAGACCCAAAGATTATGTCATCTACATATATTTGAACAAGTATAGTAGAGCCATTCACAACCCTGTGAAAAAGAGTTTTATCTACAGTACCTCTAGTGAATTAATTCTCAAGGAGGAACTGTGAAAGTGTGGCATACCAGGCTCTAGGTGCTTGTTTCAACCCATAGAGTGCTTTGAGGAGG
Source organism: Heracleum sosnowskyi (assembly GCA_030848705.1). NCBI lineage: Eukaryota > Viridiplantae > Streptophyta > Magnoliopsida > Apiales > Apiaceae > Heracleum > Heracleum sosnowskyi. Next base: position 71,089,374 of record CM061240.1, read on the forward strand.
AAGTACACATATTCTGGAAAATCATCATCTTCAAAACCAGGAGGTTGACTTACATACACCTCCTCTTCCAATTCCCCATTCAGAAAAGCACTCTTCACATCCATTTGATAGACTTTGAAATTGGAATGGGCTGCATAGGCTAGGAAAATCTTTATTGCTTCTAGTCTTGCAACAGGAGCAAAGGTTTCATCAAAATCAATTCCTTCTTCCTGTGAATAGCCTTTTGCAACCAATCTAGCTTTGTTCCTTGTGACTATGCCATTTTCATCCATCTTGTTTCTGAACACCCATTTTGTGCCTATGACACTCCTGTCTTTCGGCTTGGGCACCAGCTTTCAAACATTGTTTCTCTCAAATTGGTTTAGCTCCTCTTGCATAGCTAAAACCCAATCTGGATCTAGAAGTGCATCCTCAACTTTCTTTGGCTCATCTTGAGACAGAAAGCTACTATATAGGCATTTCTCTTGAGTTGCTCTTCTAGTTTGGACTTTTGAAGAAACATCACCTATAATAAGTTCAAAGGGATGATCTTTAGTCCATTTCCTTGAGGGAGGAAGATTTGCTCTTGAAGAAGTAGCTTCATGATCATGGTTGCCTTGATTGGATAAATGTCCTTGAGAAATCCCCCTGAGTTTGTTGTCCCTAATTGATCACTTCTAGAGGCATTTCTGTGACTGTCAACGGTATGACCATTTTGACTGTCAACGAAACGCTCATTCTGACTGTCAACGAATCCACCATCATGACTGTCAATGAAATGACCATTTGGTCTGCTAGCAGCTATTCTTTTCAATCTTAATGTAGCAATTTCATCTTCATTTCTGCTTTCATCTATGCTAGATACAACAAATTTAGGCTGTTTCTAAATAGCCTTGACATGATTCACTTGATCTCCTTCCTCATTCTCAAAAGAAAGACTTTCATGGAAACCTTCATCACAGAGACCTTGAATTATGAGATCATCAAAAACAACATGTACAGATTCCATAACAATGTTGGTTCTGAGATTATAGACTCTGTAAGCTTTCCCTGCTACATATCCCACAAATATTGCTTCATCTGCCTTTGCTTCAAATTTCCCCAAATGCTTAGCTTGATTTCTCAGAACAAAGCACTTGCATCCAAAGACATGAAGAAAATCCAATAGTGGCTTCTTTCTTTTGAGTAGCTGATAAGGGGTCATTCCTTTGGCCTGATTAATCAAAGAAATATTCTGAGTGAAGCAAGCTGTATTAACTGCCTCAGCCCAAAAATAAGTTGGTAACTTTGATTCATCTAGCATTGTCCTTGCAGCCTCAATAAGTGTTCTGTTTTTCCTTTCAACTACACCATTTTGCTATGGTGTTCTTGCTGCAGAAAACTCATGCAAAATACCATTTTCTTCATAGAACACCTTCATGCTTGAATTCTTGAATTCTGTCCCATTGTCACTCCTAATCCTTCTTACTTTGAAATCAGGATGATTGTTTACCATCTTGATGTGATTGATAATGATTTCACTTGCCTCATCTTTGCAGTGCAAAAAGAAAGTCCATGTAAATCTAGAAAAATCATCAACAATCACAAGACAGTATTTCTTCTTTGAAATGGACATGACATTTACAGGGCCAAACAGATCCATATGAAGCAACTCAAGTTGTTGGTCAATTGATGACTCTGTCTTGCTTTTGAATGATGCCTTCTTTTGTTTCCCTTTTTGACAGGCATCACACAAACCATCCTTGGAGAATTCCACCTGTGGAATTCCTCTAGCAAGATCTTTCCTCACCAAATCATTCATAACTTTGAAATTCAGATGAGATAATTTCTTGTGCCATAGCCAACTTTCATCCTTGCCTTGCTGAAAAGACAAGTGATGGTGTCTGGACTTGTGCTACTAAAGTCAGCAATGTACACATTCCCTCTTCTGAATCCAGTCATGACCACATTGTTGTTTCCTACCTTAGAAACAACACAGGCTTCTTTTGAAAAAGTAACTAAAAATCCTTTGTCACAAAGTTGGCTGATACTAAGCAAATTGTGCTTAAGACCATCCATCAAAGCAACCTCATCTATGATGACATTCTCTTTTGAAATCAAGCCATATCCCTTAGTGTAGCCTTTGATGTCATCTCCAAAAGCAATACAAGGGCCAGCTCTTTCTTGGAACTCTGTGAGCAGGGTAGAATCACCAGTCATGTGTCTTGAACAACCACTATCCAAGTACCAAAGATTCCTTTTGTCTCCATGCACACAATAAAACCAAATCAAGTTGATTTTGGTACCCAAGTTTCCTTGGGTCCTGTTTTGTTAGCCTTTGCTTTATTTTTCACTTGAGACTCAGATTGATTTAAATCAACCTTTATCTTTGGTGCTGATTTCTGAGGGTTGCTCACATTTTCATTCACAGCATGCATAGATGGAGGAACAAACATGTTATTCACATTCCATGGCATTTGTGGCACATTAAACATATTCATGTATGGATTAGGCACAAATGACATGCTAGCATATGGATTCTGAAATTGTGCATATGGAGCAAACATGTTAGGCATAACAAGCATTGTAGGCATAGAACCATTCATTGCAGGCTTAGGCATTTTCACATTAGCAGTCTTCTTAACATATTTGCAGTTAGTAGATAAATGACTAAAACTTCCACAATTTACGCATGTCTTTCTAGGAGCATATTTATCAGGTGTGTAATTGTTATGTTTGTTAATCCCTACTTTGCCATTCCTGTTATTCTTTTTATTGCCCTTAGCCTCAACTTGAATTTTCTCTACCTTGTCTTTCAATTGCTTGTTAGACAAGTGACCTACATTAGCTCTTTCAATAGGCTTCTCAACTTTCTTTGATATACTAAACTCACCTTGAACAAAGTTCTTGGTGACAGGACCATACTTGTTATTAAGTCTAGTGAGTTCTTCTTTTCTTTTCTCTGTCAACGAAACAGCCTGATCGGTTGATGGTTCATCTGTCAACGAAACTTTGCATTCCGTTGACATATCAACCTTCAAAAAATGATCATTGTTGTTTGTTGACTCTGTTTCTGATTCTAAGGTTTCACCAGCATACCCTAGCTTCTCTTTGTTCTTTTTCCATGATTGCTCACAGAAAGATTCCATACCTTAAACATTAATGATGTTGGTAGCAACATTCCTGGAATCTTTCCATTTTGCAATCACGCTTTGTTCTATTTCAAGTTGTGTTTTAAGAATCTCTTCCCTTTCTAACACGTTCTCAAGTTCCTTCTTAGCATCCCTACTAACGCACCTCATTTTCTCAAATTCAATGAGTTGTGCTTCTAACATGGCATTCCTATCACTTAAGAGCAAATTAGTCTATTTTATTCTAGAATTCTCTTTGGTAAGTGATTTAAGAGTAACACGCAAATTATATAGTACAGTAGACATTTCATTTACTGCACTATCGCATTCCTCTTTAGAAAGCTCAGAAAGATTAGTAATTGTTACCTGGTTGCTTGAGGAGCTTGCTTCCTGCTCATGATTGTTAGCCATAAGAGCCAAGTTGACATACTCAACATCATCATCAGAATCTTCACCATTACCAGCCCAATCATACTCCTGAGACATGAAAGCCTTTTCTTTTTGCTTGAGAAGTTCAAAGTATTTCTTTTTATAATCAACAGGCTCAAATTTCCTGTTGCCCTTCTCAACCTTGGGCTTTCTGCAGTCTCCAGCAAAGTGACCAATCATTCCACAATTGAAACATTTAGACTTTGACTTTTCAATCCAGTTATTTTTGCTAGGTTGAAAGTCTCTCCTTTGTGGTCTTGCTTCTGAGTTTCTCTTGAACTTGAACTTAGAGAATTTCCTTGAAAGAAAAGCAATGTGTTCATCAATCTCATCTAAGTCATCCATGTTGACTGGTTCTGGTTCTTCTTCTTCTGTCATCTTGCCTTTACCCTTGCTAACATCATTCCTACAACTAGCTCGACTAGTTGTGTCTTTTGCAGCTTCTTCATTGTCATCTTCATGTTGGTTCACAGATGCAATCAATGCAATAGATCCACCTTTCTTCTGTACCTTTTCAATTTCTTCATATTGCTCCATTTCCAACTCATATGTCTTTAAGGTTCCATAAAGCCTTTCAAGAGTGTAGTCTTTGTACTCTTGAGTGTTTCTGAGAGAAACAGTCATAGGCTTCCATTCTTTTGGAAGAGCTCTAAGAAATTTAAGGTTTGAATCCTTGGTTTGATAGATCCTCCCATACAACTTTAATCCATTCAAAAGCTTTTGAAACCTACTAAACGTGTCATTTAGGGTTTCACCAGCTTTAAAATGAAAATGCTCATATTGTTGTATAAGGAGTTGCATTTTGTTTTCCCTAACTTGCTCAGTTCCTTCACAGAGTGTTCTAACAGTATCCCATACCTCTTTAGAGGTTGTACAGTTTATGACATTGTCAAAAATCTCTTGCTCCAAACCATTAAACAGAATGTTCATGGTTCTTTTATCTTTATGGATTTCTGCAACATCTTCAATAGTCCATTCTGAGACAGGTTTTGGAATTTCTACATCAGGAGCATCATCTGGTAGTCCAACTCTAGATGCAAACTTCATGGGAACGTGTGGACCTTTCTCAATGCAGTCTACATACCTCTCATCCATAGACATGAGATGTAAATGCATCTTTACTTTCCAGTGAAAATAATTGTCCTTATCAAGAACTGGTATCTTTACTCCTGCATCCTTCTTCACCATGGTTACTGTTTTGGTCTTGATCTTTAAACTTCTTGTATGTTAGAAGCTTGCTCTGATACCAATTGTTAATCCCAAATGACCTAACAGAATTGTAGAAGGGGGGGGGGTTGAATACAATTCTAGATATTTTAGATTTAAAACAACTTTTCTAAATAATACTGAACTTCTAAAATAAAAACACAAGCACTTAAATAATTTCAGTTGGATTGTTTGATGATCCAACTGAAGTGTTTTTATTGCGGAAATAATCTGTGATACAAAATGTACACAGCTGCTCAGTTACAAGAATGTAGAGAAGTATGCTCTCAAAGATAGCTAATACAATCTGTTTGTTTTTATTCTCTTACTCTTATTTTAACTGCTACACTTGGTTATATATATTCCCAAGTTTACAATGCTATTTTTGGCTACTCTAAAGTGCACTAAAGCTAACCGCCAGTAGCTTGCTTTTCATCCCTTTTGTCCAATGGTCCTTGGAGATCTTTGTCTTCTGTCTTCAGTCTTATAGTGATCCCACTCAAAAACCAGATTGGAAATTGGAATGTTTCCTTATTCCCTATGTCCATTTTGATGGCTTCCAATGCAAAGTACACTTACAAATCTCCCTTTTGATCTGTCAGAGAACGGTCACTATCACTTTGTCAACTATTCAGAAAAGCAATAATGATTCGTTGATAGCAGCGAAATGTGTTTCGTTGATAGCTTTATTCTTCATTCCGTTGATGGTGTATTCCTCGTTTCGTTGATAGAGTAATCTTCATTCCGTTGACATGTCTTCACTTAGGCAAAATTACATGGCTTAACGTATTTACAATTCACCAGCCTATTTTGCCTATCTAGTACTAAGTCAACATGACTTAGAAAACCTATCTCATACATACAACAAAATGCATATCAAATTGTGAAGTATTGTACAGTGCAATTGCTACATCACTCATTTCGTTGATGAGCTTCCTGTCAACGAAACGCTGCAAAGCATGTCATTCCGTTGACAGTTACAAAATGACTTAATACAAAATCTACTAAGTGTTTTTATTATTATCATCAAAAACAACATATTCCTAACAACTCTCTTATGCTAATTATATATAGGATATAATGTGAAGACTGACTGGACTTTATTTTAGAGGCTAATACTATAATATCCATTAATTTTTAGTAAGAAGTGATTATTATAAATTATTTTAATACTATTAAATATTACATTATTCTAAATACTCCTCCTGACAATTTAAATAATAAATTCATCACTATTACAAGAAGGGCAAACTTCAGTCTTCATCTTACTACATGAAGTCTTTGAGTTAGAACTCTTTGACCTTTGTGATATGTGTTCCTTCTTAACAATAGAAGGACTAGAAGACTGAGAGCTTGCACTGTGTGTGTGTTTCTCGATCTATGCATCCACTCATGAATTGTCTCCTCAAATTAAACATACTTGTCATAATATTCATGTTACATGGCATACAATCAATTTTATCACATAATTCATGATTTCTCTGAGTAAAATGAACATTGTGATCATAGAAGGGTCTAGACACACTACCAACAGGTTTCCTACAAGCAAAAGTGAGATGATTAGTACTGAAGAAATTTTGACAGACTTTCCTAGGGGCATTAGGTACATAAGTATAGTTATTTTTTTTGTCTATACCTAATTTCCCATTCCTGTTCTGTTTCTTCTTCTTACTAGTCACAGACTCAGTTTTAACAACTTTGTTTTTCTTGACATTCACATTCCTAGGGACAGATTCCTTTTTTACAAAATGTTTAGTGTTCTTGGCATTGACCTCCTCATTCTCAGGTTGTGTAGGTGTAGTTTGTTCAGATGTAGCAGTCTCATCCTCATCACACAATAAATGTTTGATAAAGAGAGATTCTTCATCAAAAGTCATTGAGGTTTGCTTAAAAATAGGAGCTTTGGCTTTTCTCAGGACTGATGGTGCATCATTATTCAAGCGTTCACTGTCATGGACAGGTACATCTACTTTCTTTTTCTTGAGGGTATCATAGTCAAGACCAATAGCAGTACTATTCACTTTATGTTTTTCATGAAAATTCTTGACTAGATTGGAGGAATTTTTGTAGGCTTTGATTTTAAACTCATTCTCAGCTAGCTCTTCTCTCAGGGCCTGTTCTATCTGATTAGCACAAAGAAGTTTGTTCTTTACGTATTCAACTTCCTATTTCAGATTCTCTATTTGCACAACAATTAGCTCAAGTTCATCATTTCTCTCAGTGAGTCTAACATTATTAGCACTAACCTTAGCAAGTTCTTCATTAAAGGTAGTTAAGCTAGTAATTTTAAACATTTATACACTAAGTTTTTCAACAGTAGCTTTATATTGCTAAACAGGTAGATCTATGATGGTTAGAGTGGGTACCTGACTTGATGAAGGTGCATCATCAAAATTGTTTGCCATAAGAGCAAAGTTACAGAACTCAGCAGCATCTTCATCTTCATCAATGTCATCCCAACACCTTCCTTCGGCAATATAAGACTTACTGCTGCCAGACTTTTGCTTGCATCCAGCAGTCTGTTTGAGGAAAGATTTATGATTGCCTTCAAGATCTAGATAGTCTTGGTCTTTTTCTGTGCTTCTGCACTCATTCGCCATATGTCCAAGTTTGTTACACTTGAAACACCTGATCTTTGAGCATTTCACACTGCCAACTCTCTTGTTTGAGTTGAAATCCTTATTTGCGTTTCTGAATTGAGCCTTTCCTTTATTCCAGCTTGAAAATGAGTTTCCACCAGTCTTGGTTCTGAAGGGCTGGTTCCTTTTAAACCTCAGAGGTGGAAACTTCTTAGCCATAAAGCTAAAAGATTTGTTCTCCATATTTTCCAGCTCAGCCATGGTATAGAACTCACCTTCATCCTCTTCTGCCTCACAACCTTCATCACTGCCTTCTCCATCTTCTATATCTTCAATCTTTAGCTTGCTTGTAGCAGCTCCAAGTTTCTTGAGAGACTCATTCACAATCAGGGCGTATGAGGTGTTAACCATGTTGCCCTGGTTGGCTTGAATGGCTCTTTTCTGAATCAGTTCTAACTCATGAGTCTTCAATACACCATACAGAACATCATAAGAAACCTTTTTTAGATCTCTGTCTCTTAGAAAATTTACCCTTGGTTCTAGATGGTTTGGTACTGTCAAGAGAAACTTCAGGTTTAGCTCTTTGGTAGAGTAAACCTTTCCACTTAGCTGAAGCTCATTGATGAGTTTGTTTAATCTCTCAAAAACATCAGTGATTCCTTATCTTGGTTGAGCCCTGAAAGCTTCATATTGAGAGATTGGAATATGTTTTCGGTTTTCCCTGACCTCCTCAGTCCCTTCACATAACACCTCTATCATTTCCCACATATCCTTGGCAGTTGTATAAGTTGAGATGCTCCCAAACATTGACAGATCAATGGAGTCAATGATGATGAGCTGAAGATGACTGTTGAGAGCCACCTTTTCTTTCTCTATCTCATTCTACTTGGATGGATCTTTTGGGATAGATCTACCAGGAACCGTGGTTGTACCAACAGTGACGCTATCAATATGTTCCATAGGCACAAACGGGCCATGCTTCAAAATCTCAGGATAAAGAGGGTTTGCAGCTTTGATAAATAGGAGCATCTTCATTTTTCACAAGTTGTAGTGCTCCTTATCAAACTGAGGGATCTTGATACTGCAAGTCTTTTGTGCACTCATCTTGATCATTTACTGTTAAAAATAGCAGCCTGCTCTGATACCACTTGTTAGATATGAGTGCTACCGAAGGATAATACATAGGGGGGTGAATGTATTATCACTTATTTTTGCAACAACAAGTAACTCTGTGTGTGAAAGTGTTTGCGGAATTGAAATAAGAACATATTTTACTTTTCAATCTAATGTGTTTTATTAGATTGGGTGTTGCTACAACATGTGAATACAAAAATGTATTATCAGCTTCGTTTTCTCGGAGAGATAGTTCTTGAAATTACACTTTGAAAATGTTAACTGCTAAAGAGTGTGATATGTGCACTTATACACTCGTGCACAGCTCACTTACACAAATGAGGAAAGCGACAAACTGTCCTAATCGTCTATGTCCACCCAAAATTTGCATAAAAGTTTCTTTGCTGGCATAGATCCACTTCTTTAGCTGTACCACCTTTGACTTTCTCTCTGAGTTGCTCTGTAGACTTCTGTTAGAAATGAATACCATTTAGAAACTAGACAGAGGGGGGGTGAATGGATAGTTTTGATATTTTTCGATTCTTGAAAACTAAATAAGCTGTGAGAGATTATGTTGTGTAAAATGCGGAATGAAAATAAACAGAACACACACACAATCACTTTAATCTACTTTGTATTAAGTAAATTAAATACTACACCTTCCAAAATTTCACAAGTGAAATTCTGGCTTCTAAACAAGAACAATGTTTTCTTGCTTTGCTTACAGAGAAAGGAGTTCTTGAATGTTTCTGTGTACTTCTACTCACTTAGCTAACAGTAGGGTGTGCACTATATATATTAACCTATACAAACTGGTGCACACACCTATTTACACAGTTACCCCTAGCTCAAAGTCCAACTTGTCCTGCCATAAGAAGTTAACTGTGTCAGGAAGGACCACTTGCTTTTCGGAGTCTTTCCCGTTTCTGTAGATGTTTGTCTCTTGTCTTTCTCTCCAAGTTTAGCTGTAGATTTGCCATCTGTTCTTTGGACCACCTTACCAGAATAGATGCTTCAGTATTTGTCTCCTTTGAATTTTGGTTCTGTACCTTGATTTGTCTTGTTATAAACGGCTAAGTGTTGATATCGTGAACTCCAGCATAATCCTGATTCTTTGACATGTCGACATAGTGCATTCTTGACTTTGCTATATGAGTGTTTCAGGAGTATGCGACATAGGCTTAAAAAGGACTTCGTGATATGGCCTTCTTGAAGACTTCGCGACATAGCCTTTTTGAGGACTTTGCGACATAGCCTTTTTGAGGACTTCGCGACATAGCCTTTTTGAGGACTTCACGATCTAGTACAATTCTGAATTTGCGATCTCAACACTTCACGACATTAGTAATGAAGACTTCACGACAAAGTACATTTTAGGACTATGTGATCTCAGTACTTCACGACATGGATATTTTGGACTTCACGACATAGCTCTATTTTGACTTCACGGTATAGGGACTTAGATAAATTTCTGCAACTTATTTCTTCAGGGCCTTATTCATCTCCATCCTGCTGAACTTCTACCAGGATAATTATTCCATGGCCTATGTACATTCTAGATTGCAAGGAACTTACTAAGCTCATTATAACTCTGAGCATACAAGATATAGCTAAGTACATGAGAACAAGACAAGTACAATAGAGACCTATATTATATCCCAGTGAAAGAATTCACTAGGGCATGTAGAGTGACATAGTCACAATGAGTAGGCTTGTTAATAGTGGTATTCAGACATGCCTTGAGCCTAACAACTTCACATGCGCTTCTTCAAGCTTTGGACCACTTACATGAGCACAGGGCTTATTGACTCTTTTGTCTTGATCTTCAGAATTTGTCTTCTTCAGGTAGTTTAAATCCCGCATTCGATAACTCTGACCACAGCTGATTCGATAATTGGACTTCTCGAATCAGATATTTCTTCACTTCTCGAATAACACCAAGTTGGACTTCTCTAATGCAGACTTCTCGAAATATCATGTAAGCTTTTCTAATCCCATACTTCTCGAATTAGGTCTCTTGACTTCTTGAAGCTGCCTTTCTTGACTTCTCTAATCAACCAACTTTACTTCTCGAATCTGGACTTCTCTAAACAGACAATTCTGAACTTCTCTAATCTTGCCTTAGAACTGTTGGAACGTACGATGTAGAGGACTGCGTTTTATGATATAAATTAAAGAGTTCAAAAAGAAGATTAACCTTAATCGCTACGGGCAAGCGATTCAATTCCACGTCTTCTACTGAATTCCTTGATTCCCTTTGAGCAAAGTGTGGCATTCGATCTCCCAAAGTTTCCTTTCCTCAAAGTCTCAAAATTCCAAAACCCTAGCTTCGTGCGGCTGCTCTAGGTCTCAATTTCAATTTCTGTTGTGTGTCCAGCTTTAAGGAGAACAAGAATATATATAGGCTTTAGTAGGGATCATGGACAATTAGGTCGGGCCTTCCAATGACATTCTGAGTCAAGTCCAATGTCATTAAATATTAATTCAATCCACTAAAGAATTAATATTTGCATTACCGTTCCTAATACCACAATTCTTTTATTATTTAATTCGGCTCCTATATTATTTGCTTATTAAATTCCCCACGTTTAAGATATCACATATCCATTAATTAAACTAATCACTGACAATTAATTTAATTAATATCTTATTTATCCTTGATCATCCACTCAACCTTATAATTATGTCAGAACTTAATCTGCTTGCAGGGCTTCACATAATTATCTTAATGAGCTTTCAAGAGTATATCATCAACCCAAATATTATCAGGACATGGATTCCTTCTGTAATTAATATCCCACTCTGCATGCAATATCATTGCTCAATACATAATATTGTAATTAATAATTAATGATATCACATATGAATCAAAGCATGTGCATTGCATACAAGTGTCAATCACTACATCCGGATTAAGAACCTAAGCAATAATAATATCATAGAATCTTAGTTCTTCTTTATTGTCAGAATAGAAGAGAAATTCTAATATTTTGATCCTGTTCAATATACACAAAGTATACAAGTATTATTAAATAGTCAAGATAAACTATTCTCAGATAATACTTCAGTCATTCTAGTGGTTTGTCTAGTACCACTTAGACTGTGAACCTTTATTATATTATATACATACACTGATTATCTAATCTTATGTTATCCCATTTGATACTAGATTATCCACAATATATAATAAACAGACAATGTAATAAAATGCAATCAAGATTCTCAAAAAAATGGTCAATGTTTATATACTTCAAACGAATAGTTCAGTACAAAACCCAACAAGAACAATTTCACTTCAACCCTTGTAACCTTTTTATTTAAGGCCTTCTTTCTGAGTATAGGGGGCATGATCAAGGATGATCTTCTTATGTCCAAATTGCGTTTCCATTCAATATAGTTAGGTCCGGTAAGTTTGTTATCCTTAAGTATGGTGAAAAGTGGATTAAAACCCATTTTATCCTGAGAATCATACATATAACACATAATTAGAATATTGCACATAAAAACTTAATACCTATAGACTCCTCTAACGATTAATTAATGTTATTCCCAGACAATGAACAAAGATTGTAGAAGGGGGGGGTTGAATAAAATCTTTGAAAAACTTTTCGATTATTGACAGAGAAAATATGAAAGTAAAAACAAGAACATAAACACAAATAAGATGATACAAGAATTAAAAATTCGGGTGGATTGTTTTTGTCCACCTGAGAGATTTTTATTGAAGAAATCTATGTGATGTTTATTGTAAAGCATAATGTAACATAAGATGTAAAAGAGATAACTACAACTCAACAAAGGACAAGACAGACAATAGTATTAATAGAAGCACAGGAATCCAGAATCAGAGAAGAAAAGGTAAACTCAAAAAATCAAAATACGTTATGTATTCTTGAAGTCCGTAAACAGGTCACGGAAAGAAGTTCATGAAAATGTTCAAGCCTCAGTGACAGCAATAGAAACAAGACTTTGAAGACGACAGAAGTATGTGAATGATTTAGGGTTCAGTACCACGGGATTCCAGTGATGAAGCAACCAGAACGACAAGGGACGTATCAGCAGCATTATAATTGAAGTCATAAAATAAGAATTGATCAAGTGTTATTCATCTGTGAACCAGACCAGTTGCACTAGGTGACGGCACTGAAAAGATCAAGTTATTTTATCGTCTCCGAAGAAATTGATACTGTCTATTACTTAAACACCCGGGAGCTCAGGAGTGATTACTAAAGGACAAAAGACAAGTAAATCAATTCGATAGTTTTTCTTTTAAGAAAACTATCGAATGAGAGTTTAAGGTGATTGAATTAAAAACAAATAAATCAATTTAGCATTCGATAGTTTTGTTTTAAAAACTATCGAATGGTAAAATGATTTGTTTCATTCAATGGTTTTTTAATTGGGAGCAGGTGGAAAGTAATACTTGTTTTTCAAGTTGAAGAAGATCCAACGGCCAGGATTGTTTCTACAAGTTTGGTTCGATGGTTTTTCAAATCAAAGTCTGCAGTTAATACAGAGTGAAGAATGTGTCTTCTTCAGTTAAGGATTCTAACACAGAGACATTACTGAGAGAGAGAAGAGCCGGAGAAAATTATCAGAGAAATTAATAGTGCTCAGAACTTGATCATTGTTTTGTATTTGTGTAACCTTAAACTCATTGACGCTAATCTACGGATTAGAAATTGTAGCACCCCTCGAGGTTTATATTTATAAAAAGATATATTCCCCGAAACTTGATTTGGTTTGGTGTGTTTGATTTCGTTATAGAACTGAATGATTAATCCGCGAACGAAATTGAATTATTTGTGAGTATCGTATTCAACCCCCCCCCCTTCTACGATACTTTGGACCTAACAATTGGTATCAGAGCTACTTGATTGATATACAAATCAGATCCGGTGAATGAGACCAAAATCAAACGTAGCGTGAAAATTCGAAGCAAATTTGTTAACTTTCAAAATTTTTCATTTAATTGGAATTTCTTGAATTTTAAACAATTTGAAATTTTCAGAAACCATGAGTGCTCCAAAGACAACCGCTGGTATTAAAGTTCCCCCATTTACTAGAGATGATTTCGGTTTGTGGAAGATGAAGATGCTGTTATTTATCAAGGCATCTAATCTGTTGTATATTGGCATATTAGAGAACGGACCGTTTAGACCAATGAAACCAGTTAGTGAATCTACAGCTCCTGATGGTAGCAGGATTCCTCAAGGCACCCAACCTAAGGATATTACTGAATATACAGATTCTGACAAAGAACTGATTCGATTGGACACCGGTTTAATGTTGATATTGGCGGACTCCGCAGACAAGGAAATGAGCTATCAGTTGATGAACTGTACAAGCGGGAAACATATGTGGGATACCATTAACCTAATAATGGAAGGAACTGAAGACGTGCAGGAAAACAGATTGGACATTCTGACTTCTCAATACGAAGCGTTTAGGTCACTGCCAGGAGAAAGTATAACTCAGGTCTTTGAGAAATATACTAAGCTTCTCAATGAATTGGCAATGAAAGGAAAGACCTATCCACTGAGAGAATCAAACAGGAAGTTCATGATGACGCTGCCCCATCATGTAGAACACAAGTCATCATCCATTAGGGAAAGAATTGACTTCACAAAGATGTCATTAGAGATGATCTATGGCAAGTTGAAGACCTATGAGATGGAACAGGAACAAAGGGTGATAATCTACGGATCAGGGACAGTGGACAGCAAGCACAATGCACTTGTGAGATCAGCAGCACTTGTAGTGGATGAACCAATAACTTCTGAGATTCAGGTTCAAACCCCTAGAGCTGGAAAGGAGGTGATAATAGAAGCAGAAATGGATTCTGTGAATCTGGGTGTTGATGAAAGTGATTACTACACCCTAGAAGAGCTTGAGCAAATGGAAGACAAAACCATGGCGTACTTAGCTGCAAAGTTTAGTCATATTCGTTTCAAGAGAAACCCTAAGTACAAGTTCAAGGGCTCAACCAACAGATTCCAGAAGAGCAATTATACACCTAGTACAGGCTTTAAAGGAGGCTACAAGACTGGCATGATTGATAAAAGCAAATCAAGATGCTATAACTGCAATGAGTTAGGGCATTTCGCCACTGAATGCCGGAAGCCTCGTCAAGCAAGAGACATGAAAGACGTCTATGGAAAGAAGGATTCTTATGATGAGTTGAAGAAGGAGAATGCCAAGCTTAAACAGCAGTTGGAGGCATTCTCTGGAAAGCAGAAAGGGAAGGCTTACATAGCAGAGGGAAAGCACTGGGATGATACTGATTCGGATGAAGAGGAGGAATATGTAAATGTTGCTCTAATGGCTGACTCTTCAGAGGAATCACCTCAATCATCTCAGGTACCTATCTTAACTAAAATTGATATGTCTAATTCTGAGTACAAGAAAACTGTGCAAGATCTTAGTGTAGAATTGTTTAATGTACACACAAGCATGATAGCATCTGAAATGGAAAATGCTAAACTAGTTCTTAAGATTAAAAAGCTAGAATCTAAAAATGAAGAACTAGAGCTTGTAGCTGTAAAATTAGAAGATCTTAAGCAAAAGAATGCGTACTTAGAGAACAAGGTCAAGTGTAATGATGAGATAGAGACTATCCTCAGGAAGCAGGTTTCAGATCTAGATTTGAAGCTGAATGCTTTTAAGAATTCCGCTCTAGTGGCTAAGGAAATCATTGATACTCAGGCCGTAGAGAATAAAACTGCTATAGGATTTGACTATAACAAGAAAGCTGGTAAGAAGATTTTGGAATTCCCTGTGACACCTTCAGTTGTCAAAAGGAATACTCCACATGTTCTTAAGAATGTTGATTGTCCAGTTTTTGTTAAGCCGTTTCCACCTCTCTTTTATGAGGATGATCTTTTCATAGCACAAGAATTGCTTGAGGAGGATTTATTGAAGGAAAAAGAGGTAAAGACTAAGTTACCTAGGAAATCAGTAAAGAATGTATTACCTAAACCTGATTTACCTAAAACTGAAGTAGGTTCCTTAGCTAGTAATGTTAAAAAGAACAGGAATGGGAGGAAGAAGATTGTTAATCAGGAATTGGTTCCATCTTCTCCCATTGCATCTAGGAAGTTGTGTTCTATTTGTAATTCTGCTGGACACCTTACACATGCATGTAAAAAGGTTAAAGTAGAAACTGCTAATGCTTCTGAAATGCATAACATGTCTGACATGCCTGATAATCATGAGCCATGTGGAAAGAAAGAGTGTTTGCTATGTAAGTACAACATCATGCATGCTTATTTTAAGTTGATGTCTGATAGTAGCAATAGCTCTAGTAATGTTAAATCCACAGATACTATGAATATCAAACAGGGTAAGACTAAATTGAATGTTACTCCTGTTAAATCATCTAAACCTTCAGGACCCAAACAATTTTGGGTACCAAAGTCCGCTTAATCAATCTGTGATTGCAGGGTAAGGTTAAAAGCTCAAAGGTTGTGTGGATTCTGGATAGTGGCTGTTCTAGACACATGACAGGTGAAGAGTCCCTGCTTACAGAGGTGGTTAAGAAGACCGGCCCGATTGTAACCTTTGGAGATGACAGCAAAGGATTCACTACGGGATATGGTAAATTGAAAGCTGGAAATGTCATCATTGAAAACATCTCTCTTGTTGAAGGATTAAAGCACAATCTACTAAGTATCAGTCAATTCTGTGATAAAGGCTACAATGTAGATTTCAGAAAGGACAAGTGCTTGATCACCAACAGGAAGGATGAGAAGCTTACTCTACTGGGAGTGAGAAAAGGAAATTTGTTTATAGCTGACTTAAGTTCTACCAGTGAAGGAGAAGTTACATGTTTCTATGCAAAGGCATCTTCAGAACAAAGTTGGCTATGGCACAAGAAGCTCTCACATCTGAACTTCAAAACTATGAACTCTTTGGTAAAGAGAGAGTTAGTGAGAGGGTTGCCCCTGATGGAATTCAATCAGGAGGGACTATGTGAAGCATGTGAAAAGGGGAAGTCGAAGAAAGCATCACATGGAAGCAAAGGAATGACAAGCATTACTGAACCATTACAGCTGATTCATATGGATTTATTTGGTCCAGTTAATGTTATGTCACTTTCAAGAAACAGATATGCATTGGTGGTGGTGGACGACTACTCCAAGTACACGTGGGTGTTGTTCATACAAACAAATGATGAAGCAACACAACGAATCATTGATCACATCAAGAAGATAGAAGTGGAAGCCAAGCTACCTGTGCGGACAATCAGATCAGACAATGGAACTGAATTCAAGAATGCAGTTCTAAATGATTTCTGCTCAGAGAAAGGAATATCAAGACAGTTTTCAGCACCAAGAACTCCTCAACAGAATGGAGTAGTGGAAAGGAAGAACAGGACCTTGGTTGAAGCAGCAAGGACCATGTTGAGTGAATCAAAACTTCCCACTTACTTTTGGGCTGAAGCAGTGAATACAGCTTGCTACACTCAGAATCGAACCCTGATCAACAAAGATCATGAAAAGACTCCGTATGAGTTATTGGCCAACAAGAAGCCAACACTGAAGTACTTTCATGTGTTTGGTGCAAAGTGCTTTGTACTTAAAGATGGAGAACATCTTGGCAAGTTTGATGCCAAAGCAGATGAAGGCATTTTTCTGGGCTATTCTCTGGAATCTAAGGCTTTCAGGGTATATGTGATTGAAGATAAGAAGGTGTTGGAAAGCTTTAATGTAACATTTGACGACACTAAAAGACCAGGCCTGCAAACTGGAGAGAACTCTGAATCCTTGGTATTTGAAAATCTATCAGGAGATCTCTCTGACAATGAAGAAGTACCTGAAGTTGTTACAGTCATTAATAATAATCATAATGATAATGATTCTGGACCAAGTGGTGACCAAAGTGGAAATCCTCAACTTACAGGATCCACTAGTCAGTCTTCAGAATCAACAGATCAAACCGTCAACAACTCAGGGGGAGCAGGAGAAGGATCAACTAGTCACACTCCACAACATCTAGAACAAGGAGAATCATCAAGATCGCATCTGCCAAGAAAAAGGGTATGGAATAGAGATCATCCCTTTCACTTGATCATTGGTGATCCGGACACAGAAGTGAGAACTAGGAGAACATCACAAAATGAATGTCACTATTCTGGGTTTCTTTCAGAAACAGAACCTAAGAAAGTTGAAGATGCTCTAGATGATCCAGATTGGGTGATTGCTATGCAAGAAGAACTCAATCAGTTTGAAAGGCAGAAAGTTTGGAAGCTGGTACCCAGGCCTAAGGGAAAATCTGTTATTGGAACACGATGGGTATTCAGAAATAATTTGGACGAAGATGGCATTGTAACGAGAAACAAAGCCAGACTGGTTGCTAAAGGTTACTCTCAAGAAGAGGGTATAGATTATGATGAAACCTATGCACCAGTAGCAAGACTTGAGGCCATCAGAATGTTTCTGGCATTTGCTGCACATTCCAATTACAAGGTATATCAAATGGATGTGAAGAGTGCTTTTCTGAACGGGGAATTAGAAGAAGAAGTGTATGTGGAACAACCTCCAGGTTTTGAGGATTCAAAACTGGCAGACTTTGTGTACTTTCTATTCAAAGCTCTCTATGGACTCAAACAAGCTCCAAGGACATGGTATGACACTCTCTCTGAATTCTTACTTGAAAATGATTTTACAAGAGGTGTTGTAGACAAAACTCTCTTTGTCAAAAAGCATAAAAATGATTTGATATTGGTGCAAGTATATGTTGATGACATAATATTTGGTTCTACTAATGATGATCTGTGCAAGAGATTTGCTAAGTTAATGCAAAGTCGTTATGAAATGAGCATGATGGGTGAATTGTCATTCTTTCTTGGATTGCAAGTATACCAGAAACAAGATGGTATATTCATTTGTCAGTCTAAGTACATCAAGGATCTTCTTAAGAAGTATCAAATGGAAGACTCATCTACAGTAAAGACTCCTATGCCAACTACCACTAAGCTTGATAAGGATGAAACTGGTAAGAAGGTTGACATCACAGGCTACAGAGGTATGATAGGCTCATTACTTTATCTCACTGCAAGTAGACCAGATATAATGTTTGCAACATGCTTGTGTGCTAGATTTCAGTCTGATCCTAAAGAATCTCATCTAATAGCTGTTAAGCGAATATTTAGATATCTTAAGGGGACCCCAAATCTTGGAATTTGGTACCCTAAAGATACAGGATTTGATCTTATTGGATACACAGACTCTGATTTTGCAGGTTGTAAGATTGATCGGAAGAGTACTTCAGGAAGCTGTCAGTTTCTTGGAAGAAGATTGGTTTCCTGGCATAGCAAGAAGCAGCATTCAGTGTCCACATCAACAGCTGAGGCTGAATACATTGCTGCTGGTAGCTGTTGTGCTCAGATATTGTGGATGAGAAACCAACTCCGTGACTATGGACTTCTGTTGACAAAGATTCCTATATTTTGCGACAACACAAGTGCCATAGCAATCTCAAACAACCCAGTGCAACACTCGAGGACGAAGCACATCGACATCAGGTATCATTTTATCCGAGAGCATGTCATGAATGGAACTGTGGAGTTACACTTTATACCCACAGAGGATCAAATTGCAGACATCTTTACTAAACCGCTTGATGAATCCACTTTCAATAAGCTGGTTGGTGAACTTGGGATGTTAAATCTTTCTAATTGATTTTGATTAGAAGTCAGTGACTGCAGAGAGTCCTGGTGAATACATGAGTTTAGGAATTGCTATATCCTTAGGACTCGTGAATTTATTTTCTGGAGCAATTCTCGTAATTAGGATTATTATACTAATTTTATGTCATAATTATGGATGATATATCTTCTGGCATTTAATTGGTTATTAATTCTAAAAATTATTTAAGTGCTAATATTTGTTCTAAATATTTAAGCATTTATTTAATTTGAACTAATTTGCTTTGTTTTTAACATTGTAGATTAATGCAGCATAATTGATTAGATTTTAATTGGTTAATATCACTCAATGATATTTAATTGATTTTATTCTAAGAAAATTGTGAATTTTCTGTTAAGAATTGATTTTGGTAAATTTGAAATAATTTATTAGAATTAAAACTTGACAGGAAATAAAACAGTCTGATTTGTTTTTTAAAACATGAGCAGGTTTTAAAAATAAAGACAGAAGCAAAAATATCGAATTTAGGAAATTCGATGGTTTTTCAAGTACATAGATAAATCTATCGAAGTTAATTTTCGATAGTTTTTGAAAAGGAAAAGAAAAACTATCGAAAGCATTTCTCGATAGTTTTTGAGATTTAATTTAAAATATATCGAAGGAATTTACCTAATTTAATATTTAAATTCTCGATGTATTTTAAAATTCAGTAGAAAATTGTATCGAAGTGAATTTATTAATTCAATAATCAAATTCTCGATAGTTTTTTTTCTTACAAAACCCCTCGATAGTTTTTGGTTTTTCAAAAGCAAAACGTTCGATGGTTTTTCAAAAAGGTTGGTTTAAATTCTGATGTTTAAATAATTCGATAGTTTTTCAAAATCTATCGAAGAAAATTGACCTTTTTACCCCTACAAGAAAACCATCGATAGTTCTTTTTAAAAACTATCGAACCTGAAAAGACTATTTTGCCCCTATCAGTTTCAAAAGTATTTAACCGTGCCTTAGCTCTTTTCTTTTCATTTTCACAGATCTGAGAGAAGTGCTTTTGTCGATTTCAATACTTACAAAGATATACACACAGTACACGAATTCCATTCGATAGTTTCTTCAAGTTTAATCAAGAAAACCTTAAAATATTTACCGTTTGTCACTGTTGATTGATTTCTAACCGTGAAAAGTTAATGTTTTTTGAGTTTTTGTCACTTTCTGGATAAGAAACCATCGAAGTAGACTTTTGAATTGAATATTGGTTAGAATTCAAGGGTTCTACAGTTCATAGGTGTTCGAATTTTTCTGTGTTAGTGTTAAAAGGGGTTATTTTAGTTTTAAGGGATTTGGTGATAAGTTTGATTAATTATTAATAATTAATTAAATTTAAGTGGTAAATTTTAATTTTGGTTTAAAATTTATTTTCTGGAAATTTGAAACATAATGGCTGGAGAATTTATCGTAACCAAAACTAATCATGTCTCGTTTCGAAATCTGCAAGCCATTACGAATCCTCAAATTTGTGCATGGGCAGAGTTTTTGAACACACGTTCATTAGTGGCATACGCTGTAAGTACTCCCGTAGTCCTTTGTATTGATCAATTGACTGCGTTGTACACAACCGCCACGGATACAAGTGAGAATAACGTAAGGTCTTTCAGTTTTGTTGTGCCAGGGGGCAGAACAATAAGGGTAACGGAACATGATTTTAATCAAATCTTACATTTTCCTACAGAAAACCTTGTTCCGGATCCCACAACTGAGGAAATACATGCTTTCTTCACTCTTATCAGAAGTCAACAACCTAACTTCTTGGTGGGAGAGTTCCTAAAGCATTACCTGCCAAAGCCATGGAATTTTTTCTTTCATACCCTAATCCATGTTTTTACTGCCAAGCTAACAAATCTGCATGGCATTCCCTTATTCCTTCAAAAGACAGGGTTTGCCATTGCGAACAATAGGCATATTAACATAGGACGGATAGTGATTGATCAAGTAATTCTGTGCATGGGACCACTGGATGAAAGAACAGGCATAAATGAAGATGTGCTCTGTTTCTATCCTAGGTTCCTACAGCTAATTCTCAATGATATCTTAACAGATGATGAACGAGAGATCTTTGAAGGTGAAGCCAACCAGGAGTGCATGAGAATGAAGAGCAATGCCATAACCGCTCTCATTAGGAAGGACAACTATCTTCCAGGGGTACCCACTGTTCTCACTGAATATCTAAGAACGGTGCCCCTACCACTTCTACCCCCAGGGGAACAGGTAAATCAAGGTAATATTCCACAACCTGAACCTGTAATGGCACCTGTACCAATGGATGTTGATCCAGAGCCCTTAGTGGCCATTCCTGACCAGGAGGTTGCAAACCCACAACCTCTAACCACGGTCGAAGAGCCTTTGGAAGAGCCAAATGAAAACATAAACGAACCTCCTTCCCCTACTATACCCATTAAAGAACCATCCATGAGTGTAGAGGGAGATAGTGCCAAAGCAGCACCACATAAGGAGATACACCCTTCAACAACAGCTCTACCTTCCTCTAAAAGGAGAAGAACAGAAACTGAGGCAACTGCTGATACTTCATTTCTCTCATTCAAAGAGCCCTTTACTGATTTTTCTGATGCTGATTGGGCTACGCTAACTAAAGCAATATCTGAACCAATAGCTCAATCAAGTAAGGAAGAATTGACGGAAGCAACTGGTGTTCCGACCATATTACGGTCAGGTTCACTGGTTGAAGGTTCTCAGAACCAAGGGTCTTCACAGACGTCGAGAGAAGGCTTTGACCTAAATGCACAATCTAAAAGGTCATTGTCTACCTCCCCAGATGGAACATATCTGGATCCTGCGGGTAAAGGGTCTGACGTAGGTGCAGATCGGCAACTCGTTGACAGTGAATCAATTACTATTGAGGAGTCAACTGAGGTGAAGTCTTTACAGACTCACGGGGAAGATTCGGGATCTCTGCTGTTAAAAGAGCCTGTTTCTAACCCCCTAGAGATTCAAACTCTAGATCCTTCAAAGGATATATCATCTAAGGATGATCAGCAACTTGGTTTATCCAAGGACGGGGACTTGCGAAGCCCCATTGCACCACCGGTGACCTCCTTAAGGACGACTACGGTGATCTCTTCTGCAGGTACAATCAGCACAAGGGATTTGAGTGAAACAAAAACACTTACACCTGGCCTGAGTGGGAAAGGAAAAATGATTCAAACACCGACATAAACGTTGAGTGTACACCCAGAGCCAAATGTGAGGAGTGACACCCTAACCCTACCTAATATTAATGATCTGCTGTTACCAACAGAAAGAGAGCTACAAGTTCAATCTTCCCTCAAGGAGATGACAGTTCGTGACAAAGAAGGAAATCCACTTTTCAAGGTTCCACTGCGACCTTCCTTTGACCAAGGGATCTCCTCCAGTCAAGACAATGTTTCTTTAAAGTCTATTCAAGAGAAAGTTGACTTGGCTGCAGCTGATTCCAGAAGAACATTCAGGGTCATTGGCAGTGCATCTGGCACTATAACAGGTACGAAGCAGGCAGTGGACTCCTTAAAGAAGGAAGCTATGGAAGAACTAGTCGAGCTGAGGATGGACGTCAGGGAGCTTAAAGATGGATTCATGAATGAAGTAACTGCACTGTCTCAAGGACATGAAGCTTTGAAAGAAGACGTTCTGGTTATCCGGGATGGTCAAGCACGGGTAAAAGATGCAATGGATTCCCTTTCACGAGTGGAGTCTAAGCTAAACAAGAGGCTGGATCACATGGAAAAGACTACCAACTCAAGATTGGAGAACATTGACCTGTCGCTAGCTTCTATAAATGAGTTTAATAAGCAGCTTATGGATTTCTTGGAGAATCAAGGTGACGGAGTACAGTCTATATGGAGTATGCTAAAGAACCAACAATCTGGACAACCTGGTTCTTCATATCAGCAACCTGATCCTTCTAATTTCTTTTATGCTGAGGATGCTTTTATCGAGGATTCCTCAACTAAGGGGGAGAAAGTTGGAGAGGGGGTGAAGGATAAATGGGGAGTTTGGGAGACTGTTGAGGCTATTCCAATCAGACAGTACTGGATTGAGGAGCTTGTAGAGGAAGACAAGAGAAGTGAAGAGGAATTTGAGGTCATGCATGAGCAACCTATTCAAGAGGAGCATGAGCCATATTATCCGGAGCCAATAGAACATCCTATCTTGGATGATGATATGGAAGAAGCAAATTCTCTATCACATGAAGAAGAAGCTGCTTTGGAAGCAATAAGAGCTCAGAGAGCTGCAATAGATGCCAGGCAAGCTGAGAAGGAAAAACAGCAAGCAATTCTGAGAAGTGAAAAGCTAAAGAGGATGAAGGTGTATAATGAAGTGAGGAAGAAGAAGATGATAGATCTGGCAAAGAAAGATGGTACTGAATGGGAAATGGTTTACAAAACCTTTTGTGGAGTTGAAGACGGATTACAAGTCAACGACAATGCGGAGGTGGAAGTCATTATTCAGGACATCAGAAGTGCTAATCTTGAAGATCAGACTTACTTTAAAGCACTGAGAAGCTCTATAATCTGTCTGAATGCTGGGGTTAAAGCAAATGGTGCCTGGAGCTTATTAATCAGTTTTCTGGAGAAAGGTACATTTGTGATTTCTACTAAGTTTTTAGAACAGAGGACATATACAGAATTGCAGGCTATACTCATCAAGATCCAAAGAACCACAAGGCTAAATGAACTGCTCCGTGAGCATGTTAAGGAGATCGTGATGAAAGTCAGTCCAGAGATTACTGAAGATCCTCCAATGGTTAGATTCATGACGAATGACTTATTCAGAATCTGCTATTTGGCTGAGGACAAACTGAGGGACTACCCAAGCAACTATCTAATCTCAGTTGAGAAGTATCTTAGATCCACTGGATTCTCATCAACGGAGAAGGACAAAGCAGCAGACACTCTTAGAAGATTTCTAATGGAGAATGTTCCTTACTATAGGAAAAGAGTGGAAAGAGGATTAGAAGTGCATACCAAACTGCCAAACATGCCAAAGCTGAACAAGAAAGATGTTAACATTGCATGGTTATGGGCTGGAGTGGGTCAAGAGGTTGAATATATTGGAAGACACATCCAAGGAGCAATCCTTAAACCTGGAGAACCACTGCACTATCTATCAGTGATTGATTATCAAGCTGCTAACTCCGATCCAATGATTGAAGAAGGTGAGATTGGAATGGACTGAATGTTGAAGCAAAGAACAAGAGAACTATCAGCTCAGACTAGAGGAGCAACTTCATTGTATAAAGTTTAATTGTTTTTTGATTTATGAAATCTGGAAATGTATATATATCTGATCCAGAATGCATTGATATTATTACTCTGTCTTACTTTAAGTAGTTTAATGTTTCCTTAGTTAGTTGAGTTATCCTCGAAGTATTTGCTTGTTGAACTCTATCCAATCAAATAGGGGGAGATTGTAAAGCATAATGTAACATAAGATGTAAAAGAGATAACTACAACTCAACAAAGGACAAGACAGACAATAGTATTAATAGAAGCACAGGAATCCAGAATCAGAGAAGAAAAGGTAAACTCAAAAAATCAAAATACGTTATGTATTCTTGAAGTCCGTAAACAGGTCACGGAAAGAAGTTCATGAAAATGTTCAAGCCTCAGTGACAGCAATAGAAACAAGACTTTGAAGACGACAGAAGTATGTGAATGATTTAGGGTTCAGTACCACGGGATTCTAGTGATGAAGCAACCAGAACGACAAGGGACGTATCAGCAGCATTATAATTGAAGTCATAAAATAAGAATTGATCAAGTGTTATTCATCTGTGAACCAGACCAGTTGCACTAGGTGACGGCACTGAAAAGATCAAGTTATTTTATCGTCTCCGAAGAAATTGATACTGTCTATTACTTAAACACCCGGGAGCTCAGGAGTGATTACTAAAGGACAAAAGACAAGTAAATCAATTCGATAGTTTTTCTTTTAAGAAAACTATCGAATGAGAGTTTAAGGTGATTGAATTAAAAACAAATAAATCAATTTAGCATTCGATAGTTTTGTTTTAAAAACTATCGAATGGTAAAATGATTTGTTTCATTCGATGGTTTTTTAATTGGGAGCAGGTGGAAAGTAATACTTGTTTTTCAAGTTGAAGAAGATCCAACGGCCAGGATTGTTTCTACAAGTTTGGTTCGATGGTTTTTCAAATCAAAGTCTGCAGTTAATACAGAGTGAAGAATGTGTCTTCTTCAGTTAAGGATTCTAACACAGAGACATTACTGAGAGAGAGAAGAGCCGGAGAAAATTATCAGAGAAATTAATAGTGCTCAGAACTTGATCATTGTTTTGTATTTGTGTAACCTTAAACTCATTGACGCTAATCTACGGATTAGAAATTGTAGCACCCCTCGAGGTTTATATTTATAAAAAGATATATTCCCCGAAACTTGATTTGGTTTGGTGTGTTTGATTTCGTTATAGAACTGAAAGATTAATCCGCGAACGAAATTAAATTATTTGTGAGTATCGTATTCAACCCCCCCTTCTACGATACTTTGGACCTAACATTTATGAATAAACACACAGCTGCAAACACACAACTCTAGCTTCAACAACTTACAAAGGATATTGCTTTGCGCTCTCTAAATTGCTAAAACCTGATTTCTTAGTTCTAGAGTTATGCTACTACTTGGTTATATAACCCAAGTTTACAAAGATATTTGAACAGCTAATAATACAAAAAGTACATGTGTTCAGAATCCTTGTTTCTTCATCCCGAGCAGTGGTCCGTGTTTGTAGCTTGCCCTTCTTGGCTGATTGTCTTTTATGGAAATGATACCTTTGACCATGCAAACAGAATGCTGCTTTCTTCTTGTGATCTTTCCAGAAATACTGGCTTCCATGCTCTGTGTAGTCTATCAACCCATGTGCTCTGACATCGCTGTCCTTTTCACAAATACATAGTGTATCCGTAGAAGCAACTTGAGTTGTATCCGTTGACAGTTTCTTGATCAACCAGTACTGTTATCTGTAGTCAGTACAGTGTCCACGTCTGTAGAAGGCTAATCAAGTTATCCGTAGATAGTCAATTTCACGTATGCAGAATTACAAGGCATCGACTATTTAAAATTAGCCTCCCTATTCTACATATCTATTGATAGTCAACATGACTCATTTAACCTATCAAGACTACTTCAATTTCAACATCAGAAATACATAAGCATGTTACATAGAGTCTTATCTGTAGACAAGCTTCCCACCTACGGATACTGCAAAAGCATACTATCCGTTGATAGCTACATTTACTTGTACAACTTTTACTAAGTTAATTTGGTTATCATCAAGAAACAACATAGTTCCCAACAATCTCCCCCAATTTATGCCTGGTTGAGAATCAGACATAAATTAAGAGTCTTGATGATAACAAAACCACTTCCAATATATAGACAATATCAGTAAAAGTTGTGTCAAGCTACATGAAATGAAAATCAAACGAGTAGAGATAGTTACAGAGAAAGTGCTCCTCTAGACTGATCAGAATCAATTTCTTTTCTTCTCTCTTGGAGGTTGAACCTTCTGTCTCCCTTCCTTAGCATAATTTACCTGGATTTGATCCTGAAGCTTTCTGTAGAAAGCATCTTCTCCAGCAATTTTGGGATCTAACTTGCCTTGCAACCATCTAAGATACCTGTCGCTGGCCTTAGACAGTTGATCTTCAATCCTGAAGAATCTTCTACAGCCCTTTTCATCCTTGAATTCCATCATCCAGTAAGGTTGAAGATGAATTCTTTGTCCATTAAAAGGAATCTTCAGCTTCCTCGGCAAACAATCAGGAGAACTCCAGCTACTCCTGATTTCCTCAATCTTCTTTAACACAGCACTCCTGGCAACCTTAGAGAATCCCCCTATGTCCTTTAAGCCTGAGAAGACTTTCACCAAGGTAGAGTATCCTTCATTGAGCACTTGTCGCAGGGGCCATGCTCTCACATTTCCTCCTTTGTAGACAAAAGTTAGTCTTTCAAGCAAATCTCTGAACTTGTCTGTGCCTCTGATTTCACTAACTTCATCAAGGGATAGCTCCATGGTTGAGTACTCATGTATCTCGGCAATGTACAAAAAGTCTGCCTTGTTCTCAACAGGTTTGGCAACTTTTGGTGCAATATTCAGCTTGATTAGTCCTTGTTGAGCTTTCTTGACTGGTGCCCTTTTCTTTGACTTCTTTTCTGCTTCAACCATGAATTTAGGGAATACCAAGTCTTCAAACTCAATAGGTTCTTCTTTAAACTCTACAGGAGTCTCATGGTAGGTGGTTTGAGATTGAGTTGAAGCTTGGACAGGGTCTTCAAAGACAATCCTCCTCTGAGTATCTCTTTTCTCTTCTTCCTTCTCAGGAGAGACATGCCTATGAGATCTTTTCTTCCATCTAGGGGGCTTGGATTTAGGCACTGTCTTCATTTTCTTCAATTTCTTCTTAGTAAGGGCCTCTTCCTCTACAGCCTCACTACTTTCTTCCTTCATTTCCCTCTCTAGCTCTTGGGCTAAATCTAGCATGTCTCTCAGGTGTAGATTCATAGCCCTGGGGATTGGCTTCTCTTCTTATCCTGGAAATATCTCTTCTGCCTTTGCTTCATTGAACCTGGGGTGGCTGCTTGTGATGTGAAGTTCTTTGCCATTTCTGTAGATAACAGCCAACCCTTGTCTCAGCATTACACCCTTGGTATTTTTGAGATCCCTGATAAGAGTTGCTAACACCTTAGACTCATCAGGCTTAGGAAGTGGGTAGCCCACCTCTAGCTTGTTTTTGCCATGATGTTTAGGTGGAGATCCAGTCCTGCCACTGAAGATAGGTTCAAACTCCTTGACACTAGAATGTTTAGCATCATAATTTCTTTGTAGAACAGCGGTGTCAGGAGTGAGGACCTTCAAAATTGTTGTGTGGACAGGCTGGCTGCTTGTGGATGAAGTCACAGCCTAGAAGATGGATTCCTTGATCAGCTTTTCAGAATTGAGAAAAACTTGGACATCCTTAGCTTGAGGAGAGATCACCTTTGTGAGTTGAAACTCACTTGGATTAGCTATTATTTGAGGTGACTCCCCCTGACTTGATGACACACCTTGAGTTACTGGTACAAAGACCACTTGTGCACTCTCCCCTTACTTGAATTCTCCCCATTTTTATTATCATCAAGGGTTTGAGTGACACCAGTTGACAACAACAACTGTTGCAGAAGCTGAGTCTATAAATTCTGGTTAGCCAAGAAGGTGTCCAGTTGCTTCTCCATCTTATCCATCCTCCCAGTAAGAGCATCCACATCCTTTACCAACTTGTCTTGCTTGCATCTTTGAGATGTGAAAGGAGCAACAACATCAATTCTTCTTGCCAAAGCATCCTTCACCCCATCCAGATGGGTCTTGATGTCATCAGTGTTGGCTCGTTGTTGCAGGATGTGGGCTTGATGAAGCTGAAGTGATGCCACAAAGTTCTGAACTGTGGTGACATGCTGTGAATTTGAAGTCTGAGCTTCACGAAATGCCATTTGATAATTCCTGAAAATGACTTCATGGGTGTCATTGTGAACATAAGAGTTGGTGAACAACCAGGTAGGCAACTCTTGGAGAGTGGAAGGGTCTACATCTCCTCCTTAGCCACTCTCAGAATCATCATTGTCTTCATCATAACTGAAATCTTCACCAGCTCCTGGAGGCAGATTCTGAATAGCTTCCTTTTCCATAGACATTGATTCAGTTGTGTGTACCAAATTCAACATCCTTTATGCCTCCACATTGCCCTGTTCAGCCAAGACTTGATAGGCTAGATCAGGATGAGTAAATGTCTCAGCATTCAGGTTGACTTGATCCAACTCATTTTGATATTCAATTTGGAACTGTCTCTCCCTGTCTGCATCACTGACATCCATTGAATCACTTGCAATGGCTGAGTCTTCCATCCTTATCTCTCATGTACCTGTTTTTCTCTCTTTTTCTCTCTTTTCTTGCATCAGGGGCTCCCCCTGGCTCACACCTCTCACACCCTCACTGTCACCTACTAAGGTGGAACTCTCAGTGCTCACTTTTAACAGACTGGAAGAAATAGTCTGTCCCTCTTGCTTTTCCTCTCCTTTTGACTGGTTGCAAACCAGCCTCTCACTCTCAGTGGCTTCACTCCCTTCCCTCAAGCCTAGAAGTGTTTGAACTACTGCTAACTCATCCACACTTTAAGTTGGAAGTTCAAGTGTGGAAGGAGTATCCGTAGAGGCAGTAGAAGTAGATGTCAACGGATAGCTGATTTGGGGCATATCCGTAGATAGACAAACACTTGTCAACGGATGAGAGATATCCTTAGATGAAGGAAAAGGAGTATCTCTTTAAATGGAGACTAAGGCTGAATCTGTGGAGATTGATTTGAGATTTAAAGCCACAGATGGAGCAAGAGTCTGAGAAATGATAGATTGGTGATCCAACAAATCATCAATAAGATGATGATCACCAATTTCAGAGTGGGGCTTCTCCAAGAAGGTTAAAGATGGAGAATCAGGAAGTGATGTGTGAATCATATCCACATCCAGAGAGAGAGTGGGTGAGCTTGGTGTTTCTGTTTCAGTTTGAATGATTAGAGAATAGGGTTGTGACTCCACATTTACTGGAGCCACATCAAACTGAATTTGAGATGGTGTCATTGACACTGTGTGTGATCCCTGTGTAACCCCAGATTGTTTAGACCTTTTCCTCCTTGTATAGGCCATGGTTGTATCTGTGGGGCTGCTGGTGTCCCTATCCCTCTTGTACTGTGTCCCTGGTTGGGGACTCTTTTCAATAGTAACATCCTTTTGGGAGGATGCTACTAGGGATGTGGTATTCTCCTTTTCAACCACTGCATCTTTTTGAGAAGATACAGGGTGGCTAGGCTGGGACACACTTATCTCACCCTCCTTATTCTTGGGGTTTATTTGATGTTCACCCCTTCCCTTACCTCTCAGTACCTCCTCCACACTCCCCTCAAGGGTTTTGGTAGTTTTTACAACATGTGCCTTTTGAGAAGCACCTGAGGTTTGCTTTCTAGATTTGGATTTGGGAATTTTTGAGGTGACCACTTGGGTAGGAGACTGTTGGAAAGGTCCAGCCTCCATTGTGGCACTAGGAATCAAAGAAATAACAACAGAGGGAGGAACAGTTGAGGAGATTACCTGACTTGCCTGTGCCTCTTGAGCTGCAGTGAAAATTGGTGGATACACCAATTGAACTTCCCTGTTGTGGTTCAGCCTATTCAAGTCCTCAAGGACTCTCTTATTTTGAACCCAACACTCCTTGGAGTTTGCAGGAAATTGGATCACCAAGTTGCTGTCTACATGGTTAGCTAGCAACATAAAGAATCTAGCATAATAGATATTCTTACTTCTAGATGCTTTATTTCCTAACTTAGCACCTAATTCATAAAGAATCAGAGATCCTAGGTTGAAAAATCTATCATTAAGAAGCATGTAAGCAATATCTAACATGGTAGAAATAACAGCGTCATAGTTGCTAATCTTACCAGAAAACACCTTTAGAATGGCATCAAAGAAAAAGCTCCATTCTTTGACCATTCATTTTCTTTCAATTTTACTCAGATTATCAGTGGGTAAAGCATAGTTAATCATATTCAGCATGTTAACTATATCAGTATCACTATACTTTTCCAACCTGTTGTTATTAGGTAAATTCAAGCAAGCAGAAATGATGTAACTATTAATCACATGTTCCTTACCTTGATGAACAAAAGTAATTGTAGCATTCACAGAATCAAAAACTGCCGATTCCCAGATGGCTTCAATTACCTCAAAATAAAGAGTGGGGGCTTCGAGCATAGCCTTGCATAGCCTTGAAGAGCTTACAGTTCTGGAGGAACCTCATCATAGTGTGATATGATGCGCTCTTCTCCTCAAAGTCCACCAGAGCTGTGTAGTTCTTCTTCTCGTATATGAACCCAGTGAGTGACATTGTTTTTCTTACAGGTGCCATAGGTAAAAGCTTTGATCTTGCAGAGAGAAATTAGTCTTGAGAGAAAAGAGGGTTTCTTGCCTTAGTGAATTTTGGAGAAAGGTAGAAACATATGAGCTGAGAGTAAAATTTAATTTATACTCCCCCAAAATAATTCACTACTTAAATCAGAATAATTGAAAGGAATTATCTGATTGGGCAAGAAAGTAATTGTTTGAAAGTAATGGACTGAAAAGTAAAGCCACGATTTTACTGTAATTACACGCACGTACTGTACGCAGGTAACTACGGATAAGATTGTGACTTTAACGGTTACGATTAAACTAAAATATCTACGGATAGAATTTTACCTTGGGATTTGATATCCGTAGAGGTGTAAAACGATATCCGTAGACAAGTAAAATCCAGTGTCAGAAATGACCATCAACGGATGAAGGTATCCGTAGAAGGAGAAATTTTGACTTAGGCAAAATTCTTCTTTTTCAGAGAGTTTTAATTCTCATGAAAATCATGTTGACACTGGCTGCATTTCAAATCATCAGACATTTAAATAAATTAAGAGTAGTTAAGCATACCTAGCTCACTTACCAACCTTGAGAATGTTGATTCATCAAGTGGCTTGGTAAAAATGTCTGCAATTTGCTGCTCACTTGGAACAAAATGAAGTTCCACAGTACCATTCATCACATGTTCCCTGATGAAGTGATACTTAATGTCAATGTGCTTGGTCCTTGAGTGTTGCACTGGATTCTCAGTTATGGAAATTGCACTAGTGTTGTCACAGAATATTGGAATCTTATTAACTGTTAGACCATAGTCTATTAGTTGATTTTTCATCCAAAGTATATGTGCACAACAACTTCCAGCAACAATGTATTCTGCCTCAGTTGTAGAGGTAGAAACAGAATTTTTCTTCTTACTGAACCATGAGACAAGCTTGTTTCCTAGAAATTGACAGGTGCATGTTGTACTTTTTCTGTCAATCTTGCAACCTGCATAGTCTGCATCTGAATAACCAATTAGATCAAAACCAGATTCTCTAGGGTACCAAATGCCTAGGTTTGGTGTTCCCTTGAGATATCTGAAAATCCTCTTGATAGAAATTAAGTGAGACTCTCTAGGATCAGCCCGAAATCTAGCACAAAGACATGTAGCAAACATAATATCAGGTCTACTAGCTGTTAAATATAGAAGTGAGCCCACCATGCCTCTATAACTTGAAATGTCCACAGATTTTTCCTTTGTATTCAATTCAAGTTTAGTGGCAGTTGGCATGGGTGTTTTAGCAGGAGAGCAATCCATTAGATCAAACTTCTTCAATAAATCAAAGATATATTTAGTTTGACTAATAAAGATTCCTTCTTTCACTTGCTTAACTTATAAGCTAAGGAAGTAGGTAAGTTCACCCATCATGCTCATTTCAGATTTACTTTGCATAAGTTTGGCAAAACTTCTCATCTGTAGACCCAAAAATTATGACATTTACATAAATTTGAACAAGTATGCTAGAGCCATTAACATTTCTAAAAAAAAAAGAGTTTTGTCAACAGTACCTCTAGTGAAATGGTTCTC
Organism: Heracleum sosnowskyi; assembly: GCA_030848705.1. NCBI lineage: Eukaryota > Viridiplantae > Streptophyta > Magnoliopsida > Apiales > Apiaceae > Heracleum > Heracleum sosnowskyi. The sequence goes on from CM061240.1 coordinate 71,121,987, forward strand.
TAAAAGAAACTGTGACAGAGTGTCATACCAGGCTCTAGGTGCTTGCTTCAGTCCATAGAGTGCCTTGAGTAGGAAGTAGACGAATTCTGGATAATCTGGATCTTCAAAACCAGGAGGTTGACTAACATACACCTCCTCCTCCAGTTCCCCATTCAAGAAGGCACTCTTGACATCCATTTGATAGACTTTGAAATTGGCATGGGCTGCATAGGCTAGGAATATCCTTATTGCTTCCAGTCTAGCAACAGGGGCAAATGTTTCATCATAATCTATTTCTTCTTCTTGAGAATAGCCCTTAGCAACAAATCTAGCTTTGTTCCTTGTGACGATGCCATTTTCATCCATCTTGTTTCTGAATACCCACTTTGTACCTATAACACTTCTGTCCTTAGGTTTGGGTACCAGCTTCCACACTTTGTTTCTTTCAAATTGGTTTAGCTCTTCTTGCATGGCTAAAACCCAATCTGGATCTAAAAGAGAGTCCTCAACTTTCTTTGGTTCTTCTTGAGAAAGAAAGCTGTTGTATAGGCATTCATCCTGAGTAGCTCTTCTAGTTTGGACATTTGCGGATGCATCACCAATGATCAGTTCAAATGGGTGATCCCTTGTCCATTTTCTTCTTGTAGCGGGTGCAGGTCTTGAAGATGCAGCATTATTCTCATTAGCATGATCATATGAGGTTGATCCTTGACTTAGAGAAACTCCCCCTGAGTTTAATGGGGTGGTAACTCTGTGTTGCGATCCACCTCCGGATGCTCCAATTTGGCTTACTACGGATGCTCCCATTTGGCTTCCTACGGATGCTTCATTCTGGCTTCCTACGGATGCTCCCTTTGTCCCTTCTATGGATGGCTCATTAGAACTTGAGTTATCCATATTAGAGACAGTCATTCTTGGAGGAACTGATTCATCCACATGATCATCATCTTCATCATAATCGAGACCTTCCACCTCATTGTCAAACCTGAGAGTTTCATGAAAACCCTCATCAGTAAGACCCTGTATTCTGGCATCATCAAAAACAACATGTACAGATTCCATAACAATGTTGATTCTGTAATTAAAAACCCTGTAGGCTTTTCCAGCTGCATATCCCACAAAGGTGGCTTCATCTGCCTTTGATTCAAACTTTCCAAGATTTTCACCTTGATTTCTTAGTACAAAGCATTTGCACCCAAAGACATGTAGAAAGTTCAAGGATGGTTTCCTTCCTTTGAGCAGCTGATATGGAATCATTCCTTTTGCTTGGTTGATCAAAGAAATATTTTGAGTGAAACATGTAGTGTTAACTACTTCAGCCCAAAAATAGGTAGGTAACTTTGATTCTCCTAGCATTGTTCTTGCAGCTTCAATAAGAGTTCTATTTTTCCTTTCTACCACTCCATTTTGTTGTGGTGTCCTTGCTGCAGAGAACTCATGAATGATTCCATTTTCCTCACAAAACAGCTTCATTGGGGAATTCTTGAACTCAGTGTCATTGTCACTCCTGATTCTTCTTACTTTGAGATCAGGATGATTGTTGGCAGTCTTAATGTGATTGATTATGATTTCACTTGCCCCATCCTTGGAGTGTAGAAAGTAGGTCCATGTAAATTTAGAGAAATCATCCACGATCACAAGGCAGTACCTTTTCTTTGAGATTGACATGACATTTACTGGTCCAAACAAGTCCATGTGCAACAGCTGTAGAGGTTGATCAATTGAGGAATCCAGCTTGCTTCTGAAAGAAATCTTCTTTTGCTTCCCTTTCTGGCAAGCATCACAAAGTCCATCCTTCGAGAATTCCAACTGAGGAAGTCCTCTTACTAGGTCTCTTCTTACCAAATCATTCATAGACTTGAAGTTCAAATGTTGTTAATCCCAAATGACCTAACAGAATTGTAGAAGGGGGGGGTTGAATACAATTCTTGATATTTTCTTAAACTTAAAACACTTTATAAAATAAAACTGAACTGAATAAATAAAAACACAAGATATAAATAATTCAGTTGGATTGTTTGATGATCCAACTGAAGTGTTTTTATTGCGGAAATAATCTGTGATACAAAAGTACACAGCTGCTCAGTTACAGAGTTGTAGAGAAGAATGCTCTCAAAGATAGCTAATACAAACTATTTGTTTTTCTTCTCTTACTCTATCTTAACTGCTACACTTGGTTATATATTCCCCAAGTTTACAATACTATTTTTGGCTACACTAAAGTACACTAAAGGTAACCGCCAATAGTTTACTTTTCATCCCTTTGTCCAGTGGTCCTTGGAGATCCTTGTTTTTGTCTTCATGCTTATTATGATCACTCCCAAGAGCCCAATTGGAAACTGGGATGTTTCCTTATTCCCCATGTCCATTTTAATGGTTTCCAATGCAAAGTACACTCCCACATCACCTTTAGATCTGTTCAGTAAACTGTCACTATCACTTTGTCAACTATTCAGAAAAGCAATAATGATTCGTTGATAGCAGGGAGATGTGTTTCGTTGATAGCTTTATTCTTCATTCCGTTGATGGTGTTTCTCTCGTTTCGTTGATGAGTAAACTCCATACCGTTGATGGTGTATCCTTGTTTCGTTGATAGAGTAATCCTCATACCGTTGACATGTCTTCACTTAGGCAAAATTACAAGGCATAACATATTTACAATTAACCAACCTATTTTGCCTATCTAGTACTTAGTCAACATGACTTAGAAAACCTATCTAGTACATACATCAAATGCATATCAAACTGTGAAGTATTGTACAGTGCAATTGCTACAACACTCATTCCGTTGATGAGCTTCCTGTCAACGAAACACTGCAAAGCATGCTATTCCGTTGACAGTTACAAAATGACTTAATATAAAATCTACTAAGTGTTTTTATAATTATCATCAAGAACAACATATTCCTAACAATCTCCCCCAATTTATGACTGATAGAATAACAGCCATAAATCAAGAGCCTTGATGATAACAAAAACACTCAGTTAAATTACACATGATAAAAGTAGAAATTGCATTAAGCTTCACTGAATTTAATTAAAATACAAAGTAGAAAATCTTACTAAACAAGTGCACAGAGTTGCTCCTCTAGACTGAGCAGATTTTTCATCTTTGCCTCTGTGGTCTTGTTTTCTTCCCTTTCCTTGCATTGTTCTCCTCAATCTGAGCTTGAAGTCTTCTGTAGAAAATCTTCTCTTCTTCATCTTCATTCCCCAACTTGGATTGCATTATTCTTAGAGTTTCATTGGATGCCTTCTCCAGTTGGTCTTCTATTCTGAAGAATCTTCTACAGTTGTCCTTGTCTCTGAATTCCATCATCCAAAAAGGTTGGAGATGAATCTTCTTTCCTGTTTGAGGGACCTTCAATACTCTAGGAAGTGCACCAGGCTTGTTCCAGCTAGCTTTGATTTGGCAGATTTTGGAAACAACTTCAGACTTAGCTGTTTTGGTAAAACCAAAATCTTTCTTCAGGAATTTGAACACAGAAAGCAGTGTCTGATAGTCTTCTCCCAGAATTCTATGTAGAGGCCAAACCTGTTCTCTTCCACCCTTGTAGACAAACACCAATCTCTCTGGTAGTTTGTAAGAAGCTGCAATTCCTCTCACTTCAACTAGGTCAACAAGATTGATGTGTAGGTCAGACTCCTCCCTGATATCAGCAATGTAGATGAAGTCTTCTGGGTTGGTAGGAGGTTTTTCAGCTTGTGGTCTCCTTACTAGAATTGGCTTAGCCTTGGTAGCCCTTTGCTTAGATTTCTTCTTTGGATCCATCTCAAAGAGGAATTTTGGAAAGTTGGCCTCATCAAACTCAATTGGCTCTTCCTTTGGCTCAATTGGCTGATCATGGAAATTAACAGGATGTTTAGGATCACAGGCTAACTTTTCCCCTAGAGCTGGATCAGGAATTGTTGGAGGTGCAGTTGGTACAGAAGAGTCTGATGCAATACTCTGAGAGTCATCATTCTCAAAGGCTATATTTCTCCTAGCTCTTGCCTTTGGTTGCCTTGTGCTCTTCTTTGCACTCCTTTCCTCTCTGGCTTTTTCTTCTTGCTGTCTTTCTTCTTCATCAAGAGATTGAGCAACTGCAAGTGCTTGCATTGCTGCTCTTTCTGACTCTTCAGCTTTAGCTTCAGCAAAGTTTGGGTGACCAGCCCAAACACGGATTTGTTGTCCATTCCTGTAGACAATTGCCCTTTGCTTCCTTACCTCATAATCATTGATTTCCTTGCTTTTTGTGATGAGTAGACCAAGAAGCTTGTGCTCATCTGGGTAAGGTGCAGGATAGAAAGTCTTTTCTGTATTTTTGCCCTTTGGTTTAGCAGGAGACTTGGGAGATAAGCTTCTTTGCAATGTAGCTTGTTCCACATCCCTAATGCATGAAGTTTGTCCTTTCTCCTTCCTTGATCCTTGAGTGACTCCATGCAGAAGGGGCTCTACCTTATATGAAGAATTGGTATGTGGCTCCCATTCCGTTGACACTAAAACCATGGCATCCGTTGATGGCTCTTTAGAAGAAGCTTGATCCGTTGATGGATTTGAACTCTTTTCAGTACCAGCTAACTTCTTGATTCTTTCATCTATCCTGGACCAGTGGTCTTTAATTTGTTCAGCAAGCTGTAGTTTCATAGAAGCTTGCTGAATCAGGTCAATGCTGTCCAGTTTAGCTTTACCTGACTCCCCCATAGCTAGTGGCTCCTTTGGCAGGGAAATGGCTGGGACCATAACCTTTGTGATTTGAATGTCTAGCTCCTTAGATTTCTCCCCCTTTTTGTTATCATCAAGAGAGATGACTGGGAGTCCTTGAGCTGCCACTAGCTGGGCCAACAGTTGTGTCTGCTTCTCCTGTTCCTTTTGCATCTGAGATAGAGTAGCTTCCACCTTGTCCACTCTAGAAGAGAGAGTCTTCAAGGAGGTAGCCACCTCAGGTTCCTTAGAGAAAAACCTGTTCATCTTGGACACAGTGAGAAGAGGAAGCCTTTCATCTAGCCTCCTGTCATTAGCATCCTTGAGATTGCTAATTGAGTCCTTGATTTCTCTAGCCTCAATCCTTGTCTGCATCATCTGTAGCCTTTGGATTTCCAGTGAATCCATAACAACCTTGTAGAATTTCTTGTCATTGGCATTTGCAGACTCATGAGCCAGATAGGCCTCATTGTACTGCCTTGTGATTGCAGCATCCAGAGAGATCCTTCCTTGTAAATCTTGAGAAAGCCAGTTTGGTGTAGGAGGCACCACAGAAGTCCCAGTCTGTGAAGTAGTGGCCACCTGATTGTCACCAAAGCTGTCCTCATCATCAGAGAAATCAAACTCACCACTTGCTGCAGCTTCTGGAGATAGATTGGTCAAGGCATCCTTTGCTCTTTGCATTGATGCAGTTGTATGAATCAATTGTAGTGACCTCTCTGCCTCCACATTGCCCTGTTGAGCCAAAACTTGATAGGCTGACACAGGATGAGTAAAGGTCTCAGGATCCAGGGAAATACTATCCAGAGTCTGTTGATAAAGCTCTTGGAAGGTAAGTTCCCTTTCTCCCTCATTGACCTCCATTGACTCACTAGCAATGGCTGCTTCCTCCCTTATGACTCCTGTAGTCCCTTCTCTCTCTCCTCTATTTTCTTGCATCATGGGCTCCCCATGGCTCACACCTCTCACACCCTCACCTTCACCTACTAAGGTGGAACTCTCAATCTCTCCTTTTGCCTGGCTGGAAGAAATAGCCAACCTCTCACTCTCATTCTCTCCTTTTGCCTGGCTGCAAGCCAGCCTCTCAGTTTCACTCCCTCTCAATCCTAAAAGTGTCTCAACTACCACCAGGTCATCTACACTAGTTGTGGAAACAACTAGATTTTCAATAAGGGGTGTAGAATGACCTATCAACGGAATGGTAGTTTGAACTGTCAACAGTATGGATACCGTTGATGGAGAAACACTTGTCAACGAAATAGACTGTTTCGTTGATGAAGTCAAGAAAGCACTTTGAGAATGAGAAGTTACAGTAGAGTCTGTGGTGATTGATTTGAGAGTTTGGTCCACAGATCCCCTTGCAACTTCAGGAAAAATTGGTTGATGGCCCAACAAATCACTTAACAAGTGATGGCCACCAGCTTCAGAGTGGGGCTTCTCCAAGATTAGAGTTGGAGAATCAGGAATAGATGTATGGATCATGTCCACATCTAAAGATTGAGTTGGTGAATTTGATGGAGATAATTCAAGATTGATGTTTAGAGAATGGGACTGTAACCCCAGAGTAATGATAGGGGTTACATCAAACTGAATTTGAGAAACTGGAAGTGTTGCTTCCAGTGTGTGTGCACCCTGTGAACCCTTGGACTTTTGCTTCACTCTCCTTTGGTATTGGGAAAATGTAGACTGTGGGCTTGAAGTGTCCCTTACCCTTTTGGACTGTGCTCTAGGTTGAGAGCTTGTTTCAATAATTACATCCTTTTAGGAGGATGCAATTAGACTTGTGCTTAAATCCATTTTACTCATTGTGCCTTGTTAGGAAGACACAATGGGGCTAGGCTGGGAAACACTTACCTCACCTTCCTTATCCTTGGGGTTTCTTTGACTTTCACCCCTTCCCTCACCTCTCACAACTCCAGACTCACTCCCCTTAGGTTGTGTGGTAGTTTTTACAACAGGTGCCTTTTGAGAAGCACCTGAGGTTGGCTTGGAGGATTTCTTAGATTTTGGTTTTGTTGCTGGGGCAGGAGCATGTTGGGTCACAGCTACAGACTCCATAGCAACTGGATTGGATGAAACAATGGAAGTAACAGCTATACTAATAGGGATAGCAGTAGTTACCTCAATGATTGGCAGATACACCACTGGAACATCACCATTGTGGTTCAGCCTCAGTATGTCTGTCAATACTCTCTTCTCTTGCACAAAGCACTCAAACCTGGCAGTAGGGTTAGAGATAACTAATGGTGCTGGACTAACATGATTAGCCAGCATCATCAGAAACCTTGCATAATAGATATTTTTCTTCCTATTTGCCTTATCACCCAACTTAGCACCAATTTCATACATAAGTTGGGTGCTAAAGTTGTAATATCTATCATTTAGAAGCATGGTTAGGAGAATTAACATAGAGTTAGTTAATGCATCAAAATTACTAATCTTTCCAGAAAAGACCTTAATGAATGCATCAGCTAAATAACTGTATTCCCTAACCAAACCTCTCCTAATTATCTTACCCAAGTTATCAGTAGGCAAAGAGTAGTTTAAAGAATTTAGCATGGTAGTTATTTCAGTGTTAGTAGGCAAAGCATCACAGTTATTATCAGGAATATGTAAACATGCTTGCAAAACATCAGAATTAACTATGTACTCATTACCTTGAAGAGTGAATTGCAGTGTGCCGTTTGTTCCACTATACTCACATGAGGTCCAAATCTCCTCGATTACTTCATTGTAGAGTGGTGTAGAGTGAAACATCGCATAGCTCAACTTACAGTTCCTCATGAAATCCATCATCTTGAAAAAGATGCTGTTCAGACTCTCCTTAACAACAAATGGAATAGAATTGTTCTTCTCATAGATGAACCCACCAGCAGACATAAGCTTGACTATGGGTGCCATTGTTGAGTGAGGAAAAGCTTCGAGCTGTATTGCTTGTTAGAGAGAAGAAGATAGAAAAACTTTTGGAATTTTTTAGAACAGGTAGAAATGAAATAAAGAAATTGAAATTTCTTAAATACTCCCCCAAAAATTCTCAGAAATTAAGTCCAATAATTAATCTAAATTACCTGATTGGCTTAAAAAGTAACCGTTAGAATTAAATATTACCACGATTTATACTTACAGGGGTGTATGCATAGATCGTGATAAAGAACGTGCAGTTTCAACGGTTCAGATTAAAAAGCGCTACATCAACGAATCAGATTGGGCGGTTAAATTCCCGTCTTATTTCGTTGATAAAGCCGCGTTTCGTTGATATAAAAGAGCTATCAACGAAACACCCAGAAAAAATGCTAAGACTGTCAACGGAATGGTGCGTTTCGTTGACATAGTAATTTTGACTTAGACAAAATTTCACCTTTTCCTGAGAAAATCAATTCACAGAAAAATTATAGCAAGTTCCTGGCTGCATTTTAACTTACAAAAATCTCAAAATAATTAAGAGAAATTTAGCATACCTAGCTCACTTACTAATCTTGAGAATGTGGATTCATCAAGTGGCTTGGTAAAGATGTCTGCAAGTTGTTGTTCACTTGGAACAAAATGTAACTCCATAGTACCATTCATAACATGTTCTCTAATAAAGTGGTACTTGATGTCAATGTGCTTGGTCCTTGAATGCTGCACTGGATTCTCAGTAATGGCAATGGCACTAGTGTTGTCACAGAAAATAGGAATTTTCTCAACTCTTATTCCATAATCAAGTAGTTGATTTTTCATCCATAAAATCTGTGCACAACAACTTCCAGCTGCAATATACTCAGCCTCAGCTGTGGAGGTGGAAACTGAGTTTTGTTTCTTGCTGAACCATGATACAAGCTTGTTTCCTAGAAATTGACAGGTTCCTGTTGTGCTTTTCCTGTCAATTTTACATCCTGCATAATCTGCATCTGAATAACCAATTAGTTCAAAACCAGATTCTCTAGGATACCAAATGCCAAGGTTTGGTGTTCCTTTGAGATATCTGAAAATTCTTTTAATAGCAACTAAATGGGATTCCCTAGGATCAGCCTGAAATCTAGCACATAGACATGTAGCAAACATAATATCAGGTCTACTAGCTGTTAAATATAAAAGTGAGCCAACCATGCCTCTGTAACTTGAAATGTCCACAGATTTTTCCTTAGTATTCAATTCAAGTTTGGTGGCAGTAGGCATGGGTGTTTTTGGCAGGAGAGCATTCCATTAAGTTAAACCTCTTTAACAAATCATTAATGTACTTGGTTTGACTAATGAAAATGCCTTCATTAACTTGCTTTACTTGAAGACCAAGAAAATAAGTTCACTCTCCCATCATGCTCATTTCATACTTACTTTGCATAAGCTTGGCAAACTTTTGACAAAGTTTTTCATCTGTAGACCCAAAGATTATGTCATCTACATATATTTGAACAAGTATTGTAGAGCCATTCACAATCCTATGAAAAAGAGTTTTATCTACAGTACCTCTAGTGAAGTGATTCTCAAGGAGGAACTGTGAAAGTGTGTCATACCAGGCTCTAGGTGCTTGTTTCAAACCATAGAGTGCTTTGAGGAGGAAGTATACATATTCTGGAAAATCATCATCTTCAAAACCAGGAGGTTGACTTACATACACCTCCTCTTCCAATTCCCCATTTAGAAAAGCACTCTTCACATCCATTTGATAGACCTTGAAATTGGCATGGGCTGCATAGGCTAGGAAAATCCTTATTGCTTCTAGTCTTGCAACAGGAGCAAAGGTTTCATCAAAATCAATTCCTTCTTCCTGTGAGTAGCCTTTTGCAACCAATCTAGCTTTGTTCCTTGTGACTATGCCATTTTCATCCATCTTATTTCTGAACACCCATTTTGTGCCTATGACACTCCTGTCCTTAGGCTTGGGCACCAGCTTCCAAACATTGTTCCTTTCAAATTGGTTTAGCTCTTCTTGCATAGCCAAGACCCAATCTGGATCTAGAAGTGCATCCTCAACTTTCTTTGGCTCATCTTGAGACAGAAAGCTGCTATATAGACATTCTTCTTGAGTTGCTCTTCTAGTTTGGACTTTTGAAGACACATCACCTATAATAAGTTCAAAGGGATGATCTTTAGTCCATTTCCTTGAGGGAGGTAGATTTGCTCTTGAAGAAGTAGCTTCATGATCATGATTGCCTAGATTAGATATTTGTCCTTGAGAAACTCCCCCTGAGTTTGTTGTCCCTAATTGATCACTCCTGGAAGCATTTCTATGACTGTCAACGGAATGACCATTCTGACTGTCAACGGAATGACCATTTGGTCTACTAGCAGCTATTCTTTTCAATCTTAATGCAGCAATTTCATCTTCACTGCTGCTTTCATCTGTGCTAGATACAACAACTTTGGACTGTTTCTCAATAGTCTTATCATGATCCATTTGTTCTCCTTCCTCATTCTCAAAAGAGAGACTTTCATGGAAACCTTCATCACAGAGACCCTGAATTTTGAGATCATCAAAAACAACATGTATAGATTCCATAACAATGTTGGTTCTGAGATTGTAGACTCTGTAGGCTTTCCCTGCTGCATAACCCACAAATATTGCTTCATCTGCCTTTGCTTCAAATTTCCCCAAATGCTCAGCTTGATTTCTCAGAACAAAGCACTTGCATCCAAAGACATGAAGAAAATCCAATAGTGGCTTCTTTCTTTTGAGTAGCTGATAAGGGGTCATTCCTTTGGCCTGATTAATCAAAGAAATATTCTGAGTGAAGCAAGCTGTATTAACTGCCTCAGCCCAAAAATAAGTTGGTAACTTTGATTCATCTAGCATTGTCCTTGCAGCTTCAATAAGTGTTCTGTTTTTCCTTTCAACTACACCATTTTGCTGTGGTGTCCTTGCTGCTGAAAACTCATGCAAAATACCATTTTCTTCACAGAACACCTTCATGCTTGAATTCTTGAATTCTGTCCCATTGTCACTCCTAATCCTTCTTATTTTCAAGTCAGGATGATTGTTTACCATCTTGATGTGATTGATAATGATTTCACTTGCCTCATCCTTGGAGAGCAAAAAGAAAGTCCATGTAAATCTAGAAAAATCATCAACAATCACAAGACAATATTTCTTCTTTGAAATAGACATGACATTTACAGGGCCAAACAAATCCATATGAAGCAACTCAAGCTGATGGACAATTGATGACTCTGTCTTGCTTTTGAATGATGCCTTCTTTTGTTTCCCCTTTTGACAGGCATCACACAAACCATCCTTGGAAAACTCCACTTGTGGAATTCCTCTAGCAAGATCTTTCCTCACCAAATCATTCATAACTTTAAAGTTCAGATGAGATAATTTCGTGTGCCATAGCCAACTTTCATCCTTGCTTGCCTTGCTGAAAAGACAAGTGATGGTTTCTGAACTTGTGCTACTAAAGTCAGCAATGTACACATTCCCTCTTCTGAATCCAGTCATTACCACATTGTTGTTTCCTCCTTTAGAAACAACACAGGCTTCTTTAGAAAAAGTAACTAAAAATCCTTTGTCACAAAGTTGGCTGATACTAAGCAAGTTGTGCTTAAGACCATCCACCAATGCAACCTCATCTATGATGACATTCTCTTTTGAAATCAAGCCATATCCCTTTGTGTAGCCTTTGCTGTCATCTCCAAAAGCAATACAAGGGCCAGCTCTTTCCTGAAACTCTGTGAGCAGGGTAGAATCACCAGTCATGTGTCTTGAACAACCACTATCCAAGTACCAAAGATTCCTTTTGTCTCCCTGCACACAATAGAACCAAATCAAGTCGATTTTGGTACCCAAGTTTTCTTGGGTCCTGTTTTGTTAGCCTTTGCTTTTCCTTTTATATCATTTTTCACCTTGGGCTCAGATTGATTTAAATCAATCTTTATCCTTGGTGTTGATTTCTGAGGATTGCTCACACTTTCATTCTTAGCATGCATAATTGGAGGAACAAACATGTTATTCATATTCCATGGCATTTGTGGCACATTAAACATATTCATGTATGGATTAGACACAAATGGCATGCTGGCATATGGATTTTGAAATTGTGCATATGGAGCAAACATGTTAGGCATAACAGACATTGTAGGCATGGAACTATTCATTACAGGCTTGGGAATTTTCACTTTAACAGTCTTCTTAACAGATTTGCAGTTAGTAGATAAATGACTAACACTTCCACAATTAACACATGTTTTTCTAGGAGCATATTTATCAGGTGTGTAATTGTTGTGTTTGTTAATTCCTACTTTGCCATTCCTGTTATTCTTTTTATTTCCCTTAGCCTCAACTTGAACATTCTCTAACTTATCTTTCAATTGCTTGTTAGATAAGTGACCTACATTAGCTCTCTCAACAGGCTTCTCAACTTTCTTTGATTTACTAGATTCACCCTGAACAAAGTTCTTGGTGACAGGACCATACTTATTATTAAGTCTAGTGAGTTCATCTTTTCTTTTCTCTGTCAACGAAACACCCTGATCGGTTGATGGTTCATCTGTCAACGGAACATTGCATTCCGTTGACATATCAACCTTCAACAAATGATCATTGTTGTTTGTTGACTCTATTTCTGATTCTAAGGTTTCACAAACATACCCTAGTTTCTCTTTGTTCTTTTTCCATGATTGTTCACAGAAAGATTCCATACCTTGAACATTAATGATGTTGGTAGCAACATTCCTGGCATCTTTCCATTTAGCAATCACACTTTGTTCTATTTCAAGTTGTGTCTTAAGAATTTCTTCCCTTTGTAACACGTTCTCAAGTTCCTTCTTAGCATCCCTACTAACACATCTCATTTTCTCAAATTCAATGAGCTGTGCTTCTAACATTGCATTCCTATCACTTAAGAGCAAATTAGTCTCTTTTATTCTTGAATTCTCTTTGGTAAGTGATTTAAGAGTAACACGCAAATTATATAATACAGTAGACATTTCATTTACTGCACTATCGCATTCCTCTTTAGAAAGCTCAGAAAGATTAGTAATTGTTACTTGGTTGCTTGAGGAGCTTGCTTCCTGCTCATGATTGTTAGCCATAAGAGCCAAGTTGACATATTCAACATCATCATCAGAATCTTCACCATTACCAGCCCAATCATACTCCTGAGACATGAAAGCCTTTTCTTTTTGCTTGAGAAGTTCAAAGTATTTCTTTTTATAATCAACAGGCTCAAATTTCCTGTTGCTCTTCTCAATCTTGGGCTTTCTGCAGTCTCCAGCAAAGTGACCAAGCATTCCACAATTGAAACATTTAGATTTAGACTTTTCAATCCAGTTACTTTTGTTAGGTTGAAAGTCTCTCCTTGGTGGCCTTGCTTCTGAGTTTCTCTTGAACTTGAACTTAGAGAATTTTCTTGACAGAAAAGCAATGTGTTCATCAATCTCATCTAAGTCATCCAAGTTGGATGATTCTGGTTCTTCTTCTTCTGTCATCTTACCTTTACCCTTGCTAACATCACTTCTACAACTAGCTCGACTAGTTGTGGCCTTTGTAGCTTCTTCAGTGTCATCTTCCAGTTGGTTCACAGATGCAATCAATGCAATAGATCCACCCTTCTTCTGTACCTTTTCAATTTCCTCATCTTGCTCCATTTCCAGCTCATAAGTCTTCAAGGTTCCATAAAGCCTTTCAAGAGTGTAGTCTTTGTACTCTTGAGTGTTTCTTAGAGAAACAGTCATAGGCTTCCATTCTTTTGGAAGAGCTCTTAGAAATTTAAGGTTTGAGTCCTTAGTTTGGTAGATTCTCCCATACAACTTTAATCCATTCAGAAGCTTTTGAAACCTACTAAACGTGTCATTTAGGGTTTCACCAGCTTTAAAGTGAAAGTGCTCATATTGTTGTATAAGGAGTTGCATTTTGTTCTCCCTTACTTGCTCAGTTCCTTCACATAGTGTTCTGACAGTGTCCCATACTTCTTTGGAGGTTGTACAGTTTATGACATTGTCAAACATCTCTTGCTCCAAACCATTAAACAGAATGTTCATGGTTCTCTTATCTTTATGGATTTCTGCAAGATCTTCAATAGTCCATTCTGAGACAAGTTTTGGAATTTCTACATCAGGAGCATCATCTGGCACTCCAACTCTAGATGCAACCTTCATGAGAACGTGTGGACCTTTCTCAATGCAGTCTACATATCTCTCATCCATAGACATGAGATGTAAATGCATCTTTACTTTCCAGTGAAAGTAATTGTCCTTATCAAGAACTGGTATCTTTACACCTGCATCCTTCTTCACCATGGCTTCTGTTTTTGGTCTTGATCTTCAAACTTCTTGTAAGTTAGAAGCTTGCTCTGATACCAATTGTTAATCCCAAATGACCTAACAGAATTGTAGAAGGGGGGGTTGAATACAATTCTTGATATTTTCTTAAACTTAAAACACTTTATAAAATAAAACTGAACTGAATAAATAAAAACACAAGATATAAATAATTCAGTTGGATTGTTTGATGATCCAACTGAAGTGTTTTTATTGCGGAAATAATCTGTGATACAAAAGTACACAGCTGCTCAGTTACAGAGTTGTAGAGAAGAATGCTCTCAAAGATAGCTAATACAAACTATTTGTTTTTCTTCTCTTACTCTATCTTAACTGCTACACTTGGTTATATATTCCCCAAGTTTACAATACTATTTTTGGCTACACTAAAGTACACTAAAGGTAACCGCCAATAGTTTGCTTTTCATCCCTTTGTCCAGTGGTCCTTGGAGATCCTTGCTTTTGTCTTCATGCTTATTATGATCACTCCCAAGAGCCCAATTGGAAACTGGGATGTTTCCTTATTCCCCATGTCCATTTTAATGGTTTCCAATGCAAAGTACACTCCCAGAGTGCCTTGAGTAGGAAGTAGACGAATTCTGGATAATCTGGATCTTCAAAACCAGGAGGTTGACTAACATACACCTCCTCCTCCAGTTCCCCATTCAAGAAGGCACTCTTGACATCCATTTGATAGACTTTGAAATTGGCATGGGCTGCATAGGCTAGGAATATCCTTATTGCTTCCAGTCTAGCAACAGGGGCAAATGTTTCATCATAATCTATTTCTTCTTCTTGAGAATAGCCCTTAGCAACAAATCTAGCTTTGTTCCTTGTGACGATGCCATTTTCATCCATCTTGTTTCTGAATACCCACTTTGTACCTATAACACTTTTGTCCTTAGGTTTGGGTACCAGCTTCCACACTTTGTTTCTTTCAAATTGGTTTAGCTCTTCTTGCATGGCTAAAACCCAATCTGGATCTAAAAGAGAGTCCTCAACTTTCTTTGGTTCTTCTTGAGAAAGAAAGCTGTTGTATAGGCATTCATCCTGAGTAGCTCTTCTAGTTTGGACATTTGCGGATGCATCACCAATGATCAGTTCAAATGGGTGATCCCTTGTCCATTTTCTTCTTGTAGCGGGTGCAGGTCTTGAAGATGCAGCATTATTCTCATTAGCATGATCATATGAGGTTGATCCTTGACTTAGAGAAACTCCCCCTGAGTTTAATAGGGTGGTAACTATGTGTTGCGATCCACCTCCGGATGCTCCAATTTGGCTTACTACGGATGCTCCCATTTGGCTTCCTACGGATGCTTCATTCTGGCTTCCTACGGATGCTCCCTTTGTCCCTTCTATGGATGGCTCATTAGAACTTGAGTTATCCATATTAGAGACAGTCATTCTTGGAGGAACTGATTCATCCACATGATCATCATCTTCATCATCATAATCGAGACCTTCCACCTCATTGTCAAACCTGAGAGTTTCATGAAAACCCTCATCAGTAAGACCCTGTATTCTGGCATCATCAAAAACATGTACAGATTCCATAACAATATTGATTCTGTAATTAAAAACCCTGTAGGCTTTTCCAGCTGCATATCCCACAAAGGTGGCTTCATCTGCCTTTGATTCAAACTTTCCAAGATTTTCACCTTGATTTCTTAGTACAAAGCATTTGCACCCAAAGACATGTAGAAAGTTCAAGGATGGTTTCCTTCCTTTGAGCAGCTGATATGGAATCATTCCTTTTGCTTGGTTGATCAAAGAAATATTTTGAGTGAAACATGTAGTGTTAACTGCTTCAGCCCAAAAATAGGTAGGTAACTTTGATTCTCCTAGCATTGTTCTTGCAGCTTCAATAAGAGTTCTATTTTTCCTTTCTACCACTCCATTTTGTTGTGGTGTCCTTGCTGCAGAGAACTCATGAATGATTCCATTTTCCTCACAAAACAGCTTCATTGGGGAATTCTTGAACTCAGTGCCATTGTCACTCCTGATTCTTCTTACTTTGAGATCAGGATGATTGTTGGCAGTCTTAATGTGATTGATTATGATTTCACTTGCTCCATCCTTGGAGTGTAGAAAGTATGTCCATGTAAATTTAGAGAAATCATCCACGATCACAAGGCAGTACCTTTTCTTTGAGATTGACATGACATTTACTGGTCCAAACAAGTCCATGTGCAACAGCTGTAGAGGTTGATCAATTGAGGAATCCAGCTTGCTTCTGAAAGAAATCTTCTTTTGCTTCCCTTTCTGGCAAGCATCACAAAGTCCATCCTTCGAGAATTCCAACTGAGGAAGTCCTCTTACTAGGTCTCTTCTTACCAAATCATTCATAGACTTGAAGTTCAAATGTGACAGTCTTTTGTGCCATAACCAACTTTCATCTTTGCTTGCTTTACTCAGAAGGCAAGTGATAGAATCAGAACTTGTTGAGTTGAAATCAGCTATGTACACATTACCTTTCCGGTATCCTGTCAGCACCACATTATTGTTTTCCTTGCTGGATACAACACAGGCTCCTTGGTTGAATGAAATTGAGAAACCTTTATCACACAGTTGAATGATACTCGGCAAGTTGTGCTTAAGTCCGTCAACCAGTGCTACTTGATCAATGATGACATTATCCTTTGAAATCAAGCCATAGCCCTTAATAAAACCTTTGCTGTCATCTCCAAAGGTAATGCTAGGGCCAGCTTTCTTCACAAACTCTGTGAGCAGGGTAGAACCTCCAGTCATGTGCCTAGAACATCCACTGTCTAAGTACCATAGATTATTTCTGTATCCCTTCACACAACTAAAACCAAATCAAGTTGATTTTGGTACCCAAGTTTCTTTGGGTCCTTTCCTGTTAGTTTTGCCTCTCTTGTCATTTTGCACCTTAATCTCAGGTTGAGTTAAATCAACCTTAACCCTGGGTGTTGACCTTTGGGAGACAAAATGCTGAGGATGATCATATGCAAACATGTTTGATGCAGGCATATGAGAATTTTGTGCATACATAGCATTCATGTGTGGCATGCTCCATGTCATTTGTGGCATTGTGAATGCATTCATATGAGGATTTGAAACAAATGGCATGTTGGCATACAAATTAGATGCTTGATCAGTATGTGCAAACATGTTATGCATAGCAGGCATAGGTATATTGAGTACGTGCATTGGCATTTGAACAGATGGTGTTTTAACAGATTTGCAATTTGTAGTACATGATTAACACTACCACACTTTGCACAAGTTTTCCTAGGGGCATACTTGTCAGGAGTATAGTTGTTGTGTTTGTTAATCCCTACCTTACCATTTCTGTTCTTTTTCTTTTTAACTTCAGCCTTAATGTGACGCCCTCCAAACCCGGGGTACAGATTTGAGGAGTCATCCGACCAACGGAATACTATTTAATACATGCATAATATATATAAAGACACAAATACCCCTTGACCAAGACCGCATCCAGATTATGGCAATGAACACAAGCTACTACAATCTTTTATTAATACAATACCAGTTTTATCAGAGTTATTACATCACAACCAAAGTTCAAATCTAGACATCTAATCTAGAAAAGCAAAACAACAACTACCCTGCCAATGACAATGACTCGAGGGGCTCTCCTGGCTGCTGGTGAACTATCGGTCACGCTATGCCGACTCATACTCTCGCTTCACTGGAATAGGGTTAGAAAACAACAAGCAAGAGTGAGCCAAAATTGCTCAGCAAACATCAATGAATCATTTCTATCACAGTTGTAAGGATATGAATTTATGATATCAGAATCAACAATATTTAGCTAACACATGCTTTGTATCAATAACAATTGAAGAAAAGAATTAGAATTTGGCTTATACATTTTTATTCAAATTAAAGGTTGTGCTGCTGGCCAGCCACGCATCAACCCCGGACTAGCTCATGACATAGTCCTCTACTGGATCCCAGGCCAATTTGGGCCTTAAGTTATTCTGACCATAAATATGGCCCGACCAATTACTGGTCCATTTTTAAAAACACATGCCAAATCTATAATAGGGTATAAACAATAACATGCTCAATAAGATAAACTGAATGTATAGTAATTGCAAAAGAGCTTCAACTGTTCAGTATCAAATGAAGATCGAGAAATAATCATGGAGTAATTTCAATGGTACAGTGTACTCATTCAATAAGGGAATCAATATTGGTAGTCGATAATCAATGACCGTAATCAATAGTCAAGATGGAAGTCAAATAATCAATGGTTGTCAATGATAATCAAAGGATGATAAACAATAACAATAGGTGGTAAACAATAATCAAGTGAATTGGAAATAAGGGTTTCCGATGCAGATCAAATCAAAGAATCAAGAATCTCTAAGGAAATGGAATCAGTTGTCCAAATGCGGTTAAAGGATTGATAATTTGAATTGTTCTGGGGATAACGGTATTCAAGTAATCAAGACAATAATACATTTTATCACAAGTAAAGGCACAGATACTTGCCTGGTCTAAGCTGCTGTCGGATCGACTCTGCTCACTCTACTTTTCCCTTTCCCTTGCTCCGGGAACTCGATTCTATAATTAAACAACTCATCACAATAAGTCTAACTATTCTCGTTCTACTCTCGACACTTATTCAATCAATAATCACATTTAAACAAGTAACCGGTTACGTATCGGACGTCCGGTATAATTTACGATATTTAAAACTCAGATATTTGCCCTAGTACGGGCATATACAGACTATAAAACACAACACACAATTAATATGAACCATATAGCACTTATAAACATTTTTAAAACATCATACGAAACTTATTTGAATTTTAGATAAGTCACGATTAATTTTTAAATCAAAAATCGGATTTTTAAATCCAATATAAACATTTAAATGCAAATAAATCAATTAATAAAATTAATTGACACTCTTTAAATACTCAAACTATTTTTAAATAAATAAATAGGCTTGAAAATAATTAAACTGAATTTTTAATTAATTAAATCTAATTAATAATTAATTTTTAAGAATTAATTGATTAAAAGAATTAACCAATTAATTAATAAATAAATTATTAATTAAAAATAATTAAAATAATTAATATAATTTATCAGAATTTTTCTGATATTAAAATATATTTTTTAAATAAAAATATGAATTTTTAAAGTTTTTAAACTATTTTCGAATTAATTTTAAAAATAAAATCCAAAAACAGTTTTTAGAAAATGAATTAGGGTTTTGAAGATTGAAACCGGGTCGAAAAATCGGGTAAACGGGTCGGGAAGAACAAATCCGGGTCACCAAGAACAACCCGCCGGAATCTGGGTTTTCCAGAATCCGGCCGGCGTCCGGTGGTCGGACTTCGCCATTTCCGATCAAAACAAAACCAAACCATAGGGCTTTTGTTCGCTTTTTCAAGACAAACATAACCCACATACAAACACATCTGTCCCATGCCAGAATCGTGCCCAGAATTCGTTCAAAGAATTCGACGGCGACGACTTCGGCCGGAAACCCGATCTACTTTAATTCTACATGAAACTCAAAGATTAATATACCAAAATGAAGATTATAACTCATACAATCAAAGCCCCATATCATAATCAATGTCAGATCAACAACAAGAACGAACGAAGCAAAAGAAGAATTCGGGTCAAAACCCGAAAATCAAACCCGACTAAATTGAACTTAAACATGAAATTAAAGCATGGATTCTTGCTAATTAGAACCCTAGGAACATGTTAGAAGCAACCAATTGAACGGAGAATCAACAGAATGAAAATCCCCAAATTAATCAAGAACCCTAATTAAATTCGAATATTGAAAAATTCATAATAAATCGAAAACTTACCAGATGATGATGAGGTTGGAAGATTCTGAAACTAGAGATCAAGAGCTTTAATTTGAGTACAAGAACTTCAGATTTGGATTTCAATAACACCTCGAACGAATGGATCTAAGCTCAAGAACACGAAGAACACATTTCGGGAATTTTTACTTTTTTGATAATACGCAATGCAGATTATGAAGGTTATAAGGTACGATTCGTCTTTATATATTTTTGGAAAAATAATACCCTAAGGAACACTTTTGGATCGTTATAGATCCACTGGATCGTTTAAAAACCCTAATTAGGTTAAAATACGTTTTACGAGAAGATAATTATCTACAAGGATTGATAATTATCCAAATCAATACATATCATTATATAACTAATGCTCAAGAATACTGGGGCTATAACAAATGAAATACTGATATAAAACGATATATCCGTCCCCTTAAGCAATTAGGGTTCGGAACAATTTTTCCCTTTTTGAACAAAACGAATTATTCTTGCAGAATCAAATATGTAGGAATGAAATGATACGAATATCTCTCCCGATAATGATTCGAATACGAAAGACGAAGAGATAATAATTAATGTACGAAATTCCAATGGGGCCCTTAAATTATCAAAACGGGGCTCAGATTTGAAGAAAATTCCAAATGACGAAATATTTGAAAGGGGCTTTCGACTCACCATTTAGCACATAATCACACAATAATTATCATTTAATAATATTCCAATATTCCATAATAAATATTTTAGATTAAATATATCATTTAATCAAATAATAAAATTCACGGATATTACATCCTTCCCCCCTTAATAGGATTCTGTCCTCAGAATCAGATCAAGGAAACAACTGGGGATACTTCTCTAACATCTCACTCTCTAACTCCCAGGTAGACTCTTCTACTTTAGGATTCCTCCACAAAACTCTCACTAACGCTACTGTCTTATTCCTTAGTACTTTCTCCTTACGATCCAATATCTGAATCGGTCGTTCTACATATGATAAATCTGCCTGGACCTCTATCGGTTCATACTCTATTACATGATTCGAATCTGGTCGATACCTCTTAAGCATAGATACATGAAATACATTATGAACGTGCTGCATATGCGGTGGCAATGCCAACTCGTAAGCTACCTCGCCCACCTTCTTCAAAATCTCAAACGGCCCAACATATCTCGGACTCAACTTCCCTTTCTTTCCAAACCTAACTAATCCTTTCCATGGTGAAACCTTTAGTAACACCTGCTCTCCTTCTTCGAATCCCACATCCTTTCTGGCTAGATCCGCATACTTTTTCTGTCGGTCTTGAGCTGTTATCAATCTTCTCTGAATCAATTGAACCACTTCCTTTGTTCGTTGCACTAGTTCTGGTCCTATCATTTTCCGTTCACCAACTTCTTCCCAATATACTGGAGATCGACACTTTCGTCCATACAAAGCTTCGTAAGGTGGCATTCCGATGCTCGCGTGAAAACTATTATTATATGAAAATTCCACCAAGGGTAGATGATCGTCCCAACTGCCTTCAAAGTCAAGTGCACATGTCCTAAGCATATCTTCAATAGTCTGAATTGTCCTTTCGCTTTGACCGTCCGTCTGCGGATGATAAGCCGTACTCATTCTCAACTCGGTGCCCAAACACTCTTGAAAACTCCTCCAAAATCTTGAATTGAATCGAGGGTCTCTATCAGACACTATCGATACTGGAACTCCATGTCGTACTATGATTTCTTTTATGTAAATATGAACTAACTTATCCAGCGAGAATCTCTCGTTAATCGGAAGAAAATGCGCAGATTTCGTCAATCGATCCACGATAACCCAGATGGCATCATGGTTAGCTTTTGTTCTAGGCAATCCTACTACAAAGTCCATCGCAATGTGTTCCCACTTCCATTCGGGAATTTCCAATGGTTGAAGTAATCCACTTGGTCTTTGATGTTCCGCCTTAACTCTTTGACACGTAAAGCATTTACTTACCCATTCCGCAATCTCTCTCTTCATATCTGGCCACCAAAAGTTTGTCTTAAGATCTCGATACATCTTCGTACTCCCTGGATGAATTGAATACTTCGAGTTATGTGCTTCGTGCAAAATCTCACTTTTCAGTTCCGTTACGTTAGGTATCCATATCCGAGAAGCAAATCTCAAGATCCCTTTGTCGTCCGGTTGGCTACATATTTCCTCACCTGTCATTTTACTCACATCATCATTCATAACTTGCTCTTGGCACTTCCGTATCTTCTCCAATAATTCAGGTTGAAACGTCATGGTATAAATCATTTCCGTCGCGTCCTTCGGATTAATTACTTCGATTTCTAACTTCTCAAATTCCTTGTACAACTCTTTGGTCATCGTCAGTGTATTCAATCTCTCTTTTCTGCTCAATGCATCTGCTACCACATTTGCCTTGTCGGGATGATAGTTGATAGAAACGTCGTAGTCCTTGATTAGTTCTAACCATCTTCGTTGCCTCATGTTCAGCTCTTTCTGATTAAAGATATACTTCAAACTTTTGTGATCGGTGTAAATTTCACATCTCTCTCCATACAAGTAGTGTCTCCATATCTTCAAAGCAAACACAATAGCTGCTAACTCTAAATCGTGTGTAGGGTACTTCTGTTCGTGGGGTCTCAACTGTCTTGACGCATAAGCAATCACCTTGTCATGTTGCATAAGTACGCATCCCAATCCTTTGTACGACGCATCACTATAGATTACGAAATGACCTTGATCGTCTGGTAGCATCAATACCGGTGCCGTAGTTGGTCTTTTCTTTAACTCTTGGAAGCCTTCTTCGCATTTATCGTTCCATATGAATCGCTCGCTTTTCCTTGTCAGCTTGGTCATTGGAGTAGCTATCTTCGCAAAATCTTGCACAAATCTCCGGTAGTATCCGGCTAATCCCAAGAAACTTCTGACTTCAGTCGGTGTCCTTGGTCTCTCCCAATCTTTCACTGCCTCTATCTTTGTTGGGTCCACTTTGATGCCTTCGCTGCTCACCACGTGTCCTAAGAAATGAACTTCTTTCAACCAGAATTCACACTTGGAAAACTTCGCGTATAGTCTTTCTTGTCTCAACGTTTCTAACACAATTCGCAATTGGTCTGCATGCTCTTCTTCTGTCCTTGAGTATATCAAGATGTCGTCGATGAATACCACTACAAACTTGTCCAAATATCTCTTGAAAATCCTGTTCATTAGGTCCATAAAAGCTGCGGGTTCATTCGTTAGTCCAAACGCCATTACTAAGAATTCATAGTGCCCATACCTTGTTTGAAAGGCTATCTTCGGTATGTCGTCTGGTCTAATCTTCAATTGGTGATATCCTGACCGTAGGTCAATCTTTGAAAAATGTACCGCTCCTTTCAGCTGGTCAAACAGATCATCTATTCGAGGTAACGGATACTTGTTCTTAATGGTCAGCTTGTTCAACTCCCGATAGTCTATACACAATCTCATGCTTCCATCCTTTTTCTTGACAAACAGTACTGGTGCTCCCCACGGTGAAACGCTGGGTCTAATAATTCCTTTTTCTAGAAAATCTTGCAATTGATCAGCCAATTCCTTCATCTCCACTGGTGCCATTCTGTAAGGGGCCTTAGATACTGGCTCCGCGCCTGGTACTAAGTCTATCGCAAATTCAATCTCTCTATCTGGAGGTAAACCTGGTAATTCTTCCGGAAAAACATCTGGAAACTCATTTACGACTGGAATATCTTCTAACTTAGAAACTTCCTTATCTATATCTATCACATAAGCTAAATACGCCTCACAACCTTGCCTTAATAACCTCTTAGCCTGAATCATCGTCAGGAACCTCTTTCTTTGTTTCTCTCCTCTAAATATTATTTCTTTCTTTTCTAGGGTAACCAAAGTAACCCTCTTATTCTTACAATCAATACTTGCATCATACTCAGTCAACCAATCCATCCCTAATATCACATCAAATTCACCTAACTTAAAAGGTAACAAGTCAACATAAAAACGATTTCCCAAAATCTCTATCTCACAACGAGGATAATATGAACTGGTCGCGATACGATCCTGATTAGCTATCTCTATAGTCAACATTCCACTTAAAGGTTTCATTACGCAATTCAATCTACGAGCAAACGTTTCAGAAATAAAAGACTTCGTCGCTCCCGAATCTATTAACGCTTGTGCAGGAATAGAATTTACTAGAAGTGTACCTGCCACCACGTCGGAATCTCTCACTGCTTCTCCCATTGACATATTGTAGGTCCTGGCTAACGGCTGGACGTTAACAACTGGGGGTGCTTCAATTGCCCGAATCATATTGTTCACGGTTGCTGGTGCTCTGCAGTCCTTAATCATGTGACCTGGTTTCTTACACCGATGACACACAATGCCCATCTTGCAATCCCGGGAATAATGTCCCTTCTGATTGCATTTAAAGCATGTGACATTCAATCGATGGCATATCCCTAGATGTCGCTTCCCGCATGTCTTGCATTCTGGTAGTGGGGGTCTAGAAAGTCCCTGCTGACTGCCGGTTAGTAGACGGTTATCTTGTCCTACGCTTCCGGTATCTGGTTTCCTAAAACTCGTATTCCTTCCGTGCTGAAATCCCAGTTTCTTATTTGCTTGCCCTTGAAAACTTCCCTGCTGCTGTCCCTTATCGGGTATCCCTGCTTTCCTTTTCTTGTTCTCCCTCTCTTTCATGTAAGAATCACTCTCTGTCTCCGCAATCATTGCCTTTTGGACCACCGCTGCATAGGTGTCCAACTCCAATACAGCTAACTTACTACGAATCCAAGACCTCAGTCCCTGCTGGAACCTCTTGGCCATCTTCTTTTCCGTATCCACATAGGTTGGAACAAACCTTGACAACTCCGTAAACCTCGTTTCATATTGGGGCACTGTCATGCTTCCCTGCTTTAATTCCAAAAACTTTAATTCCATTTGATCTCTCATATAGTCCGGAAAATAACTTTCCAAAAACAACTCTGTAAATCTTGCCCACGTAATCAATCCCTCGGGCTCCATAGCCCTACTCGTTTCCCACCAATAACTGGCCTCATTCTTCAGAAAATAGCTTGCATACTCCGTCTTCTTATCTTCTGTCACCTCTATCAAGGCAAAAGCCTTTTCCATCTCTTTCAACCATGCCTTAGCCTCTACAGGGTCTGCTGATCCTTTAAATTCTGGAGGTTTTGCTGCCTGGAAAGATTTGAACGTAACCGCCGGTGCTGCTTGCTGGTGCTGTTGTTGATGCTGCTGATGCTGATGTTGCTGATGTTGTTGCTGCTGTTCTAAGAGCTGTTGCTGAAATGCTCGTTGCTGCTGTGCTAATGCGGCAGTCTGTTGAGTAAGAGTATTTAACAACTGGGTTACCATCGGGTCCATGCGGCCCGTGGGAGGTGTATTTTGTTGACCCTCTTGGTCAGAGGTATCAGTTGAACGGGTTTATCATCTAGGAGCCATATCGCTGATGAATAAACAATAATTGGCTTAATCAAACAGTCCATATAAGAGAAGGAAGGATCACAATTGATATCTCGAAGGTTTACAGATCTTCTCAACGGTGTATGGATACACTCGTTGCAACAAGTAGAATAACAGTTATGATGCTGGAAATGAATGACAGGGGAATAAATACAGTTCTATAAAAGAGGTTTATCATATATATATATATAGAGTTAGTACAAGCGTAGAACGCTTCAAAAGAAAATATATCATGGCTGAACCATAACTGCCGACCAGCAATACAACAAAAATGCAACAACAACCCGAGGCGTTCCTATAAGCCCGGTGCACTGCTGATTCTACAATATGCATCTATATACTAACTATCTAGAGACCATACATCCACGTCACATCTGTCTGCTACTAATACCTGCTCACAGATCACCTGCTCCTGCCGGCCATAACGGGGGTCCTGAAATCTCTGCAATCTCACTCATCGCATAATCCAAAATCTGTCTCATCCCTGCTACTGTCTCTCCCTCTCGACTAGAAGCTAATCCGTGCAATCGAGTCTCAACCAAGGTCCTCGTAACCCTAAACCTCATCTGAATGTCTCTCATCTGATCTCTAAGTCTGTCTCTCTCTCTGACAGCGGCTGCTTCGATCGAACGAACCCTACCCATCTCTATAACATGTCCATAAAGGTACTCCTTCTCTCTACTCACCCTCTGATACACATGGTGTGGAACTGGTGGCTCACATAACTGATACAAAGGCCCACAAACTGATGCCTGAGACACTGGTGTTGGGGCTACTTGTCGGAGTGGAATAGGACAAGGTATCTGATCTCTCCTGACCACTGGGTCCTGATGCCTAGGCTGATATCGCACTGGCCGAGACGGTCCTGCTCTCTCAACGGGTGTAGGTATCTCTGCTATCGTATCCTTGGAAGGGTCTGAGTCTGAACTAGAACTAGGGGCTGCAATTATAACCACATTTAATCACTACGCATAATATCCCTAGTTGACCTCCTAATATCCTTACATGAACTCCTAACTCTCTATGTTATCCTGGACCCTAAGTCCTAACTTGTTTCAAATGCCATAACCTGTTTCTCTGATACCAACTATGACGCCCTCCAAACCCGGGGTACAGATTTGAGGAGTCATCCGACCAACGGAATACTATTTAACACATGCATAATATATATAAAGACACAAATACCCCTTGACCAAGACCGCATCCAGATTATGGCAATGAACACAAGCTACTACAATCTTTTATTAATACAATACCAGTTTTATCAGAGTTATTACATCACAACCAAAGTTCAAATCTAGACATCTAATCTAGAAAAGCAAAACAACAACTACCCTGCCAATGACAATGACTCGAGGGGCTCTCCTGGCTGCTGGTGAACTATCGGTCACGCTATGCCGACTCATACTCTCGCTTCACTGGAATAGGGTTAGAAAACAACAAGCAAGAGTGAGCCAAAATTGCTCAGCAAACATCAATGAATCATTTCTATCACAGTTGTAAGGATATGAATTTATGATATCAGAATCAACAATATTTAGCTAACACATGCTTTGTATCAATAACAATTGAAGAAAAGAATTAGAATTTGGCTTATACATTTTTATTCAAATCAAAGGTTGTGCTGCTGGCCAGCCACGCATCAACCCCGGACTAGCTCATGACATAGTCCTCTACTGGATCCCAGGCCAATTTGGGCCTTAAGTTATTCTGACCATAAATATGGCCCGACCAATTACTGGTCCATTTTTAAAAACACATGCCAAATCTATAATAGGGTATAAACAATAACATGCTCAATAAGATAAACTGAATGTATAGTAATTGCAAAAGAGCTTCAACTGTTCAGTATCAAATGAAGATCGAGAAATAATCATGGAGTAATTTCAATGGTACAGTGTACTCATTCAATAAGGGAATCAATATTGGTAGTCGATAATCAATGACCGTAATCAATAGTCAAGATGGAAGTCAAATAATCAATGGTTGTCAATGATAATCAAAGGATGATAAACAATAACAATAGGTGGTAAACAATAATCAAGTGAATTGGAAATAAGGGTTTCCGATGCAGATCAAATCAAAGAATCAAGAATCTCTAAGGAAATGGAATCAGTTGTCCAAATGCGGTTAAAGGATTGATAATTTGAATTGTTCTGGGGATAACAGTATTCAAGTAATCAAGACAATAATACATTTTATCACAAGTAAAGGCACAGATACTTGCTCACTCTACTTTTCCCTTTCCCTTGCTCCGGGAACTCGATTCTATAATTAAACAACTCATCACAATAAGTCTAACTATTCTCGTTCTACTCTCGACACTTATTCAATCAATAATCACATTTAAACAAGTAACCGGTTACGTATCGGACGTCCGGTATAATTTACGATATTTAAAACTCAGATATTTGCCCTAGTACGGGCATATACAGACTATAAAACACAACACACAATTAATATGAACCATATAGCACTTATAAACATTTTTAAAACATCATACGAAACTTATTTGAATTTTAGATAAGTCACGATTAATTTTTAAATCAAAAATCGGATTTTTAAATCCAATATAAACATTTAAATGCAAATAAATCAATTAATAAAATTAATTGCCACTCTTTAAATACTCAAACTATTTTTAAATAAATAAATAGGCTTGAAAATAATTAAACTGAATTTTTAATTAATTAAATCTAATTAATAATTAATTTTTAAGAATTAATTGATTAAAAGAATTAACCAATTAATTAATAAATTAATTATTAATTAAAAATAATTAAAATAATTAAGTTTAATCAATTTTCGGATTTAAAATAATAAATATAATTTATCAGAATTTTTCTGATATTAAAATATATTTTTAAAATAAAAATATGAATTTTTAAAGTTTTTAAACTATTTTCGAATTAATTTTAAAAATAAAATCCAAAAACAGTTTTTAGAAAATGAATTAGGGTTTTGAAGATTGAAACCGGGTCGAAAAATCGGGTAAACGGGTCGGGAAGAACAAATCCGGGTCACCAAGAACAACCCGCCAGAATCTGGGTTTTCCAGAATCCGGCCGGCGTCCGGTGGCCGGACTTCGCCATTTCCGATCAAAACAAAACCAAACCATAGGGCTTTTGTTCGCTTTTTCAAGACAAACATAACCCACATACAAACACATCTGTCCCATGCCAGAATCGTGCCCAGAATTCGTTCAAAGAATTCGACGGCGACGACTTCGGCCGGAAACCCGATCTACTTTAATTCTACATGAAACTCAAAGATTAATATACCAAAATGAAGCTTATAACTCATACAATCAAAGCCCCATATCATAATCAATGTCAGATCAACAACAAGAACGAACGAAGCAAAAGAAGAATTCGGGTCAAAACCTGAAAATCAAACCCGACTAAATTGAACTTAAACATGAAATTAAAGCATGGATTCTTGCTAATTAGAACCCTAGGAACATGTTAGAAGCAACCAATTGAACGGAGAATCAACAGAATGAAAATCCCCAAATTAATCAAGAACCCTAATTAAATTCGAATATTGAAAAATTCATAATAAATCGAAAAATTACCAGATGATGATGAGGTTGGAAGATTCTGAAACTAGAGATCAAGAGCTTTAATTTGAGTACAAGAACTTCAGATTTGGATTTCAATAACACCTCGAACGAATGGATCTAAGCTCAAGAACACGAAGAACACATTTCGGGAATTTTTACTTTTTTGATAATACGCAATGCAGATTATGAAGGTTATAAGGTACGATTCGTCTTTATATATTTTTGGAAAAATAATACCCTAAGGAACACTTTTGGATCGTTATAGATCCACTGGATCGTTTAAAAACCCTAATTAGGTTAAAATACGTTTTACGAGAAGATAATTATCTACAAGGATTGATAATTATCCAAATCAATACATATCATTATATAACTAATGCTCAAGAATACTGGGGCTATAACAAATGAAATACTGATATAAAACGATATATCCGTCCCCTTAAGCAATTAGGGTTCGGAACAATTTTTCCCTTTTTGAACAAAACGAATTATTCTTGCAGAATCAAATAGGTAGGAATGAAATGATACGAATATCTCTCCCGATAATGATTCGAATACGAAAGACGAAGAGATAATAATTAATGTACGAAATTCCAATGGGGCCCTTAAATTATCAAAACGGGGCTCAGATTTGAAGAAAATTCCAAATGACGAAATATTTGAAAGGGGCTTTCGACTCACCATTTAGCACATAATCACACAATAATTATCATTTAATAATATTCCAATATTCCACAATAAATATTTTAGAGTAAATATATCATTTAATCAAATAATAAAATTCACGGATATTACACTTAACCTCTATATTCACCATGTCCTTCAATTGCTTGTTGGACAGGTGACCTATGTTGACACTCTCAGCTTTGGTTTTGCTACTTGATCCCTGAACAAAATTCTTACTGGTTGGACCATATTTTCTGTTCAGCTTCTCTAGTCTTTCTTGAATAACACTAGATGTACACTTCTTTGGACAGGTTACTTCCGTAGAGGTGTTGTCCATCAACGGATGCTTGCTATCCGTAGAGGCATTGCCCTCCAACGGATGCTCACTATCCGTAGAGGTGTCATCTCCTAGACTCTCAGCATCTAGCTTCTTTTTATCTTTTCTTGTTGATTCCTTGTAGAATGTATCCACGCCTTGATCCTTGATAATGTTTGTGGCAACATTCTTGGAATCGGTCCATCTTGCTATGGTTTCCTGTTCTTTGGCTAGTTGTGCTTTGATAGATTCTTCTATTTTAAGCACAATCAGCAAGTCATCCTTGGCAACTTGACACTCTACTCTCATTTTCTCAAACTCAGCAAATTGAGTTTCTAGAAGAGCATTCCTATCACTTATCAACTGATTAGATGTTTTAATCCTTGTGTTCTCATTTGTAAGTGATTTAAGAGAAATTCGCATATGATACAACTCAATAGACATATCATTAATAGCATTATTGCATTCCTCAGTAGAAAGTTCAAAGAGATTGGTGGTAATTACCTGATTGGATGATGAACTGGCCTCCTGCTCGCTTGAATCAGCCATCAGCGCAAGGTTCACAAACTCAGTGTCCTCTTCAAGATCATTCTCGTCTTCAGCCCAGTCATAGTCCTATGTAATGAATGCTCTACCCTTTTGCTTGAGAAGATCAAAGTATTTCTTCTTATAGTCAACAGGTTCAAACTTCATGTCACTCTTCTCAGCCTTTGGTTTTCTGCACTCATTGGCAAAATGACCTCCCATTCCACAGTTGAAGCATTTAAATTTGGACCTTTCAACAAATTCCTTCTTGAATGGTCTGGACACATCAGGGTTTCTCTTGAACTTGAGCTTTGAGAACTTTCTTGATAGAAAAGCTAAATGTTCATCTAGCTCATCCATCTCCTCTTGATTGAGGGGCTCACTTTCTTCAGTCACCTTCCCTTTGCACTTTCTTGATTCAGCTCTACCTTCACAAGCACTTTTGATTGGTGTAGCTTCAGCAGCTTCTTCTTTCATGTCCTCAGCCTTTTCAACACTTGCTACTAGAGCAACAGATCCAGTTTTCTTTTGGACCTTCTCAATTTCTTCATCCTGCTCTATCTCCAGCTCATATGTTTTTAGGGTTCCGTACAGCCTCTCGAGAGTATAGTCCTTATACTCTTGAGTGTTCCTTAAAGAGACAGTCATGGGCTTCCACTCCTTTGGCAAGGCTCTGAGAAATTTGAGATTTGAGTCCTTGACTTGATACACTCTTCCATACAGCTTCAATCCATTCAGCAATTTTTGAAATCTACTGAAAGTATCATTCAAGGATTCTCCACTCTTGAAGTGAAAGTGTTCATACTGTTGTATGAGGAGTTGCATCTTGTTTTCTCTCACTTGCTCAGTCCCTTCACATATGGTTTGGACAGTGTCCCAAATCTCCTTAGCTGTAGAGAAGTTGATGACATTGTCAAACATATCAGAATCAAGACCATTGAACAAAATATTCATGACCTTCTTTTCTTTATGAACGGCGACGATGTCCTCAGGAGTCCATTCTGAATGCAGCTTTGGGATTGTGCTTGGAGCTCCTGCTGGTTCCTGAGCTATTGAGGTGTTTGGCTTCATCGGTACATGAGGGCCATGTTCTATGCACTCTACATAAACTTCATCCATGGACATAAGATGTAGGCGCATTTTTACTTTCCAGTGAAAGTAGTTTTCTCTATCAAGAACTGGTATCTTGACTCCATGATCCTTCTGACTCATGATTCAGTTGTCTTTGATCTTTAAACTTCTTGTATGTTAGAAGCTTGCTCTGATACCAATTATTATTCCCAGACAATGAACCAAGATTGTAGAAGGGGGGGGGGGGGTTGAATACAATCTTTGAAAAACTTTTCGATTCTTGACAGAGAAAATATGAAAGTAAAAACAAGAACAGAAACACAAATAAGATGATACAAGAATTAAAAATTCAGGTGGATTGTTTTTGTCCACCTGAGAGATTTTTATTGAAGAAATCTATGTGATGTTTATGAATAAACACACAGCTGCAAACACACAACTCTAGCTTCAGCAACTTACAAAGGATATTGTTTTGCGCTCTCTAAATTGCTAAAACCTGATTTCTTAGTTCTAGAGTTATGCTACTACTTGGTTTATATAACCCAAGTTTACAAAAATATTTGAACAGCTAATAATACAAAAAGTACATGTGTTCAGAATCCTTGTTTCTTCATCCCGAGCAGTGGTCCGTGTTTGTAGCTTGCCTTTCTTGGCTGATTGTCTTTTATGGAAATGATACCTTTGACCATGCAAACAGAATGCTGCTTTCTTCTTGTGATCTTTCCAGAAATACTGGCTTCCATGCTCTGTGTAGTCTGTCAACCCATGTGCTCTTACATTGTTGTCCTTTTCACAAATACAGATTGTATCCGTAGAAGCAACTTGAGTTGTATCCGTTGACAGTTTCTTGATCAACCAGTACTGCTATCCGTAGTCAGTACAGTGTCCACATCCGTAGAAGGCTAATCAAGCTATCCGTAGACAGTCAATTTCACGTATGCAGAATTACAAGGCATCGACTATTTACAATTAGCCTCCCTATTCTACATATCTATTGATAGTCAACATGACTCATTTAACCTATCAAGACTACTTCAATTTCAACATCATAAATACTTAAGCATGTTACATAGAGTCTTATCCGTAGACAAGCTTCCCACCTACGGATACTGCAAAAGCATACTATCCGTTGATAGCTACATTTACTTGTACAACTTTTACTAAGTTAATTTGGTTATCATCAAGAAACAACATAGTTCCCAACAATTAAGATTAATATACTAACACTTAAACACCATAAGTATCTGGTACGCCATGATGGGTGACATATATACCACCTATATTTGTTTAAATGTTAATTTGGTCCTATTACTAAATAGTATGGCACGTTAGGGTGGTCTTTTACTACCTTTCATAGCTAAGTGTATACCATTATTTAAATCTTAAATTGATCCCTTAAATCAGACCTTTCCATTTGATGTATCAATGGATAAATCCCAGATATTTTTGGAGAAGTCACATCGGTCTTGCTTAATACCCAACAACCTAGTCAGAAATATCCATTATCAAAATCAATCAAGGAGTGTCCAATTACTTTCTCGAATTCTATGAAACTTGGTATGTCACGTTGAGGTGATCTTACCTTTCAATATTCGTGATTAATTTAAAAAGTTTGTTCTAGTAATATCCTTAACACTACTAGACACCATAAATCATACGCCACGATGGTTGACATATATACAATTCATAATTGTCTTAGTGTTAAATTACATACAAACAATAATGGATGACCATGGGACTTAATAGCAAATTAAACCCCTCTCCCATTTAGTATTTTACTTGTGAGGATTTTAATCTAGATGCATCGTCCTATGTTATTTCTTCGAAGTCCACATGTATCACAAAGAACAATATAAACCACGTATAACATAGCAAGATACACAACATGATTAAGCATAATAAACATAACCTTATGTCCATGTCGTTTTAGAATACTAAGGTTAGTATCACATGGCATGAAACACATATAAGGCACTTATAATAGCAATAATCAAAACAAGTGGATAATCAACATGTAAAACATATTAATAAACCATCCACTATTATGCCCAAAGAAAATTGCCCGAAAATCATTCGGTGAAAACTTCGGGTTGCTGTTTCCGAAAAGATATTACATGCCCTTATCCGACACTGTTTGCAAATTCTGGACAATGGCACAGTAGCAGAACCAGTCAGCCAGTAGGAGAAATTCTGGGCAGAAAATCAGTTAAAACACAGCAGAAAATTGTCCTCTTTTCGGCTCCAAACCATGATTCTTTGCAATCGTAAGCAATACATGGATACACAAATCCAATAACGATTACAAATAAAATAGAGCTAATACAATCTAATTGTAAAACCTATTCTATTACAACAAATCATAATCTAACTCGAATATACATCGGACTACAAGATTACAAACCAATAACACAAATCAAAAGAACATACACGATCAACCCTCGTGATTTATATCACATAAATTAATAACCACGATAAACCACGTGGGATCCAATCGCATAATAAATAACCACGATAAACCACGTGGGATCCAATCATATAATTATAAAACATGGTAATAATAGTGGATAACAACCTGCATCACAAAATACATACGAGCAACCATTATATACATGCATATATAATTACGACATGGACATCATATCATAAAACGTAGAACCCTAGAACCAGGCTTTGATACCAATTGTTGGAACGTACGATATATAGGACTGCGTTTTATGATATAAATTAAAGAGTTCGAAAAGAAGATTAACCTTAATCGCTACGGCGCAAGCGATTCAATTCCACGTCTTCTACTGAATTCCTTGATTCCCTTTGAGCGAAGTGTGGCATTCGATCTCCCAAAGTTTCCTCTCCTCAGAGCCTCGAAATTCCAAAACCCTAGCTTTGTGCGGCTGCTCTAGGTCTCAATTTCAATTTCTGTTGTGTGTTCAGCTTTAAGGAGAACGAGAATATAGATAGGCTTCAGTAGGGATCATGGACAATTAGGTCAGGCCTTCCAATGACATTCCGAGTCAAGCCCAATGTCATTAAATATTAATTCAATCCACTAAAGAATTAACATTTGCACTACCGTTCCTAATACCATAATTCTTTTATTATTTAATTCGGATCCTATATTATTTGCTTATAAATTCTCCACGTTTAAGATATCGCATATCCATTAAGTAAATTAATCACTGACAATTAATTTAATTAATATCTTATTTATCCTTGATCATCCACTCAACCTTATAATTATGTCAGAAATTAATCTGCCTGCGGGGCTTCACATAATTATCTTAATGAGCCTTCAAGAGTACATCATCAACCCGAATATTATCAGGACATGGATTCCTTCTGTAATTAATATCCCGCTCTACATGCAATGTCATTGCTCAATACATAATATTGTAATTAATAATTAATTATATCACATATGAATCAAAGCATGTGCATTGCATACAAGTGTCAATCACTACATCCGGATTAAGAACCTAAGCAATAATAATATCATTGAATCTTAGTTCTTCTTTATTGTCAGAATAGAAGAGCAATTCTAATATTTTTATCATGTTCAATATACACAAAATATACAAGTATTATTCAATAGTCAAGATAAACTATTCCCAAATAATACTTCAGTCATTCTAGTGGTTTGTCTAGTACCACTTAGACTATGAACCTTTATTATATTATATACAGACACTGATAATCTAATCCTATGTTATCCCATTTGATACTAGATTATCCACAATATATAATAAACAGACAATGTAATAATATGCAATCAAGATTCTCAATAAAATGATCAATGTTTATATAATTCAAACGAATAGTTCAGTATAAAACCCAACAAGAACAATTTCACTTCAACCCTTGTAACCTTTTTATTTAAGGCCTTCTTTCTGAGTATAGGGGGCATGATCAAGGATGATCTTCTTCCACATACATTCTTATTTTGTTTGGCCTATGTACAATCTATTACAGGAGTTGTAGCTATATAGTGCGTGTTTGGTATATCACAAAAAAGTTGACTTATATCTTAAAATGAGTAAGTGTCATATAAGTGATAAGTTGATGAATTCTTATAATTTATAGGGTGTTTGGATAAATTTACTTTTAAGTTAGTGAAAATTTTGCTAAATTAAATTTGAAAAAATAATTTTTAAATACAATGATTTCAACCCTTGTATTTTAAATTAAAAAAATATTTAAAAACACAAATGTAAAAATATAAAATATAAAATATTATAAAAATAAAGAAATCAAAGAATAAGTTGATAAGTTAAGTAAAATGTTGGTGATTTCTAACATTCAACTTATCAACTTATAAGTTATAAGTTATCAAATAAGCTGAGTACACAAACACCCCTCATAAGCTTTTATCAACTTATAATGCATAAGTAATGTAAGCCAAACAGGCCCATAGTCTAGACATACATTAAGCACAATTATCAAGACTAAAGAGTTTCCCAGCTAGGAGCATGACATTCCAGTATTATAGGTTTGTTGTATAAGAAGTATAGACATGCCTCTGAAACTAACAACTTCTAAATTCAGCGAACAATGATCTCTTTACATAAGCATGCCCCTTTCACTCTTCTAACGTGAATCTAAGTGCCTTTGTAACATTGTCTTTAATTTTTGAGGTAGTTCATATGAAAAAAAATCATATTAAAATCAATTAAAAATTCGGTAATATAATTATAAAACAAGTAATTACTTTTTTAATAACATAATAATAATTTAAATATTAATTGTAAATATAAAATAAAAAATTATCTGTATGTAATATTCAATCTCTTCTATCAAAATGTTAACAATCGGGGGCAAGAAAAGAGACTATAAAATGAAAAAGTGAAAGAAGTAATAAAATGAAGAAGATTAAATTAGTTAATGTTAGTCCATTAGAGTTATTGCAGAAGGAATGTTGAATGTAATAGTAATAATTAAAAGTATTTCTTCAACAACTAAACAAAGATTTAATCTTATTAGTAAAAAATGCACTCACAAGTGAATATAGTATTTCCACAAAATAAAAGTTTTATTTATTTTGTGAAGCATGCTACAAGAACCTGTAAAAATGATTTACAGCTTCAGTGTTCTCGAGAGAGTTTACAAGTGAGTTGTAAATTTGTTAGATCACATTTGAGATATGTGGAGCTACTTATATGTTCAAGTGATAGCTCCCTATAAGTTTTCTCACATGTGGCATTTCTTAGAATGATAACTAGACATACTATACATAAGTGAGAAAGCAATCTAGATATATTCGATTTGAACTCTACACAATCTTGGTTGATGTTGATTTTGCATACTCTTGGATTGGTAAACTTTGTCTTGTTCTCTCTCAAGGTCATATCATAGTCTTTGCAAGTCTGTTACCGAGCCATGTGACATATGTTCAATCTGTTATCGAAACGCCTGTCACACACTTGACTAGATTCCCC
Organism: Heracleum sosnowskyi; assembly: GCA_030848705.1. NCBI lineage: Eukaryota > Viridiplantae > Streptophyta > Magnoliopsida > Apiales > Apiaceae > Heracleum > Heracleum sosnowskyi. Next base: position 71,158,739 of record CM061240.1, read on the forward strand.
TAATTCAAATTCTTCTATCTTGCGACAGTATATTCTTTCGCCAAATCTAATGTCAAAGAATGTTCATATGTTGATAGTGAGATTCCTCGTCATAAATGTTATCATGAGAATTGTGTTGTCAGGACCTTGCATACTGTATTGTCAATACCATGCAATGATGTTGTCCCAAGTTTCCGTCAGTCTTGTTGTCAAGACTACAAGGATGATGTCAGTCACTGTGTTGTCTTGAAGAACTTGCTGTCATTCTTGTAATCATGCTGCCAAGGATGTTTTTTGATAGTGTCTTTATTATATACTGTCATCGGGAATATTTTTCTTGAGACCTGATCATGTCACAAAATGCTTTTCAAATTATACCCTTTTATTTTAACTTTTCATTTGACAGTTACAAGAACCATTCTCTGGCTGTGACAGTACGTTTCACTTAATTTTTACGAGACTATCTTAAATTACATAGTTAAGTTGTCCTATTGAAATCACCCATAATTCCTAACAATGACCCACAATTTGTTTCTATGTACAATAACAACAAATTCAACAATGATTACACCTTAACTAACATAGATCATAATAGTTTAAACTTTATTTCTGGAAAATGTTGTATTCGAAATTATTTTCAAGGATCTGAAAATTTTAAGGGCAAATATTTCAGCTTCAATGAATTAAGTACTCATGTACACAAAATGGATTTGATGTAAACTTTTACTTAGCTTCCTTATCTTGTCTCCTTTTCTTTCTAGCTTCTTCTTTTTCAGAACTTTCTGATAGATAGATCTTAGTTCAAAAAACGTAGTTCTCTAATCAAGATTTCGAGCATCATCCTCAATATCTTCAATGAGCTTCTTGATCGATGCAGATTTCCAATTTCTTGCATCTTTTGACTTCATCCAATTGATATTTCCTTTAATAGTGATGGACCTGAACTCCATGAATCCTCTCTCAACTCTGAATCTTCTTCCAGGTATGGAATTTGGACAAGTTTTTCTTTTTTGTCAAAATATGGATCCTCACATTTTCTTTCATCAAGAACATATTCCATTGCACACAGAATCTCAAGATGATGTAAGAACTAATTACCTTTCGATGTATTTTCTTCACAACCTCTGTTTTGAGTTTGGAAAAATTATCGAAGTAGATTTCTTCAAAGCCCTCCTGTATCCTGAAAGAATCATCCATTACAATAGGTTCATATCCATGTTATTTAGAGTTTATTACGTTGAACTTGTTACAGGTTTCATTGAGATGAGCTTCAATTTCATCAGGTTCTTTAAATTTTATAGTGTTCTTTATTATTATTTATAGAGTAAAGTGCACTTTATGTACCTGCATTTTAGGTGTCAGACCACTTGGGATACTATAATTCTAAAACTAGCACTTGCTATACTCGGATTTCAAACTTTTTACAATGTGTGTATCTCCGTCAAATGTGGCTAACTCCGTTAGTTTTTTGAAGTACATTTTACTCTTTTCAGCTTACAACAGATATATTTCACCCAAATTATCCCAACTCAGTTCAATGAACCGTAATTGCAGAAACACATCAATGCATGAACAAACCCGATTTGCTTAACATTAAATTAGTATCAAATTTAACCACAATCATATTCAAACAAACAACATCAATAACTCTAATATCAAATCAAACATCAGCCAGAGAAATTAAGAAGGTCCAGAAACTCTTTGTCACATTCCATAGCAGTCATTGAATACGCAGACAGACAAATTTGAATATCCATGCTTCCTCCACCTTCAAGTCCAGGATACAATGTAACTTTCATCAAACTCATTACCATCGACTCAAAATAGCCACAACTTTGTTCAATTACAAAGAAACCCACTCGAAATCATTTATGAGAAGATTACCGGCTGTAGTCGTCGCTTCTACTGATTGAACATAATTTCCAAAGTAAACTAGTAAACACTGCCATCACAATCACAAGCCCCAACAGTGATCTGGGAAGCTCAAATCAACGTGTTTGTGGGCAGCCATGAGGGTCAAAAAACAAACCGAAGCCCTCAATCATCGCAACTCATGACACTACCAACACGCTACGATCTCACATTCTTGAAATCTCGGCAATCAGAGACATAGCCCGATTCATTCCCGTTCCCCTCAAAACTCCTAATTTGCCCAACTTCACCACCAGAATTCCCATTTCCCTCTATCTTTTTCCTCAATATATACACCCCCTCTCGCCTCACTAACATCCGAACCTCAATTCACATCCATCTCCACATTCACAAACAATTCCCCACTTGAATATGTTCCATTCGCAACAATATAATCTGAACATTACTAATTTCATTACAATCATGCCTAAACAATTCGAGTTTTGACATACATGAAAACAATAACTACCTATCAAGAAAATACATGCAGCTTTTGCAAAGAGATCATTACTTGAAATTCACAAACGTTGAAAATAGGTGAATCTTGCATTTGTTTTTGCTTGTATCTTCTCTTTTTCTATTTGACTAAATTTTTCCATTTTCTTGACTTTGATTGAATTGTGAAATTGGTGTTGGGGATCGATTTTTGTGTTATTGGGTGTTGAATTAAGGTTCGAGGTAAGAAGCCCTACCCCAGTTATGACTATCGCCGATGTTGGTGGCGGGTTTTGGTTGCATGTCGAGACGGGAGGAAGGGGGGCAAGAGACAGAGAGATTTTGTTTTGTGTGTGTATCGATTGTGTGTATTATTAGTTTAATAGCGAATGATCAGGAGTCTTAAGATTTGTGAGTAAAAGACTGATTTGCCCTTACAAAAGTAGACAGAGTTAGATGGAGTTGACGGGAATACATACTTTGTAAAAAGTTTGAAAGGCTGATATTGCAAGTGAGAGTTTTTAAAATGCTGTATCTCAAGTGGTCTGATACACAAACTACAAGTACACAAAGTGCTCTTTACTCTTATTAATATAAAAGTGTTTTTATGGAGTTATGATATATATATATATAGGCTACTGATCAAATAATAAATTATTATTATTATTACATATACATATTATTATATATATATATATTACATTTATAGACAAACAATAATATATTTTTTAAGTTTTGATATATTTAAGTAATAATTTAGTTGGAAGCTGAATTTTGGACATAGAGGTCAAGGTATGACCATAGGAGCCCCGGCTAATAAAAGTAGGAAAATGTTAACTCTCTAATGATCGTGTTTGAGTACTAAATTTTCTTAAATTTCAAGTATTTCAGTATTAAATATCAATACTAATTTTCAAAATTTGCAAAAAATCACATTTTTATTAAAAATAAAAAATATTGATAACTAAGTTTTAAAAAAAATTACTTACTTTTATAAAAATGATTCAAAGAAATGTACTTATGGAAAAAGGTACAATTTTAATAAAATAAAATTATTTGATTTAACATATTCATATATAACATCTTTTTTAAGTCAAAATATATTTACTAACAAATAACTATTTTAATTTAAAATCGAATATACTATTACTATTTTAATTTAAAATTAATCACGATTAGATTATAATTTTTAATTTAAGCATAACCACAATTATAAAATTATGTATTATGAATTTTATATTGTTGCTATAACATCTACCCACCATTATATTTAACTAACTAAGGCGTTCAAAATTCAATGTTTTTCTTCTTTTTGGTACGGTTCTTCTTTTTCATATTCATAATCAAATAGTTGGTAGCCAATTAATCCTCTACAAAATCATAAAATTTGAAATATTTTAATTTAAATTATTTTTAAAACCAATCAGAGAGGGCTCCTAAATTTTATACCAATAAACTATATTAATTTTTTTCCCGTTATATACCATTCTCATCATATTTTACTGACCATGGTTAGTTAACAATTTTAATTTAAAATATAAATACTTGATTTAACATATCTGTATCTAACATCTATTCTAAATCCAAATATGTTCACTAAAAAATCATTATTTTTTAATTTAAAATCAGATAGACTATTACTCTTTTAATTTAAAATTAATCACGATTACATTAAACTTTTTGCAGAATTTTTAATATTTTTCTAACCCCTAAGATCAAGTGCAATTTTCCTTGGAAATAGTTTGAAGATTAGTGAATAATATATATCTATATCTATACTACATTATTAAAGACGAAACATTAAAAGTTTTGGTCGGTCGTCGGTCGGTCGGTATTTGGGCCGATTCACGGGCCTATCTATAACCAATTTATTAATAACCATACATTACCTATTATATATATATTTTTAAACTAAATCAACTAATCTTCTAAAAATAAAACGGGCAACATATATATAATATGATAATATTATTATATATTTATAACTGATTACCCTTTTCAGCTAAAACACATTATTTTTATATTTTTTTAACTAAAACAACTCATCTTCTAAATATGACACATATATGGAAACCAATTTATTAATAACCAATTACCTTTTTCAGCTAAAACATATTACTTATTTCATATATCTATTTAATTAAAATAAATCATTTTCTAAAAATAAAACGGGCAACATATTTATAAAATGGTAATATTATTATATATTTATTACCGACAACTAAAACACATTATGTGTTTTATATTTTCTAACTAAAACAACATATCTTCTAAATATAATACATGAAAAATAAATATAGAATGGTAATATTGTTTTATATAAATATTAATAAATAACCAGTTATTTTTTCAGCTAAAACACATTACCTCTTTTTTATTTCCTAACTTAAACAATTAATTTTCTAAAAGTAATGCAGGCATATATATATATATATATAAAGTAATATAATTTTATATAATTGTTAATAAGTAACTAATTATCTTTTTAAGGATATTACCTGTTTTATATTTTTTAACTGAAACAACTCATGTTCAAATTAAAAATAACACGTGCAAAAGATAGATATATTGGTAATATTATTATATTAAACTTATGAAATTCATGTTTATTATATTTTTTTTACATTCAATTTAAACGAGATAATTAATGAAAATAAAAGTAATAGTATATTCAAATAAACTCGGTATATTGTACGAGCACATATTTTGATATTTGCACTTCAGTCCCTTTTTAGATTTTTAAGAGTAAAAAAATACAAATTATTAGATATGCTATTTTAAAATATTTTATATTTTAATATCTAAAATACTAATTTAGATTACGTCAATAATATATTAAATTTAAATATTATATTATTAGATTTATAAATACAATATATATATATATATATATTAAAATTTTATCAAATTATATATAATAACTAAAATCTAAATAAAAAATAAGAAAATATTAAAGAAACCGTGCATCGCACGGGATACAAGCTAGTTATATTAAAGACAAAACACTGAAAATTTTGTAGTCTGTTCTTTAAAGTTTTTGTAGTCTGATCATCCAAAAGTTTGTTCACTCAATTCACTAAAAAATCTCATTTTCCAAAAATATCGCAGGCAGTTTCATTTAATAAAATAACATAATAAAGTTATAATTGCTAATAACTAACCCATTACCTTTTTTTAGCCAAAGTGTATATTCTATTTAATATTTTCTAACTAAAATTTCTACTTTTCTATTTTTCCTAACTAAAAACTCTTCTTTTCCAAAAATATCATGTACAGTTCTATTTAACAAAATAAAATAATAATATTATAATTACTAATTACTAACCGATTAGTTTTTTTCCCAAAACGTATATATTTTTTATATTTTTTAACTAAAATTTTTCCTAACTAAAACCTCAAAGATACCAGGGGCAATTTTATTTAGTAACATAAAATACTAATAATTAACCAATTACCTTTATTATCCAAAGTGTATATTCTTTTTTATAACTAAAATTTCTACTTTGTTTTGCCAAATTGTATAATTCTTTCTATATTTTCTAACTAATAAGTCTCCTAACTAAAATATCAAAAAATATACACGGGTTATTCCATATAATAGCATAAAATACTAATATTATAAATACTAATAATTAACCGATTACCTTTATTAGACAAATCATATATAATATTTTATATTTTCTAACTAAAATTTCTCCTTTTCTAAAATTATAATATTATAATTACTAATAACTAACTGATTAGATTTTTTTTTGCCAAAGTGTTTATTATTTTTTATATTTTCTAACTAATATGTCTCCTAACTAAAAACTCAAAAATATCACGAGATATTCCATTTAGTAGCATAAAATACTAATATTATAAAAATTAATAATTAACCGATTAACTTTATTAGCCAAATAGTATATTGTTTTATATATCTTCTAACTAAAATTTCTCCTTTTCTAAAATTATCAAAGACGACATATATATAATTATCAAAATATTCATTATAATTTTTTTAACAATCTAATATAGAAAATGAATGCATAAATTAATCATCAAAATATAAAAGCAAACAAGACAACATATTAAAATTATTATTTATAATATTAATTTAAAAAATATAAATAAAGATTAAATTTCGTCATACTTTTTTTCTTTAATATATAATAGATCAACTGTATCATATATATATAACAAACAAAAATTAAAATTAAAAATTAAGTAAGAAAATATTTCAAAGTTACACTTGCAAAAGAAAGTGTTATTAATAGTATGGTTAGTCGTTCTTTAATTTGTTCATTCAATAGTTAACATATTTATATAAAAAAAATTAACTATGCTAATAAGAACGCATCTCTTCAACCTATTTATTTGGGACGTGATGAACTTTTACTTTATAAGTCAATATATTTGACCAATTTACGGGCTTATTTATTTAAAAATATTTTAGTACATCTCTAAATATATTTATTTAAGCATAATTATTACACATCAATTAAAATAATATACTAATAAAGTATATTATTTTTAATTAGTATAATATATTATAATTAATTATCACAAATTACTCTAATTATGTTAAAAGTATGTCTAATTATTTGAAAAACTTATTTAAATAGTCCTATTTATTTTGAAAGGTTATTTATTATTTTTAAGTGTCTTATTATTATAATTATAAATTTTAATAAAAATATATTTTGAGACCTACTTAGTTTTTTAACAAATTCATTTAATATTCAACTAATAAAAATATTATACACAAACACAAATAATAAGTTAACAACTATTAAACAATTCGTGCATCGCACGGGTTATAAGCTATTATATGTGTGTGTGTGTGTGTGTATATATATATATATATATATATATATATATATATTATGGATTAAAAAACGTGCTTTGTGAATTTAATGCTAGGATTAATGAGCTTCGAGCTTTAATGGCTGCACTCGTGTATCCGGACTAAATTGGTCCTCACAAGATGCCTACGTATCTCAAATCGTTATTGAGAATCAAGCCAAAGACGTCGTTCTAATTGTAGGATCAGGGACCTTATATAGGCGTCTGGAGCCTAGTATTTATGGTATGTTTAGGAGTCTTAGCGAATAAGTCTCCTTTTTGATATTGGATAAACATTGTATTGCTTGCAGGATAAGTCTTTTCCTCGTTGATAAAGGCTATGACTCATTAATTGCCTTTAATTGGGATTCCGGATCCTTCTTTGATAAGATTTCCATAATTTGGGCTCTTTTAATGAGCTGTATAGTTTCCCTATTCATTAATTACGAAATTAATGAATAATTAGGGATTTGGGCATTAAATATCAAGCCTTTTCATTGGACCGTCAATTATATTTCTATAATTACTTTTCAGACTATATCATTTGCCCCCCAACTTCTGGGAAAATACCCTTGGGGTTTTCGTAGAAGTTACAGCGCATTTTTCCCAAAATTTTCCATTTTTAGGGCATTTTTTACCTCAAATTAGGTCATTTTTCGACCAGGAATTCGACCAGGAATCAGTACAAATTCGACCTGGAATTTCAACCAGGAATCAGTACAAATTCGACCTGGAATTCAGTATTATTTCGACTTGGATTTCGAGCTCAAACAGCTGTGAGGTCGAAGCTGTCGACCAGGAATCTCAGGTCTTTTTCGACCTCAGCTGTTCGACCTCGACTCAATATGTTTTCGACCTGGAATTGTAGACCATTGTCGACCTCGAATTGTCGACCTCATTCCTAGTATACTTTCGACCTCGATTGGTCGTGAGGTCGTGTGTTTCGACCTCGACTGATAGGTCAATTTCGACCTCAAAGTGCCGACTTCAATTCTATGTGTTTTCGACCAGGATTTCTTAGTTATCCTGGTTTTATTTTGGTACAAGGTCGTATGTTTTGACCTCGATTTCCCATACATTTTCGATCTCGTTTGCTCGATCTCATCCTCGTGTCTCTTCGACCTCGTTCTTCTAGGTCAACATAGACTTAAGTTTTTGGGTCATTTTCGACCTCGTTTTTCTGCCTTTCGACCTCATTTTGGGGTGAGGTCGAAGGGTACGAGTTCGATTTATAGTGTATTTTCGATCTCGTTCAATCGACTTCGATCTAGGGTCTTTTTGACCTCATTTCTTCAACTTTTTGACTTGCTTTTGGTGCGAAGTCGATGGACACGACCTTGATTTCGTGTGTATTTTCGACTTGGGTCGTGCGACCTTGAATTAAGGTCTTTTCGACCTTGATTCATTAATTTTTTGAGTTTATTTGGGAGTGAGGTCGAGTGATACGACCTCAATTTCTCATATACTTTCGATCTGGAGCCTTCGATGTCGATCAAAGGTCTTTTCTATCTTGATTTTTTGCCTTGGTTTTTATTCCAAGATTTATCTTTTATTCGGGCTTTAAACTTTTCCAGCCTTGGGCCCTAATGGGCCTTAATAGTTTGGGCTTCGATTTTGCCTGAAACTTAATTTATTTGGGCTTTCGCCTTTGTAATCCATAAATGGATTTTATGGGCCTTACAGGCTATAGACGGTTGCCATACCTTAACCGGTTGAGCTTCCAGTCATTTTCACTATAAAAGAGTGAGATTTCTCATTTTACTCTCACTTCATACTTCTTTCTTTTCGAAAATTTCTCTCTAGTCTTCATAGTTTTCTCTCTCTTTTATTCCGTGGTAAGGCGATTCCCGGCGAGCTTTTTACGGTGGTGTTCTTGTTTTTCTGGGTTCAATCTTCTTCCGTTGAAGATTTTCTGGGTTCAATCTTCTTCCGTTGAAGATTTTCTGGGCTCAACCTTCATCCCTTGAAGATTTCTGGGATTCTTTGAAGATTTTTCTGAGAATTTCTTTGAAGATTTGAAGATTTGAAGATTTTTCTGGGTTTTCTCTTGAAGATTCGAAGATGTCTGACAAAACTGCTCAACGCCTCCAGAAAATGAACAAAGCTTCTAAGAGAGGTATCACCATTCGTTCTTCTCATATGTCACTTCAAGATATGATTTTAGAACGTAGTGATGAATACCCTTTTGTGTCCCACTTAGATTCTTTTGACTGTAGTAACAAATTCCACGAAATCGATTTAATTAGGGACTATAACAAAATGTATAGGGTTAAGTCTCCTTATAGGTTAGTCCCAGCCGGCCCAAGGGACCGTTCTTGCCATTGGCGTCCTAATGCTTTATGCATTTACAAGGATGCCATTGTCGCGGGACTCAGGTTCCCTTTTCATGAGTTTATTCCCAGGCTTTTGGCTGATGTTGGGATCAACCCTTGCCAACTTCCTCCAAACGCCTGGAGAATCATTATGTGTTTCATTGTCCTTTGTTTGAAGAACAATTTTCCTTTGTCTGTAGCTCTGTTTAGAAAAAAATTTCAATTTAAGAATAGCTCAGCCATTACTCTGGGTTGGGTTTATATCAACCACCGTCCTTCCACTCCCCCCATATTTCACCCCAAATCTATTCCAGATAACAACCCCAAGTGGAAAGAGGAATTTATGTATTTGATTTGGGAAGGAGGGGATTGGGGCACCCTTTTTCGTAGTTCCTTTAGTAGGGTTTCAGATGGTAGCCCTAGTAATATCATCATGAATGATGAAGAGGCCCATGCATATGCTGAGCTCACAAAGGATGATTATGCCACATTGGCTTGGGTGCTCCTGGACGAGTTCCAGCTTAAGTCTTTGGGACTTTCAAACGTTTCTGATAAGGGTAATTCTCACCTCATATCTTTCTTTATCTATTTAAGATTAACTTATACCAACTGTTTCTTTCCTTATATCTTTTGCAGCTGTGGTCTTTATCAAGAAGACCAACGAGCCTGAAGACGGGGAGACAGCTAGGATGAAGAGGGCACGTTTGGGAGCGAAGGACCCCCGTGCTTCTAGTGTTCCAGCTTTCATAAGGCCTCATGTGGACCTTACTGAGGATGCTGAGGGCCCTGCCTCGGGCAAGAGTGCAGTTTGGCGCCCCAATTGGGGTCTTAGGAAGAAGGACACTGTGGTGGGAGTGTCCAAGCATGCTGTGGAGTGGTCTTATCACTCTCTGACTCCTTGTGACTACAAGGATTTTGTCTCCAACTCCACCATTGAAGGGGTGGAGCATGCTGGATCCTAAGCTATGGCTGCTGTAAGCATTTTTCTCCTTGTTTTCTTTGTAGTTTTTGATGTATTTCAAGTTTAAGTTTTTAACTTATAACTTGCTTGCAGCTTAATGCCAACTACCAAGGGGCTCTCTTTCAAGCTAAGTCTTGGCGCTCATCTTCTGAGGCGAACCAAGGCAAGTTTGAGAAGTCCCAGGAGGAAATGGCTTCAGTGAAGGCCACTCTGGCTAGGAAGGAGAAGGAGTTGGCTGACTCCCAGGCTGAGCTGGTGTCTTTGAGAAAAGGCAAGGATGACTTCATCGACGAGTACCTTGACTCCTCGGAGTACGAGGACTTGATTGATAAGCATGACGAGCTCCTCTTCCCAGTTCAGTATACTAAGGGATGGGATGACACTCTTTCTGCTGTTTTGGAGAAGATGCCTGGATCTCTCCTTATTTCTGATTTTCCAAGCCCTCACCTTCCTACTCCTTTGGAGATGGCTTTGGCTGGAGAGGACGAGATGGAGGAGGATGACAGGATCTTAGACCTGGATCACACTTCCCCACCTGGTCAGACTGCCGGAGCTGATGATGATGTCTTTCCCTCTAGAGAGGAAGAGGAGGAGGAGGAGGACGTAGACAAGGAAGATTAGGTGTAGTTTCACTTTTGGCCATCATGGCTTGTACTTTTGTTTATGTACTTTTGGCCTACGGGCTTAACTTAACTCTTATTTAAGTTTTTATTTATGTCTGGTGGCCATTCATGGCTTGTGTTGTTTTTCTTGCTTCTTGAATGTTTGTCAACACTCATAGTATATAAGCTCTAAGACATGAAAATACTGAATTTATTCATAACTTGAAAATGGGATCAACCCTTAAATAGTACCCAAGTTTAAGAACTCGGGTTGGTTTTATCAAACCTTATTCATAGTAGTGAGTCCTCCTAGGAAACACCTTAAACATAATAAACTTTCAAATTGGAGGCATGCCAAGTCCTTGGCACCTCATGCCCTTCAAGGGTTTCTAGCTTGTATGAGCCTCGACCAAATACGTTCTTGACGCGATATGGTCCTTCCCAATTTGGGGCCAACTTGCCTTTGTGTCCAACTCCGGATGCTTCAATCTTTCTGAGAACCAAGTCTCCTTGACGAAAGAACCTTTCTTTAACCCTTAGGTTGTAGTAGAAAGAGGCTTTCTTTTGATGTTCAACTATCTTGGCGTTTGCTTCATCTCTAACTTCGTCAATTAGATCCAAAGCTAGCCTCAAGCCTTCTTCATTTTCTTCTGGTTCATAAGCCTCAACTCTTGGGGAGGTGTGAGTAATCTCCACCGGGACCACTGCCTCTGCTCCATAAGCCAATAGAAATGGAGTTGCCCCGGTGGTGACTTTACAAGTAGTACGGTATGCCCAAAGTATGGGGAGTAATTCATCTACCCAAGTGTTTCTGGAGCGTTCAACTCTTTTCTTTAGTCCATCCAGGATTATTCGATTTGCAACCTCAGCTTGCCCATTTGCTTGAGGATGGGCAACAGAAGTGAAGCGCAACTTGATATCGTTCTCATCACAATATTTCTTGAACTCATCATTGTTAAACTGAGTCCCATTGTCCGTAACCAGGACTCGTGGAATTCCGTATCTGCATATCACATTTTCCCAGAAGAAATGCATTACTTGCTTGGTGGTTATCTTGGCTAATGGCTTAGCCTCAATCCACTTGGTGAAGTAGTCAATTGCCACTATCAAGAACTTTCTCTGAGCACTTGCCATAGGAAAAGGCCCAAGTATATCCATTCCCCACATGGCAAAGGGGATGGGTGAGTTAATGGATGTCATCATCTCTGGTGGTTGTCTAACCACTGGTGCATGTTTCTGGCACCGTTCACATTTCTTCACATAGCTTTTAGCATCAGCAAGTATGCTTGGCCAATAGAAACCTAGACGAGTGATTTTATGGGCAAGAGCTCTGCCCCCAAGTGCTGTCCACAAATTCCTTCGTGTACTTCCTTCAGGGCCAATTCTGCCTCTTGAGGTCTTAAACATTTCAGATATGGAATGATGAAAGACTTTTTGTATAGGATTCCCTCAATCAGGGTATACCTTAGTGCTCTGACGTACAGCTTTCGTGCTTCTGAAGTGTCGTTGGGTAACCACCCAGTTTCTAGATGAGATTTGATGGGATCAATCCAACAACCGCCAACATCAATGGGTGCTACCAACTTTCCGTTGATGCTTGGGGTCTTCAAGACTTGGAAGTATACACTCACTGCATAGTTTTCAATTTCAGAAGAAGCAAATTTAGACAGGGCATCAGCCTTTATGTTTTCTTCCCTTGGAATATGCTCCACATAGCATTCGTCAAATTGAGTCATGATGGCCTTAACAAGTTTCAAGTACTTGGCCATGACTTCATCTCTGGCCTCAAATTCCCCATTTACTTGGGAAACCACTAGCCTAGAGTCTCCACATACTTTCAGAGTTTTGACCCTCAAGGCTCCAGCCAGCCCTAAGCCAGCTATCAGATCTTCATACTCAGCCTCATTGTTTGTCGTTGGGAAGTCAAGTTTTAGTGCATACTCAATGAGGAATCCATCAGGACTTTGTAGCACTAAACCAGCTCCACTTGATTTTGTTTTTGATGCTCCATCAAAATAGAGCACCCAATATTCTTTGAAGTCCATTTCTTGATCTTTCTTATCTTCCACTATTACTTCCTGCCCCCCGACTTCTTGGTTGTCAATGGTACATTCAACCATGAAGTCAGCAAGTTCCTGAGCTTTTATGGTCGTTCGAGGCTTATACATGATGTCAAATTCGCCCAATTCAATAGCCCATTTGATCAATCTTCCACTAACTTGAGGGCTATGCAAGATGTTTCTTAGAGGTTGATCAGTCAAGACCTCTATCTTGTGAGCCTGGAAGTACGGGCGTAGCTTTCTTGAGGCCATTATCAAGGCTAAGGCAAACTTCTCAATCGTTGAGTAGTTTATTTCTGCCCCATGAAGAATCTTACTCACATAGTAGACGGGCTTCTGCACTTTCAATTCTTCCTTTATCAGTACAGCTCCAAGGGCTGTGTTAGAAACTGCCAAGTACAAGTAGAGAGTTTCCCCTGGCTTGGATTTTGCCAATAGTGGTGCCTCAGCCATGTATTTCTTCAGGGCCTCAAAGGCCTCTTGGCTTTCAGTTGTCCATTCAAAATTTTTCACTTTTTTGAGTGCTTTGAAGAAGGGTAAACACTTCTCTCCTGACTTGGAGATGAACCTTCCCAATGCTGCCACTCTCCCCGTAAGTTTTTGGACATCTTTGACAGTCCGTGGTGGCTCCATGTCTAGAATTGCTTTGATTTTGTCGGGATTGGCCTCGATTCCTCTCTTGGAAACCATTAGGCCTAAAAAATTTCCCGAGCCTACACCAAAGGCACACTTTGCTGGATTCAACATCATCTTGTGGTGCCTCAGCACTTCGAATGCCTCTCGGAGGTGCTTAATGTGATCGGCCTTATCGAGGCTTTTGACTAGCATGTCATCTACGTAGACCTCCATGGTTTTTCCAATTAGGTGCTCAAAGATTTTGTTTACCAACCTTTGATATGTTGCCCCTGCATTCTTAAGTCCAAATGCCATGACTAAGAAGCAGAAAACACCAAAGTCAGTGATGAACGATACTTTGGCGATGTCATCCTCATGCATCTTGATTTGATTGTATCCACTGAAGCCATCCATGAAGCTAAGCATCTCGTGCCCAGCTGTAGCATCTATTAATGCATCAATTCTTGGTAAGGGAAAACAATCCTTAGGACATGCATCATTCAAGTCAGTGAAGTCGACGCACATCCTCCATTTTCCGTTAGCCTTTTTAACCATCACGGGGTTAGCTAACCATTCTGGGAATTGGATTTCCTCAATGAATCCAGCTTTCAAAAGCTTATTCACTTCTTGTTTAATGGCTTCAAGCCTCTCTGGAGCAAAATTTCTTTTCTTTTGTTTCACTGTCTTCCTTTCTGGATCCACATTTAATTTGTGAGATATCAATTGGGGATCAATCCCTGGCATGTCGGCCGCTGTCCAAGCAAAAACGTCATTGTTTTCTTGAAGAAAAGACGTGAGTTTGCTCTTCAATGGTTCGGGCAGTAGTGCCCCAATATAAGTCACCTTATCTGGTTCTCCAGGGACTAGGGGAATTGGGACCAAGTCCTCAGCCGGTTTCCCCCTTCTGTCCTCGTTGTCGCTGATACTCATGTCTTCAATTGGGAGAACTTGCCCCCCGATTCCATCAGGTCTTAATGCGGCTACATAACAACTTCTAGCCATCTTTTGGTCTCCTCGTTCTTCACCAATCCCATTCCTCGTTAGGAACTTGATTTTTAGATGATAAGATGAGGCAACAGCCTTGAACGCATGAAGACCAGTCCTTCCCAGGATTGCATTGTAGGTTGAAGTCGCTTTTATAACTATGAAGTTCAACATCTGAGTAGACGTATTCATCCCTTGTCCCATAGTCATTGGGAGTTGGATAGTGCCTTCCACTTTTGATTCCACCCCGTTGAATCCGTATATAGACATATTTGAGGGTATTAGCTGAGAGTCTGTGTAACCCATCTTGATAAAGGCATCGTGGAACAAGATATCCACTGAAGCTCCATTATCAACCAAGACTCTTTTTGTTTCGGAGTTGCCTATCACAGGTATTATGACAAGAGGATCATCATGGGGGAACTTCACCCCTTCCAAGTCTGAATCGTCAAAACCTATTGACACTTATGTCCTGGCACGCTTCGGTGTTTCTCCAACCACAGTCATTACTTCTCGGGCATAAGCCTTTCTTGAGTTTCGGGAGGACCCAGCAGCAGTTGGCCCTCCGAATATCATGTTGATCACTGGCCCTCGGGGCTTGGGATTCCGATCTTGATCGTTGTCCCTTCTATCATAATCCTTTCTTTCATAGTTCCCCCTTTGGCTCCCTTGGCTTCCATCCTTAGTGAACTTGCTGAGTTTTCCTCTTCGTATCAGAAACTCAATCTCATCTTTCAGTTGTCTACAATCATCGGTGTCATGACTGACTTCTTTGTGGAACCGACAAAACTGATTTTGGTTCCGTTTGGACAAATCAGCCCTCATTGGCTTTGGCCATTTGATATCTTCTTCCTTGGCTATCTCCATCAGAATTTGACTCCTGGGAGTATTCAATCTTGCATATTCTGTGAATTTTGGCCCAAAATTGTTTCTCTTGGGTGGAGAATCGGAGTTCTTTGATGTTCTGGGGAACTTTTCCTTGACGTCATACTCCTGAGTTTCTTTTCTTTTCTTTGAGTTTCCACCGTCTCCAGCGGTGGGTTCATACTTTCTCATGTTTTCCTCAGCCTTAATGTACTTTCCGGCTCTATCTTGGAGCTTCAACATGCTCTCTGGTGGATGTTTAGCCAACGACCTCCTGAAGTGGTCATCAGTGGTTCCTTGTTGCAGGGCTATCATAGCCACTTTGTCATCTAAGTCCGGGACTTTCAAAGCCTCCCGAGTGAATCGATTGATGTAGTCCCTTAGGGCTTCATTCTTTCCTTGACGTATTGCCATGAGTGATGCAGAACTTTTCTCATGCACCCTTCCACTAATGAACTGATTGATGAAAGCCTTGCTTAGTTCCTTAAAGGACCCAATAGAGTTGGGAGGTAGACGGCTATACCATCGTTGGGCCATGCCTGCCAAGGTTTGTGGAAACGCCCTACACTTGACCGCATCGTTGGCTGGCTGCAACAGCAGTGCATTGGAGAAGGTCCTTACATGATTTGCGGGATCTCCCGTTCCATCATAGGCTTTGATCGAAGGCATCTTAAACTTTCTGGATATAGCCGTTTTCATGATGTCTTGAGTAAACGGTGGTGTAGGATCATCAGGATCTCCCAGGGGCAACAGAATACTAGGATCACCCCTTGGGGCTTCAGCCCTCTTGGTCCTTCTTGGTGGATCCAAGTTGATTATCGGGATTCCTTCAGTCGTTCGGCCCCGAGATTGAGCGGCCTCTTCTTCAGCAAGGAGTTTTTTGAGCCTTGCAGTCTCTGCCTCATGGGCTGCAAGTTTCTCCCTAGTAGTTTGGGGTTGCTCCCGATTTGTCTGTGAAGAACGTCTCCTTCTTGGGGCGACATCCTCCCCAGTTGTATAACCCTCATCCTTAGTGTATGGGCCAGAGTAATCTTGAATGAGAGGGGTCTGACGAGTTTGTTGGTTTTGGGGTCCCAGACCTTGAATATAAGGGGGCACATATGCCTCATGGTAGATTGGATTAGTTCCACTACCGCCCGCCATGGGTCGAGGGGGCATGCCATAGCTTGGCATCCCCAAAGTCTGATTCGCGTATTGAGGGAGATCAGTAGTATGGAGTTGAAGGCTCTTTGGTGCACTCATGAGCAGCGGAGAGGTCGTGATTGGTTGCTGGTGAACGGTCTCTTGTGGATTAGATCCATGAATGACCATCTACAGGGGATTCGTCCCTTCAACCGAAATCGGGATTTCCGATCCTTGAGTGTTGGTGGGGATATTCGCCCCTTGTGTGCCGGTAGTCGGCGGTGGCTGATCAGCCTCAGAGGTGATGGGGCGATCATCGGGAGTTTGAGTATCCCGAGCTGTTCTTCGTGTGTTTGCCATGGTTGATGTTGTGTTCCCACAGACGGCGCCAAATGTTATGGATTAAAAAACGTGCTTTGTGAATTTAATGCTAGGATTAATGAGCTTTGAGCTTTAATGGCTGCACTCGTGCTGCACTCGTGTATCCGGACTAAATTGGTCCTCACAAGATGCCTACGTATCTCAAATCGTTATTGAGAATCAAGCCAAAGACGTCGTTCTGATTGTAGGATCAGGGACCTTATATAGGCGTCTGGAGCCTAGTATTTATGGTATGTTTAGGAGTCTTAGCGAATAAGTCTCCTTTTTGATATTGGATAAACATTGTATTGCTTGCAGGATAAGTCTTTTCCTCGTTGATAAAGGCTATGACTCATTAATTGCCTTTAATTGGGATTCCGGATCCTTCTTTGATAAGATTTCCATAATTTGGGCTCTTTTAATGAGCTGTATAGTTTCCCTATTCATTAATTACGAAATTAATGAATAATTAGGGATTTGGGCATTAAATATCAAGCCTTTTCATTGGACCGTCAATTATATTTTTATAATTACTTTTCAGACTATATCATATATATATATATATATATTTATTTGATTAAAATCTATATTTTAGTCTCTTCATATTGATTAGTGACACAAAAAACATCTCTACGAAGGTCATATTTATGTTGATATCTGACATATTATGAAAGAAACTTAGCTAATTATATGAATATTTTATAGGATCTTGAAGGTCTTGCAGATATATTGAGCCATGAAATTATAATTTATATGTAACAAAATTCATCGGTTTACATGTGTTAAGGTCACTGCTTCAATACGGTGAAACTTCCACCTTACTTGCTTGAGAATATTTATTTACCATGAGTTTAAATGTTTCCATATTATGCTTTGAGATTTACTATATCAATCGCTCAATCAGTTAGGTAATTTATGTGCAGCCGAGCATGGCCATTTAGTAGTCTCCAAAGAAATTAAATGCATGCAGCAACACTTAGCACTATAGTTTGGTCATTCAGCGGTTACCAAAGAATTGGTCACTTGTTTGCTTGCATTTATAGAAGACAAAATATGTACTTACTTTATTTTTGGTTAATAATCAAGTGAGTCACTAAAGTGGGCTCAATGTATCAAGTTGGTCACTGATCTGATGCAGGAATTTAGACCACTTTATCGGATGCTTGCAACATCAGATTATACTAAACACATCATCATTTACCGTTAACAAAAATGTAGCAGAATTAATCAAATGTACCCGTAACTCACTTTAATGACCTTATTGATATCGTTTTCCGTTCAGTGACCAACTTGATACATTGAGCCCACTTTAGTGACTCACTTGATCATTAACCCCTTTATTTTTCTATTAATAATTATGCTTTTATTATTTTTTTCCCGGTCTTCAAGATAAGAATATATTGAATCGGTCTTTCCATAAAAATAACATCATTAAATTATTTGGGAAAAAACAAAA
Source organism: Heracleum sosnowskyi (assembly GCA_030848705.1). Classification (NCBI taxonomy): domain Eukaryota; kingdom Viridiplantae; phylum Streptophyta; class Magnoliopsida; order Apiales; family Apiaceae; genus Heracleum; species Heracleum sosnowskyi. Next base: position 71,177,224 of record CM061240.1, read on the forward strand.
AAAAAAAGAAAATAATTTATTTTTAAACACTTATACATGTTTTTTTAACTATTTTAGATTATTTAAAATTATGATTTCGGTGCACAAGTAAAATGCTAATTTTATATAAACAATTCTCTAATTTCAATGTAAGTACTAGTTAATCTTTAACCATAAAACTTTAGCATATGAATTGTATGAATTTGTACTTATCTCTTTAGGCCTATTGTTAACGGACCCATAAAAGTATATGAATTATCTTGCAAAGCCTAAAAACCAAGCCAAAAGACCAGTTGCTCAGTAGAGTGAAGAAGGAAGTGAAGCAGTTTGATTGTTAGTATTTAATGTTCAAATCTTCTTGGAGCTTCAATTTCATTTCATTTCCGGGGTAAGAATTCAAACACCCCTCCCCCCCAACCCCCCATCTTTGAATGTTGGTTATATATGGGTGAATGGAGTACAAGAATCTCTCTCTCTCTCTCTCTCTCTCTCTCTCTCTCTCTCTCTCTCTCTCTCTCTCTCTCTCTCTCTCTCTCTCTCTCTCTCTCTCTCTCTCTCTCCCCTCGTTGCTGTTTCTATGATGGTATTATTCTAAGAATCAAGAACCCAGCCTTGCGTGTCTGAATAATTATATACTTATTCATGGAATTCTTGTTTTCCCATATAACATAATTTCTCAGTAGTTTCTGCAATAATTGTGTATTTTCTGTATCTTGTTTAAAGATTTCACCCCCCCCCCCCCCCCCCCCCCTCTTAACACTAATTGTTAGGTACCTGCTGTTTCCTGACTGATGCCATGAGGAGTATCGAATACTTTCCCCATCTCCTTTTTCCCAGATAATCTAGTCTTTTGCAATTTTGTGACACACTTTCCTTTTAGGCTTCATTACAATTCGGCCTAAGTATGACACATAAACCCTTGAACAAAAGAGTTGTATATCTTAGCCCCTCAACTGCGAGGATTGTACACTTTAACCCTTTTGTTAAAAATTCTTCCTTATATTTCCCTTAGGGATTGATATGTTCACAATTATATACTGGCAATACTGTTCGGCAATCTGTCTGGAAGAACATGGACATTTCTTCCTTATATTTCCCTTAGTGCTTCTGTAATATCTGAAGTGATCTCAAAACCATCAGCAAGATCCGTACATTGTTCTTTAAAATTTTATAAGGAAGTCTCTATAGTACTTTTCGGTCATCACACTTATACGTCAATGTGATGTTTCACTTCTCCAAGTTGCTTCTGATAAACTTTCCAGTTTTGGTGTTAATAAATCTTCAGCGGCCTCCCAATTGTCCCGTTGATCTTTACTCCCGTTGAGTTCCTTTTCATGAGAAGTGCTAGATGACATCTCTTTAGGATTTCTGGAAGTAGTCTCTGAGCTCTCGACATTGGTGAGAGTCTCTTTCTTTTCATGTAGACCCTTATGTCATATAGAGGTCAGTAGTTGTACCAGCATGGTCAGCTTCTTGTAAAGTTTCTTTCTCTTCTCTCCAAATTGTATTATGAGATATATTTGTCCCCAGCATTGGCTTATCTTTGGAATCAGTTACTGAAAAAAGCAACCGTGTGCTATCATTATCAGCAACTTCAGTTGCACAAGGCAGTTCAGAATGAGACGTATATTGAAAGAATATGCAACTTCTGATCTAACATTTCGGAGACCATACTAGAACCTTCGTTCTACCAACATCTTTGTTTGTAGAATGATCTGAAGCCGAACTCGTATAGCTAACATGTGAGATTCTGATTTCAAGAGACAATGAGGAAGTTTCAGTAAACAAATTGAACTCTTAATGCTCAATTCCTTCAAAGAAAGAGGTCCATATTTGTTACTCAATTAAGGCATTATTAAAAATCAATTTAGTCAGATCAGTCCTATAATAAAGAGGTCTATACTCTTTCAAAAGGAAACCTAAACTAATAAAACTTACTTAAGTATCACATCCATCAGATAGTTTATCCCCTTCTTTGCCTATACTAATATATTTATCCACATATGTTGCAAAGAGAAATAGCTTTTGACTAACTATTCCCAGTTGAGATTTGACCCATTTTCGAGATATACTCTTTATACTCATCCATTACCAAGAATATCGATGTAATAAGATCATTCAAGGCTAAAAAGATCTTCCAGGCAGATTGCTAAACAATATTGCCCTTCAACTATATAATTGCGGACTTGTCAACCCTTATGGGCAATATCGGATTTTTTTTAGCTAAAGGGTTAGAGTGTACAACCCTCGTAGTTTAGGGGTAAAAATATGCGACTTTTTTGTTTTAGGGCTTGTGTACACCGTGTCATACTTTAAGGGCCGAATTGCAATTAAGCCCTTTCCTTTTCTATCTTGAAATTTACGAAAATATAGATAGTCATTCTATGAAATTAGATGATGCAATGCAACCTTTAATCTGTGGTTATCACATACAACTAGTAAAGTGGTGTAACAAATTGATTTTAAGACTCATGTTTTTCTTGACATATTTCTATGCAGATACAAATAGTGTACAAGAATTGATGATGCACACATGCTGTGCATTTACTGTTACCCAACCACATTATTATCCTTATTCATCCTCGAAACCATGGAAGCAATATATATATCCTTGTCCTCTGTTAGCAACTCAATTTGTACTGAGGAATGGTTACAAAAACGCATTGCATTCAGACTCCCCATGCGTCCTGATTCCTATGGCATCATCATCATCGCCACCACCTTCATTTTCGTCATTATCTACCGGTATAAATGATATCTCCACTAGCGCCAGCAGCAGTAATCAGGTTCCAACTGTAAATGATGCTAAAGGTTCAGGGACTACAGCTAGGGGAAGAAGATTGCTCAAAGTACGGGAAGAAAAGAGGAAACGTGAATATGACCGTGTTCATAACTATCCTGCTTGGGCAAAGTCAGTTGCTACTCACTTGTCTTGAATAACAATCTAAAACTTCTGATGTAAATATAACTATTTTAGATTTTTGTCTTGTCAAGCAATTTTTATATTCTTTTTTCTGTGCAATGACTCCTGTTTAGGGTTTTGGAGGATGCTTGCAAAACTGATTCCGAGCTTCGAGCCGTTCTTGGTGATAGCATTGGTAACCCTGAGTTGATGAGGAAAAGGGTATGTGGAGTTGATTCTTATCCCTTCGGCGGAATAATTAATAAATTTATTTCGAAACATGTGATAACAAAGTTAGCTTTGTGTATAAATGACACAAATAGATCGGGTTAAATGGCTAATCGATCACTGTAGTCAGTAATAACTTGCAAGTGAGTCACCAAGTTAAAAAAGTTTTCAAACACATCACAAAGTTACAATTAACTTGCAATCACAATACTAAGCTATAAAATATTTTCACCACCGTTAAAATGCATTGACTTTTAACAGTTCTCCGTTAAAAGTCGAAATATTTACGATTAGGTCACTGAACTATGTGCTAATTTTCAATTAGGTCACTGACTGAAAAAAAATTAAATATTTAAAATATAGGAAATGAAATTATTTTTTTAATTAAGATTTTTTGAATTTAAATTTTAATCATTCAAAAAAAAAATTTACGCTTTCTGTATCACTTTTTAATATCGAAAAACATGATATTTTTGTAAATATTTGTTTGCTTTTACCAATTTACTAACATATGAAATAAATGGATATGTTCAATTCCAAATTTAATTAAATTATAATCACCCGAAAATCATTATTATTGAAAAAATGTGATAGGTACATATTTGTTCACTTGTATCGATTTATAAGCATATGAGTTAAAGAGGTATATTCAAATTTAAAATTTAATTAAAGCGTAATTCGGAAAAAATTTAAAATTCAAAAAAATATAATTTTGGTACGATTTATCAATATTGGAAAAAAATTGAATTTAAAAATATGGTATTTTTGCTAAGTATATGAATTAAATGGGTATGTTCAATTTCAAATTTTATTTAATTTTAAAATTAAAATTAGCTAATGACCTAAATGAAAATTGTTACAAAGTTGAGTGATGAATTAGTAACTACACTTAATTTCATTGTGCCATGTCAGCATCCACGTCATTTTTCCGTTAGAGTTTTTAACGGAACTGACGGCAATGATCAATTTGAAAATTTTTAAGTACTTCATGAGTTGACTGAAAGCTTTTTTAACTAGGTGACTTACTTGCAAGTTACTATCAACTACAGTGATGAATTAGCCGTTTAACCCCAAATAGATCTATATAAAATAAGTCATGCCAAGTGCACACTGCTCCTGCAAGGTTGAGGGAAGGTATCAATGTACCTATGTTTCTCACAAAAAGGCTGTTTCCAGGATTCGAACCTATGACCTAGCATCTGTCAAGTAGACAATTGCACCTTGTGTCAAGCACAACATTTCTGAAATGACTGAAATATTGTCGAATTTAAATTCCTAGATGTGTGTCTTGGTTTAGGGGTATGGCTTCCATGCGTACAAAACGCACCAGCAATTAAAATGTGGGAAAGAAGCAAAACTAATATTGGCAACTGAAAGATAGTTATTTGTTCTCCTTTGGAGGTCTTTGTGTTTATCTAGATAGTAATGATTTTAAAAAATATTGCCATGGGGGATTTTTGAGATTTAATTATATTCACGAAGAGTCTGTTTCGTGTGATTTAATCCAGATGAAATACGTTGAAAAGTTGGTTCAATGAAGCGTACACAGCCTAATGCATCGTGTTTTCCGTAGAACAAATATCAATTTATTCAAAAGCACCCAGAGGAGATAAATTATTAAATAAAACATCGGAAGAGGTAGTGATTTTTTATATAAGGTTTACTTGATGCTTGATGTAGCATGTGCTGTTACTACTTCATATAAAATTACCCTCCTTACTAATAACTAAACAATTTCAGGTTGTAATAAGAATTAATTACATGGGTGTCATATGTTCCTATCTCCGCGAAAGATGGTGTGATATTATTTTGTAAATACCTGCCATCATTGCCCAAGTTATATGCCTAGAGTTAGTGTCGTAAAGTTTTTTTTTTTTTTTTACAGTTTTCATTAATTTATTTAATTTACTGTAATTATCTTGATAATTGGGATTTTGCTTTAACTACTGAGTCGTAAAGATCAAAATCGTCTTCCGCAATGATCAATTCCTTTTTTCTTGGTTAAAAAGCTGTTAGCATGCAATTCATTGCACTAGGCCTGATAACATTTTGGGGATGCAAGAACAGGATTCATAAAAGATTGCCCTTCGAGACCGACCATACTTATCTGTACTGCTGCTTTTCCAGAAATGATAATGCAGTTACTATTTTTACAGGTTGAAGAAAGGGTTCAGAGAAAAGGTCGTGATTTCCAGAAGTCTAAGACGGGTTCTGTTCTAGCATTTAAAGTCAGCTTCAGAGAGTAATCTACCACTTATATTGACAGACATACAACCTATTTTTTTCTTTTTTCTTTTATATTTTGTAGTACAAATTATTTGTTACTCTCTTAGCTAGATCATTAATATAACCTATAACAACGATGATAGGTTATCCTTTTCAGATATTAAAAAACTGTAAAAATCAATTTAGCCGCATGCCATATCCAATCTGTGATTGCAAACAGTTGCTACCGCATGTTCCATACCTTTTGCAGCTCTGTGATTATTTCTTAGTACTTTGTCTTGTGGACTTGGTTATATTGGGTTCATTCTGGCTACAAGTTTGTTAGAAAGAAAATTTGAGGACCAGTGAGGTGTTGACAATTTATTATTATTATTTTTTTTTTTAAAAGAAGCTTAATGTTCCTTTTTTTTTGAAAGCATACAACTTTAACACTTGGTTGTCTGGGTAAATGACCTGTGTAGACAACCATATCTTTTAAGCATGGTAATGGGGTCAAGAAAAAAAAGGTGGTACCTAGTGCATAAGCCTCTCGCATCAGTTGGGTCTGGGGAAGGTCTCGATGTATGCAGCCTTGCCTAAACAGGCTGTATCCAGGGTGCAAGAAATATGTAAAGCAGTTTACATGCTCTGTGCAACATCACTGTTACCTACATCGTACAAAAAAGATTGGTATCATAAAATTTGTTTGATGATAATATTATGACTTTCGACAACTGTGAAATTAAATTAGGATGAGCTAGAAAATAAAATATAATACCTTTATAGTAGTAGTAGCTACGAGAAATATGTTAGGTTCGTCTCATGATCATCCGATAACTTGTAGATTCTTATGATGTTAAAAATAATTAATGAATTTTTATTTATAAATCCTGTTGATTATACCTTTTACTGGGACAAATATTACACTAGCTATTGAATACATATCTGGCCTTCTTCACTTTTGATTTATGGTGTGTGTTATTTAAACTCTTTAAACTGGCAAAAATTTATTTGACTATTTTGTTCAAGGATCATTCTCCTTTGCAAATTCAAGCAACAGTTATTGTCTGTTGTTAAGTATACTCCTCATTGAGTATATATGTCGTTGCAGCCACAGGTGTGGAAAAATTTCACCTTTTATTGCGTCATTTTGAAGATTCCATTCTTTACAGATTTTTTTTTGTTCTCTAATGTCGTAAAAATCAAGGTAACTCTAAAATGAATCATGTCTCAGTCGTGTTACCTGTTACTGCAACTTGTGATATAGTTACATGTGCCAGACCATTCTATGGTGAGATAGCATTATATGGAAGCCTGAATTAATATACCCTGGTTCTAGATTACTTGTTGGCACACAAGTTAGTACGTAGTAATATGTATTTCATGTAGGTAAAGAACTCTCCTGGAACCTTATGATTTTAGCAGTAGGGGCCTACTACGCATATTGCATGTTTCTTAAAAATTTTGTATGATAGGTTCGGTGTCCATGTACATAATTTTTAGTACAAGTATGGGTCCATTTGCCACATCGCTCAACTGCTTCCTAGTTAAGAAAATAATCGTTCATTTGCATTTGTGATTCCAAATTTTTCAGCATTAATTTTAATTATGTGTTGTTTATGTCATGCTACTGTCGTTCAGCTTCAATCCTGTGGATTCCTACATATGGTTTGAGTTACTTGGAGCGCCTTCTGATCGGGATGTTGACCTTATTGGAAGTGTATGTATACTTATCACTTTCTTCTCTTATCAGCGCTTGCCGATCTCCCATTCCTTCTACATTTAGTTGGTATTTCAGTTTTGCCAGCTAATACTTTTAGTTTGACGGCAGTGTAATGAGTGTTAAGTGAATTATGTGACAGGTTATTCAATCTTGGTATGTCATGGGCCGTTTGGGTGCATACAATCAATCTAATTTGCAGGTACGGTGATTTTTCTTTCCTTAAAATCTTTTTTATTATCAGCCTTCTAATGCCAATGTTTATAATTACAAATAAGTAGGGTGATTACAGAACAAGTCAGTTTATACTTTATATTTTTCCATATTTTTACGATGAGAGCAAAATTTGCTTTCCATTGAAATTGAGTGCTCATGGAGTTTGTAGCATCCTATGCTCTAATTATTTTCACAATTTTGGTCATTGTCAAAAAAAATTAAAAAATATAAACGAAGAAAGGAAATTCGGAATTGTAGTTGTAGACAAAGGTCTTCGACGGCTGAGATAGAATTCACTCTTGCATGGAATAATTACCATTTAATGTAGAAGCGCTTGTTGCCAAACATTCACATTTCCTCCTTTCTTTTACTGGTATCATAAAGTTAGCAACCACGCAAGAAGCACAAAACTTTGCCAGGAAAACACGTTTTTTCTGGTGCATTATTATAATCAGATTTTGCTGGGAAGATGCAACTATGAGTTGTTCTACGTGTGAAGCTTGTGAAAGCCCTCTAATCCTGGCAGAAGCTTTTTTTTGTTCCTGATTTTCCTCGTAAGTAGTTGTATGAATAATCTAGAAGTCATTAATAACCCAAAAATACATTCCTGCTCTACACATTACTAACAGCGGTAGAGGGGGGCAGGGATGGTGGAGAAAGTGGAGAATACATTAAGAAATCATAATCGCCTGGGAGACTGTGAGCACACCCAGATTTACTTCCGCTTAAAGTTGTGATGCTCAAAACTAATTAAAGCCTTGATTGGATCCCTTAGCTTTAGCCTAGTTGTCTCCTCTTTCTTTTCGTAATAGGAGGTTGAGGACTCAAGGCTTTGTGTAGAATTGGGGTGTTAGTAACTAAAAAGTCTTGGTTTGGAAATCTACTTTTAATAAGCTAAGAAGATGGTTCAATATCATGTGTGAATTCTGGGATCTTGAAAGAAGATGGTTCTAGCAATTAACATTCCAGAGACAGGCTTGCACATTCGGCGATTCAGTAAAATTAACCGAAATAGAGACATTTTCTGTCATTAGTAGACTTTTCTGTAACCCTTTTGAATTTTGACAGTTGGACATTTTTGTATTCATGTATATTCTTATTCGTGATTGGTATTCATGTCAATATGTATCTGAAGTTTCAGTAATATTATGCATATAGATATTATGTAGTTAGTATCGTTGCTTCTGAGAGTTGCATAGATCACTCTGCTTTGTCACATCCATATTAAATTGTCAAGCGTGAGTTTTTTTGAGTCTGTTATCTTTCAAAGCAAGATAGTCATTGTAATAACATGGATTGCATTTATATTGATTGAAATTTATAAATGTTAATTCAGGGTCACTATTGTTGCAGTTGGCTAATTCGTCTATGGAGTATAATCCTCTCTATGACGCAGACAAGGGTTTTACCGTGATGCCATCATCATTCCATGATATTAGTAACGTTGAATTTCAAGATAACTGGGGTCGTGTTTGGTATGGACTTTTTGAATCAATCTGATCCCATTAGTGGTTTAATTTTTCATAGATTGACACTATAAATGATAATGCAACAGGGTAGACCTTGGTACTTCGGATTTCTTTGCCATTGATGTACTTCTCAATTGCCTGACTGCGCTGAGCTCAGAGTAAGCATTTATACTCAGGCTTATATCCAAGTAGTTTCATTATATTTGCACCATGGTAAACCTCTCGTTACTTCTGCTTGGATTGCATTATTCATTAAAAACATTGTTTCAAGTATGAATTTGAGGTAATGTTTAATTTATTTGTTTGCTAAATAATTATTTAAAATTTCCAGCCAGCATACTAAGAAAGGCAAAAAGAAAAGTGTGACAAATGTAGACTCTGATCATAGTTTTGCCAGATTCTTATAATGATAAGGAACCTCCTTAAGTTGTTTTAATGCCACGAAAATAAACAACTGTCCTTACTTCTTACTCCTGGCAGGTATGTTGGCTTGAAACAAGTTGTTTTTGGTGGTCGCAGCATGGGTGACTGGGAAGAAGGAATGACAAGCCCTGAATATGGTTACAAATATTTCAACATCTAAACACTAGACTAGATTTGCCTTTTTCAGTAACTTATGCATTCATATATTTTTTTTTAGATTTATGAGTTCTGAAAATGTATGGTCAGCAATTAGTTATATCTTATATGTTTCTTGATAAAAAAAAAGGGAATCTTAAAATGTTTGCTTTCTGTTTTGGGTGTGAAACTCATGTGATTCTACGCTTGAGATATAACAATTGCTGGTATAGTTGACCAAACTCTATGAGAAAGAATCAAACTCCTGCTTTTTCTGAGCTTCAAAATGATGATTCTAAAACAATTTCCGCTTTTATGAGCCTCAAAGATGAATATAAGTTTCCGCACGTCGGACACAAAAAATTACTCAAAAGAAGTGGTACACAGATTTGCTATGTAATACTTTCTTCATCTTAAAATAATAATCTTATTTTCATTTCATTCATCAAATTTGGATCCAAATTTAGACACAACATAGTAATAAAATTTCTTACGAAAATATTACATCATAAAAAAATATATCTAATTTACTTTAAAAATAATATTACCTAAAATGGGGAGTCAAACCTCTTTTTTTTCTTAAAAGTGCTCAAGATACTCAAATTAAAAATGCAAGTTGATATTCGATCAATAAAACTGACCAGAACCAAAGAATGTATAGTTTTGAAAAAAAATAAAGGGTATATTATTCTGGGTGAAATCCCAAATTAATCATTATTGGGCTGCAATGCAACTCTCCAAAATACCTCCCGGCGCTGCACACTGCCCTGAATGCCCAGCAGACACGTACTGGACAGAAACATATCTGTCTATTATTACGCCTACATGAAAAGAGTAGTATTAATCGGATACGCCGATGAGTGTGGAGTATCCCATTTGTTATGTACACACGCCATCTGTACAGTTGGAGATCGAGAGAGAAGCACTGGCATCAATCACTGTAACATTTCATCAAACAGCTGTAACTGGCACACTTAGAATTAATTGTGTTAGTTACCAGTAATTTAAATTATTAGTTTTAGTTAATCAAATCTACGTCGTTAGGGAGTAATATGGTATTTTAACAAGTCATGTTTTATATCGTTATTGACCTATACGACTTTAGTATCGGATGGAGTAGGGCATCTATCTTGGATCGTGTGCACACCTACCGTTATAAGCGGCCCAATAGTTCTGTGACACGTGTCAATCAAAGTGTGGTGACTTTTATTAAGTAGTCGAGGGGAGAGGTAGAGGGGGTATGATGAATTATCTCTTGTAATCGAGTTCTATTATGAACCCTTTTCTAAATTCCAGTAAATTCAGTTTATCTTCTTAATTCTCTGTTCTTACTTACTGTATTAGTTGTAGTCATTTATATTGGGCTGGTTACAATTGGTATCAGAGCCAACGTTCCTTGGCTCAAAGTAACAAATGGCGGAAGGAACAAGGATGAGAGCTATAGATGAAAGGTTAGGGTTACAGGAAACCAAAGTAAATGAAGTGATGGAAGGAATTAATAAAAACAGAGAAGAAGCAAGGAAACGATCTGAAGAGTTGGATGGCAAGGTGACAGGAATGGAGACAAAGATGGGTGTGATGGATGCTTCGCTGCAGGAGATTAAGAAACTAATCATGGGGATACAGTTACAACAAAGAGACGAAGGATCTACCAGTCAAGCTAAAACCGATTCGGAGCTCAGGAGTGGTTACACTGTGGAGATTGGAAGCAACAGCCAACAAGTAGGATTGGGTTCTCCTAAGGGTACAATTTCAACTACTCTAACTCCTGTTCATACTGTTCAATTATCTTCAATTAATACTCAATTATCTTCAATTAATACTGTACCCAATATGTCTCAAAACCCCATCCCAAATTCAAGTAGTATTCCTTACTTTGCACCACCATATTTTAGTACAATTCCCAGTGGGTTCCCTGTTACCAGTACTCAACCTCCATTACCATTTTCAATTCCTCTAAATGCGTCCAATGGTCCTGTTCCTGGCCCAAACCACCAGTTCATTATGCCACCATTTGGCTATGGGTTCATCCCAAACCCATTTTCCCAACCCGGACCAACTCCGTTTGTTCCTCACCAAAACACCCATACCTTCAATCATATGCCCAAATTGGAATTCCCGAAATTTAATGGTAATGATCCAAAAGGCTGGGTACTCAAAGCAGACCAGTATTTTGACTTTGTGCATATAGAAGAAGGGAGGAAAATTAAAATGGCTGCTATGCACTTTGAGGGCAAGGCTAATGTGTGGTACAGGTACTACCAGGCCAGTAATACTAATGTTAACTGGAAGACTTTTCAGTCAGATGTGGTACTGAGGTTTGAAAACCCTGAGTAGCTAGATGTCCAAGATCAGTTTAATAAACTCAGGCAAACCACTACAGTGGCTGCATATGAGGATCAGTTCGAAGAGCTGAGAGCCATGATTTTACACAAGAACATGGGGTTTACTGATGACTATTTTCTGTCCAGTTTTAGTAGTGGTTTAAAAGACTATATTAAAATGGTAGTTCGAATGTTTAGGCCTGCTACATTGGCTGATGCTTTGTACCTAGCAAAACAAGAAGAGGTCAGACATTCCAAAATGGGCACCACTGCTGTTAATGCCTCAGTTACTAAGACAACCAATTCCTACATCATTGAGCAGAAACCTTATACAACAGGAGTGTCATCTTCAACTAAGCCACAGTATAAAGAGGTTAAGAAAGGGAGATCCACTTTAAGTAGTAAGGAAATAATGGAAAGGAGGGCAAGAGGACAATGTTTTCACTGTGATGAGCCATTTCATCCAGGTCAAGAATGTAAATCCAAGTTATACAAACTAATTGGGGAAGATACTGAGGAAATGGATTGCAAGGACGCTATTGCAGTAATAGAAGATATGGATGCCATATTAGAGGAAGTACATTCCCAAGCTGAAATTTCATTGAATGCACTAGCAGGAAGTAAAACTTTGAGCACCATAAGGTTACAAGGCAGTATTGGTGGTAAGATTGTGCACATCCTCATTGATAGCGGATCAACACATAGCTTTATAGATGATAAACTGGTCAAAGAGCTCAAGTTAGTTGCAGAAGTTGTAGCCCCATTGTTGGTCACAGTGGCCAATGGATCAAGCATGATTGTTGACACTATCTGTAAAAAACTGCAATATGAAGTGCAAAAACAAAAGTTTATAACTGATGTGAGGCCTTTTCCTTTGGGGGGTTCTGATATGATTCTTGGAGTAGACTGGTTGAAGCAACATAATCCAATAACCTTGGATTATCATAAACTCTGTATATCTATTTGCAAGGAGGGGAATGCAGTGAAATTACAAGGAGAGATTCCTACTGGTAATCTACAAGCTATCAGTAGCAATAGTATGAACAAGCTGTTGAGATCCAAAAGTGGATTGTTGCATGGGTGTATATGTGTGATGAAGGCAGTATCTATGGAAACAGATAAATTAAAACTTTCCACGGGTCCCTTGCAACAACTGGTACAGAGTTTCGAAGATGTTTTTCAAGAACCCAAAGGCTTACCTCCTGTGAGGGATCAAGACCACAAAATACCCCTCTTACCAAACAGCCAGCCTATCAACCAAAGGGGTTATAAGGTCCCATATATACAAAAGGCAGAGATAGAAAGACAGATCAAAGAGATGTTGGAATCTGGGGTTATCCAAAAAAGCACTAGTTCATTTGCTTCCCCCATTATACTTGTTAAGAAGAAAGATGGAACATGGCGCATGTGTGTGGATTATAGGAGGCTGAATGAGATTACTATAAAGAATAAGTATCCAATTCCATTGGTGGACGAGCTCTTGGATGAATTGAAGGATGCAAGGTGGTTCACTAAGCTGGATCTTAGAGCAGGTTACCACCAGATTAGGGTAGCTCCAGAGGATGTCTTTAAAACAGCATTTCGTACTCACCAAGGGTTGTACGAGTTCAAGGTAATGCCCTTTGGGCTTACCAACGCACCAGCTAGTTTCCAGTCTTTAATGAATGAGGTGTTTGAGGAGCAGCTTAGGAAGACGGTATTGGTGTTTTTCGATGATATTTTGGTATACAGTAAAACCTTTGAAGACCACTTAATCCACTTGGCTGCAGTATTGGCAATCATGAGGAAACATCAGTTATATGCTAAAGCAAGTAAGTGTTCAATTGCTCAAAAACAAGTGGAATATCTGGGACACATAATCACTGAGAAGGGAGTCTCAACAGATCCTTCCAAGATCCAAGTAATGGAAGAATGGCCTACTCCAAAGTCAGTCAAACAGTTGAGGGGTTTTTTGGGTCTTACAGATTACTATCGAAGATTTATAAAAAATTATGGGGTCATAAGTAAACCATTAACTGAGTTACTCAAAAAAGGAGCATTCCACTGGACTGAGAAGGCTGAAGTAGCATTCCAAAACCTGAAATTAGCAATGACCTCAGCACCTGTTCTTATACTCCCAGATTACAAATTACCTTTTACCGTTGAAACTGATGCGTGTGGAAGTGGGGTTGGTGCAGTGCTTATGCAAAGCAGCAAACCTGTAGCTTTTTTCAGTAAGTGTCTATCACAGAGGCAACAAGGAATGTCAACATACGAAAAGGAGTTATTGGCCATTGTCATGGCCACTCAGAAATGGAATTCTTATTTACAGGGAAACCACTTTATTATAAAGACAGACCATCAAAGCCTCAAGTATCTTTTAGAACAAATATTGTCAACAATGTTACAATAAAAGTGGCTTTCGAAATTGATGGGACTTGACTACGAGATATTATATAAGAAAGGAAAAGAAAACACAGTGGCAGATGCACTATCAAGAAAGCATGAGGACAACTCCAATAGTGCTTTACAAGAAATCTCTGCGGTACAAGACAGTTGGCTCTCCAACGTTATTAGCAGTTATGAACAGGACTCTGCTGTACAGGAAATACTGTTGGGATTAGCCAGTACGCAACCCCAGTTTGTTGACTATCAGTATGAGAAAGGGGTGCTCAGGTACAAGGGCAGGTTGTACATTGGATCTGGAGACTCATTAAGGAAAGAAATATTAAGAGAGTTGCATGATGGAGCATGTGGTGGCCACTCTGGGCAAGAAGCAACTCTAAAAAGAATTACACAATTCTTCTACTGGCCAAAGTTAAAACAGGAAGTCATTGAGTATGTGCAAGCGTGTGACATTTGTCAAAGAATCAAGACAGGTAACTCTTTCCCTGGAGGGCTTCTGCAGCCTCTACCAATTCCTTCCCAAATATGGGAAGACATATCCATGGATTTCATAGAGGGTCTTCCAAAGTCAGGCGATAAGGACAGTATTCTGGTAGTGATAGATAGGCTCACAAAAATGGGTCATTTCTTAGCCTTATCACACTCGTACAGTGCTACATCTGTGGCTCAGTTGTTTATGGATAATGTATGCAGGTTACATGGTATGCCAAGCTCCATAGTTACTGATAGAGAGAAGCTTTTCACAAGTAATTTCTGAAAGGAACTGTTCTCTTCCGTGGGTACCAAACTACACTTGAGTACATCATACCATCCTCAAACGGATGGTCAAACTGAACGCTTGAATCGATGCTTAGAGCAATACTTGAGAGCAATGACTAGTGCAAGACCTAAACAATGGGTAAAATGGCTCCCTCTTGCGGAGTGGTGGTACAACTCCACCCACAACTCTGCAATTAATATGAGCCCATTCGAAGCTGTGTATGGAGTGAATCCTAGACAACTATGTATCCCTGCTACTAATAGGTCCACTGTTGATTCGGTTTCGGAGTTTCAAGTTAACAGAGAAGCCATGAACCAAGTCCTCAAAGACTCCATTCAAAATGCTCAGAACAAGTACAAGCAGTTTGCAGATCTTAAAAGAAGTGAAGTGACCCTTAAAGAAGGGGATTTTGTGTTTCTCAAACTGCAACCCTACCGACAACTCTCGGTGGCAGTAAGGAGGTACCTGAAATTAGCCCATAAGTACTTTGGACCTTATAAAATATTGGAAAAAGTGGGAAATGTGGCTTACAAACTGGAACTACCGGCTGGCAGTATGATACACCCAATATTCCATGTTAGTTTGCTTAAAAAGAAGGTTGGACCCGAGCATATAATCACTACCAGTTTGCCCAAGTTAGGGTCTGAAGGTCAGTTCTTGGTCTACCCTGTCAAGGTATTGCAACAAAGAATGATTAAAAAGAAGAATGCTGCTCTGGTCCAGTGGTTGGTACAATGGTCTCATTCAGTGCCTGAGGACGCAAGTTGGGAAGATTCGAAGGTGATACAGGAGCAATTTCCGGACTTCAATCCTTGAGGTCAAGGATTTTGTTAAGAAGGAGGGATTGTAACTAGCACACTTAGAATTAATTGTGTTAGTTACCAGTAATTTAAATTATTAGTTTTAGTTAATCAAATCTACGTCGTTAGGGAGTAATACGGTATTTTAACAAGTCATGTTTTATATCGTTATTGACCTATACGACTTTAGTATCGGATGTAGTAGGGCATCTATCTTGGATCGTGTGCACACCTACCGTTATAAGCGGCCCAATAGTTCTGTGACACGTGTCAATCAAAGTGTGGTGACTTTTATTAAGTAGTCGAGGGGAGAGGTAGAGGGGGTATGATGAATTATCTCTTGTAATCGAGTTCTATTATGAACCCTTTTCAAAATTCCAGTAAATTCAGTTTATCTTCTTAATTCTCTGTTCTTACTTACTGTATTAGTTGTAGTCATTTATATTGGGCTGGTTACAACATCTTACGTGCAAACCAGGTGCCAAAGTAAAACTTCAAGAACCCACCATTAGTTAGAATTGGAAGAGTGAGAGGAAGATTATGGGTTAAGTTGCTGGGGTTATTGCATGTAGTAAAGAGGTGGATAATTTTGTTTGAGTGTTGTTTACCTGTACTTGTTTGTTTTCGATGTTAATCGATACGCCTCATCCTTAGGCGTGGCTAGGGCTGCACATTAGTTGGGTTGGCCGGGTTACGCCCATTTTAGTGACCCAACCCAATTATTTCGGCCTACAAAATTTTAACCCATTGATCCTGAAAAATTCCGACAACCCAACCCTATTAATTTTATGATGGTTTGGGTCGGGTTGGGTTGGGTTCATCAGGTTTAGTCATCCAGCTAATCATCCAAAATAGCACAATCATCCATGTTTCATAGTGAATATTACATAAAAGTCTTAATTGAAGCATGCTAGAAATTAATTTAAACACAAGTTTTTTCTAGCTTCAAACAAAAGCTTAAACCGGTGGAAATTAAATCATCACCAATATTGATTGTCTTGATTTTGTCCTTGTCAGTTGATGTATCCTTTACTTTGCCCTTAGCATCTACAATATTTAATAACAAAACTAATTAAACATATGCATTTGGGACAGAATCAATTAGAGAAAAATACGTTTCCATTTCTTTGAGCCTAAACACAAACGAAAAATAGAACTTAAATATCACAATTAACAATCAGGACATCGCAAAATATGGCTTTTATAATTCATAATTTCATATAACTTTTTCATATATAGAGAAATGATACAAGACAATAAGACACATATAGATGAATATATAGAAACTCAAAATCAAGACATAAATGAAATATTCATATACAGAGAAATGATACAAGACAGAGAAATGGTATACTTATAAATCGAGCGAAAGATAGAGTGAAGATTGAGTTACATACTTGTTACAAATTGAAAAGATGGAGTGAACTGTGAAGATTGAGCGAAAATATTTGAGTTGACAGAAAGAAGGCAAGAGTTAAGAGCGGCTGCAAAATTTAGGGTTTTAACATATTGAAAATGAAACGTATCTACCGACTACTATCTAGTATTTGTGCAGTATAAATGGGCTGGGCCTATATAATTTAACCGGGTTGGGTTGGTTTAGGGTTTTAATTAATCAAACTCTAACCCAACCCAATATATTCTGCCCAAAGAAAAATCAACTCAATTTAAATTCGGTTTTGGATGGTTCGGTTTGTTGGGTCGGTTTTTTCGGTTTTACTAACCCATGTGCAGCCCTAGGCGTGGCTAATGGGTAAAAAGGTCACCCCGACCGACATAGGGTAAATAGGACAATGGGATGCGTAAAAAGAGGTATTTTGGGCAATTTCTCTATTTTTCTCAACAATTTATGTGCACACTCACGCTTAAATTTCATACTTTCATTTTGCCCTTTACCGTACAACCAATCATCACTTAGGTTATTAACATATTCATCCAAATGATTTCCCATTACTGCTCCATCTCCTCCAAATTTGTAGAGATTCATTGTGATAATTCTTGTTGACTGCCACTGTTTCCAGAAATCAAAAATATTTGTATTTAGAGAGATGGTTAACGAAGAAATGGAAAAAAAAAAGGATCAGGGTGTTTAGCTGCAAGGGAAAGAATATACACAAATATATGTTAGGAATATTAAACATACAAGCAGAAAAGCCTGAATATTGAATATCCACTAAAAGTCTACAATGTACTCGCAGGCTGCTAATTGAGTTCTTCCAAGTCCTGATGACAGAGAAACAACGAAAAAAATGAACCTCTATCAGTAAAAAAGTTTGAAGAACTTTAAAGCACTAAACTAGTCTGTCTCTAGTTATTTCCCCATTCTGAATCTTAAGAGAGCAGGTACTGAAGGTATACATTTTATTAAAAGAATTTACATTCTGAACTGTAAATTCTACATCTTTATTTTGCTGGCAATATTACAAAAGTGGTGGCTATTTTCACAACAACGATTTTGCAAATAAACTAGCTCAAGTCCTTGCCTTGTTTTCTCTTTCAGCTTGAACAGTAGAGTTGCCACTTGATGGTACTTCGCCAAGAAACTCTGATCTCAACTGCATCAGGAGCCTGCCTAGATAATTCATGCCTTCGCCTTCTCGGCCTCCACCCCAGAAGAGATCATGAGGTGAAGCTTCGACTAGAACAGACCCCGATGTTGATAGCAGTATAGAATTTAAGTGGGGGTAAATCGAGAATTTATATTTCAGAGCCTTGTACATAATATCAACCTTCACATTCTCCCAGTCCGGTCTTAGCTGCATTGCAAACGGACTAAAGATAGTTATAGTAAATTAAAGTACATTCAACAACAGCACCGCATGTGTTCTCAATTATTTTGAAGGCATAACTAGAAACTATGTAAGAAACACGATGACGGAGTTTAAAAACAAGCTATGACAAAAAAAGAAAAAGAAAGAAGCTAAACCGCATACATAGATCATTGATGAGAGAAATGACAGATAAGTGGAACATATAACAAAAAAATTAGCACTATATTTACATGTTGGCATTAGTTAGACGGCTATAAAAAAACTGCACTAAATTTTCGAGAAATAAACAGCAGAGTATCTGATGTCTTGATCACAAGTGCATCAGATGCACCAAGGACATATTAGCGTCACATATGGCTAGCTCGTGGATGAAATAAAAAAGGTCATTAAGCGAACACCAGACAAAAAGAATAAGAAAGTCCAAATTTCCATTGAAAGATAACAGTCAACATTCTATCCTCTTACGTATACATACATGATATGTAATCTTACATTCTTATGTAACAACATACTTATTGCATGTGTTTCGAACACTCTAGATATCTACATCAAAATATATGGCTGAGAGAACCATATACAAAAAGTAGTCACTAAACAGACGGACTAAACTCAAAATAGTTACGGGGACACAATAAGCTAGCTGAAACATAGGAGAATAGGGTGGTTTTAATATGACAGAAATACGAGATAATCAAAGTTGAGCTTTTCAGGAATGGTTTAATACAAACAATATGCTGTTTGATGTTTAAGCCTCAACTCTCAAGTACAAGAGGATCAATACAACTTCTTTGCAATACAGGGATAAAAGGATTTAAACAAAAGAGTGACGTGTTTTGTAACAAAAGCTAGAACTACAGATTTCAGATTCTCATTGCCAATATTCAGTTTATCTCCATATAACCAGTAAAGGTTAGCAATACTCTACAAAGTGAGGAGGTGGCCAGAATGATTACTAACTTCTGTCTTCTGTTCCAACCAATTGCAAACTATATAAGGATTGCTCAATCACTCAACAAAAATCAGATTGTTTAAAGAAGAGATGCATTCTTGAAATTCTTTCTACTATAACTTAAAGTGGAAAGAACGGGACATCAACAAGCAGGTTATCATGTCAAGGTTCCAGAAAGGGGAAAATAAGACTGATGCTTTAATATTAGACTTGTTAAACAAGGAACGCCATGCTATCCGTTCATCCTCTTACTGCTATTGACAAAAGAAAGACGTACCAGATCAGGACGCTGCCTTTGTAATTTTCTTCCTTTTCGTGCTGCTTCCTCTGGACTTTTTGCATGCACTATGTCTTCGATATATTTTCCTATTTCAGAATCATTCATCCCCATAAACTTGTGAGCCTGTATTTGAGATTTATCATATTAAATATATTACCAGGATAAATTTGACATGAATTTTTTTTTCACATGCAGAACAGAACCTGATAGTAGTGTTCTACACTTGACCAAGTAATGTAATCACCATTATCATCAGGAACATGAATCGGATGGTGAGAGAAGTTAGAAAAGGCACCATAAGGATCCCAAGCTTTATAGAAGAATATAACGCTTGGATCGTAGGGGGAAATGGATGGATCAATTGCAGAAGTTTCATCCATCGATGGAACTGAAGGAGTCAGGTCAGGAACAGGCTGAAGAAATCCACTGATAAGCATATCTGGACCAATCTGTATCATGTATTATAATTAAAAATTAGCCTTTGATAGAACTTAGAACCTGAGAAATGGAATCAGTATGAAAAGTTAACCTGGTGGATTATTAAACACTCAAATCAAACTGAAGCATCTATTGATTATTCCCAGCTTGTTGTAAATAAAGTGCTGAGGATCAAGGGACAGCCTAGTGGTAAAGGTGTTGTTGAGTAACCAGCTCATCTAATCTAAAACCTTAAGGTATTAGAGGAAGACCCCAAATGGATCTTATATTATATTTCAACAGGTGTAGCCCTTTTCATTATTAGGTCATGGGTTCAAATCCTTATTCCCCCATCTCATGATAGAAAAACAAGAAAATTCTTCTAAACGGTCCCTCAGTCCTATTATCTGTCTTCGTTTCCATTTTAGTTTGTCCCAACATTATGTCATCATTTCCATTTTATAGTTTTATCTTCTATTTATACCCTTATCTAGAATAAACAAACTGAAACAAACTGAGAGTTTCTATACTTTTGGTTACATTTCCTACAATATAATAAATGCATTATTCAATTCTATTTCTCTTTTTTTATTGTCACGCATATACAAATACTTGACGACTTGAATTTTTATAGCCAACTTAAATGAAGGTCAAGTCATATATTAATACTTGAAATTTTGAATTTTTCACTTGTAATTTTAAATTTTTTTGGTCAACTTAGAGCTAGACAATTTAGGTTCTCTTAAATTGTGCACAAAAGTCAAACAAGACAGATAATATGGGACGGAGGGAGTAGTATTTATCGTTACATATAATTCATAAACAATCACTTGTAAATGTAAGTCTTTAATTAAGAACTTTAGCATGAGCCACAGAAGTAAAGTTGGGAGTTTGTGTAGTTGGAATCATAAAATAATTTTAAGAATTTATTTTGATTGTATAAATTATTTCATTTAAAACTTGATACTTGATGTGGAATTATTGGTTGTCTTTATACCAGATGTGTTTTCAACTACTGAAAAATTAAGTTTTGATTTACATTATAAATATTTGCTGAATTGTTGAACACTGAAATAACCTACGACATCCATTCCTTAGTGTCTATTTATTCATAATTTGCTTTACATAATTCGCTTATTTTAGTTATTGTGTTATTTTCTTGAACAAAGGAATCAAAACTTGAGCTTGTGTTCTCTATGAATTATACTTGCCGATCTACTCATGTATGCCCGTGCACCCTATTCTTAAAATTTTCATTCTAATGTTCCCTGAATGCATCAGTAAATGTGGATTTAGGCTATTCCCACAATAGACCCTGAGGCATCAGTAAATGTGGATTTAGGCTATTCCCACTATATTTTTCCTTGATATTTTTAGTAAAATTTCTGCTAGACCCTGTGCAGATTCAACATAGGCTCGTAGAACTGAACTGGTTCCTGATATTCTAGTCTTTGAAGTCTTGAATTACTTGTGGGTTTTTATGCACAACCCATAGGCAAATTACTTGTTCCCTAATTATGGAAACACACTCGATACAAAGTGACAAACCAACTGCCTTTCACATAAACATATCCAGTAAAACTGGACTCACCTATTTGTTTGCCTTGTGAGTTTAGTTTCTGCTGTTTTTCATTATACATTGGTACTAATCTCTATTCTCGGGCGACCGGGCTGATTAATTGTTTGTCAGGTAATAGGTGTATAGCTTACTAGTGGTTTAAAGGGCGAAAGGACTAATTCCATGAGCTTAATTAAAATATCTTTAAGATTTTGACATTTACTAAAAAGAAAACCCAAACTTTATTTGCTTTACATTCAATAACTAGACAAAGATCCATAAAAAAATAACTATACAAAGACAAACTCAAAACTATAACATTGTTTCAGCAAAGAAGACAAACATTGCTCACCGACCTGCTCATAGCAAACATCACTCAACTCCAGTGCTTGTGTCATCTCAACCATCCCAAGTTCACCTACTGGTGATGGTGCATTCTTTCCACCAATTATTTTAGGAGCAACAAATGCATAGACCTGCATAACCACACAAAAAGTAAAAAGTTAACAACAATTTGATTTTCGTTGAATCTATATGCTCTTCAACATATGTTTACTACACTAGGTGACCCACATGATATTTGAACGAATGGAATCTAGAACAAACTTTTGTAGAATAGATAAGATTAGAAACAAACTTGACATATTTTTTCAGTAATTGTGCGTTCGCTCGTATTGTTAAGTCATCATATGTACATTCACATCTAGAACACATAACAAGTGTTTTCTTTTATTGTGTTTTAAAGTTAAAATGGAAGAGAAATGATGTATCGATGACAAAGCCTGACTCAAAAATTTACTGGCAAACCATAACCTGAAAGGATAAATTTTGCCATATAACACATTGGTATAGGTAGGCAGCTAGCTACTATCATAAAGAAAAAAAAAAGGTAAGCAGCTAGCTTTATTGCAAAGCCAAAGAAATTGTAAACTTCAAAGGAAGTGGACCATTATACATTTCATATAGAGATGACTGACGGCATTGACTGAGGTTCTTTAGGGAGACAAAATAAGTGATTGCTTTCCATGACATAATAGTAAATCAACGAACCTAATAATTAGGGCACAAAGTAAACTTAAATATAAAATTGTCAAACACCTTGTGAATGACACTAGATGAAATAGCAGATGCAGCTAATGACCCTCCACACTCCCAAAAAAGTGAAAGATAACCACGATCATACAAGTAATCTGTGACATCCCTTGGATTTAGAATGTCGAATTCCACCACTTCAACGCCTTTGGAAGCAAGAAGCTTCTGGAAACTCTTTCTAGCCCCTCTCTGTGTTGCGACTATAGTGGGTACTTCAGCAACATCCCAAAGATTTGCTACCTCAGGAAGATCAAGAGACTGTGACATTACAAGGCGCAAAGGCATGTGGCCACCTCCATGTCTTGCGGTTAGTCGTGGATCTATATTTAAACGTGGATTAGAACTGCATACTTTATATTTTGAGTATCTCCAACAATTTAAACTAGCAGCTAATAGAGTTCCATACTATCTTTGCGTACAGTATTTCCTCCTACGATAATAGCATCACTTCTGCCCCGCAATGCAAGAACTTGGCTTCTTGACTGTCTGCTGCTTATCCATGAAGCATGCCCACTAGAAGCAGCAATCTTTCCTGGCAGCACATACAAGGAAGACGATGAGCAACAGATTAATCACTTATGTCAAAACTTATTATAGAACAATCAAGGAGTTAACCAATATGGTTATATTATCTGCATATTATTGCTTACCATCTAGTGTCATTGCATACTTCAGAACAGAATATGGCACACGACAAGCAGCTCTATAAAGCAAAGGAGCATTGACTAGGAGGCAAGGTTTTAGAGCTTCCTACAAAAAAGAACAGGATATTAGAATTTCAAAAGGAATTTCAAGGGAGATGGAGTTACAAAAATTGAAAAAAATGGAGGGATTTATCTTAAATAAAAATGTAAAACACCATAACAACAAAAGGAAATTACTTAGCATTCTCAGGAGAAATATGTTTGTCTCTTAAAATGGTACATTGCCGATTACACTGACATTAAAAAAGTTAAAAAATGAATTTGAAATACATAAAAACAGAAGGACAGGTATGCAACTTTGGTGAACACACAATAAGTCTTCGAATTTCCTACTCTTTTTGCACTTCAAACTCTTGAGGTAAAAACAAGTCCAATACCTCCAGACACTATGGTGCTTGGATTCGACTCATCAAATTCAGACTCAAATTCACAAATAAAAATAAATTCATCACTAAATCTGAGTCTAATAGAATATACTTACAAGTTTCAAATCCACGAATAGGACATGACTGAACCATTTGAATGAAATCGAATCAAGAGCTACAAGTAATATTAAGTTTGGTACAAAGACGTGTGTAATTAATTTTAAAACCTATATCACTTTAGAAACAAGACAATATATACTACAATTAGTGGTTCTAAACTTATTATATTATGATACTGATAAATAATGCTTAAAAATACTTACTTATGTATTAACTTCTTCTCCAATATCTTAACTTAATATACCTTAACCCCCAGTTAATTATCTTCTTTGATTGTTTGCAACACGTCTTCCCTAAATTAAGTGGTACTCCAATGT
This sequence comes from Heracleum sosnowskyi, assembly GCA_030848705.1. NCBI lineage: Eukaryota > Viridiplantae > Streptophyta > Magnoliopsida > Apiales > Apiaceae > Heracleum > Heracleum sosnowskyi. The sequence goes on from CM061240.1 coordinate 71,201,343, forward strand.
ATTAAATTACTAAAGCGACTATGCTCCATCAGTTTTTTGCTACAAACAGTTCCGGTTTAACCATTAGTGGTCGAATACAGCTAAAAGGTTTTTAATTAGTCAAGAGCATTAGGTTTGAGCTTATATATTGACATCAGGCACATTCATCTTCTTCGAATTGCCACCTACACATTCAAGCTCCACTCTACTAAATAACCGAGACAGTCAGACGGAGGTCTAGTATCAACGTCATGTACTTCATCCGAATATATCTGGCCACTTTTTCTTAGTACAATTCCAAGTAAAAATGAATGGATGGTGGTATATGCGTATATTAGCTAATCATACAGACCCCACCTCTGAAATAATTTCTTGGTTGCATCAACATGTAATTCTTCTCAACAAACAGAAGATGTAAATAAAAGAAAGATACTCCAACAATTTAGACACAATCGCAAACACTTGTAAGTGTTGATACATGATATGAACCCGATCTCATAACGGGTATCGGCCAGTAATAAAGGATTAGAAGAGGCCGAATGGGTCAATAATTCTTACCCGCCAGAAACCCAATACAATTGGAAACATATTAAACGAGGAAACTTACCATGTACAAGTGACTTGGAATCCTAATCCAACCCAAATCGACCTTTTTCCAAGCTTTAAGTGCACATATCACGAAAGAAAGAATTAATCCAACCCAAGCAACATAGACTAATCAGTTTAACAAGTGATAGAAAGATTTCTCTTATAAGTTATAGAAAGACTTCTGTTACAAGTGACAGAAAGATCTCTGTTATAGCATCTGAGGATATTACCAACAAGGTCTCAAAAAATATATAAGGGTAGAATGACACCAAATCATAACTCTTATTCACTAGCATTCAAAAATATTGCCAAGAAGTTAGTATCATGCAAATGAATAAATCCCTACCTCAATAGTTTTACTTTGCAGATCTTCTCCAAGGACATCGACCTGCAATCCTTCGCGTCTTAGCGTCCGAATGGCACTCCCCCGAAGATGCTGCAATGGATGCCTTATCCCAACAACAACTCTAGTAATTCCTCCCTACTAAACAGATATCAGTTAAATAATTAAATAAACTTATCAACTTTTACATTAGCTTATAATTATTTATTGTGTTAGGTTCAGACTTCAAATAAATGGAGAGAAATATCAGGCCTCAAGTCATATTCGTATAGAGCGTAGAAGTCACTTCGGAACGTGCATACCTTGTACAACTTTACGCAAAACCAAAGGACAACACAAATAAAAAATTTCAACTGTAGCTACACCGAGGTCTCTATCTTCATAGAGGGACAACCTACTAAAGCGTTTTGGAGAGTTGGAATGCAACAAGACTTTACTCTTGACTAATTAAAAGATCAGCTAAATCTTTAACAACAAAATTAAAAGATTTATCTGATGTAATTTGACCTGAACTCAGTTACTGGAAATTTGATCAAACTTACTTCTAATAATATTGCAAGAACATAAAGACCTATAAAATGCTTAAATATGAGACAGTGACAAAATTGACTTGGAAACAAAGTAATATGAGACTAAACAATTAGTATACATATTTTTTGACACAAAACAATTAGTATACATATATCTTCCATCTGTAGTTATAATGTTAAAAAACACCTTAATAAAAGAAGAGACGGCGGTAGAATCACCGTGGCAGTCACCAGGTTCCATGTTGACATAAGCTGTGGCACCCTTGCAGTAGTCACCCGCAGCTTCTACAGCCTGCAATTCTGCTGGCTTTGTCCCCTGTGCATGAAGGTAACCTTCTCCGACCACTCTGGTGCCTGAATTCACAGCAATTACACACCCAAAATTTGGGTGAGGTGCAGTAAAGCCGGCAGACTTATCAGCCAAGTCGGCAGCACGCTTGATGAATGAAGCGTGGAGAGTGTGGGACCCATTGGTGGGTGTGCACATAACAGGACAAGAGAAGGGTCTTAAAGAGAACAAAGGCATCATAATATAATCTAGTATTCTTGCACCCTATAGGCTAGTGAGTGGATTGCTAGAGCTTCAAATATACTGGTGAATCAGACGCTGCTGCAGCATGAGATTAATTAGTTTGAGTGAGATTGAGTTTCAAAGTGACTGACTGACAAATATTATCTTAATCAAATGAATGCTCAAAGGGGTGTATAATTAGAAAACGAATCCAAGTATGTATGTGAAGAGCATATTATGAATCAAATAGTTAAATAGAAAGGGCTAAATATTACAAACAGGTGGAATATCATCATCATCCATGAATATGATATTCAAACATCATTAACATACACAAACCCTAAAACTATTTAACCATAAACTACAAACACTAACATAAGTTAACTATACTTACAGGGGTGGATTGAAAAAGGACTACACAAAACATATGTATGTATAGTCCGTGTGCGTGAAGCAGGTTATTATACTTATCATTTTCCTTATCACTCAATCCCAAGCTGCTGCTGCAATTTTCATGCCCCTTTTTCAACCGCAAACCAATTTTATTTATTTTTGGGAAAATAGATTCTTTAATCGCTCGGGCTCTTTCAAAAAGTAACCGCTAAACTATTAAACAATTAATTATAATCATTAATGTTACATTTATTTTTGCTTTTAGACATTTCGTTAATTATGTCGTTAATGTATCATTAAAATAATATTAATGTGCTAAATAGACCGATGATATGACATAATTATTAGAAATTAGACATTAAACATTATATCACGTTAAAATATATCACCACTATAATTTTTTCCATAAATTTTATTATCTTTTCATAAATTAACTCATTATTATTGAAATCATTTATCTTGGTAACAATAGTTGTTTAAAACTTATCCTAATAAACAAAGGATTAATGAAATTATTTTTATTAAAAGCATAATAGTTAAGTGCACTTCGTGTACCTACACTTTTGTTGTCAGGTCACTTGCAATACTCAATCGGAAATCAAGACAAACCGGGCATTCAAAAACTCTCACTTGTAATACTGCATATTCAAGAAACTCATTATTGCAACTCGAATATCTTGATGAACATTTATGGGTTTTAAAACTCGAATATCTCATTATTTTCTTAACGAAATCCATTGATTTAAATTGCAACATGATCGTCTATTTTTCCTCTACAATATGATATCAGATTTGACTATTAAAGATTTATTTTTAGATTATGTAGATTTGGAATTTTTGATGCCATTTTTGTTCTAAAACATTATGAAACTAATGGGTATAGATTTACTTTGTTCCTCCTGATCCGCATTTACCCCATTGGTTTTAATCAATTTCATCACCATCAAAACTCCTCTATAATATAGAATCGACCAATCAACACCAACCAACACCTTCAAGCAACCACAACATCACGAACCCAGTAACAAATACAACCAAAGTATCTTCACCTCAAGTCATTACACCAGTCCCTGATTATATGTAAATATATGTATGTATGTATCAAGAGTAAAGTGCATTATGTGTACCTACATTATGTGTGTCAGATCACTTTCAATACTCGATTTCAAAAACTCTCACTTGCAATACTGACCTATGAAAATAATTAAATAATGTGTACTACCGTCAACTTCTGCTAACTCCGTCTCTTTTTGCAGGGGCATTCTCGTCTTTCTCTCTTTAATTTAACACCACTTCCCAGGTACATACCTATACATACACACATCTGTACGTATACTAATATCATTTGTCTTCACTTTCAATTGCTAATATAAGTAACTATACAATTTGTTTATACAGAAGCTGCTCATACACAGTAAGAATCTCCACAAGCTGCTCTTCACCTAGATACACCAGAGATCAAATCAGTCTCTCCTTCTGCGATGCTTATGGCAATCAGGTACTTCAATTTACTGCAAGTCATTTTATTGAATTCAATTAGCAATCAATTGATTAATTATTTATGAAATTAGGTTTACGCACTGAGATTAGACGATCTGTCAACGAGAACATTCGAGAGATGCTCGACGGATACGTTCACGGTGTACGGGCCATGTATGTATCTGATATGTTATGTGTATTTGTACACGAGTGGATATGATGGATGGATGTCAGCCTGAGTATGTGCAAGTGTATGGGTATTATACAAAGACGGTGACATTTTATTACAATACTTACATTCCACTCAATGTCTGGTATGGAAAACAAGAATTGGGTCTTAATTCTTAAACATATAAACCAAAATCCAAGAATACAAAGTCAATGTGAATAACTAACAGTTAAAAAGTGTGCACGGGGGGAGAGAGAGAAAGATTACGGTTGGGTACACTTCCTGGGTTCGAGATCTTGGGACATTTTTGCCGAAATTCTTGAGAAAGCAAACATAATTACGGTTCTAGGAAGTGGATTTGGTCCAGGAGGTGAACATAATTACTTCATATGTTATTTCACAAAAAGACTGTTATGCCCCTGCAAAAACAGACGGAGTTAGCAAGAGTTGACGGTAGTACACGATGTATAATTTTTTTTATTGTCCAGTATTGCAAGTGAGAGTTTCTAAAATATAGTATTGAAAGTGGTCTGACATGCATAATGTAAGTACACATAATGCACTTTACTCATGTATCAAAGAAAACTATATGGATTAAGATAAATTGAGAAAAGGAATTGGATTTAAACTGGGTTTGCTTAAAGATGGGTACTAGAATTAAAATAATGTGAATTTGGTAGAATTTAGAGTTAAGTGCATTTCGTGTACCTACACTTTGGCTGTCAGATCATTTGCAATACTCACATTCAAAAACTCTCACTTGCAATACTAAAGTTCTAACTTTTTTAAAAAGTGTATACTACCGTCAATTCTAGCTAACTCCGTTAGTATTTTGAAGGGCAATTCTGTCTTTCAAATATGAAATGGGTATATTGTACCCGATTGGTTCCCAATTCAGTATGAACCCTAATTACAATGGGTCACGTACATGATTTTTTCATTATTGTATCTCTAAAAATTCATCGAAGATTGTATTTTCAATTTCTATCATCAAAGAACAAAATCCACGAAAATCTTCTTCAAAATCCCATTATAAAAAATAGGCTCTTACCTTTTATACCGTGTGTAGTGAATTGATGAAACTCATCAAGTTTTTGAGGTTGTTTGGGTTGTTATAAACCTAATAATTTTGAGTATTCGATTGATTTGAAGGTATATTCGAAGTTGGGTGAAGATGAGAATCGAAGTTGGGTCAAGAGAAGGCTGAAAGAACTGAGAAGAAATAGTTGTATGATGTTGATCGCGGAAGAAACATGCATCAAATAGGAGGACGGGGACGACGAAGAAGAGGAAGGGAGGACGGGGACGACGAAGAAGAGGAAGGTCAGACAAGCTTTGCTGATTGGAGGGATGTAGAAGCGGAAGGTCGACAGTTCTGGTTTGGGTTTGCGGGTGTTTGATTGCTTAAGTGCTCAGCATCTCCACGAATTTGGTTCTCAAATTTCATCAACTCCGTCACCAAGATATTATGATATAGGTCCTCGGATTTCATTGATCCCATTACCAAGGTTACTTCTAAAAAGCTTGCATCCCCTTTGCAATGTCTATCTCTGAAAAAGATTGAAGAGCCCACAGACGAGATTGAACAGTTGCAGGAGCTCCCCAACATCCCATTACAAGATCTTAAAGTGGCATACGTTGTTTATATATGTTTCACTTGGGAGTTGCTTCACTGCCAGTACACAAATTTGAGCCAAAAAAAAAATCTCATGAACCTGAAAATTCTTGCACTTATGATTATAGTGCTCAGCGATTCCATCAGTTTCAGGTCTTGTTGCAGAGGTTTGTCGAAAATGAAGCTTTTCAAAAAGGTCTCATGCCAGAATTGTATGCTCAAACAAGAAAATCGCTCCCCAAATTACTGCATGCTCCAATCGTGCAAGGTTTAGACAAAAAGGAGGTGAAAGAAAGATGAGTCAGATTTGAAGGTACTTGCTCCAGATTTAATCAAAGCAATAAAGAGCTCAATCCTCACACTCCACCTATTTTTGAAAATGGACAAGAGGAAGTCAGGTAGTTTTTGTGAACTTTTTGGAGGTCAGACTCAGTTGGCTACTCCATTTTAATAAGTTCAGTCATCTCTTAAACATAAAGATATTAAATTGAAGGAATTGCGCAAAAAGAGGAAGGGATGGAAGAAGAAACACAAGGACATCGATTGTATATCCAAGGATGCTTCTAATGCAATCATAATAATTACAAGGAGGAGCTTTTGAATTTTGTTGCACGGATTCTGCAGACGAAGGGGTTTGATTGGTGGTGTTTAAATCTCTTTTAAGGGTGTATTTTCAATGGGGGTGTTTTAAAGAGTGTTCATCATCAGGGTTTGAGGTTCAAAGAACAGAAGAAATGGCTAAAGTAAATGGAACTCAACAGGCCCAAAAGGTTGAAGGTGGCAGTGAATTGGTTGTCAGGCAAGTTAAATCTGAGCAGCAAAGTATGTCAGGAAGAGTTGATGGATGTCTTTCAAATTCTAGTGTTGTCATCAACCTTACAAGTGAAGTAGGCTCCATAGTAGACAGAGGACCCGCGTCACGAGCTGGGAGCAGTGAAGGCAATCCTGGCAGTGTCGTTTACAACAGTAGTCAGGTATCTTCACATGATATCTTGATAAAACTAAATGATTATGGGTTGTATTAGAATTGTTCTTGTTGATTTCAGTACAACAAGATTGAGTTTTGTATTCAGATTACAAAAGAAGCTATGATGACCTTTACTGAGTGTTGATGATGAGATATGCGATATTGAAAATTGTTTTTATGTATGTATTTGTGTGCTTGTTTGTATGTATGTCAGTTGCAAGTATTAGAAATAAGGAAGAAGATGATGAATGATATGGAAAAGTCTATTATACCCTCGTATTAAAAGTAATTTGTTGACGGTGTTAGTGGTTTTTAACGGAAATACACAAACTGTAATTAAATTAGAATTTTGGTATAGCAAGTGGCAGTTTTTGAATGTTAGTATTGCATGTGGTCTGACGGTCAAAGTGTAAGTACACGAAATGCACTTTACTCTAGAATTTATGCAAAGTTTATACAAAATTATATGTATATACACACATGAATATACGGGAGAAGGAAACTGGGAGGAAGGGGATGAATATCAAAGGAAAGTACTAAAATATCCTTGCCCAAACTGACCGAGTTAGAGAGATTTAACGGAAACACGCATTTTGCAACTTTCTTGAATATGCAGTATTACAAGTGAGAGTTTTTGAATGTGAGTATTGCAAATGGTCTGACAGCAAAAATGTAGGTACACGAAGTGCACTTTACTCAAAACATAATATTATTATATATATGTATAAATGTTTTAGATTCGTATTGTTGGTTTTTAAGATTTCATAAACCAAATTAAACTACAAAAATAAGATTAGATATCTATTTTTTTTTTGAATCAATATCTAGAATTTTGGATTAAAAAGTTAGATTTTAAATCAAAAATTTTATAATTTCGAAATTTTACAATATCAACTCCAGGAAAAATAATTGTTTTAAAGATATTATTGAATTATTTCTTAAATAAAGTGAACAGTCGTATGAAAACAATGATAGTATTGTACTCAAAATCTTTTTTATTTTTAGTGATTATATTATAATAAATTTTAAAGTTTTGTTCGTCATGTCACGTCAGATGATTAAGTTCACGTTAACGTTATTTTAACTAACATTTCATTAATACTTAACGGAATGATTAAAAACAAAAACATATGTTAGTGGCTATTTTTAATTATTTGAATGTTTAGTGGCTACTTTCTAATAGACACAAGAGTTGAGTGGTATAAAAATCTATTTTCCCTTTATTTTTTCCCCCAAAACTACACGTTACGACAACGTAATAATTATGTATTTTATATTTACTATACTACTGGCTTAAAACATTGTTTTTAATATTTATTATTTATGTTTTAATATTTTATTAATTGTATTTGTTAAAAAAACTAATTAGACATTTTAAAATAATTAAAAGTATTAAAATATATTTTAAAATAAATAATTAATAATTTTCCGTGATATTTTTGGAAAATGAGGGGTTTTAGTAATAAAAAACAGAAAATGTAACATGTTTTAGTTGAAAAAGTTAATTATCGTGATATAGTAGGCACGTTAAAATATATAATTTTTTTTAAAATAACTAAAAGTATTAATATAGTTTTAAAATAAATAAGAAAGAGTTGCCCGTGATAGACAAGGAAACGTGTTTTGTTGAAAAAAATAATCGTCCATGATATTTTTGAAAAAAGAAGTGAATTTTGTTAGAAAAATAGAAAACGTGGCTGAAAAAGGTAAATTAGTTATAAATGGAAACATGTTTTAGTTGAAAAAGGTAATTATTGGTGATATTATTGGAAAAGGAGGTGATTTTGTAAGGAAAAATAGAAATGTAACTTGATTTAGCTAAAAAGTTAATCGGTTATAAATAGGTAATATTATTATTTAATAACATTTTTTACAGTATGGGTAATTAAGTAAAAATACGAAGTACGAAGACTAACCGACCAAACTTTTAATGTTTCGTCTTATTTTATTATAATACCTGAGTCTACCCAGGTATGCAGTTAAAGTGAAGTTAAACAATGAGAAAATTATCAATTATTTTAAGGCCAATCATAGAACACTCTCAATTTTAGACCAATTACATTATATTAAAATTATTTCTTATTTATTACTTTCATTCTACTATACCAACCATGGTTAGTTAAATAATTTTAATATAAATACAATAATAATTTGATTTAGCACATTCATATATTATATAATTTTAATTTAAATACGGTAATTACTTAATTTAACATATACATAAATTACATAATTTTTTATAAAATATTTATTATTCTTTTTAACTAGCTTATAGCCCATGTGAAACACGAGTTACTTTTCTATATTTTAATTATATAATATTTTTAAATAATATATGTTTTTTATATTTTTAATAATTTTAATAGTAATTGTTAACAGAGTTTTGCATATAAATTTTAATATGTTATTCGTAGAAATCGAATTTTAAAACTCTGTATAGAACAACATTTAATATTGTATATTATTTAATGTGAATTTTGTAGTATTTGTGTATGTAGGAAATGTGAGTTAATTGATACTCGGTGAATGATTACTAACTAATATATTGCGGTCTATTTATGTTAATTGACACTCGGTACCAATGGATATATTACAATTTGTTTATTATTTATTTTTATTTAAAATCAATTAGTATCAAAGGATACCAAAAAATGAAGGTGTTAACAAAAAAGGAAGGAGTTAACAATATTACAAATTATACCATATTTTAAATATTAGATTCTATATTAGATTCTATATCAAATTCTAAGTCTTGAAACTATTAAATATTAGATTCTATATTAGTTCTTATACGTTGTTAAAAATTGAATCTTTAACATATATTTACATAATTAGAATTTTAAATATTAGTTTTTTTTCTACAGAATATACGATTTTATTAATGAAATTGTATTCAAATGCAATAATCCTCGTTAGCGAAAACTTTCATTCAAAAATTTTATCATCCAACCGTAGATTATGCAAGATGTCCCCAAAAATTTAGATAATAAAATTTAATGTCTGAAAAAGAGAACGCCCATAAAATAAAAGTTACAAAATGGGAAGGAACTAAAGCTGGAAAAATTAATAAAAGCGTGAAATTTTAGATTTAAATACATTACAAATGATTATTGAATTGTTTTATCTTTTATTATAGTTGAATAAGATCCGTTTAATGTAATTATTTGTCGATTCACAATAAAATCATGTGATTTCAAGATTCACAATAAAAATCATGTTATTTCAAGATCCTATGAATGTAACCAATTACACAAACGGATTTCATCGTCATTGCAACATTCAAGTTTCAAAACATGCTTCCTTGCTAACAATTTTAGAGGCACCGTGCCTCTTTGAAACAAACTACTGTGTTCCCTTTGTTAGCGTAAGTTATAAGAAATTAATTTATTTCAAAATTTTAATTTTTTTATTCTTAAATTTGATAATAATTTTGCATTTAACATGTTAGGGATGTAATTTGAAACTTGCACCTTTTTTTAATATTTCTGGAGTTATAATATTTGATTTTAAAATATGTTGTAAGTGAGTATCGAATCATTGACTTTTGATGTGTAAAAATAATGTAAACTGCAAGCGCATAATATTTAGTTGTAGCAATCACAAATCGATCCACATAGACTATGTATTTTCAAAACCCTAACAAATAACTCAGGCGAACTAGACAAATAGATTTGAGATGAGATTTGTTTAACCTAATTAACAATTAAAATCGATTAAGAAAAACCTAGGAATCCGAATCCATTAATCAATCACAATTAATATCAACTCGCCCTAAAATCAATTCTCTTTTCTTCATAAATAAGATATATCAATTAACGAGACAAACATATACTATGAAACTTGTTATCTAACAATAACCTATCAAAACTTCATGGAGCAAGCATATGCTATGAAAAATAATTTCGGTAACAATAATATATCAAAATCACTTTGTCAATTGAACAATTAAGCACCAAGAAAAATTATGAGAACTAGAAACAAGAAGATATACAAAATAATTAAATTAACTTCATATTCATCCTAGGGCAAGAGAATTAGCTACACATAATTAAGGAATAAATAAAACAAATATTAGAACATGTATCAAACATGATTATCCGAATTAAACAAAGCTAGTGTACAATTAAAATATTGGCCCCAAATTTACTTATCAAACAAGGTTATTAAATCTATCTTACACGTGAATGGCAACGTTTGTATATAATAATAATAAATTAACTAACCAACCAACGAAGCATGTAATCGACACTAACCAACACAACTGAATAGAAAAGAAGCATAAAAAACATAAACACGTAAACATAAAAAGTAGATATTGATATAAAAATCAAAGAAACAGAGTAGCTTGCATGAATAAAAATAAACAAAAAAAAAGCTATCTAATTCTAGGTGTCCCAAATACAAGAGAGGAGACCCATATATATAGGGAAAAATAATGGGATTAGGCTCTTTGATTACAAATCGGATTATAAAAATATTTTCTCAATTCCCTTTTCTTCTCCGATAAGTTTTCCAGTGTTTCTCCAATTTCCTTTTGACTTCAAGTATTTCCACCTCCTTGCCTTTTTTCACCTTTTTCTGCTTGAAATATGATTTTATTTATTTTCCTACAAAATAAAAGAAAACAATTTATTAAATAATAAAATTACGAAAATGAACATAAAATAGGTATTAAAAATGTATTAAATTATGGACTTATCAACTTTCTTTAGTACTTTAAAATTATCTATTTTACTCTTACTATATATATGATATAATAATGATAAAGTAAAAATATAATTTGTTATTTTATTATTCATAATGTTTAACATTTGTTATTTTATTGTTTATATTTTGATATATCTTTTTAATTATTAATAAAATAAATTGTACAATATAATAAAATATAAGATTAATGGAATTATGTTGTCGACCGAATTCAAACCAGACCTTTAGTAGTAATTAATAATTCTCAACTTATTACAAATTTCAAAAAATCTTTAATTTGCTTAAAATGTTATAATATAAATAAAATATAACCAATAATAGAAAAATTAAAATTTTAATGTTACATGATCAAATTTAATTCCCTGTGTTTAATAATTTTGCATTTAACATGTTAGGGATGTAATTTGAAACTTGCACATTTTTTTAATATTTCTGGAGTTATAATATTTAATTTTAAAATATGTTTTTAGTGAGTATCGAATCATTGACTTTCGTCAGTACTCTAAAATTATCTATTTTACTCTTACTATATACTAGATTATATCCCGTGCGATGCACGGTTTTCTTTAATATTTTATTATTTTTATTAAATTTTTTGTAATTATATCTTTTTTATGAAATTTTAATATATATTTATATATGTATATAATAAATTGAATTTATATATCAAAAAATATAAGTATTTTAATTTAATAAACTATTGACGTAATCTTTAGTAGTATTTTAGATATTAAAATAAAAAAATATTTTTAAATAATAAATCTAACGGTTCGTATTTATTTGCTCTTAAAAAATCTAAGAGTGACTAGTGCAAATAATAAAATATGTGCCATATAATGTGCCGAGTTTCTTTTAACATATGTTATTACTTTTATTTTTTATTAATTATCTTATTTAAATTAAATATTATAAAAAATTATATTAAACATGGATTTTATAAGTTTAATATAATAATATTGTCATTATTTCTTTATTTTGCCCGTGTTATTTTTAATTCGAATATGAGTTGTTTTAATTAAAAAATATAAAACAGACAATGTCCTTAAAAAAACAGTTAGTTACTTATTAGTAATTATATAAAATTATATTACATTTATATATATAGGCTTTTGTTCAACTAGAAACTAAAATTAAAATAGAAACTAAAAACTAATCTAAGCCCTTAGATTAATCTAATCTAATGGCCCTCTACTGCACCACACACAGTTAAAATACACCCTCACATACACAATCCCACCTAATTCCCTTCATTTTTAATTTGATTTTTCCCGTGAATCGGTGAACTTTTTTTGAAATCTGACTTCACTATATTTTTCTCCATCTTCCAACGATCAATATGCATACCATATGTGCTATATTACGGAGTACTAAAATTTTAGTGGTTTCTATAATAATAAATAATGATTTCAGCATAGATCTAGCGATTTATTTTTATATACGTATAAATTTAGTGATTTTGCAGTACAAAATTTGTAATTTACGATAGGTCTGGAGAAAAAATCACTACATTTACGCAGAAATCACTATTTATTCTTATATGAATCACCAACATTTTAGTGATTCTCTCAAGCATAAATAGTGATTTATCGTCGAAATATATCAAATATGGTATGCAAACTAATTGTTGCGAGATGAAAAAAAATACAGTGAAATCAGATTTCAAAAAAAGATCACCAATTAACGGGAAAAATATAATCATGAATGGAGGGGATTAGGAGGGGTTGTATGTGAGAGGGTATATTTAACTGTGTGTGGTGCAGTTTCTAGTTTTTAATTAGTACATGTTTCTAGTTGAATAGGACCCTATATATATATATAGGTATATATATATGTTGCCCGTGTTACTTTTTGAAAATTAGTTGTTTAAATTAGAAAATAAAAAATTATATTACATTTCTATGTATATGTTGCTCGTGTTGTTTTTAGAAAAATTAGTTGTTTAAGTTAGAAAAAAAAAATTATGTGTTTAGCTGAAAATGGTAAGTGGTTATTTATTAATAATTATATATAACAATATTAACATTACATATTTATTTTGCATGTGTTATGTTTAGAACATGAGTTGTTTTAGTTAGAAATTGTAAAACATATAATGTGTTTTAGCTGAAAAAGGTAATAAGTTATAAATATGTAATAATATTACCATTTTATATATGTTACCTATTTTATTTTTAGAAGATGAGTTGTTTTAGTTAGAAAAATAGATAAAATAGGTAATTTATTTTAACTGAAAAAAACAATTGGTTATAAATAAATTGGTTATATATAGGTCCGACCCAAATTATAGATAGGTCCGGCCCAAATACCGACCGACCGACGACAGACCAAAACTTTTAATGTTTCGTCTTTAATAATACTAGCCTATAACCCGTGCGATGCACGGGGTAGGTTGTGTAATTAGTAATTTATATTATTTTTTTTGTTAGATTTTTTTTTTTTTTGAAACATAGTTGGTTCTATTTTGTAATTTACTCAATGTTAACTTAGTTCTTGCCCGATAGCTCGGAAAACTTTATTCTGACAATTTATATAAATGTACATCGATTGAAGTAAATTAATAACCCGTGCTAGGTTGTGTAATTAGTAATTTATATTATTTTTTTGTTAGCATTTTTTTTTTGTTTATGAAACATAGTTGGTTCTATTTTTTAATTTACTCAATGTTAACTTAGTTCTTGCCTGATAGCTCGGAAAAATTTATTCTTACAATTTATATAAATGTACATCGATTCTATAACCCGTGCAAAGCATGGGCTCTTAAATATATTGTATATCAATTATCTTAGTAGATAGTGGTAAAATGAGCTTAATTATGTTTGCAGACTTAGTTTTAGAATTTAAATGTAGCATGATTTTTAAATTCAGGCCCATTTGGTTCTGCATAGTACTATTTAGGGTATACAATTTGATTTTATGTAAAATATTATTATTAGTAAATCAATATATGACATGTTTAAAAATGCTCGACATCTACCACAAATTAACTATAAAATGAATAAAAAGCACTTGTTTAAATTAATATTATGCAAAAAAGCATAATGTATAAAATAATACATAATTCTCCAAATAGAAGAGAATGACTGCTCAGTAATGCCCTCAACAGGGCATAATGAAGAAATGAAGATCCTAATTACACTAAAAACAAAAAAATTAGTATTAGGATTACATGCCTACCTATTTCAAATGATAATAATGTACTTCTTTACCGTAACATGCTGGACCTGATGGGTTCAATCTAGGTAACCATAGCATATGAAAGGTTCATAAATAATTTTGAAGCTTTCATAACTTTGCCTTCATTCACTTGCTTGGCTTGAGGAAGTATTGTTGAATAATGGTGCAGTCCTTAAGCACGGTCACGACCTGGCAAGAGGGGATCATCTTTTCTTGCCGGCAAATGCCTTTGCATTCTTTTCTCAAGTTGACAAACAAATTGCTTACTTTTATGTGCCAGATGTATGACAAAAGGGTCTTCACTCCCAAACCTAGGTGATTGTAGATCACCCACACATGTAAAATATTATAGACATGAGGTAATGACAATGTGCAAATGGACGGTAGCCGGTTTGTTGAAATGCAGGTGTGGTGATTAAGTTTATATTTAACATTTGATATTCTCCGAAAATATGGATATTAGGATATTAAGATTATACTCGCTCAATGTAGGCAAAGAAAAAGTAAATAATACCATCATTATGTTAACGTGTTACAACCTAAAGTTTTTTGTGAAAAATGAAAACAATCAAACTTCAGCCAATCAGGGAAAGCAAGAAAGGGCATCTAAAGGAAATTAACAATATCTTGAGGAACCATCCAAGCCAAAGCTTAGTCCAAAGTACATTGTAGGGCCAATAAGTTCAGTCAAATCCCAAGTTCATAACACATAAGTAGTAACAGTCCACATTGCCATCACTGCGTCAACATGCCTGAAAAGAAAAAGAGGTTAAAATCTGCCAATAGAATGATATTTAATTTTAATTTCAATTTTTTTCAATTAAAAAAATATTATTAAAAAACCAAAGTATATTACATGATATACTACCCTGTCTGACCATACAATAAGTTGAAAAAAAAACTAATACCGAGCTAATATACCTCAAATCACCATTCCAACCTACTGCAAAACAAAACCTATATAACTTGTAGTTCACAAAATCAACATTATTCTCTGTTTCTCATTAGCCCTGCAAGCAACCTTGATCAAAATTTCTTTAACCACATCTATATCATCTCTACATTTTTTGTTAAACACTTTCTCATTTCTTTGCCATCAAATATGATACACAGTCTTCACAAAACACATTATATATAGCTTGTATCAGTCACATGTCTTCTTACCAAACTTAACAACAATTTTTAGCTCTATATTAATTTCATAAGTTCTCCAAAAAAAAACCCCAACACCTGAAGCAACTTCTGCCAAATTAACGCAGATCACCCACACATGCAAATTAATAAGTATTAGCCAGATGCATGAAATTTAAAGATAACTAACGTGAAATAAGCTTATAAAATAATAAGACTTACACATTGTCCAGGAAGGGAAGAGAAGACGCAAATCACTGCTATTTGAACCCAAAACTTTTCAATGATGAGTCATATGTTCAGCATGACAAAACTTGAAAATTTCACAAGATAGCTAACTGCATTAGATATACAAATCCTTAAGCTGTAAAAACCATTAACAACAAAATTCAAAATGGCAATTTCATGTACATCACATATAAATGAACTATTACCAACATTTAATATTTAATAAATTATTTGCTGCTGGCACAATTAGGAAATGGTGTTTTCCCCCCTTAAGAACATAAAATCCAGTAAAAATATTAATTTAGGATATTTATCATTATTTAATAATAAGTGATCCAAAATGTCGAAGCAGTCTGAACTACTAAATGCAAATTATACTTAATAAAACTCAGGGATTATTAACGCTTACATTGTTATATAAGAACATAAAAATTAGCAAAAATCCCTTCACACCAAATCTTTTTCCTTTCCTTACAGTCAACCTAATTCTTCAGCAAATTTAAGACAATTTTGAGGCCCCAGTTGCATGTTTTATTATGACAAAACTAAAAGATCCTATTGCCCTTCTAATTTTCTAGAAAAACCAAAAAATGAATATTTTCCTAATTTAAGGTACAGAAGTCAAAGTTGTGTTACTCATGTTAAAAAGAAAAAACTGGGGAAAAAAAGTCTATTCAAGCTATATGACCCTCTAAAGCGTAATCTGAATTTGTTTTCTTAAAAATTTCACATCTAACTTAGCACAATTAAATTAATTCTAGCACAAGATCAAGTATAATAAACCAAGATGTGTGTTCTATTCTAGTAGTTATATCAGAGTATTTTCAAAACAAAATGAATAAGCAAGACTAATAAGGCAATCTAAGCATAATCTAACTATGCACTTTTACCTCTACCTAAATTCACATCTCAGATTTTCTACACCACTCCACCCATCTCATTAAAACCAATCAAACACAGAATCAACAGAATATGAAGTACCTTAAACATATATCTTACCTTTAGGATCCAGAAGATATATTAGATTTTAAAAGTTTGTCAAGATCAGTAAATGTTCACATGTAACAAAAATAACACAACATACATGCGTGCGTATTATAAACATTGAACAAAATCTTAATTTGGGTTCCTACATTCTTTGCTATTAAAAAGGAAAAACTATTAAATGTGTATTAGTTTGTTATACCCATATTGAAACATCAAACCATGTACCATTTTTGTACAGCTGAGGTGGCTTACTTATATAAGCTGAGGTGGCTTACTTATATAAGAAAAAAGAATTACCTACCCAAACAATTATTTAAACCTGGACAGCCTTAAAGATGAACAATTATTGACAACTTTTTTTTTAAACTTACAATTACGTAAAGCGTGGATTTTGCAAAAACCCATTATGAGCTTCAGAATCTTATAGCTAAATTTTAGTACTATCCTCCAAATCAAAGACTAATATGCGGAGTCAATTGAAAAATAAAATGAAAAAACTTATTGACCTTAAAATTTTCTAAAGGGGATGCTATATGTTCCTTCACACTTACATTATTTTACAAAAATTCAAAGTAAGTATAAATAAAATACACGGTTGTAAAATTGTCATTTACATACCAAATCCGGATGAACAGTTCAAGGCAGTGGCTCCATGCGAGTTATCTACAGGTTTTTCGATACAATCTGCATTTTCCATTCCTGTTTCAGATAGTACAACTGTCAAGTAACATAAAATTAAATTTAAGTTAAAGAGATAAATCTTATAAAAGAGTAGAACACAAACATGGGGAAATACATTCAATTTGGCATTTAAAACAAACTATCTATCCGTGTTTTGTACCTAACAATTTGTTTTCCGAGAAGACAATTATAAGGTGAAGCTAATACATCAAATATATTACTATCATTATATTTGAAGTTGAACCGTAGTAACACGAAATATAGTAAACTCAATGGTAGAATTCAATGGTAAAGAATATTTCTAAATAATTTAAATTCAATGGTAATACACACCAGAGCGTAGTTTTCTTTCCTTGTCCTCTTCACGCATCTGTGCATTGCGCTTTATCATGCATTTTCCGGCCATAATTTCCAACAAAATCTTTTCCGAACAATCTCCAATAAATGTACAAAACATTTGAAGGTAATTATTTAAGATGAGCAAGTACCTAAATTATTTGAAATAAAAGTCTTAGTTTGTAATACCTGATTCTCATATATTTCACGCTGTTTCTTTTCACTCTCCAGGAATTTTTTCAAACGTTTCTCATTATATCCATCTTCTTCCTCATTGTTGTCAGAACCACTTCTTTCATAATCTAGACTCCTCATATTGTATTAAATTACTGTCAAGTAAGAAAATATCATACCGTAAGAAAACATCATATCGTAGTAGATACACAACTAAAACTGAGATAAAGTAAAATTAACGAATTGCACAAACACATAACCCCTATTTTGTTAAATGTTGTATAGCCGATCACGGGCCGACCAAAATATATGGGCCACTATATCACTGAAACGTCATTACTACTACAAATATAAATGATATGTTAATAATAATTGAAAATAATGGAAAAGGTCTGGCAATGTTTATAAACAGATTCTACTGGCTCTTTTGGTTCACATTCACTATTGTACTCCACTTCTGTTTAGGAGTTGGTAGAACTGGTATCTATTTGATATTTATTCAATTTTATTATCACAACTCCAATGAAAAAATTAAATTGCAAATCAATAACACTGTGATTTTTCTGTTTGTCTAGAAATTATTTAATTTAGCACACTCACCCTACAGGTAGTGCAAACATCTATCTGCAAAACTTGGTATAGTATTGTGTGGGTGCTGGAGATTGTCTATTGAAGCAGAAAAACATGGAGACAGTGGATTGTGTACCTGAATAGCACAAAACTGAATAAAACCTGAAGGAGTTACAATCATATAAAGTGAAGAAATAACAATCATAATAAAACGCAACTTCGGCCTCAGTATTCTGAAACCCCGTGCACCTTCTGCCCACTGGAAATCTGTAACATAAAAGCCCTGGGTGGTGTTTTTCTATCTGTTCCAGTTGCTAAAGAAAAGTTGGTGATCAGAACTGCATTATTTGGAGAAAATCTTCTGCTTGGTTTTTCTTAATTTGAAAAGAGAGACTTTTGTATATAGTAACTCCAGTGACTTTTTGCGCCTTTAAAAATTTAACTGGCCTGTCACCTGGTGGATGAATATTAGTGACCTTAGTGACCGTAATAGTTTCTAAGCAGCAGCCTAGCATCAATGCAACAATAAACTATACTTGAAGGAGAATCTAGTTACTATTAGACGAACTTCAAGCTCGAGATTTTTCTTAAAAGCCGAGCGAATTTTCAAACTGAAACGTCTTTCCTAAGAGCGGAGCCAATTCTCTCTATATTATTATATGTACACAAGCCTAGTGTATTTATTTGTATGAATTAGGCCAGAATTTTGTAAACTGAAACAAATTTCTCAAAAAACTATACTATACTTGAAGCAGAATTTAGATTCTATTAGATGAACTCCAAGCTCGATACTTCACCTGGTGGATAAATATTAGTGACACTATGATAAGAATCTTGATTTCAAAATGTAGAATCCTTTGAATTCTCTAGATGCATAGTATAGGTAGAGGCTAGAGGCTGAAAAGCTAAACCCATGGAATTTTTCAATAAATTGTGCTTGTCCAGACTTATTCGCTTTAATTTTTTACTATATATAGGTTATGGATTCTGATGACTCACTCTCTTTGTCAACCAACCTAAATAAACTCCACAAAACCTTAATTCAACTTAAAGATTAGACCCAATTGCACACATTTCTCTTATAATAATATAGTATAGATTTCTCCCTAAATCCATGCAATAATATCACCACGCCTATGTAATCAACAATAATATCAAGCAATAGAGTGATTAAAATAAATTCAATCGGAACTAAATACATACTTGTAAGAAATTTTCTACACACCCGAATGAAAATACATATATAAAAAAGGATTATAGATAGTAGAGCATATACATACAGTCCTTGCTTTGCGGTCCTTGCTTTGCAGAAAACACAATTGAAAAGGGTAAACCTTGCAGAGGGAGTTTTGTAGAGGGATGAGCACGAATGAGGTAGTAGATAGCCGTGAGAGTTGTAACTTGTAAGTGTTTTGGAGAGTTGTAACTCGTAAGTGTTTTGGGAGATATAGTTAATTTTTTTATTTTTTTTATTTGCCATTTTTATAATTTAAAGTAGATATATAAGAATACAAACTAACCAACAACCAACAACCACCAACCAAATAGAGGCTAGTTTGCTTATAATAATATAGTATAGATAGTATTGATATGATATAATAATGATATAGTAAAAATATAATTTGTTATTTTATTATTTATAATGTTTAATATTTGTTATTTTATTGTTTATATTTTGATATATCTTTTTAATTATTAATAAAATAAATTGTACAATATAATAAAATATGAGATTAATGGAATTATGTTGTCGACCGAATTCAAACCAGACCTTTAGTAGTAATTATAAATTCTCAACTTATTACAAATTTCAAAAAATCTTTAATTTGATTTGTTAGATATAATTGCTGACGTTTGTTCATCAGTGTTTAAGTAACAGTACATATCAGAGTTTATATAGAAGCCAGTCAGAGTTTGATAAAGTCTGACTGGGTGAAGAGTTTACATGGAAGCCGGTCAGAGTTTGTTAAAGTCTGACAGGGTGATAGTTGACTTAGCTGTCGGTGCAAAGATAAAGATTCTAGAAGCAATATATTCTGAAGATGGAAAGAAGCAGAATATATTGATACAGCTAAGGAAACGGAATAGAAGACTGAAGCAATCCTTAATTGATATCAATTGTATAGCTAACTTATAGGAATATCAATTAGAGATGGATTGTAAGTAGCTGTGTACTATATAAACACAGATAGGTTATCCCTAGAAGGGATGCGAACATAGAATTATTATTCTTGTAACCTAGTAGCTCTTTGTGATTCATTAACATCACTAAGAGAGAATTATTTAATATAATTCAGTTTGTTGATTTACAAACCTGTGTTCTTGATTGTTATTCTCATACATACTTGATTATATATTGTGTATTCGGGCTAACAATTGGTATCAGAGCCAAGGCTGTTTAATATATACAGTTTTACGATTCAAACACAGTAATAATCATGTCTGAAGAAAATCAAACTGCTCCTAAGGCTGAACAGGTTAAGCCCAATTCTGTGAGTCGATATGAAACAATCAGGGTTCCAATTCTCAGGCCAGTAGAGTATCCGATTTGGAAGGTGAAGATGACCATGTTTCTGGAGGCTACAGATCCAGAATATCTTGACAGAATTTATGATGGTCCTCATAATCCAACCAAACTAGCCCCTGTTGTTGATGGTCAAGAACAAAAGACTGTTCCAAAGGAAAAGAAAGATATGACTCCTGAGGACATCTCATCAATTGCAAAAGATGCAAAGGTTAGACATCTTCTCCACAGTGCCTTAGATAATGTTATGTCTAACAGAGTAATTGGCTGCAAAACTGCCAAAGAGATATGGGATGCTTTAGAAGTCAGATGCCAGGGAACAGGTGCTATTAAGAAGAACAGAAAGACAATACTCACACAGGAGTATGAGCACTTTGATTCAAGAACTAATGAAACCTTGACTGAGACTTATGACAGATTTTGCAAACTATTGAATGATCTGTCTCTTGTTGATAAAGAATATGAGCTTGAAGAGTCTAATCTCAAGTTTTTGTTATCTCTACCTGAAAAGTGGGATTTAAAGACAACCACAATAAGAGATAATTATGAGCTTGCTGATACAGATCTTGATGAAATCTATGGGTTGTTGAAAACTCATGAACTGGAGATAGAACAAAGGAATAGAAGATTGAGTAAAAAGACAAAATCTGTTGCTCTCAAAGTTGAGGAGAAGCCCATCAAGAAGGAATCATCAAGGAAGAAAGCCAAGGGAAAGGCTTTAGTGATTAAATCTGAAAGTGAGTCATCAAACTCTGATGATGACTCAAACTCTGATGAAGCTTCTGACTCTGAGGATGATGAAGAACAGATGATGCAAATGGCTGCACTGATGGTGAAGACCTTCAAGAAGATGGGATTCAAGAACTTTAAGAAAGGAAAGAGATTCTCAAGGAAAGATTCAAACTCTGAAAGGAAAAGTTTTAGAAAGTCTGATGGAAGGGAGACCAAGTCTGGCAAGAAGGATAAATCTGAAATCCAGTGCTACAGGTGTAAGGAGATGGGTCACTATGCCCCAGAGTGCAAGAAAGGCAAATCTGAGAAAGCACTCATCTCTAAAGGCAAAGACTGGGCAGATACTTCAGACTCTGATGATGGAGAAAATTATGCTCTTATGGCAACTGTCAGAGATGAGACTGAATCATCTGAAAATAAGGGTATAAAAGAGAGCACACTTATCTTGGACAGTGGATGCTCAGGACACATGACTGGAAATAAAGCCCTGCTATCAGACTTTAAGGAGAAGGCTGGCCCAAAGGTTTCCTATGGAGATGGCAACATAGGACACACTCTGGGATATGGCAATATTAATCTTGGAAGTGTCATCATCACAAATGTAGCTCTAGTCTCAGGACTCAAGCATAATCTGCTATCTGTGAGTCAAATCTGTGATAGAGGAAACCATGTAGATTTTCATACTGAATACTGTGAAGTTATTAGTAAATCTACTGGAAAAGTTGTTCTAGTTGGACACATGCGCAACAACATTTATGAAGCAAGTTTGGTAACAAACTCTGATGGAAAAACAGTGTGTCTGACTGCAAGAATGTCAAATGAAGAGAGTTGGAATTGGCATAAGAAGCTCTCTCATCTCAATTTGAACAACATAAATGAGCTAATAAGAAAGGATCTTGTAAGGGGACTCCCAAAATCAATACTCAGTCTAGATGGCCTATGTGATTCTTGTCAAAAGGCCAAGCAAAGGAAGTCATCTTTCAAGAGCAAATCTGAATCTTCAGTAGTGGAACCTTATCATCTTCTTCATGTTGATCTCTTTGGACCAGTGAATGTGATGTCCATGGGCAGAAAGAAATATGCTCTAGTAATTGTTGATGAATATACTAGATATACATGGGTGTATTTCTTATCAAAGAAGGATGAAACTGCTCAAACTCTGATGGATCATGTAAATCTACTGGACAAAGGATCACAGCACAAAGTCAAAATTATAAGGAGTGATAATGGAACTGAATTCAGAAACTCAATCATGGAAGCTTTCTGCAAGGAAAGAGGAGTGAAACAAGAGTTTTCTGCACCTGGAACTCCACAGCAAAATGGTGTAGTTGAAAGGAAGAACAGAACTTTAATTGAAGCAGCCAGAACTATGCTTGAAGAAGCAAAATTACCAACTTATTTCTGGGCAGAAGCTGTTCAAACTGCTTGTTTTACTCAAAATGCAACATTGATCAACAAGCATGGGAAAACACCATATGAGATGGTGAAAAATAAGAAGCCAAATTTGAAATATTTTCATATATTTGGATGCAAATGCTTTGTGTTGAAGACTCATCCTGAACAGTTGACCAAGTTCGAGTTAAAAGCCGATGAAGGAATCTTTGTTGGCTATCCATTGTCAACAAAAGCATTCAGAGTCTACAATCTGAGAACTAAAGTGATCATGGAATCCATACATGTGTCATTTGATGACAAGAAAATAACTGGACTTGATGACTTAGATGGATATGATCAACTGCGTTTTGAAAATGAAGGTTTATTCTCTGATGATGTAAACTCTGATGAAGCAGTACCGACAAACTCTGATGAAGCGGTTCTGACAAACTCTGACGAAGCATACTCTGAACCTCTACTGGTAAATACTGGAGAAACTGAATATTCTCAAATTGAACAAAATGGAGAACCAGTTGAGGGGGAGCGTGAAGAAGCTCAACAAGACACAGCAAGTGAGTCAGTTGAGGAAACTGATTCAAACTTTGACAGTTCAAACTCTGAGCCATCCAATTCAGGGGGAGCCTCAGATACTGCAGAAAGTCAACATATGAATCAGGAGAGCATGGATCAAGGGGGAGGATCCAATAATGATGCAAGAAACCACTTACCAACAGCAAGAAAGTGGACACAGGCACACACACCTGATCTCATAATTGGAGATCCTGATGCTAGTGTGAGAACTAGAAGTGCAACAAATAATGAGTGTCTGTATCATGCTTTCTTGTCTCAAACAGAACCAAAGAAAGTGGAGGAAGCTCTTCAAGATGCTAATTGGATTACAGCAATGCAAGAAGAGTTAAATGAATTTGAAAGAAATGAAGTCTGGACACTTGTACCTAGACCAAAGAATAGATCAATAGTAGGTACAAAGTGGGTTTTCAGAAACAAGACTGACAGTGAAGGTGTGATTACAAGAAACAAGGCTAGACTTGTGGCTAAAGGTTATTCACAACAGGAAGGGATTGACTATGATGAAACCTTTGCTCCAGTTGCAAGATTGGAAGCCATAAGAATTTTTCTGGCCTATGCTGCACACAAGAAGTTTAAAGTCTTTCAGATGGATGTAAAGAGTGTTTTTCTCAATGGGAAGCTTGAAGAAGAAGTGTTTGTTGAACAACCACCAGGATTTGTAGATCCCAAGCATCCAGATTATGTCTACAGGCTTGACAAGGCATTATATGGACTAAAGCAAGCACCAAGAGCATGGTATGAAACTCTTGCTCAATTTCTTTTAGAAAGTGGGTTCACAAGAGGTACAATTGATAAAACCTTGTTTTATTTCAATTCTGGTGATGATTTGCTTTTAGTTCAAATTTATGTAGATGATATTATCTTTGGATCTACTAATGACAAACTTTGTAAGAAGTTTGCAAAGCTTATGCAATCCAGGTATCAAATGAGCATGATGGGAGAGCTTAGTTATTTTCTAGGCTTACAGGTCAAGCAAACAGATGATGGTATTTTTATCAATCAAGAAAAATATACTAGAAATCTTCTCAAGAAATTTGGTATGCTACTATGCTTGATAGTTCATCTGCTACAACTCCCATGGCTACAGCAACAAAGCTAGACAAAGACACAGGAGCCTCAGTAGATATGACAAACTACAGAGGAATGATAGGGTCTTTACTGTATCTTACTGCAAGTAAACCTGATATCATGTATGCAACATGTCTTTGTGCAAGATTTCAAGCAGATCCCAGAGAGCCTCATCTAACAGCTGTAAAAAGGATCTTCAAATATCTCAAAGGAACCATAACCTTGGGTTTGTGGTATCCTAGAGAATCAGAGTTTAAGCTAATTGGTTACTCTGATGCAGATTTTGCAGGCTGTAAGATAAACAGAAAAAGTACAAGTGGAAGCTGTCAATTCTTAGGTGACAGATTGGTTTCTTGGTATAGCAAGAAACAAAAGTCTATTTCCACATCCACTGCAGAAGCAGAGTATATAGATGCTGGTAGCTGTTGTGCACAGATTCTGTGGATGAAGAATCAGTTGCTGGATTATGGTTTGAAGTACTCTAAAATACCTATTTTCTGTGATAACCAAAGTGCTATTGCTATGACAGGAAATCCAGTACAGCACTCCATGACCAAGCACATCAGCATAAGGTATCATTTTATCAGGGAACATGTGGAAGAAGGAAACATTGAGCTTCATTTTGTGTCTACAGACCAACAACTTGCAGATATCTTCACCAAACCTTTGAGTGAAGCTACTTTTACAAGATTGGTAAATGAACTTGGAATGATCTCTGGTTTCGACTAGAGATACGGGTTAGACTCAAAAACTATACATGTTTGAATTTTTTTTTTTATGCTCATGATTCCTTGCATGTATTAACTGTTATGAGTACCAGTATCATAAACTCTGAAAGTAAACTCTGCTGCTAAACTTTGTTAGTCATAAAGTGTTGGTCATACTCTGATAGTAAGAGTCTAATGCTATACTCTGATTGTAATTTTGTCTGAAACATATGGACCAATGAAGAAAATTGTATGAAGCATAATTCTCAATAAGTAATTATGAATCCTTAAGAGTTGTATAGATTCTGATCTCAAATATGTGCAGTAAGTTAACACAGCATGATACTGTTTCTGTATTTATAGCATCTCTTAGTTTATTAATCCTATACACTGAGTCTGTATTAGCTGTTTGCATTTTCTCTCATAAATTAATTATATTAACTGATGATAAGTCTAAACTCTGATTATTAATTGCAAATAATTCACCCTCAAATCAAAAGATGCCAAAAAGAGCACAAATTCCTTTGAGATCATGTTGTGCCTAGGAAGATCCAGGAACTTATTGTATGAAATAAGGGCTAAAATCTTTGATTTTTGGTGACTAGTGCCAACCACTGATTACTGGAAAAATAAAAATTTAATTAAAATATATATATATATATATATATATATATATATATATAAAGGAGGTGAAAAATAAAAGATATATCCAAATGAAAGGATATCAGTATTACAGAGTTTAGATATAAAATCAGATTTTATTTTATACATGAGAGTTTAGGCAACCAGTTTTTACTGCTTTAGTTTGTGGATTTTATGCACTTTGAGATGATCTAAATATTGATTTCGGTAAACTCTGCTATTGCACACACAATTATTCACACCTGTACAGATTGAGAAAAGAGTTTATTGACAAAGAAGGACAAATGGTAAACACTGATGTATTGTGTGAAATACGCCGAGGTAACATTGTTTTAATCTCTGATGGTTAAAATGATTTCTTTGTTTCAGACATTTTATAATTTTGAGATTAGACATTTGTTTTGAAATTCAAAGGAGTATGATAACAAACGGTTCATATTTGTATTAAACAGAGAGAGAAAGGTTGAGTGTTTTGAACAATGTGATAAGCGGTAATTATGGCTATTTTTACTGCGCGTGTGTATTGGAAGTTGTTACATACAGCTGTCAGCGTATACACGTGTGACACCTGTCCCACTCACACACTTTTCAAAGACGCCTGCTGTGTGTAGTAATGATTAAAACGTTTGAGTTTTAATCTTCACAGTTATTATTTAAATATACTACACATAAACGGTTCATTCTTTTACACACCTCAACTTTTCATAAGCTTTTACTTACACACATTGTCTCAAACACTTTCACTGCATACAATCTATTCTCTGTTTGCTTTCTTCTAAACTGTTCTAATGGCTACAACAATGTTTATTGCTTCTGGGTTAGAATTTGTTCCTAACAATTACTCAGCTCCTTTAGCAAATGAGAACGCACCAGAGGCGTTTCATTTGATTCAGAGTTTCTTGACAAACTCTGATATCGGCACTGCTCTCACCGCACCGTCGAAGCTGTCTGCGTCACAAATAAGGACTTTTTGGCAGACAGGTACTTATGATGATGGAGGAGAGTCTGGATCTCCATCTATCATTTTTGAGGTTCAAGGAGAAGAATTTATTGTTACTCCTACTACTGTTCGTGATGCTTTGGGTCTTGAAGATTTCAATGCATTCACAACTGTTGGAGACTTTGAGTTAGTCAGAATGATGAGGGAGATAGGATACTCTGGACCTTTGTCAAAGATAGGTCAACTCAAAAGGCCTCTTTTGCGCAAGGAATGGAGTTTCTTTTTCGATTGCATTACTCGGGCTTTTGGAAAGAAGTGCACGAATTGGGATGCGATTCCCACGGATAGTCTACAGATCGGGTATTCTCTTCTCTATGGCAGTCAATTTGATGTTGCTAGATTAGTTTTAACTAATATTGGTGAGAAAATGCTAGAGAATAGAAATGTTGTTTATTTCTCTAGATTTTGTCAATTGATATTCAATTTTTGCTGCCCTAATGTTGAGATTGTAGAGGATGATGTTATCCTCTCATTTAAATTGCATAAACGCATATTTTTTGATCTCACTAACAAGGATAACAAGAAAGGAGATGTTGGTGTGTTACTGTTGCCTGAGTCTGTGCAACAATTCTTGGTAAACTTACAACAACAACAACAACCACAACTGATAAACGCTGAAGCTGGACCTTCTGTGTCTCAACCACAAAGGTCACAGAAATCTAAAGAGAGGGCTGTTAAGTCTGTCAGGATAAACGCTGAAGCTGGGGCATCAAATGCTGATGATATGCCTCAGAAGAAAAGAATGAAGAAAAGAAGAGCCAATAGGGCAAAGTCTGCTATTCTTGATGAAGAGACTGAAACTGATGAAGAAACTCTTCATCAGAGAAAACGACGATTGGTAGCAGCACAGTTGTTTGGTGCTGAGAATATCTCTTCAACTATTGCTGATAATCTTGAGATTCCAAATGATGAAGCTGTTCCCGAGGACAGAGTTTTTATGGAGACTGTTTTTCAAGATGAAGCTCCTACATCAAATGCTGATGTAGTTGAGGAAGCTGCACGTGAAGCTGCAGATGAAGCTCCTGAAATTCTTGTTCAGGAGGCTACAGAAAATGTTGAGCCACAAGGATTTTATATGGACATTGAAGCAAATCTCTCTATAAACTCTGAACATTTCCCAGAGGGTTTGGAAGCTGATCAAGATACTGTTGAACTTGCAGAATCTATGGCTTCTCACACTGAAATAATTTGTTTTGATCTTGAGAAGGGTGAGGAAGTCGATCAGACTTTGGATGCTAATGCTACAGAAACTGTTGCTACAAATTCTGATGTTGCTGATCAGGATGCAACAGAGAATGTTCCTGTTGAAGCAGAGTTTATTGTAAACTCTGAGGATGTTCTTGTTCTTGAAGCTCTACAACAATCTGTTGTTGAGATTGTCACAAAAGAAGCAGAGTTCCTGCATATTGCAAACTCTGAGATTCCAGAACCTGATGCTGAGAATATTCCTGCAGAGAATCCAGCACAGAATGATACTGATAATGATAATGATAGTTCTAATCATTCTCAAGCGGAGTTATTTGAGAGTCATGCAAACTCTGATGAGCTAAGAGAGGTTAATCGCGCTACAGCTGAGCATTTTCAAGATATGTACTACAATAGATGGGCTGCTGCGGATTGTATCTTTTCAGCACAGAGGGCTGCTGCTTTTCTTAGAGATTCTGTGAAGACAATTTCAAGTCCTGATATTCTTACAAGTCTGAAGGCTACTGTGATTCAAATTAAATCTCTTCACAACAGATTTGATGAGTCTCATAAGGAAGTCACTGCTTTGAGGAATGAAGTTGGTCTGAGAGATCTCACTCTGAAGAATGATAGGACTTACTACAATTCCATGTTCAAGAAGCAAGCTAAGGACTCTGATGATATTCAGAAGAGGCTTGGGAAAGTTGAGGACAACCAGACTGCTATGTCTGCCCAACTGACTTCGATTTCTAATGCAATTGAGTTGTTGACATCAGTACTACTTTCTGATGATGTCAAAAAGGGGGAGAGTGTACCAAGTGACAAATGCAAAGACACTCAAACTCTGAGACGGAGGGATGATGGTAATGATGGTGGAAACAAGGGAGGAGATGGAAAGAGCTTAAGATCAAATGATGATAGAAGATTACTTTCAAGAAGATCAAACTCTGATAAAAGATCAAACTCTGGAAAGGGACATGTAAACTCTGCCAGTGGTTCAAGATATAAAAGTTTGATAATCTCTGATAAGCCATCTACTGATGAGGAAATTGCTGCTAAGATGTTTATGGCAGAACATGGAAAAGGTATTACAATTGAAGATATCCAAGCTGAAGAGCAAATGCTTGCTGAAGAACACAAGAAGAATATTGAAGCTGAAATCTACAAAAAGAAGGAAATCAAGGCTCCTAGAAAGAAAGAAAAAGGAATTGTTATCAAAGAGAATGTAAACTCTGATCAGAGTTTACAGTACTCAAGGAGGCCTGTGATTAATAATGCTGACAAAGGAAAAGGTAAACTGGTAGAAGAAGAACAGTTACCTAAGAAGATTTATTCAACCTCTGACATTGCTCAAGTTGAAACAAGATTAGCTAAATCAACCTCTGATGCTGCTCAAGTTGATGTTTCTACTAAAGTTATGACAACCTCTGACGTTGCTCAAGTTGTACAGAAATCTACACAACTTTCAGGATTCACCAAACCTAAAATTCTTGAAGACTTAAAGCTTGAAGCTGTGAAATTCTCAGAAACCAGAACTGTATTGGGAAAAGAAGCTTTTGATAAATCTGGACTGGGATCACACAGAGAGAGAAGAATAAATAACAGATCTCAAGATAACATTTCACTGGCAGAATCTGGTATTGGGATTACACAAGAAAATCTTGATAAGTTAGAATCTGTTCAGTTGATTTTTCACAGAATATTGAAGAAGCAGTTTTTGTTATACTTCATGAGTGATGGAAGAGTTTATAAAGTTGGAGAATCTGATGTTAATCTCAAATCATGGGAAGAACTGGAGTATGTACTTTATCTTTTAAAAGTCAAAAACAGATATACTCATGATGTTGCTCAAGTGTTGAGAGAAAAGATGCTGAGATCTAAAGCTATGCTTGGAGGAGGAGTATCAAGTGTCTACATTCCAAAGTATAGAGATCATACTGGAAAGTTAGTGGAAATGAAGAGAAACAGTGCTAGATTTAAAACAGCACTTGGAACAAAAGTTTTAGAATTTAATCTAGAGTCAGACAAAGCTCATTACATTCGGCTAGGAAATGATATGAGAAGAAACATCATATATTCTCTAAGAGCTGCTATCTACCAAACGGGAGAGAGTGATTCAGAACTTAAAGAGCTAAAAGAGATTATGGTGGATGAGCTAGAGAAGGCTGAAAGAAGACTGCTGATTGATTATCTCAGGACAGTACCTGATATTGAAGAAGTCAAGTAAAGTCTGACTGTAAGTTTTTTTTTATGTTTTCTATTCTAAGTTAAATTTAAACTCTGTTTTAAAATTAAACTCTGACATATTTTAAACACTGCATTTGTTATATGTTTTGACATCATCAATTATCTTTTTAACTTGTACATTTTGGTATGAACAAGTTGGGGGAGATTGTTAGATATAATTGCTGACGTTTGTTCATCAGTGTTTAAGTAACAGGTACATATCAGAGTTTATATAGAAGCCAGTCAGAGTTTGATAAAGTCTGACTGGGTGAAGAGTTTACATGGAAGCCGGTCAGAGTTTGTTAAAGTCTGACAGGGTGATAGTTGACTTAGCTGTCGGTGCAAAGATAAAGATTCTAGAAGCAATATATTCTGAAGATGGAAAGAAGCAGAATATATTGATACAGCTAAGGAAACGGAATAGAAGACTGAAGCAATCCTTAATTGATATCAATTGTATAGCTAACTTATAGGAATATCAATTAGAGATGGATTGTAAGTAGCTGTGTACTATATAAACACAGATAGGTTATCCCTAGAAGGGATGCGAACATAGAATTATTATTCTTGTAACCTAGTAGCTCTTTGTGATTCATTAACATCACTAAGAGAGAATTATTTAATATAATTCAGTTTGTTGATTTACAAACCTGTGTTCTTGATTGTTATTCTCATACATACTTGATTATATATTGTGTATTCGGCCTAACATGATTAAAATGTTATAATATAAATAAAATATAACTAATAATAGAAAATTTAAAATTTTAATGTTACATGATCAAATTTAATTGTCTGTGTTTAATAATTTTGCATTTAACATGTTAGGGATGTAATTTGAAACTTGCACCATTTTTTTAATATTTCTGGAGTTATAATATTTGATTTTAAAATATGTTGTTAGTGAGTATCGAATCATTGACTTTCGTTAGTACTCTAAAATTATCTATTTTACTCTTACTATATATATGATATAATAATGATATAGTAAAAATATAATTTGTTATTTTATTATTTATAATGTTTAATATTTGTTATTTTATTTTTTATATTTTGATATATCTTTTTAATTATTAATAAAATAAATTGTACAATATAATAAAATATGAGATTAATGGAATTATGTTGTCGACCGAATTCAAACCAGATATTTAGTAGTAATTATTAATTCTCAACTTATTACAAATTTCAAAAAATCTTTAATTTGCTTAAAATGTTATAATATTAATAAAATATAATCAATAATAGAAAAAATAAAATTTTAATGTTACATGATCAAATTTAATTGTTTATGTTTAATAATTTTGCATTTAACATGTTAGAGATGTAATTTGAAACTTGCACCTTTTTTTAATAATTCTGGAGTTATAATATTTGATTTTAAAATATGTTGTTAGTGAGTATCGAATCATTGACTTTCGTTAGTACTCTAAAATGATCTCTTTTACTCTTACTATATATAGGATATAATAATGATATAGTAAAAATATAATTTGTTATTTTATTATATATATTGTTTAATATTTAATATTTTATTGTTTATATTTTGATATATCTTTTTAATTATTAATAAAATAAATTGTACAATATAATAAAATATGAGATTAATGGTATTATGTCGTCGACAGAATTCAAACCAGACATTTAGTAGTAATTATTAATTCTCAACTTATTACAAATTTCAAAAAATCTTTAATTTGCTTAAAATGTTATACTATAAATAAAATATAACAAATAATAGGAAAATTAAAATTTTAATGTTACATGATCAAATTTAATTGCCTGTGTTAACAACTTTTAATTCTCTAGAAAAATGTGCAGTTGGTAAATTAGATTAAAAGACGAATTGTACTGCACCCTATAATTGTAACCCATGTACTTTGTTGTCCAATTGTAATACAAATTTGCGAATATACTACATGACACTGGATTGACCCGCGTGAGATTACACATGTTAATAGTGTCATAAGTAATTCTCACTATGATAATGGTGTAATGATCCTTAGACCTGAAATCATTATATTTTTTTACGAGAATTAATATACTTTGATTACATTAAAAGTTATCTTTGACCGGGTGATGATAAAAGTGGACATCGGGTATATTATGGAATGAGAAATATGAATGATCTACATGAGATTTAACCCTCCTAATTTTAGGAGCGATATTATTGGTCTCTTGTTTAAGTGAGACTAAGAAATGCACGGTCGTGCTCAAATGTTGATTTGATTTAATAGTCTACTCATCGATCAAGAAAACTAAGATTAAATTATGAAGAGGATGACACATTACATGCCTCGAGTTTAATCTATAATATTGAGTTTAAAGGGTTTGTATTACATGGAACATTATTCATGAAAGGCTTAATCGAATCACCGATTTAATTATTATTACTTGGGTGGCAATGATGTATTACTAGATGCCGCTCATTGTTTATAATTTTAATTAGTTATTAAAATTGTTACTAACGTAATAATAACCTACATGGTCACACACAAAGAACGCTTGAAGGAGAAATAATTTAAATTATGAATTTAAATTTAAATAAGTAATTTATTCTATTTATAATATTAATTAAGTATGACTTGATTAATTATTTAAATAGATAATGGAATTACTTAAATTAATTCTGAAATTAGTTATTAATTAATTAAGTGTGACTTAATCAAATAATAAATTGGAATTTCGGATTAGTATTTTATTATAATTGGATTATAATTAGAAAACTTATTTTCCTCTCTATATAAACTCTCAAAGAGGGCTGATTTTAATGGTGAAAAACGTTTTTATATTAAAACCCTAGCCACTAATGAGAGCAAGAAAAGAGAAAGAGAAAGAAGCAGTTTTCGAGTGCTAGTACACATCAATCCTTCAAAAAAAGCGTTCGTGTGAATAACGTAGAGTGTAGATCGCGAGAGCGGGATACATGGTGATTGAACAAGCTTTGGATCTCCAATAATCTTCCATTGATGAATTGTTAAAGCGTTTTGAGGTAAAACACTAATCTCCGAATTAAATATTTTGTTTTTCGCTCTGATACCATTGAAGGGTTTCGAGCACATATACGCAACAAAAAACGTAAAAATAAATCAAAATTCGAAACCCCTCTACAGTGGTTTGATTTCCAGTTCGTCGGAGGAGACACAGTGGCCTCACTTAAAACCCGTCTTTCTTACAAGCGCTGCTTGTATTTTTGTCAAAATCGCCCCATGTCAAAATTTGAAAATTCATACTTATTTCCGTGTTTCATAAACACATGAATCTCATGTTCGTTTTTGTTCAATTTTAAAATCTTGAATCGTTACAGATTTTATCTTGTTTAAGCAGACATGGCATGGGTGTTGTATCTAATACATACATACATGATTAATCTAATTAAAACATGCATAATTATCTACGCATACATATCATCACATGCAATCATAATATATGTAAAGTGCGTAAATAAATGTGTTTGGTTATGGCCCAACTTAAGTGATCTTTCCAAGCTAATGGAAAAATCAAGGTCAATTTATGGTGGTATCAAAATACAATACAATGTTACAAGTCTTCAAGCTTTAACTTGCCTCCTTGTAATGCTTCCTTGGTTCTCCATCTTGGATGTCTTCATATATATTACATAAATAAAACAACCTATCCTACTGAACTTACAAGTAGAACTCGAGTTATATTCGAGATTTAAACATTACAAGGAATAACGACATGCAAGTCGTATTTAGAAATCAAACCATTAAAACAAAACCACTATCTTATGGGTCTTTAGGCCATAACCAATCACCATGCTCATATAACAATTAAGAACATCTCATATTGCATTAACATATCATACCATATCATATTTCTCATGATCCAATCACAGAAATCAAATAAAGTGTAAATCAGAAAATCAATTACATGCCTTCCAATGGGCAACACTCGTCAAGACCTAGATCGAGAAAGAGTGGGTTCACCAAAGCGAAGCACTCAATCTATCGTGTTAAGACGCGATGAAGTAAATGTGATACTTAACTGATAGACCATTGGGTTAGACTTAACTAAGTTACCACAATAGGATTGTGAACTTAGAGGTATGGAGTTTGGTATGATTTATTAGATAAATGTGAAGAAATGTTGTTCTACCAAACTTTCCAAGAGTTATATATGATATAATTGACAAGAGTTGTCTACCTAAATAAATCATGTTTTGAGAGTAAAGCCAAAGCTGACCTTAAGCATGACGAAATATGGATCTTGGCTCACTAGAAAGATTTAAGAGAAATACTTTCTGAATTAATAGTTAGGGCTATTTATTTGATAAAATAGTGGGATATATATAATGATATACCATAATCACTTAAACATAATAATTAATAAATTTGCAACCTAGATTAATTTATGCACTTTAATATTGTAGCTATCAAATGACAAATAACACAAACAACTTCTCTATGTGATCAGTCCTTGAGAAGGACAAGCCAACATGAACAAATTTCCACGACTGATATAGGATCTTGAGGATCGTCCTCAGGCACCACGATGTTAGTCAAATTCTTCCCTTACCTTTTAGCTGAGAATGTAACATGTGCCGAACATAATTCTTATTGGAAGAAAATTGATGATTCGACTGATGATGTTTCATGTCTCATGCTTGCAACTATGAGTGCTGAGCTTAAGAAACAATATGAGCATATGGATGCTTATGAGATATTTGAGCACCTTAAAAGATGTTTGAGGAAAAGGCTCGTCAAAAGGGATTTGACAATAGCAAGGCACCATACATCTACAAGTAGGGAAAGTGAGATTCGGTTGGACCAGATGTTCTAAAGATGATAGGGTATAATGAGTACCTTGATTATTAATTGTTAGGAATATGTTGTTCTTGATGATAATTATAAAAACACTTAGTAGATTTTGTGTTAAGTCAATTTTGTAGATGTCAACGGAATGGTATGCTTTGCAGCATCCGTTGACATGTAGCTCATCAACAGAATGGTATGCTTTGCAGCATCCGTTGACAGGTAGCTCATCAACGGAATGAGTCTCATCAACGGAATGAGTAATGTAGCAATTGCACTGTACAATACTTCACTAGTTGATAAACAATTATTGTAGGTATTAGATAGGTTTTCTAAGTCATGTTGACTAAGTATTAGATAGGCAAAATAGGTTGGTTAATTGTAAATACATTGTGCCTTGTAATTTTGCCTAAGTGAAGACATGTCAACGGATTGGAGATTACACTATCAACGGATTGAAGAATGTACCATCAACGGATTGAAGAATAAAGCTATCAACGGAATACATCTCACTACTATCAACGAATTACTATCACTTTTCTGAACAGTTGACAAAGTGATAGTGACAGTTTTCTGACGGATCAAAAGGTGATGTAGAAGTGTACTTTGCATTGGGAGCCATTAAAATGGTCACTGGGAATGAGGAAACATTCCAATTACCAATTAAGTTCTTGAGTGGGATCATAATAAGCATGAAGACAAAAGACAAGATCTCCAAGGACCATTGGACAAAAGGAATGAAAAGCAAGCTGTTGGCGGTTACCTTAGTACTTTCTAGTGTAGCCAAAAATAGCATTGTAAACTTGGGATATATAACCAAGTGTAGCAGTTCATTTTATGAGAGAGAAGTGAGATAGAATAATTTTGTATTAGCTTTCTTCGAAGAGAACTCTCACTCTACATTTGTAACTGAGTAGTTGTGCTACGTTTGTAACACAAATTATTCCCACAATAAAAACATCTTAGTTGGATCCTCAAAACATCCAACTGAAATTTTATATTTGCTTGTGTTTTTATTTTCTCTGTCAAGTTATTTAAAAGTTGTTTTATGTTTAAAAATATCTAGAATTGTATTCAACCCCCCATTCTACAATTCTGTTAGGTCATTTGGGATTAACAATTGGTATTAGAGCAAGCTCCTTACATACAAGGAGTTTAAAGATCAAGGCCAAAAACAGAAACCATGGTGAAGAAGGATGCATGTGTAAAGATACCAGTTCTAGATTAGGACAATTACTTTCACTGGAAAGTAAAAATGCATCTACATCTCATGTCTATGGATGAGAGATATGTAGAGTGCATTGAGAAAGGTCCACTCGTTCCCATGAAGTTTGCATCTAGAGTTGGATCGCCAGATGATGCTGAAGATGTGAAAATTCCAAAGCCCGTCTCAGAATGGGCTGTTGAAGATATTGGAGAAGTCCATAAAGATAAAAGAACCATGAACATTTTGTTCAATGGCTTGGAGCAAGAGATGTTTGACAATGTTATCAACTGTACAACTGCTAAAGAAGTATGGGACACTATTAGAACACTCTGTGAAGGAACTGAGCAAGTAAGGGAGAACAAAATGCAACTCCTCATACAACAATATGAGCACTTTCACTTTAAAGCTGGTGAAACCCTAAATGACACATTTAGTAGGTTTCAAAAGCTTTTGAATGGATTAAAGTTGTATGGGAGGGTCTACCAAACCAAGGATTCAAACCTCAAATTTCTTAGAGCTCTTCCAAAAGAGTGGAAGCCTATGACTGTTTCTCTGAGAAACACTCAAGAGTACAAAGACTATACTCTTGAAAGGCTTTATGGAACTTTAAAGACATATGAGCTGGAAATGGAGCAAGATGAAGACATTGAGAAGGTGCAAAAGAAAGGTGGATCTATTGCATTGATTGCATCTGTGAATCAACTGAAAGATGACAATGAAGAAGCTGCAAGAGCCCCAACTAGTCGAGCTAGTTGTAGGAGTGATGTTAGCAAGGGTAAAGGCAAGATGACAGAAGAAGAAGAAGAACCAGCCAACTTGGATGACTTAGATGAGATTGATGAGCACATTGCTTTTCTTTTAAGAAAAGTTTCTAAGTTTCAATTCAAGAGAAACTCAGAAGCAAGGCCACCAAGGAGAGACTTTCAACCTAGCAAAACTAATTGGGTTGAAAAGTCTAAGTCTAAATGTTTCAACTGTGGAATGATTGGTCACTATGATGGAGATTGTAGAAAGCCTAGAGCTGAGAAGGGCAACAGGAAAATTGAGCCTGTTGATTATAAAAAGAAATACTTTGAACTTCTCAAGCAAAAAGAAAAGGCTTTCATGTCTCAAGAGTATGATTGGGCTGGTAATGGTGAAGATTCAGATGATGATGTTGAGTATGTCAACTTGGCTCTAATGGCTAACAATCATGAGCAGGAAGCAAGTTCCTCTAGCTACCAGGTAACAACTACTATTCCTTCTGAGCTTTCTAAAGATGAATGCAATAGTACAATTAATGAGATGTCTACTGTATTGTATAATTTGCGTGTTACTCTTAAATCACTTACCAAAGAGAACTCAAGAATTAAAGAGACTAATTTGTTCTTAAGTGATAGAAATGCCATGTTGGAAGCACATCTCATTGAGTTTGAGAAAAAGAGGTGTGTTAGTAGGGATGCTAAGCTGGAACTTGAGAAAGTGTTAAAAAGGGAAGAGATTCTTAAAACACAACTAGAAATAGAACAGAGATTGATTGCAAAATGGAAAGATTCCAGGAATGTTGCTAGCAACATCATTAATGTTCAAGGTATGGAATCTTTCCGTGAGCAATCATGGAAAAAGAACAAAGAGAAGCTAGGGTATGCTGTTGAAACCTTAGAATCAGAAACAGAGTCAACAAACAACAATGATCATTCGTTGAAGGTTGATGCGTCAACGGAATGCAAGCTTCCGTTGACAGATGAACCATCAACGGATCATGATGTTCCGTTGACAGAGGAAAAGGAAGAAAAACTCACTAGACTTAATAACAAGTATGGTCCTGTCACCAAGAACTTTGTTCAAGGCGAGTCTAGTAAATCAAAGAAAGTTGAGAAGCCTGTTGAGAGAGCTAATGTAGGTCACTTGTCTAACAAGCAATTGAAAGACAAGTTAGAGAAAATTCAAGTTGAGGTTAAGGGCAATAAAAAGAATAACAGAAATGGCAAAGTAGGGATTAACAAACATAACAATTACACACCTCATAAGTATGCTCCTAGAAAAACATGTGTTAATTGTGGTAGTGTCAGTCATTTATCTGCTAATTGCAAATCTGTTAAGAAGCCCACTAATGTGAAAATGCCTAAGCCTGCAATGAATGCCTCTATGCCTGCAATGCCTAATATGTTTGCTCCATATGCACAATTTCAAAATCCATATGCAAATATGCCATTTGTGCCTAATCCATACATGAATATGTTTAATGTGCCACAAATGCCATGGAATGTGAATAACATGTTTGTTCCTCCAAATATGCATGCTATGAATGAAAATGTGAGCAACCCTCAGAAATCAACACCAAAGGTAAAGGTTGATTTAACTCAATCTGAGCCCAAGGTGAAAAATGATGTGAAGAGGAAATTAAGGGCTAACAAAACAGGACCCAAGGAAACTTGGGTACCAAAATCAACTTGATTTGGTTTTATTGTGTGCAGGGAGACAAAAGGAATCTTTGGTACTTGGATAGTGGTTGTTCAAGACACATGACTGGTGATTCTACCCTGCTCACAGAGTTCCAGGAAAGAGCTGGCCCTTGTATTGCTTTTGGAGATGACATCAAAGGCTACACTAAGGGATATGACTTGATTTCAAGAGAAAATGTCATCATTGACGAGGTTGCATTGGTGGATGGTGTAAAGCACAATTTGCTTAGTATCAGCCAACTTTGTGACAAAGGATTTTTAGTTACTTTTTCAAGAGAAGCCTGTGTTGTTTCTAAAGGTGGAGACAACAATGTGGTAATGACTGGATTCAGAAGAGGGAATGTGTACATTGCTGACTTTAGTAGCACAAG
This sequence comes from Heracleum sosnowskyi, assembly GCA_030848705.1. NCBI lineage: Eukaryota > Viridiplantae > Streptophyta > Magnoliopsida > Apiales > Apiaceae > Heracleum > Heracleum sosnowskyi. Next base: position 71,240,751 of record CM061240.1, read on the forward strand.
TCCAGACACCATCACTTGTCTTTTCAGCAATGCAAGCAAGGATGAAAGTTGGCTATGACACAAGAAATTATCTCATTTGAATTTCAAGATTATGAATGACTTGGTGAGGAAAGATCTTGCAAGAGGAATTCCACAGGTGGAATTCTCCAAGGATGGTTTGTGTGATGTCTGTCAAAAAGGAAAACAAAAGAAGACATCATTCAAAAGCAAGACAGAGTCATCAATTGTTCAACAGCTTGAGTTGCTTCATATGGATCTATTTGGCCCTGTCATTGTCATGTCCATTTCAAAGAAGAAATATTGTCTTGTGATTGTTGATGATTTTTCTAGATTTACATGGACTTTCTTTTTGCACTCCAAAGATGAGGCAAGTGAAATCATTATCAATCACATCAAGATAGTAAACAATCATCCTGATTTCAAAGTAAGAAGGATTAGAAGTGACAATGGGACAAAGTTCAAGAATTCAACTATGAAGATGTTCTGTGAAGAAAATGGTATTTTGCATGAATTTTCAGCTGCAAGGACACCACAACAAAATGGTGTAGTTGAAAGGAAAAACAGGACACTCATTGAAGCTGCAAGGACAATGCTAGATGAATCAAAGTTACCAACTTATTTTTGGGCTGAGGCAGTTAACACAGCTTGCTTCACTCAAAATATTTCTTTGATTAATCAAGCCAAGGGAATGACCCCTTATCAACTACTCAAAAAAAAGAAGCCACTATTGGATTTTATTCATGTCTTTGGATGCAAGTGCTTTGTTCTGAGAAATCAAGCCGAGCATTTGGGGAAATTTGAAGCAAAGGCAGATGAAGCAATATTTGTGGGATATGCAGCAGGGAAAGCTTACAGAGTTTATAATCTCAGAACCAACATTGTTATGGAATCAGTACATGTTGTTTTTGATGATCTCAAAATTCAAGGTCTCTGTGATGAAGGTTTCCATGAAAGTCTTTCTTTTGAGAATGAGGAAGGAGATCAAGTAAATCATGTTAAGGCTATTGAGAAACAGCCTAAAGTTGTTGAGTCTAGCACAAATGAAAGCAGTAGTGAAGATGAAATTGTTGCATTAAGATTAAGAAAAATAGCTGCTAGCAGACCAATTCGTCATTCCGTTGACAATCATGGTAGAGGATTCGTTGACAGTCAAAATGAGCATTCCGTTGACAGTCAAAATGGGCATTCCGTTGACAGTCATAGAAATGCTTCTAGGAGTGATCACTTAGGGACAACAAACTCAGGGGGAGTTTCTCAAGGACAAACATCTAATCAAGGCAATCATGATCATGAAGCTATATCTTCTAGAGCTAATCTACCTCCCTCAAGGAAATGGACTAAAGATCATCCCTTTGAACTCATCATAGGTGATGTTTCTTCAAAAGTCCAAACTAGAAGAGCAACTCAAGAGGAATGTCTATATAGTAGCTTTCTGTCTCAAGATGAGCCAAAGAAAGTTGAGGAAGCTCTTTTAGATCCAGATTGGGTCTTAGCTATGCAAGAAGAGCTAAACCAATTTGTGATAAACAAAGTTTGGAAGCTGGTGCCCAGGCCTAAAAACAGGAGTGTTATAGGCACAAAATGGGTGTTCAGAAACAAGATGGATGAAAATGGCATAGTCACAAGGAATAAAGCTAGATTGGTTGCTAAAGGCTACTCACAGGAAGAGGGAATTTATTTTGATGAAACATTTGCTCCTGTTGCAAGACTAGAAGCAATAAGAATTTTCCTAGCCTATGCAGCCCATGCCAATTTTAAGGTCTATCAAATGGATGTGAAGAGTGCTTTTCTGAATGGGGAATTGGAAGAGGAGGTGTATGTGAGTCAACCTCCTGGTTTTGAAGATGATGATCTTCCAGAGTATGTGTACTTTCTCCTCAAAGCACTCTATGGTTTGAAACAAACACCTAGAGCCTGGCATGACACACTTTCATAGTTCCTCCTTGAGAATCACTTCACTAGAGGTTGTTAATCCCAAATGACCTAACAGAATTGTAGAATTGTAGAAGGGGGGGGGGGGGGTTTGAATACAATTCTTGATATTTGTTAAACTTAAAACAACTTACAAAGAAAACTGAACTTAAAGTAAAAATCACAAGCACATAAATAATTTCAGTTGGATTGTTTGATGATCCAACTGAAGTGATTTTTATTGCGGAAATAATCTGTGATACAAAATGTACACAGCTGCTCAGTTACAAGAATGTAGAGAAGTATGCTGTCAAATATAGCTAATACAATCTATTTGTTTTTCTTCTCTTTTTTCTTATTTTAACTGCTACACTTGGTTATATATTCCCAAGTTTACAAAGCTATTTTTGGCTACACTAAAGTACACTAAAGGTAACCGCCAATAGTTTGCTTTTCATCCCTTTGTCCAGTGGTCCTTGGAGATCCTTGCTTTTGTCTTCATGCTTATTATGATCACTCCCATAAGCCCAATTGGAAACTGGGATGTTTCCTTATTCCCCATGTCCATTTTAATGGTTTCCAATGCAAAGTACACTTCCACATCACCTTTAGATCTGTTCAGTAAACTGTCACTATCACTTTGTCAACTATTCAGAAAAGCAATAATGATTCGTTGATAGCAGGGAGATGTGTTTCGTTGATAGCTTTATTCTCCATTTCGTTGATGAGTAAACTTCATTTCGTTGATGAGTAAACTTCATTCCGTTGACAGAGTAATCTTCATTCCGTTGACATGTCTTCACTTAGACAAAATTACAAGGCACAAGATATTTACAATTAACCAACCTATTTTGCCTATCTATCATTTAGTCAACATGACTTAGAAAACCTATCTAATACATACAACAAAATGCATATCAAACTGTGAAGTATTATACAGTGCACTTGCTACATTACTCATTTCGTTGATGAGCTTCCTGTCAACGGAATGCTGCAAAGCATGCCATTTCGTTGACAACTACAAAATGACTTAATACAAAATCTACTAAGTGTTTTTATAATTATCATCAAGAACAACATATTCCTAACAATCTCCCCCAATTTATGACTGATAGAATAACAGCCATAAATCAAGAGCCTTGATGATAACAAAAACACTCAGACATATTACACATGATAAAAGTAGAAATTACATTGAGCTTCATTGAATTTAATTGAAATGCAAAGTAGAAAATCTTACAAAACAAGTGCACAGAGTTGCTCCTCTAGACTGAGCAGATTTTTCATCTTTGCCTCTGTGGTCTTGTTTTCTTCCCTTTTCTTGCATTGTTCTCCTCAATTTGAGCTTGAAGTCTTCTATAGAAAATCTTCTCTTCTTCATCTTGATTCCCCAACTTGGATTGCATTAACCTTAGAGTTTCATTGGATGCCTTCTCCAGTTGGTCTTCTATTCTGAAGAATCTTCTACAGTTGTCCTTATCTCTGAATTCCATCATCCAAAAAGGTTGGAGATGAATTATCTTTCCTGTTTGAGGGACCTTCAATACTCTGGGAAGTGCACCAGGCTTGTTCCAGCTAGCTTTGATTTGGGAAATCTTGGAGACAACCTCAGACTTGGCTGTTTTGGTAAAACCAAAATCTTTCTTCAAACATTTAAACACAGATAGCAGTGTCTGATAGTCTTCTCCCAGAATTCTGTGTAGAGGCCAAACCTGTTCTCTCCCACCCTTGTAGACAAATACCAATCTCTCTGGTAGTTTGTAAGAAGCTGCTATTCCTCTCACTTCAACCAGGTCATCAAGATTGATATGAATGTCAGACTCCTCCCTGATATCAGCAATGTAGATGAAGTCTTCTGAGTTGGTAGGGGGTTTCTCAGCTTGTGGTCTCCTTACCAGAAATGGCTTAGCCTTGGTAGCCCTTTGCTTAGATTTCTTCTTTGGATCCATTTCAAAGAGGAATTTTGGAAAGTTGGCCTCATCAAACTCAATTGGCTCTCCCTTTGGCTCAATTGGATGATCATGGAAATTTACAGGATGATTAGGATCACAGGCTAACTTTACCTCTGAAACTGGATCAGGAATTGTTGGAGGTGCAATTGGTACAGAAGAGTCTAATGCAATGCTCTGAGAGTCATCATTCTCAAAGGCTATGTTTCTCCTAGCTCTTGCCTTTGGTTGCCTTGTGCTCTTCTCTGCACTCCTTTCCTCTCTTGCTTTTTCTTCTAGCTGTATTTCTTCTTCATCAAGAGACTGAGCAACAGCAAGGGCTTGCATTGCTGCTCTTTCTGACTCTTCCGCTTTAGCTTCAGCAAAGTTTGGGTGACCAGCCCAAACATAGATTTCTTGTCCATTCCTGTAGACAATTGCCCTTTGCTTCCTTATCTCATAATCATTGCTTTCCTTGCTTTTTGTGATAAGTAGACCAAGAAGCTTGAGCTCATCTGGATAAGGTGCAGGATAGAAAGTCCTTGCTATATTTTTGCCCTTTGGTTTAGCAGGGGACTTGGGAGATAAGCTTCTTTGGAGTGTAGCTTGTTCCACATCCCTAATGCATGCAGTTTTTCCTTTTTCCTTCCTTGGACCTTGAGTGACTCCATGTAGAAGGGGCTCTACCTGATAGAAAGAATTGGTCTGTGGCTCCCATTCCATTGACACTAGAACCATGGCATTCGTTGATGGTTGATCCGTTGATGGATTTGAGTCCTTTGTAGTTCCAGCAATTTTCTTGACCCTTGCTTCTATGTTGGACCAATGGTCTTTGATTTGTTCTGCAAGTCTCATCCTCATAGAAGCTTCCTGTATTAGGTCAATACCATCCTTTTGCTTCTTTCCAAGCTCCCCCATTGCTAGTGGCTCATTTGGTAAGGAAATGGCTGGGACCATAACCTTTGTGATTTGAATGTCTAGCTCCTTAGATTTCTCCCCCTTTTTGTTATCATCAAAAGAGATGACTGGGAGTCCTTGAGCTGCCAGTAGTTGGGTGAGTAGCTGAGTTTGCTTCTCCTGTTCCTTCTGCATGTGAGAAAGTGTAGCCTCAACTTTGTCCACTCTAGTGGAGAGAGTTTTCAAAGATGAGGACACTTCAGGTTCCTTGGTGAAAAACCTTGACATCTTGGAGACAGTGTGAAGAGGAAGCTTTTCATCTAGCCTCCTGTCAGTAGCATCCCTAAGATTGCTAATTGAATCCTTGATTTCTGTAGCCTCAATCCTTGTCTGCAACATTTGTAGCCTTTGAATTTCCAGAGAATCCATTATGGCCTTGTAGAATTTCTTGTCCCTTGCTTCTGCAGACTCATGAGCTAGATATGCCTTATTGTACTGCCTTGTGATAGCAGCATCCAAGTTGCATCTACCATGCATATCCTGAGAAAGCCAGTTTGGTGTAGGAGGTACCACAGAAGTCCCAGTTTGTGTAGTAGTGGCCACCTGTAGATTGTCACCAAAGCTGTCCTCATCATCAGAAAAATTAAAGTCTCCACTTGCTGCAGCTGCTGGAGATAGATTGGTCAGGGCATCCTTTGCTCTTTGCATTGATGCAGTAGTATGAATTAAGTTGAGTGACCTTTCTGCCTCCACATTGCCCTGTTGAGCCATAACTTGATAGGCTGGCACAGGATGAGTAAAGGTCTCAGGATCCAGGGAAATACTATCCAGAGTTTGTTGATAATGCTCTTGGAAGGTAAGTTCCCTTTCTCTCTCACTGACCCCCATTAACTCACTAGCAATGGCTGCTTCCTCCCTTATCACTCCTGTAGTCCCTTCTTTCTCTCCACTCTTTTCTTGCATCATGGGCTCCCCATGGCTCACACCTCTCACACCCTCACCTTCACCTACTAAGGTGGTACTCTCAATCTCTCCTTTTGCCTGGCTGGAAGAAATAGCCAGCCTCTCACTCTCAGTCTCTCCTTTTGCCTGGTTGCAAGCCAGCCTCTCAATTTCACTCCCTCTCAAACCTAAAAGTGTCTCAACTACCACCAGGTCATCTACACTAGTTGTGGAAACAACTTGATTTTCAATAAGGGGTGTAGAATGACCTATCAACGGAATGGTAGTTTGAACTGTCAACGGTATGGATACCGTTGATGGAGAAACACTTGTCAACGAAAAAGGCTGTTTCGTTGATGAAGTCAATAAAGCACTTTGAGAAAGTGAAATTACAGTAGAATCTGTGGTGATTGATTTTAGAGATTGGTCCACAGATCCTCTTGCAACTTCAGAAAAAGTTGGTTGATGGCCCAACAAATCACTTAATAAGTGATGACCACCAGCTTCAGAGTGGGGCTTCTCCAAGATTAGAGTTGGAGAATCAGGAATAGATGAATGGATCATGTCCACATCTAAAGATTGAGTTGGTGAATTTGATGGAGATAGTTCAAGGTTGATGTTTAGAGAATGGGACTATAACCCCAGAGTAATGATAGGGGTTACATCAAACTGAATTTGTGAAACTGGAAGTGTTGCTTCCAGAGTGTGTGCACCCTGTGTACCCTTGGATTTTTGTTTCACTCTCCTTTGGTATTGGGAAAATGTAGACTGTGGGCTTGAAGTGTCCCTTACCCTTTTGGAGTGTGCTCTTGGAGGAGAGCTTGTTTCAATAATCACATCCTTTTGGGAGGATGCAACTAGACTTGTGTTTAAATCCATTTTACTCATTGTGCCTTGTTGGGAAGACACAATGGGGCTTGGCTGGATTTCACTCTGCTTTCCTTCCTTATTCTTAGGGTTTCCTTGATTTTCACCCCTTCCCTCACCTCTCACAACTCCTGAATCACTCCCCTTTGGTTGTGAAGTAGTTTTTGCAACAGGTGCCTTTTGAGAAGCACCTGAGGTTGGCTTTGAGGATTTCTTTGATTTAGGTTTTGCTGCTTGGGCAGGAGCCTGTTGGGACACAGCTACAGACTCCATAGCAACATTGGTGGGTGAAATAATAGAAGTAGCAACTATACTAACAGGGTTAGAAGAAGTTACCTCAATGATGGGCAAATACACCATTGGGACATCACCATTGTGGTTAAGTCTCAGTATATCTGTCAGAACCCTTTTCTCTTGCACAAAACACTCAAACTTGGAAACAGGGTTAGAGATAACTAATGGTGTTGGACTAACATGATTAGCCAACATCATCAGAAACCTAGCATAATAGATATTCTTTTTCCTATTAGCCTTATCACCCAACTTAGCACCAATTTCATACATAAGTTGGGTGCTAAAGTTGTAATATCTATCAGTTAGGAGCATGGTAAATAGAGTTAACATAGAATTGGTCAATGCATCAAAATTGCTAATCTTACCAGAAAATACCTTGATAAATGCATCAGCTAAATAACTATATTCTCTAACCAATCCTCTCCTAATTATTCTACCCAGATTATCAGTAGGCAAAGAGTAGTTTATGGAGTTTAGCAAGTTAACCATTTCAGTATTTGTAGGCAAAGCATTACAGTTATTTTCAGGAATATGTAGACATGCTTGTAATACATCAGAATTAACTATGTACTCTTTACCTTGGATGGTGAATTGTAGTGTGCAGTTTGTTCCATTATACTCACATGAGGTCCAAATCTCCTCGATTATCTCATTATAGAGAGGAGTTGAGTGAAACATTGCATAGCTCAACTTGCAGTTCTTCATGAAGTCCATCATCTTGAAAAAGATACTGTTTGGACTTTCCTTGACAACAAATGGAATTGAGTTGTTCTTTTCATAAATGAACCCTCCTGTTGACATAAGCTTGACTATGGGTGCCATTGTTGTGTGAAGAAAAGCTTCGAACTGAATTGCTTGTTAGAGAGAAGAAGAAAGAAAAGCCTTTGGAATTTTTGAGAACAGGTAAAAAAAAATTAAGGAAAATAGAATTTCTTAAATACTCCCCCAAAAATTCTCAGAAAATGAGTCCAATAATAAATGTAAATGACTGGATTGGCTTAAAAAATATAACCGTTACTCTTAAAATATTACCATGATTTATACTTACAGGGGTGTATGCATAGATCGTGGTAAAAGACGTGTCAAATCTCAACGGTTCAGATTAAAAGCGCTATATCAACGAATCAGATTTGGGCGTTTAAGGTCCCGTCTATTTCGTTGATAAAGCTGCGTTTCGTTAATATAAAAGAGCTATCAACGAAACACCCAGAAAAATTCTAAGACTGTCAACGAAATGGTGCGTTTCGTTGACATAGTAATTTTGACTTAGACAAAATTTCACTTTTTCCTGAGAAAATTAATTCACAGAAAAACATAGCAAATTTCTGGCTACATTGTAACTTGCAAATATCTCAAAAATAATTAAGAGAGATTTAGCATACCTAGCTCACTTACTAATCTTGAGAATGTTGATTCATCAAGTGGCTTGGTAAAGATGTCTGCAAGTTGTTGTTCACTTGGAACAAAATGTAACTCCACAGTACCATTCATAACATGTTCTCTAATGAAATGGTACTTGATGTCAATGTGCTTGGTCCTTGAGTGCTGCACTGGATTTTTAGTAATGGCAATGGCACTAGTGTTGTCACAGAAAATAGGAATTTTCTCAACTCTTATTCCATAATCAAGTAGTTGATTTTTCATCCATAAAATCTGTGCACAACAACTTCCAGCTGCAATATACTCAGCCTCAGCTGTGGAGGTAGAAACTGAGTTTTGTTTCTTGCTGAACCATGAGACAAGCTTGTTTCCTAAGAATTGACAGGTGCCTGTTCTGCTTTTCCTGTCAATTTTACATCCTGCAAAATCTGCATCTGAATAACCAATTAGTTCAAAGCCAGATTCTCTAGGATACCAAATGCCAAGGTTTGGTGTTCCTTTGAGATATCTGAAAATTCTTTTAATAGCAACTAAATGGGATTCCCTAGGATCAGCTTGAAATCTAGCACATAGACATGTAGCAAACATAATATCAGGTCTACTAGCTGTTAAATATAAAAGTGAGTCTACCATGCCTCTGTAACCTGAAATGTCCACAGATTTTTCCTTAGTATTCAATTCAAGTTTGGTGGCAGTAGGCATGGGAGTTTTGGCAGGAGAGCATTCCATTAAGTTAAACTTCTTTAATAAATCATGAATATATTTTGTTTGACTAATGAAAATGTCTTCATTGACTTGCTTCACTTGAAGACCAAGAAAGTAAGTTAATTCTCCCATCATGCTCATTTCATATTTACTTTGCATAAGCTTGGCAAAATTTTGACAAAGTTTCACATCTGTAGACCCAAAGATTATGTCATCTACATATATTTGAACAAGTATAGTAGAGCCATTCACAACCCTGTGAAAAAGAGTTTTATCTACAGTACCTCTAGTGAAGTGATTCTCAAGGAGGAACTGTGAAAGTGTGTCATACCAGGCTCTAGGTGCTTGTTTCAAACCACAGAGTGCTTTGAGGAGGAAGTATACATATTCTGGAAAATCATCATCTTCAAAACCAGGAGGTTGACTTACATACACCTCCTCTTCCAATTCCCCATTCAGAAAAGCACTCTTCACATCCATTTGATAGACTTTGAAATTGGCATGGGCTGCATAGGCTAGGAAAATCCTTATTGCTTCTAGTCTAGCAACAGGAGCAAAGGTTTCATCAAAATCAATTCCTTCTTCCTGTGAATAGCCTTTTGCAACCAATCTAGCTTTGTTCCTTGTGACTATGCCATTTTCATCCATCTTGTTTCTGAACACCCATTTTGTGCCTATGACACTCCTGTCCTTAGGCTTGGGCACCAACTTCCATACATTGTTCCTCTCAAATTGGTTTAGCTCCTCTTGCATAGCTAAAACCCAATCTGGATCTAGAAGTGCATCCTCAACTTTCTTTGGCTCATCTTGAGACAGAAAGCTGCTATATAGACATTCTTCTTGAGTTGCTCTTCTAGTTTGGACTTTTGAAGTAACATCACCTATGATAAGTTCAAAGGGATGATCTTTAGTCCATTTCCTTGAAGGAGGTAGATTTGCTCTTGAAGAGGTAGCTTCATGATCATGATTGCCTTGATTGGATATTTGTCCTTGAGAAACTCCCCCTGAGTTTGTTGTCCCTAAATGATCACTTCTAGAAGCATTTCTATGACTGTCAACGGTATGACCATTTTGGCTGTCAACGAAACGCTCATTTTGACTGTCAACGAATCCACCATCATGACTGTCAACGAAATGACCATTTGGTCTGCTAGCAGCTATTCTTTTCAACCTTAATGCAGCAATTTCATCTTCACTGCTGCTTTCATCTGTGCTAGATACAACAATTTTAGGCTGTTTCTCAGTAGCCTTAACATGATTCACTTGATCTCCTTCCTCATTCTCAAAAGAAAGACTTCCATGGAAACCTTCATCACAGAGACCTTGAATTTTGAGATCATCAAAAACAACATGTACAGATTCCATAACAATGTTGGTTCTGAGATTATAGACTCTGTAAGCTTTCCCTGCTGCATATCCCACAAATATTGCTTCATCTGCCTTTGCTTCAAATTTCCCCAAATGCTCAGCTTGATTTCTCAGAACAAAGCACTTGCATCCAAAGACATGAAGAAAATCCAATAGTGGCTTCTTTCTTTTGAGTAGTTGATAAGGGGTCATACCTTTGGCCTGATTAATCAAAGAAATATTTTGAGTGAAGCAGGTTGTGTTAACTGCCTCAGCCCAAAAATAAGTTGGTAACTTTGATTCATCTAGCATTGTCCTTGCAGCTTCAATAAGTGTTCTGTTTTTCCTTTCAACCACACCATTTTGCTGTGGTGTCCTTGCTGCTGAAAACTCATGCAAAATACCATTTTCTTCACAGAACACCTTCATGCTTGAATTCTTGAATTCTGTCCCATTGTCACTCCTAATCCTTCTTACTTTCAAGTCAGGATGATTGTTTACCATCTTGATGTGATTGATAATGATTTCACTTGCCTCATCTTTGGAGTGCAAAAAGAAGGTCCATGTAAATCTAGAAAAATCATCAACAATCACAAGACAATATTTCTTCTTTGAAATAGACATGACATTCACAGGGCCAAATAGATCCATATGAAGCAACTCAAGCTGATGGACAATTGATGACTCTGTCTTGCTTTTGAATGATGCCTTCTTTTGTTTCCCTTTTTGACAGGCATCACACAAACCATCCTTGGAAAACTCCACTTGTGGAATTCCTCTAGAAAGATCTTTCCTCACCAAATCATTCATAACTTTGAAATTCAGATGAGACAGTTTCTTGTGCCATAGCCAACTTTCATCCTTGCTTGCCTTGCTGAAAAGACAAGTGATGGTGTCTGGACTTGTGCTACTAAAGTCAGCAATGTACACATTCCCTCTTCTGAATCCAGTCATTACCACATTGTTGTTTCCTCCTTTAGAAACAACACAGGCTTCTTTAGAAAAAGTAACTAAGAATCCTTTGTCACAAAGTTGGTTGATACTAAGAAAATTGTGCTTAAGACCATCCACCAATGCAACCTCATCTATGATGACATTCTCTTTTGAAATCAAGCCATATCCCTTAGTGTAGCCTTTGCTGTCATCTCCAAAAGCAATACAAGGGCCAGCTCTTTCCTGAAACTCTGTGAGCAGGGTAGAATCACCAGTCATGTGTCTTGAACAACCACTATCCAAGTACCAAAGATTCCTTTTGTCTCCCTGCACACAATAAAACAAAATCAAGTTGATTTTGGTACCCAAGTTTCCTTGGGTCCTGTTTTGTTAGCCTTTGCTTTTCCTTTAATATCATTTTTCACCTTGGGCTCAGATTGATTTAAATCAATCTTTACCCTTGGTTTTGATTTCTGAGAGTTGCTCACATTTTCATTCATAGCATGCATAGTTGGTGGAACAAACATGTTATTCACATTCCATGGCATTTGTGGCACATTAAACATATTCATGTATGGATTAGGCACAAACGACATGCTAGCATATGGATTCTGAAATTGTGCATATGGAGCAAACATGTTAGGCATAACAGGCATTGTGGGCATAGAACTGTTCATTGCAGGCTTGGGAATTTTCACATTAGTAGACTTCTTAACAGATTTGCAGTTAGTAGATAAATGACTAACACTTCCACAATTGACACATGTCTTTCTAGGAGCATATTTATCAGGTGTGTAATTGTTGTGTTTGTTAATCCCTACTTTGCCATTCCTGTTATTCTTTTTATTTCCCTTAGCCTCAACTTGAACATTCTCTAACTTATCTTTCAATTGCTTGTTGGACAAGTGACCTACATTAGCTCTCTCAACAGGCTTCTCAACTTTCTTTGATTTACTAGACTCACTTTGAACAAAGTTCTTGGTGACATGACCATACTTATTATTAAGTCTAGTGAGTTCATCTTTTCTTTTCTCTGTCAACGAAACAGCCTGATCGGTTGATGGTTCATCTGTCAACGAAACATTGCATTCCGTTGACATATCAACCTTCAACAAATGATCATTGTTGTTTGTTGACTCTGTTTCTGATTCTAAGGTTTCACCAACATACCCTAGCTTCTCTTTGTTCTTTTTCCATGATTGCTCACAGAAAGATTCCATACCTTGAACATTAATGATGTTGGTGGCAACATTCCTGGCATCTTTCCATTTTGCAATCACACTTTGTTCTATCTCAAGTTGTGTTTTAAGAATTTCTTCCCTTTGTAACACGTTCTCAAGTTCCTTCTTAGCATCCCTACTAACACATCTCATTTTCTCAAATTCAATGAGCTGTGCTTCTAACATTGCATTCCTATCACTTAAGAGCAAATTAGTCTTTTTTATTCTTGAATTCTCTTTGGTAAGTGATTTAAGAGTAACACGCAAATTATATAGTACAGTAGACATTTCATTTACTTCACTATAGCATTCCTCTTTAGAAAGCTCAGAAAGATTAGTAATTGTTACCTGGTTGCTTGAGGAGCTTGCTTCCTGCTCATGATTGTTAGCCATAAGAGCCAAGTTGACATACTCAACATCATCATCAGAATCTTCACCATTACCAGCCCAATCATACTCCTGAGACATGAAAGCCTTTTCTTTTTGCTTGAGAAGTTCAAAGTATTTCTTTTTATAATCAACAGGCTCAAATTTCCTGTTGCCCTTCTCAATCTTGGGCTTTCTGCAGTCTCCAGCAAAGTGACCAAGCATTCCACAATTGAAACATTTAGATTTAGACTTTTCAATCCAGTTACTTTTGTTAGGTTGAAAGTCTCTCCTTGGTGGCCTTGCTTCTGAGTTTCTCTTGAACTTGAACTTAAAGAATTTTCTTGACAGAAAAGCAATGTGTTCATCAATCTCATCTAAGTAATCCAAGTTGGCTGGTTCTGATTCTTCTTCTTCTGTCATCTTGCCTTTACCCTTGCTAACATCACTCCTACAACTAGCTCGACTAGTTGTGGCCTTTGCAGCTTCTTCATTGTCATCTTCCAGTTGGTTCACAGATGCAATCAATGCAATAGATCCACCCTTCTTTTGTACCTTTTAAATTTCTTCATCTTGCTCCATTTCCAACTCATATGTCTTCAAGGTTCCATAAAGCCTCTCAAGAGTGTAGTCTTTGTACTCTTGAGTGTTTCTGAGAGAAACAGTTATAGGCTTCCATTCTTTTTGAAGAGCTCTAAGAAATTTAAGGTTTGAATCCTTGGTTTGATAGATCCTCCCATACAACTTTAATCCATTCAAAAGCTTTTGAAACCTACTAAACGTGTCATTTAGGGTTTCACCAGCTTTAAAATGAAAATGCTCATATTGTTGTATAAGGAGCTGCATTTTGTTTTCCCTAACTTGCTCAGTACCTTCACAGAGAGTTCTAACAGTGTCCCATACTTCTTTGGAGGTTGTACAGTTTATGACATTGTCAAACATCTCTTGCTCCAAACCATTAAACAGAATGTTCATGGTTCTTTTATCTTTATGGACTTCTGCAATATCTTCAGTAGTCCATTCTGAGACAAGTTTTGGAATTTCCATATCAGGAGCATCATCTGGCAGTCCAACTCTAGATGCAAACTTCATGGGAACGTGTGGACCTTTCTCAATGCAGTCTACATATCTCTCATCCATAGACATGAGATGTAAATGCATCTTTACTTTCCAGTGAAAGTAATTGTCCTTATCAAGAACTGGTATCTTTACTCCTGCATCCTTCTTCACCATGGTTACTGTTTTGGTCTTGATCTTTAAACTTCTTGTATGTTAGAAGCTTGCTCTGATACCAATTGTTAATCCCAAATGACCTAACAGAATTGTAGAAGGGGGGGGGGGGGGGGTTGAATACAATTCTTGATATTTGTTAATCTTAAAACAACTTACAAATAAAACTGAACTTAAAGTAAAAATCACAAGCACATAAATAATTTCAGTTGGATTGTTTGATGATCCAACTGAAGTGATTTTTATTGCGGAAATAATCTGTGATACAAAATGTACACAGCTGCTCAGTTACAAGAATGTAGAGAAGTATGCTCTCAAATATAGCTAATACAATATATTTGTTTTTCTTCTCTTTTTTCTTATTTTAACTGCTACACTTGGTTATATATTCCCAAGTTTACAAAGCTATTTTTGGCTACACTAAAGTACACTAAAGGTAACCGCCAATAGTTTGCTTTTCATCCCTTTGTCCAGTGGTCCTTGGAGATCCTTGCTTTTGTCTTCATGCTTATTATGATCACTCCCATAGCCCAATTGGAAACTGGGATGTTTCCTTATTCCCCATGTCCATTTTAATGGTTTCTAATGCAAAGTACACTTCCACATCACCTTTAGATCTGTTCAGTAAACTGTCACTATCACTTTGTCAACTATTCAGAAAAGCAATAATGATTCGTTGATAGCAGGGAGATGTGTTTCGTTGATAGCTTTATTCTCCATTTCGTTGATGAGTAAACTTCATTTCGTTGATGAGTAAACTTCATTCCGTTGACAGAGTAATCTTCATTCCGTTGGCATGTCTTCACTTAGGCAAAATTACAAGGTACAAGATATTTACAATTAACCAACCTATTTTGCCTATCTATCATTTAGTCAACATGACTTAGAAAACCTATCTAATACATACAACAAAATGCATATCAAACTGTGAAGTATTGTACAGTGCACTTGCTACATTACTCATTTCGTTGATGAGCTTCCTGTCAACGGAATGCTGCAAAGCATGCCATTTCGTTGACAGCTACAAAATGACTTAATACAAAATCTACTAAGTGTTTTTATAATTATCATCAAGAACAACATATTCCTAACAGAGGTACTGTAGATAAAACTCTTTTTCATAGAATTGTGAATGGCTCTACTATACTTGTTCAAATTTATGTAGATGACATAATTTTTGGGTCTACAGATGAAAAACTTTGTCAAAAGTTTGCCAAGCTTATTCAAAGTAAATATGAAATGAGCATGATGGGAGAATTAACTTATTTCCTTGGTCTCCAAGTGAAACAAGTTAATGAAGGCATTTTTGTTAGGAATGAATATCACCTAGAAACTAGACAGAGGGGGTGGGGGTGAATGGATAGTTTGATGAATTTTTGCTTTCTTGAAACTAAATGTAAACTGTATATGATTATGCTATGTAATATGCAGAAAGTAAACAACACGCACAATCACTTTAATCTACTTTGTATAAGCAAATTAAATACTACAGCTTTCCAAGAAATTCACAATCGAATTTCTGGCTTCTAAACAAGAACAGTTTGTACTTGCTTGCTTACAGAGAAAAGAGCTTGAGATAAAAACTATGCGTGTCTCTTTTACAGCTTACAGTGGTGTGCGCACAATATATATATTCACCTATACAAACTAGGTACACACAATATTACACAGCTACCCCTTCTGAAAGTCCAACTTGTCCTGCCATAAGAAGTTCACTGTGTCAGGAAGGACCACCTGCTTTTCGGAGTCTTTCCCGTTTTTGTAGCTGCTTGTCTCTTATCTTTCTCTCCAAGTTTAGCTGTAGATTTGCCATCTGTTCTTTGGACCACCTTGCCAGAACAAATGCTTCAGTATTTGTCTCTTTTGATTCTTGGTTTTGTACCTTGATTTGTCTTGTTATAAACGGCTAAGTGTTGATATCGTGAACTTCACTTCATTCCTGACTTCGCGATCTCCCTTGTGAGGACCACGCGATATAGCCTTTGAAGACTTTGCGACATAGGCCATAAGATGACTATGCGACATGGGTCATTTGACGACTATGCGACATAAGTCATTTGACGACTATGCGACATAAGTCATTTGACGACTATGCGACATAAGTCATTTGACGACTATGCGACATAAGTCATTTGACGACTATGCGACATAGGGCTTCTGAGGACTTCACGATCTAGGCTTCTTTGACTTTGCTGACTTCAACACTTCACGACATGTGTCTTGAGGACTTCTCGACATAGTACAAAATGGACTATGCGATGTAGCACTTCACGACATAGATATTTGTGACTTCACGACATAGCTTTCTTCTGACTTTGCTATATAATGCCTTAGAAAAATTTCTGCAACTTATTTCTTCATGGCCTTATTCATTTCTATCCTGCTGCATGAACACTTCTGAACTTCTACCAGGACAATTATTCAATGGCCTATATACAATCTAGATGCAAGAAACTTTGCTAAGCTCATTATAACTTTGAGCATACATGATCAAGCTAATGTTCATGAGAACAAGACAAGTACATATAGAGACCTATACTATATCCCAGTGATAGAACTCACTAGGTCATGTAATGTGACATAGTCACATAGTGTAGGCTTGTTAATAGTGGTATTCAGACATGTCTTGAGCCTAACAATCTCCCCCAAATTGTGAGTAAGATCCTTAGGCACAATTTCATGTCTGATAACAAGCCTAACTTACATAGAAGGAAATTAAGTAACAGAGAGGACAATTTATGAACATTGAGATCAGGAATTTGATTACATAGAAAAATTGAAAGCTTACAGACTATCTTTGTTGCTCAGCAGCTTCAGCTTCCAATTGCTTCTCTTGTAAATCATCATAAATCTTCTTTTTCCTTATCTCTTCTCTTCTTTTCATGTCTATGATGGCTTCTTGAAGTTCTTCTCTTGCAATCAGTTCTTCAATGAGAGGGGAGTCTTTTAGATCATCAATTGCAGCTTTAAGAGCACTTTCCACATATGAATCCAGAAACTCCATCCTTATCTTGCTCATGCCTCCATAAGAATTTTTGTATTCCACAACATAAGGATTTTGTTTTACCCTGCAAAGCCCTTTCTTTCTCAGCTCCTTTGCTCTTTCCTCCATTTCAGCCATTTCTTTCTCTTTCTGAATTATCTTCTCTTCATTTTCCTTTCTCAGGTTTTCTTCATAATCAGCATGCATTTTCAAGAACCTGGCAATATCTATCTTCCATGTCCTTTCTTCTTTTTCTTCAAAATTCAGTAAGGCATTTATCCTTTCAAGCTCATACATATAGAAATATTGCCAGCCTCCTTGCTTCATTATCCTTTCTCTTCCATCAGTGTACTTGATCTCTAGATGATCCAACTTCACTTTGACTTCAAAGATCCTTTGAGCCCTCAAAAATGCTAGGGCATCTTCATCATAGTCCTCATCTAGTGGAAGCACATTGATGCCAATGACATTTGTGAGTTTTCCAGTCTTCTTTGTTATCCTTATCCTTCTGGGTACACTCTTGATCTTCAAATGTTTCACAAGAGATACCTTTCTGGAACAAGGAGAATCAGTCTTCAGTACCACATCACTTGGAAGTAGCTTCATTCCTTTTCCCTCCATCCACTGTAACACTCCACTAGCTGTGACTTTGTGGAAGTGTCTTTTTGATGTTTCTTTTGTGGCTCCTTCTTTCTTCTGTGGCAATTCAGGTTCAGAAGTCTTAGATAATGATTTTGGAGGATCATTACTAACAGTACCCACCCTAGACTTAGAGTCTTGTGTTGTGGTTAAAGTACTGCTAGCAATGTCCTTGACTTGCTGAATTCCACTTCTTGTTCTCTTGGTTGTTTCCTTTGTCCCCTTAGAATCCCTCTTGTCATCATCAGCACCTTTTGTCTTCTTTGAGGATTTTCTCCTGCTACTTTCACTTGGTCCATCCTTATCACTCCTTGAATGAGATCTCCTTCTGTAGGTTTTCTCCTCATCATCATCCTCACCATCCTTCTTCTTGCTCTTTTCTTTGACAGATTCAGGAATGACTCCATGAATCAGAAAAGATTGTAGAGTGTGAATCATTTCTAGTTCCTCAGCTGTCCTAACTCCTCTCTTGGCTCTTAGCATTTGCAGCACCTGGTTGATCTTTGCATTGTTCTTCATTGTTAGGTCTGAGGGAATTACTAGTTGGTCAATATTGCTTTCTTGAGATAAACTTTGGTAAATTATTGTCCTTGGCTGGATATAACCTCAGGCAATCTTTGATTTTGGTTCATCTTCAAGTCAGTATAAAGACTTTCATTGTTCATCCCATGCTTTTCAATCAAATCCAGAATGATTGACATCTCAGTAAATCTCAGTTTCTCTAGAGTTTGAAATGCTAGGTGCCACAAGCAATTGTCCTTGCACACCATGATTATCTCTCTTAGATGGACATCCTTGATTTTCCTTACTGCAACTGTGAAGTACTTGATGCTTTCCTTGATCTTCTGTCTATAAACCCTTGCATCTTCTTGAGCATTTCTGTAGATGGCTTTCAGAAACTCCAGGAAGGCCTCATCATGATAGATGTTTGAATTGGCAACTTCCTGTAGCTTGGCCTCTGTGATAATTGTAGCTTTGACAAGTTTAGCATTGGGAGTAGGTTGAGCAGGTTGAGGAGTTGAGATGTCTTTAGGCATTGTGGATGGATAGTAGGTGGTTGAGATTGTGCTCTTCTGGCATGCTGCACTTATGACCTCTACAGGGGGAAGGATTATTGGTTTGATTGTGTATTCAGAAATTTTGCCCTTGAGCTTCTGTTGCTTGACAGGTACTCCCCCTTTCTTTTTCAGAATGACCTCCTTATGTTTCTCCCCCTTAGGCTTGGAATCAGACAAGATGTCTTGAGCTTCCCCAGGGATAGGCAGGTTCATTTGTCTCATCATAGAAGTCAACATTTGTTGTTGCACTAGCAGGATATTGGAGGTGTTGTTGCCTTGGTCATCCAGCTTGTCATTAAGCTGGTTTAAGGATGTAGCCAGTATCCTGTTTGCATCTTTCAGAGAGGCCACTTCTCTTTCTAGACCATCCACCTTGGAGAATAGTTGTTGAAGATAAAGTGAAAGTGAAACCACAACTTAAACCTGTGAAATTTGTTTCTGAATCCAGTAAGCTAAAGTCTGTAGTAGTGAAAGAAGCTGTTATGGAACCAGCTGAAACTTGTGATAAACAGGTTAATGTTGGTTCAATAACAGAGGATAAGGTTAAATTAGAAGCTGTTAAAGAACCAGTAAAAATCTGTGATAAGCAGATTAATGTTGGTTCAATGACAGAAAAACAATTCAAACATAAGCTCAAAGAGGTAAAGTCTGTCAACAAACAGAAAGTGTCCAAGAAAAATAGGAATGGAAAAGTAGGCATTAATAAAAGAAATGATATCTGCCTAATTCTGATGCTCCTAGGAAGACATGTCATAGTTGTGGTAGCACTAACCTTCTTGCAAGTTTCTGCACGAAAAACAAAGATATTAATTCTTTACCCTCCAAGTCTGGAGTAAAGAATGATTATGTTAGGGTTAGACCATAGACTTTATGCACAGACTGTGGGAGCACTTGGCATTCCATTTATACTTGTAAGAGTTATCATGCTATTTATCACAACTTTTATGAGCTAAAACCCAACCTGAAATGGGTTAAAGCAAACTCTGCAAGTGTAAAGTCTGACACAGTTAGCTTAAACTCTGTTGAAAGTTATTCCGCTGCAAAAGCTAACAATGTTAAGAAAGCCAAAGGATCCAAGCAAGTCTGGATCCTTAAATCTAACTCTTTGTAATTGTTTGTGATTGCAGGGCATAAGGGAAAGTACCCTAGTCTTGGATAGTGGATGTTCAGGACACATGACTGGAAATAAAGCCCTGCTATCAGATTATGAGGAGAGAGCTGGCCCAAAAGTTTCCTATGGAGATGGCAACATAGGACGTACTATGGGATATGGCAATATTAATCTTGGAAGTGTCATCATCACAAATGTAGCTCTCGTCCCAGGACTCAAGCATGATCTGCTTTCTGTGAGTCAAATATGTGACAGAGGATACCATGTAGATTTTCATACTGAACATTGTGAGGTTATCAGCAAATCTACTGGGAAAGTTGTTCTAGTTGGACACAGGCGCAATAACATTTATGAAGCAAGTTTGGTAACAAACTCTGAAGGAAAAGCTGTGTGTCTATCTGCAAAAATGTCAAATGAAGAGAGTTGGAAATGGCATAAGAAGCTCTCTCATCTAAACTTGAACAACATCAATGAGCTGATTCGAAAAGATCTTGTAAGGGGACTTCCAAAGTCAACACTCAGCTTAGATGGTCTATGTGATTCTTGTCAAAAGGCCAAGCAAAGGAAGTCATCTTTCAAGAGTAAATCTGAATCTTCAGTTGTGGAACCTTATCATCTTTTACATGTTGATCTCTTTGGTCCAGTGAATGTAATGTCAATGGGCAGAAAGAAATATGCTTTGGTAATTGTTGATGAATACACCAGATACACATGGGTGTATTTCTTAGCAAAGAAGGATGAAATTGCCTTAACTTTGATGGATCATGTGAAGCAATTGGACAAAGGATCACAGCACAAAGTGAAAATTATCAGGAGTGATAATGGTACTGAATTCAGAAATTCTGAAATGGAAGCTTTCTGCAAAGAAAGAGGAGTGAAGCAAGAATTCTCTGCACCTGGAACTCCACAGCAAAATGGTGTAGTTGAAAGAAAGAACAGAACCTTAATCGAAGCTGCCAGAACAATGCTTGATGAAGCAAAATTGCCAACTTATTTCTGGGCAGAAGCTGTTCAAACAGCTTGTTTTACTGAAAATGCTACACTGATCAACAAGCATGGGAAAACACCATATGAGATGGTGAAAAATAAGAAGCCAAATTTGAAATATTTTCATATTTTTGGATGCAAGTGTTTTGTGTTGAAAACTCATCCTGAACAATTGACTAAGTTTGACTTAAAAGCTGATGAAGGAATTTTTGTTGGATACCCACTATCAACAAAAGCTTTCAGAGTCTACAATCTGAGAACTAAAGTGATCATGGAATCTATACATGTGTCATTTGATGACAAGAAATTAACTGGAATAGAAGATGAAGAATATCATGATCAACTTCGATTTGAAAATGAAGATCTAAACTCTGATGACGTAAACTCTGATGAAGCAAATCCAACAAACTCTAATGAAGCATACTCTGAACCTATACTGGTAAACACTGAGGAAATTTCTCTGACAGAACAAAATAGAGAACCAGTCGAGGGGGAGCGTGAAGATACTTCAGAAACATCTCAAGATAATAATTCAAATTCTGAAAGTGAATCAGCTGAAGGATCTATCCCAAACTCTGAGTCAAACACTGAAAATCCAAACTCTGAGCAGTCCAATTCAGGGGGAGCCTCAGAGAATGCAAATGGTCAAGAAGAAACTCAGGAGAGCATGGATCAAGGGGGAGGATCTAATACTGATAATAGAAGCCAATTACCAACAGCAAGAAGGTGGACACAAGCTCATACACCTGACTTGATAATTGGAGATCCAGAAGCTAGTGTAAGAACTAGGAGTGCTACAAATAATGAATGTCGGTTTCATGCATTCTTATCTCAAACAGAGCCCAAGAAAGTGGAAGAAGCTCTTCAAGATGCTAACTGGATAACAGCTATGCAAGAGGAGTTAAATGAATTTGAGAGGAATGAAGTCTGGACACTTGTACCAAGACCAAAGAATAGATCTATTGTTGGTACAAAGTGGGTTTTTAGAAACAAAACAGACAGTGATGGAGTGATTACGAGGAATAAGGCTAGACTTGTGGCTAAAGGCTATTCACAGCAGGAAGGAATTGACTATGATGAAACTTTTGCTCCAGTTGCAAGATTGGAGGCAATAAGGATTTTTCTGGCCTATGCTGCTCACAAGAAGTTTAAAGTCTTTCAGATGGATGTGAAAAGTTCTTTTCTCAATGGGAAACTTGAAGAAGAAGTGTTTGTTGAACAACCACCAGGGTTTGTAGATCCCAAACATCCAAATTATGTCTACAGGCTTGACAAGGCATTATATGGACTAAAGCAGGCACCTAGAGCATGGTATGAAACTCTAGCTCAATTTCTTTTAGAAAGTGGGTTCACTAGAGGTACAATTGACAAAACCTTGTTCTACTTTAATTCTGGTGATGATTTGCTGTTAGTTCAAATCTATGTGGATGACATAATTTTTGGGTCTACTAATGACAAACTCTGTAAGAAATTTGCCAAGCTTATGCAGTCAAGGTATCAAATGAGCATGATGGGAGAGCTTAGTTATTTTCTAGGCCTACAAGTAAAGCAAACAGATGATGGGATTTTTATCAATCAATCAAAATATACCAGAAATCTTCTCAAGAAATTTGGTATGCTTGATAGTTCATCTGCTACAACCCCCATGGCTACTGCAACAAAGCTAGACAAAAACACAGGAGTCTCAGTAGATATGACAAACTATAGAGGAATGATAGGGTCTCTTCTTTATCTCACTGCAAGTAGACCAGATATCATGTATGCAACATGTCTTTGTGCAAGATTTCAAGCAGACCCCAGAGAGCCACATCTAACAGCTGTGAAGAGAATTTTCAAATATCTCAAAGGAACCATAACTCTTGGTTTGTGGTACCCTAGAGAATCAGAGTTTAAATTAATTGGTTACTCTGATGCAGATTTTGCAGGCTGTAAGATAGACAGAAAAAGTACAAGTGGAAGCTGTCAATTTCTTGGTGACAGATTAGTTTCTTGGTACAGCAAGAAACAGAAATCAATTTCCACATCCACAGCAGAAGCAGAGTATATAGCTGCTGGTAGCTGTTGTGCACAGATTTTATGGATGAAGAATCAATTGCTGGACTATGGATTAAGGTACTCTAAAATACCTATTTACTGTGATAATCAAAGTGCTATTGCTATGACAGGTAATCCAGTACATCATTCCATGACCAAGCACATCAGCATAAGGTATCATTTTATCAGGGAACATGTGGAAGAAGGAAATATTGAGCTTCATTTTGTGTCTACAGACCAACAGCTTGCAGATATCTTCACCAAACCTTTGAGTGAAGCTACCTTTACAAGACTGGTAAATGAACTTGGAATGGTCTCTGGTTTTGACTAGAGATACTGGTTAGATTCAAAATCTATACATGATTGATTTTATGCTCATGATTCTTTGCATGTGTTAACTGTTATTTGTACCAGTATGTTAAACTCTGATAGTAAACTCTGTTAGTCATAAAGTGTCAGTCATACTCTGTCGGTTAAAGTCTGAAGTTAATCTCTGATGTTATACTCTGATTGTGATATTGTCTGAAACATTTGGACCGATTAAGAAACCTGTATGAAGCATGATTCTCAGTAAGTAATCATGAATCTTTCTGAATAATATATGATCTGATCTCAAAATGTGCAGTAAATTAACACAGCATGATACTGTCTCTATATTCATAGCATCTCTTAGTTTATTGATCCTATACACTGAGTCTGTATTAGTTGTTTGCACTTTCTCTCATAAATTAATTGTATTAACTGATGAAAAGTCTAAACTCTGATATTTAGTTGCAAATATTTCACCCTCCAATCAAAAGATGCCAAAAAGTGCACAAATTCCTTTGAGATCATGTTGTGCCTAGGAAGACCCAGGAACTTATTGTATGAAATAAGGGCTAAAATCTTTGATTTTTGGTGACTAGTGCCAACCACTGATTACTGGAAAAATAAAAAAAAACAAAAATTCGAAGGGGGTGAAAATAATAAATGTTAATAGTACATAGTTTAGATGAAATCAGATTTTATTTTATTCATGAGAGTTTGGACAACCAGTTTTTACTGATTTATTGTGTGGATTTTATGCACTGTAAGATGCTCTAAATATTTATATTCAGTAAACTCTGCTATTTCACACACAATTTTTCACAACTGTGCATTGAGAGAAAAGAGATTATGAATAAAGAAGGAGGATTGGTAAACACTGATGGACTGTGTACTCTACGCTGAGGTAATTTTATTTTAATCTCTGATGATTAAAATTAATTATTTGTTTCAGACAGTTAACAATTTTTTGAGAAAACATTCTTGAAACCAAAAGTGTATGATTGGTAACGGTTCTAATCAGTATTAAACAGAGAAAAGCTTGCTTGTCTAGGAAAGTGTAAAAGGCGGTAATTATTGCTGTTTTTACTGCGCATGCGCATTGGAAACTGTCAATTACTGCTGTCAGTCATTGCATATGTGCCACGTGTCCCACTCACACAGTTAACGGAGTAAGACAGTTGTGTATTAATGATTAAAAACTGTTCAGTTTTTAATTTCGAATTTCATATTTAAACAATACACACACATACGTCTAAACCTTTCACATCTTACTCCAATTCACATCTATTGTCACACACACATATTCACAAACACTTTTCTACTTTCAAACTCTTTCAAGCTTTCGCATCTGGTTCTTTGTTCCTCTTTCATATCTTACTAATGGCGACTACAGCGTTTGTTTCTTCTGGGTTAGAGTTTGTCCCTAATAACTATGGAGCACCACTAAACACTGCCAATGCACCAGAGGCGTTTCATATGATGCAGGAATTTCTTGCTCAATCAGCAATTGGGCGTGCTCTAGTAGAACCATCAACACTTTATGGTTCACAAATCAAGGCCTTCTGGGAGACAGGTAGTTATGATGATGGTGGTGACTCTGGCAACCCGTCTATCATCTTTGAATTTCAAGAAGCAGAGTATGTAATTACTTCTGGTACCATTCGAACTGCTATGGGGTTTCCTGAGTATTCTTCATATACTATTGGAATGGGTGATATTGATCTACTAAGGATGATGAGAGAGATTGGGTATTCTGGGCCCTTGACCAAAGTAGGACAATTGAAGCGACCGTTCTTGCGGAAGGAGTGGAGCTTCTTCTTTGACTGCATTACAAGAACGTTCGGGAAGAAATGCACCAACTGGGATGCTATTCCTACGGACAGTCTGCAAATCGGGTATTCTCTTTTATATGATAATCATTTTGATTTTGCACGACTTGTCTTGAATAATTTAGGGGAGAAAATGACAGAGAATAGAGGGGTAGTGTACTTTTCTAGATTTTGTCAGATTTTATTCTCTGCTTGTGTTGAAGGGGTAGAACTAGTTGATGGAGATGTTATTTCTTGTTTTAAATTACACAAGAGGATATTCTCTGATCTCATCAACAAGGATGTTAAGAAAGGGGTTGTTGGAGAGTTGTTGCTACCTGCTTCTGTGCAACAGTTTGTAAATGATCAACTTAATCCACAAACACAAACTCCTTCTCAATCAGAACAACAACCAGAACCTTTACAAACAGAACTTCCTCCATCTACATCTGTTCCACATAAATCCAGTGGTAGGACTAAGCATGTTGGCTCCAAACCTGCAAAGTCTGTTAGACCAGCTACTGAAGTAGGAGTGTCCAAGACATCTGTGCCAAAGGGTGTTGGTCATTCTAAAAAAAAAAGAGCCAATAGATCAAAAACTGATGATGAAGCTGATGTTGATGATGAACCTCTTCATCAGAGAAAAAGAAGATTAGTAGCCAATTATCTTTTTGATAATGTGGATGAATCTACACCAGCAACTGAAGCTGTCCAGGATGAAGCTCCAGAAATTGTTATTCAGGAGTTTGCTGTAAATACTGATAATGAGGACAGGGTCTTTGTGGATAATGAAGCTCCTGAAGTTCTTGTTCAGGAGGCTACTGAAGATGTTGAAGCAACCACTGTGCCTGAAATGGCAAATGCTGAAACAGAGGCTGAAGTTTTTGAGAAAGATAATTTATTTGTTGAGCTTGATTTTGATAATATTCTTGAAGCACATCCTAGTATCAGTGTTTGTGATACTGAGGAAGTGGCAACTGATCAACCCACCCTGGTTATTGAAGAGTCCATTGCTACTCACACAGAGAATCTCTCTGTTACAAATCAAATTCTTGAAATGGGTGAGGAGGTTGATCAGGTAAATGAAGCTGCTATAGAGAAAATGGATGAAGCTATGGCAGAGACTTTGAAAGAGACTACTGTACAAACAGAAGAAATTGTTGCAGAGTCTGTTCCTGTTGAAACAAAGGTTTTTGTAACTGCAAACTCTGAGATTCCTGAAGCTGAAAAGATAAATGCTGAGGCTACTGCAGACAATGTTGCTGAAGAAATTACAGAGCAGATAGCAGAAAATGTCAATGAAGCTAGAGTTGATTTTGATAATGCTGATCACACATCTGTAAACTCTGATCATGCAAACTCTGGGATCAATGCTGGACTTTCAAACTCTGATAGTCATGAGTCAGAACCTTTTCTAAGGGATCCTACAGCAGAGTCTATCAAAGAAAACCAAAATGCAACTGAAGCTCATTTCAGAGAAATGCATTATGCTAATTGGTCAGGAGCAGACTGCATCTTCTCTACACAAAGGGCTGCAGATTTTATACAGAAGCCAGCTGAAGAGATTTCCAATCCTGAGCTGTTAACTCATTTTAAGGCGACCATTGTTCAAGTCAAGTCATTGCACAATCGCTTTGATGAGACAAACAAAGTTGTTCTTGGATTGAGTAATGATATTGCTCTTAAGGATTTAGCAATGAAGCAAGATAGAGCTAGATTTTCATCTCTGATCAAGGATCAAGAAGAAATCAAGAAGAGGCTAACCAATGTTGAAAGCAATCAAGCTGCAATATCTACTAAGATTGATTCGATTGCTACTTCACTAGAATTGCTGACATCAGTTTTTATTCCTGATGATGTCAAAAAGGGGGAGAGAATACATAAAGACAAATGCAAAAGGACTCCAACCTTGAGACTGAGGGATGATTCTAATGATGGTGGAAGCAGGGGATCTGAAAGAAGGTCAAAGTCTTCTCAAGAGCAAGGGAGACTTCGGTCAAACTCTGCTAGACAGACATACTCTGAAAGAAAACACTCTGGTGGTCAATCTTCTTCGAGACTTAAGAGTCTAGTGATTTCAGAAAATCCAACTACTGATGAAGAGATTGCTGCTAAGTTGTTTTTAGAAGAACATGATGGACAAGTCACAATAGAAGATATGGATATTGAGATGAAGCTTCTTGCTGAAGAACACCAGAAAAAGATTGAAGCTGGTACATACAAGAAAAAGGCCAAGGCTCCTAGGAAAAAGGAAATGGGAATTTCTATTAAAGAGAATGTGAACTCTCAACAGAGTTTACAATATACAAGGAGGCCTATGATTGCAAAGTCTGATAAAGGAAAAGGTATACTGGTAGAAGAAGGACACTTACCAAAGAAGAATTATTCAACCTCTGACGTTGCTCAAGTTGAATCAAGGCCAAATAAATCAACCTCTGACGTTGCTCATGTTGATGTTTCTACTAAAGTTGTGACAACCTCTGACAATGCTCAAGTTGTACAAACTCAGCTAGCTCCACAACTCCAAGGTTTCTTAAGACCTGTACTTTCTGAAACTCTGAAGCTAGAAGCTGTGAACTTTTCTCAAACCAGAACAGTACATGGAAAGCAATCTTATGATAAATCTGGATTGGGTTCACACATAGAAAAGAGAATAAATAACAGTCCTTTTGACCATTCATCATTGGCAGAACCTGGTATTGGGGTATCTCAAGAGAGTCTTGATAAACAAGAGTCTTTTCAGATGGTTTATCATAGAGGGTTAAAGAAAGAGGTACTGTTATACTTTATGTCTGATGGAAGAGTATACAGAATAGGAGAAGCTGATGTTCAATTGAAACTATGGGAAGAGCTTGAGTATGTTCTATATCTTCTCAAAATCAAAAATAGAAGTACTCATAATGCTGCTCTAGTTCTAAGAGAAAGGATGCTGAAAACAAAAGCTATGCTTGGAGGAGGTGTTTCTAGTGCATATATTCCTAAGTATAGAGATGCTTATGGAAAGATTGTTGAAATGAAGAGAAACAGTGCCAAGTTCAATACTGCACTGGGTATAAAGGTTTTAGAATTCAACCTAGAGTCAGACAAATCATACTTTATCCGGCTAGGGAATGAAATGAGGAAGAACATCATTTATTCTCTGAGAGCTGCCATCTACCAGACTGGAGAAAGTGATCCAGAGCTTAAGGAGTTAAAATAAATCATGGTGGATGAGCTAGCAAAAGCTGAAAGGAGGCTGCTTATTGACTATCTCAGGACAGTGCCTGATATTGAAGAGATTAAGTAAAGTCTGACTGTAAGTTTTTAAAGTTTTCTGTTCTAAGTAAAAGTTAAACTCTGATATGTTATAAACACTGCATTTTTTTATATGTTTTGACATCATCAATTATCTTTTAACTTGTACATTTTTATTATGCACAAGTTGGGGGAGATTGTTAGATATAATTGCTGATGAGTGTTTATCAGTGTTTAAGCAACAGGTATTCATCAGAGTTTACTAGAATCCAGTCAGAGTTTGATAAAGTCTGTCGGTGCTAACATTGAAGATTCTAGAAGCAATATATCTTGAAGATGGAAAGAAGCAAGATATATTGAGACAGACAAGGAAACGGAACAGAAGACAGAAGCAATCCTAATTTGATATAATTTGTATAGCTAATTTATAGGAATATCAATTAGAGATTGATTTTATGTAGCTGTGTACTATATAAACACAGATAGGTTAACCCTAAAAGGGATGCGATTATTGAAAACATTATTCTTGTAACCTAGTAGCTCTCTGTGATATTTTACATCACAAAGAGAAGAGTTATTTATATAATTCAGTTGTTGATTCATAAACAGTGTTCTTTATTGTTATTATCATAATTATATTGATTATATATTGTGTAATCGGCCTAACAGTGTAGTAATCACTTTCATCAGCACCCAGATTTGCAGAATCCATTTCAGCCTCTATTATCACTTCCTTTCCAGCTCTAGGGGTTTGAACCTGAAAATCAGAAGTTGTTGGTTCATTCACTACAAGTGCAACTGATCTTGCGAGTGCAGTATTTTTATTGTCCACTGTCCCTGGTCCGTAGATTATCACTCTTTGTTCTTGCTCCATCTCATAAGTTTTAAGCTTGCCATAGATCATTTCCAATGACATCTTAGTAAAATCTATTCTTTCCCTTATGGATGAGGACTTGTGTTCTACATGATGGGGCAGTGTCATCATGAACTTCCTGTTTGTCTCTCTCAGAGGATAGGTCTTCCCTTTCATGGATAATTCATTCAACAGCTTAGTATACTTCTCAAAGACCTGAGTTATACTTTCTCCAGGAAGTGACCTAAACGATTCATATTGAGATATCAGGATGTCCAATCTGTTTTCCTGCACGTCTTCAGTACCTTCCATTATAAGATTTATGGTATCCCACATTTGTTTCCCGCTTATACAGTTCATAATCTGATAACTCATTTCCTTGCTGCGGAGTCTGTTAATATCCAATCGAATCAGTTCCTTATCTGTATCTGTGTACTCAGATGGTTCCTTTGGGGTAGTACCTTGAGGAACTCTGGTACCTTCAGGAGTTATCGTTTCGCCAACTGGTTTCATTGGTACAAACGGTCCGTTCTCTAAAATGCCAATATACAACCGATTGGATGCCTTGATAAATAACAACATCTTCATCTTCCACAGACCGAAATCATCTCTAGTAAAGGGGGGAACTTTGATACCAGCAGTTGTCTTTTTGGAGCACTCATGGTTTCTGAAAATTTCAAACTATTTAAGATTAAAGAAATTCCAATAAAATGAAAAATTTTGAAAGTTAAAAAATTTGCTACAAATTTTCAAGCCTTGTTTGATTTTTGTCTCATTCACCGGATCTGATTTGTACGTCAATCAAGAAGCTCTGATACCAATTGTTAGGTCCAAAGTATCGTAGAAGGGGGGGTTGAATACGATACTCACAAATTATTCAATTTCGTTCGCAGATAATTATTTCTGTTCTAGTCCGAAATCAAATATACCAAATCAAAACACGAGTCGGGGAATATATCATTTTATAAATATAAACCACGAGGGGTGCTACAATTCTAATCCGTAGGATTAGCTTCAATGAGTTTAGGTTATACAAAATCAATACAATGATAGAATTCAAAGCACTATTAATTTCTCTGTCAATTTCTCTGGCTCAAACTCTCTCTTCGTAAATGTTCTTGTGAAAAACACTAACTGAAGAAGAGACTGTCTTCACTCTTCAAATGTAGACTTGAAAAACTATCGAAGCCTTTTTGGAATAATCCTGGCCGTCCAATTTTTCATCAACCGGACAAAGATACAAAATCTTCACCTGCTCCATAAATAAAAAAACTAATTACTTTTTAATACTTCGATTGTTTTTCATTTAAACCTCCTTCACCATTTTCGATAGTTTTTCTTAAAAGAAAACTATCGAATGTTTTCTAATGCAATTTGATCCTTGAAGGTTCTCTCCTTTTTCAGCAAGTATATTGTACTTCCAATTAAACCTAAACATACCTTGTAATATACTTTTCACTTTCAGGATGTTTCAGATTTAGACTTAAATCAATTTCTTCCGAGACGATAAACATCTTGATCTTTTAGGTGCTGACAACTAGTGCAACTGGTCTGGTTCACAGATGACTAACACTTGATCAATACTTCTATGTCTTCAATTCAATGTTGTTGATAAGTCCTTTGTCGTTCTGGTTGCTTCAATAAAATCACTGAAATCCTATGGTACTATCTCTTAATCATTCAAATACTTATGTAGTCTTGAAAGTCTTGTTTCTTTATTTGTCACTGAGGCTTGAACATATTAATGAACTTCTTTCCGTGACCTGTTTACGGACTTCAAGAATATACATACCATATTTTGATTTTTTTTGAGTTTACCTTTTCTTCTTTACTTCTGGATTCATGTGCTTCTGTTAATATTATTGTCTGTCTTGTTCTTTGTTGAGTTGTAGTTATCTCTGTTACATCTTATGTTACATTTTCCTTTACAGTTATAGTTAAACTTTTGGAATCACTAAAACATAGTCGTCGTAATGCCCAATTTTACTTAACCATATTTTTCTTGAGATTTTCGAACCTAGTGACCACTGCCCAAGATCACCACTGACCTTTTTAGTGTAGGTCTTGTTTCAAGGTTCGTTTTGGCGCAAGAATCATGTGAATACGATTTACGGTTTAGGAGAAACTCGTGTTTTAGTAAATGATGTTTCGAGAAACCAAACTGCACCACTTAGCCAACTTTGAGGCCATGATCGAACATGAAATGTGAAACTTTGTGATAACATGCTACGTACGTTTAGGAAGACCCTCGAAAAGATTTCGTGTTAAAAGGATTAAATTTCAATTTTATAAAAATGCGTAAGCGAGCGTGCACAAGTAGAAGTTCTTAAGGAGTTAACTTGGAAATGAACTTTGTACTTGAGTAAGTATATACTTAGTATGGTGAAAGCATTTAAGTGATTAATCTTGAACCTTGTGTTGATTCGTAGATCACCGGACTAACCCAAGACTTACTACTACTTCAGGATTTCCAGGCAAGTTTACTAACCATTACTCTATTGTTCAGAGTAGGTATATTTTCAAATGTATAATACTTGGTTATTCAAATATCTATGTATACTCTTTGTTCCAAGTATCGTGCAAGATTCTCAAAACCCGAAGCTCTAGTATTCGGCTATATTTTAAACTGTTGTTGTTGTGATATAACTGCTACAAATGCATGAACTATTTTACTTATCGTATAAACTTTCAAATGCTGAATGGTTGTTTATATGCCATATATCGATATAGATATAAATAGTGGTATATGAGGCTCTACGGTGTAGAGCGTACTATATTCTACTTATCAAATTATTTGATTCTGACCCTTATAAAATTTATTTTAATTAAAGTAGGGATTCCCAAATATTATTTTAATTTAAATCTATCTTAAAAGATGATTTAAATATTCGTTGACCACTCAAACGGACCGGGAATACCCTTAAAGATTTCCAAACAGTTTGACTCCATGGTCGTAATCTTTTAAAGAGAAATCTATCCGAACAAAAATCTGTCGACTAAGGTCGATCCACATGGGGACTTACTTCCTCCAAAATTTTGGAAGTAAGGAGGCCAAAAATGTTTTAAAAACTTGACAAGTATCACATACTTGGGGAAGCAGGATTAACTTCTGTTTCCAGTTTCATTGATTTTCATCCGGGACTGGAATTTAATTCGTGCTCGGCAATGAAATAGGTGTCAGGTAGTACGAAGTCATACTCGGCAATAAAATAGGTGCCACATAATATGACTCTATGCTCGGCAATGAAATAGGTGCCTGATAGCATAAAGGGCCCGAATGCGGCCCGGGTGATAACCAAATAGGAAGTCGTCCTTCTACTAGTAGAGAAAGTGTTATTTTGCAATACAACGACTGATCATCGTGTATCGTGGTTGTCTGGTATAGTCCCCATTTTCCAATTAGAATTTTGTCTATAACATTGTAACGAAGGCCTATGAGCTTAGTTACCGATAATGTTGGCAGTGTTTGAGAATTTTTCAGAACTGATATGTTACAGTGAACTACCCGATAACTTCAATTTAAAATTTATACTTTGAACCTTTGTCTATAATGTTGCTAGCAAAGGATTTCTAAACTTTACAGAAATATTTAAAGTTATTATTATCAGTTGCAGATTATATATTTTGGTGGGAAGCGTTTAGACTTCTTATATAGTATCTCGAACTATATGTTATTTTCAGATATCGTGACATCTTACTATTCCTCGTATAGTATCTTGAACTGTATCATATTTTAACTCAAATGTTATATTTTAAAGGTTTTGGTTATACCATCAAAGATTATTGGATTTCAGACTTTATAGTTGTGAAAATATTTATTTTATTATGGGATACTTGTTGAGCATTCTTTCGCTCATTCTTGTTTTACTTTATATTAACTTTCAGTAAAGGGAGAACATAGTTAGTTATTCCGTACTACAAGAAAAAGGGAAGTGGAAGATTCAAACTTGAGGTAGTCCAATTCAGAATGGTTAATGCAGAAGTAAGTTGCATGGGTTTAGCTGCATGACCTTCACGGAATGGAGAACGATTCCCTTCCTCAGACATCTGAAAGAAAAAGGGGCGAGGACTTATTAAAAAAGAGAGAATCAAAAGAAGGGGAAGAAGGAAAATAAAAGAAAGACACGACCTCGCCTAAAATAGAAGTGCCATAAGGACTACAATAAATAAATCCAATAAGATGACTCATTCACAAAACGTGTGATCCCCAAGATAAATATGACACTTCACCAAAGGTGATGCCTAATTCGCACTACTTTAACACTAAAGGGCGATCTCTAATTCTACGAGATCCACTATTTAAACGATAGATAATAAAAAGTAATATACAAAAAAATTTGCATAGTCATAAGAACATACCTTAGAAAAGATTCAGACGACGGCTATTGAGAACGGGCGAAGATTGAAAACGGGCGACGACTCCTTAATATTATGGATAGAATTTCGGCAGCAATTAAACAAAGAGGGGAAATGGAAATGAAATAAAAAAAATTGGGGTTTGTATAGAGAGAGAAGACAAGTGACACGTGGCACTGTATAATTGGTCCTCAATACTCGTAGCGAGGTGTGACAGTTCATCATAATGATTATGCTTCGGGAAATGACAAACTTGTTAGGATTTAAGGGTGATAGCTAAGAGACAGCTTGACTAGATATTTTAAATGCTTAATTTTTATTAAGTATAAACATACTGTCACAACCAGAGTATGTTCTTGTAACCATTTTGTTTACTGTTAAATAAGATCTTGGTACATCTTGGTAGAAGTTC
The DNA here is from genome assembly GCA_030848705.1 of Heracleum sosnowskyi. NCBI lineage: Eukaryota > Viridiplantae > Streptophyta > Magnoliopsida > Apiales > Apiaceae > Heracleum > Heracleum sosnowskyi. Next base: position 71,274,552 of record CM061240.1, read on the forward strand.
ATTTACTTGTTCAAGCCTCAAGAAGTGCTTAAAGAAGATAGCAAGAATAAATGTTACTGTCATAGCACTGACAATAAGGTTACAAGAAGACAGCATGTTGCAAGTCACGACAGTATATCCACTCTGACAGCAACATTGGCGGAAGCCCTGAGACAGCAACTTTACCTTAGTCTGACAACAAGCCTGGAACTCCTGACATCATCTATTGCGGGAATTTCTTACTGTCACCAAAAGCACATTCCTGTGACAGCAAGCTTGAAGATCATGATATTGTCTCAAAGGGATAATATTTGTATTGGGGATCTACCCAGTCAAACATGTGATAGTTTGGATGTTCAAGAAACAGGCGTGCTGTAGTATCCCAACACTGCATCAGGTCTGCAAGACTACGACAGAAGCTTGAGAGATCACATGACAAAGCTCACCAATTCAAGAGTATGACAAATCAACATCTACTGAATTGTGTTAGCTAAATATAGAATGTATCTAGATTACTTTTTCCAGTAATGATAAACTTGTTTGTATAGAAATTTAGGTAAGACTCACGGGTAGGCAATTTGTAAGAAGCTGCCACATGAAAATGAGAGCAGCTTCACAAACCCGTGATGATAGAGATAGGATTAGTTTACTTAGACTATCTCTCAATTCATTCTATGTATCACTCGAGAAATTGAAGCTCAAGAAAACTGATATTTTCTTGAGGTTGTAGCAACACTTTACAAAATAAATAAAACATTTATTTTGTGAGAAAAACTACTTGTGTCTACTTGTGTTTGCAATCCTTAAACTGATAAACTTAAATCTTAGTTTTAGTTGTTGAAGCGTAGATTGAGATTTATCAGTATAGCATTCAACCCCCCCCCCTTCTGCAATATTCAAGGACCAACAACTGGTATCAGAGCAGACAGATTGTTCTACAAATCTGAGATCATGACAAGTTTGCAGAAGTCAAGTAGCATTAAGATCCCAGCTTTTGATAAAGAGAATTACAATGTGTGCAAAAGAAAAATCTTGTTGTTTATCAAAGCTGCGAATCCATTATACTTGGGTATCCTCCAAAATGGTCCCTTTGTTCCAAAGAAGGAGATTGAAGCCTCGACTGTGGACGGTGTTCTTATTCCAGCACACTGGATTGCTAAATCACCTTAAGAGTTTCTGGAGCCAGAAAAAGAGAAGGTGGCCTTGGATGATTACTTGCAACTCATCCTTCTTGATGCTCTCACTTTGGACAAAGCCATGTATGGGAACGTCATTGGATGCTCATCAGCCAAGGAAATGTGGATTAAGATTGAGTTGTTATGTGAAGGAAGTGAAGAGGTAAAAGACAATCAAAGACATATTCTTATCTCACAGTATGAAGCCTTCATGGCAAAGTCAGGAGAAGATCTAACAACAATGTTTGAGAGGTTCAGTAAACTGCTGACTGATCTATAGATACATGGCAAGTACTATGAGAAGAAAGAGTTAAATGTTAAGTTCTTACTCACACTTCCTGAGCATCTAGAGCACAGAATCACAGCCATAAGAGAAGGAACAAATCTAAACAATGTTTCCCTTGAAACATTATATGGTGTGCTTAAATCATATGAGCTTGAATTTTTCCAAAAAAGAGCTATACAAGCTGGATCAAGAGGAAAGATGGCAAATATGTCTGGTGCTCTTTTAGCTCATGTGCCCAGAATCACTCAACCTAGTGAAGGAGCCCAAATCACCCAACCTGCTCAAGTATCTTCACTAAAGATTGAAGAGGTTGTGGATGATGATGAGAAGGTAGTGCTGCAACTAACTGATGTTGAAGATGAAGACTTCTATTCATTAGAAGAAATGGAAAAGATGGATAATCCAACTATGGCTTACATGCCTAAGAAGTTCAAAAACATAAGATTCAAGAGAAATAAGCCATATAAATCTCAAGGTCAGACATCAAGGTTCAGCAGAGAGAATTCCTCCAAGGTTGAAGGTGGTGCCACAAGAGGTGGTTACAAAACAGGGATGGTGGACAGATCCAAGTTTAGGCGTTACAACTGCAATGAGCTTGGTCATTTTGCTACTGAATGCAGAAGGCCAAATCAGAATCAAAGAATGGACAAAGGGTCAAGTGGACACTTCAAGAAAGGACATGGAATAGCTTATGTGGCTGAGGGAAAATGTTGGGATGATTCTAATGATGAAGAGGAAGAGGAATATGTGAATCTAGCCCTCATGGCTAAGTCTGATGAGGTCTCCTCTAGCTCTTCAAGTCAGGTACCCTCATTTGTTCTACTTGAAATGTCTAAAGAAGAATACAAACAAACTGTTGAGGAGTTGAGTGCTGAAATGTTTAATATTCATACTAGTTTAACTGCAGCTAATGAAGAGATTGCTAGATTAGCTAAACTAAATGAAACACTCACTTCTGAGAATGGCATGCTTTTGTTAAAGACCAGTCGATTAGAGTCTCTAGCACAGGAAAATGCAAAACTTAAAAATGAATTAGTCTGTGCTAAAGAGATTGAAAAGTTTCTAAGGAATGAAATTAGTGAAAATGAATTCAAAATTAAGGCCTATAGAAACTCATCTAAACAACTTCAGGATTATCATGAGAAGCACACAGAGGATCAAAAAGTAGGGATAGGTTTTGAGTATGGTAGAAGACCTGGTAAGGAGATTGTGGATCAGGATTGTTCAACTAATGTTTCTATCAAACCTCATGTTCTCAAAAAGATCAACAAACCAATTTTTAAACTTTCTGAACTTGAGTTTGATGAGGAAGCCATGCTCATCAAGCAACAACTTGATGATGAGGATGAGGGTGTTGATAGTACAACAGTTGATGGAAAAGATACTGTCAAAATCCCCAAAACAGTAACTTTCCCAGACAATCAGACAGAATGTTCTAATGATGTTGTCCGTAATGGCAAGACAGAAACTTCCAAAGATACTGTCAAGAGAGCTTCGAAGACAGTAACCTCTAAACCTACTGTCAAGACAGAAGTAGTAAAAGGTACTGTCAAGAAGAGCTAGACAACAACTTCAGAACATCCTGTTGAGACAGTTGCTTACAAGTCTAAGAACAGGAATGGTAAGTTAGGAAATGGAAATGCTAATGTTGATAGTGCTCCCAGAAAACTATGCAATAATTGTAGATCCTCACATCACTTAACTCATGTTTGTAAGAAACCAAAAGAGGTCAAGAACAATGTGACCAGGATATATGGTAACTTACATAGAACCCCCATTATGCATAGATCTATGGTAGTCTGCAATAACACTGACTGCATGCCTTGTAAAATAACTACTATGAGTACTTGTTTCAACCTGCCTATTTCATCTACTGAACAATGTCTCTATATGCAAACTGTTGAGACTTCTGAGCCTACTGGAAACAGTAAGAAGGCTACAACCACTAAGAAGAAGACCAAGTCTAATTCTAAAGCTGAGTGGGTGAAGAAAGGAGTCCAACAGAAGATTCCTGATGTGGTTGTTAAAGTTGAAAATGATGAATACTCTTGTGATACTGAATTAACAAGACCCAACAAGGTTTGGGTACCATATGCCTCTTAAATACAATTTGTTTTGCAGGACAAGAATAAGGAGCAGGTCATGTGGATTATTGAAAGTGGCTGCTCAAGGCACATGACTGGTGATAAAGCCCTGCTATCACAATTTGTGGAGAAAGCTGGCGCAATCATAACCTTTGGAGACAACAGCAAAGGTTACATAGTGGGATATGGATGTTTGGAAATTGGGAATGTTGTCATTAATGATATTGCACTTGATGATGGATTGAAGCACAACTTGCTCAGTGTCAGCCAATTCAGTGACAGAGGATTCAAGGTTGATTTTGACATGATGGTGTGCAATATCTAAATTCAACAAAGAAGGACAAGATTTACTGTTTTTACAGTAAAGCTACTGTTGGTGACAACATGCTTTGGCACAGGAAACTCTCTCACCTAAACTTCAAAACAATGAATATGCTGATGAAGAAGGAACTAGTAAGAGGACTACCTCAACAGGAATTCTGTCAAGAAGGACTGTGTGAGGACTGTCAAATGGGAAAATTGAGAAGAGTTGTGCATAGGTCAAAGCAAGTCAACACCAACACAGAACCAATCAAGCTAATTCATATGGATCTCTTTGGCCCAGTAAATGTTCCATCCTTAGACAAGAAGAGATATGCATTAGTTATGGTGGATGATTATTCTAGATATACTTGGGTGAAGTATCTAGAATCAAAAGATGAAGCTGCTCAAGTCATCATTGATCACTTAAGAGTTCTTGACAGAACTCCTGTTGAGGTAGTCCTCTTACTAGTTCAGAAATGTCACTCTTGGTAATTTTTGCAAGGATGAAGGAATTGTGCAACAATTTTTTGCTGCAAGGACACCACAACAGAATGGAGTTGTAGAGAGGAAGAACAGAACTCTTATTGAGCTGCCAAGACTATGCTACATGATGCAAAGTTACCTACATACTTCTGGGCAGAAGCTATTAACATAGCCTGTTATACACAGAACAGAACCTTGATTAACAAGACTCATAGGAACACTCCTTACTACTTTCTAACTGAGAAGAAACCTATTGTCAAGTATTTTCATGTGTTTGATAGCAAATGCTTCATGATGAAGGACAACCATGAAAAGAAAGGAAAATTTGACACCAAAGATTATGAAGGTATTTTCATGGGTTATGCCATAGAAAGGAATGCTTACAGAGTCTACCTCTTGGAACACAGGATTATTGATGAAAGTGTAAATGTCACATTTGATGAAACCAAGTTTCCAGGGCTGCATGAGGATGGTCAAATGCAAATTCTTATATTTGAGAATCAAGGATACTTGGAGGAAGAAGAAATTGTTGATGAAGAACCCACCTTTACTCAAACTGTTGATTTTGAAAATGATGCTAATCAAAGTCCAGCTCAGTCACAGACTATTTCAGGGAATCCTCAAAATGATGGTGACTCTGGAGATATTGAAGAGAATGGTGGAGACAATTGTCCTGGTGAAGATTCAGTTCCCCAAACTGAAGCTACTGTTTCAGATCAAACAAGAAGCTTGCCTAGAACCACAAGGTGGAATAAGGATCACACAAATGACCTAATTATTGGAGATCCTTCTTCTGGGGTAAGAACCAGGAACAGTGTTTGTAAGATCCGGGAAAATTACGTGTTAATATTTGAGGTGAAATGAAATTGTATTTCATATTAAGATTTATTAAATGTTTTATCTGGTTAAATGGGTTAAGTTATTCGTTAAGTGATCGAATATGTGACATTGGGATGCTATGTGAAAATGTGTGGGGAATTAGAAATTATTTTGAAAAGGATGTCATACTATTTTATTCTATTTTAATTATCGAAAAGAAAATTTAGATCGTTCCCAAATTATTCGAGAAATTGGTATATCGTTCGTACCAATATTTCATTCGTTAAAGTGGGAAGTATTCAAAAATATTCGTAATACAGGTATTTTGGTTCGTATATCTATTATTAAACGATACTTGTAGTTATCTGTACATTTTGGATGATTATCGTCTCGTAAAACGTGTATTCTACTTTATTAAAGATTTAAAGCGTATATTCTGTTAAATTGTATTTAAAACGATCCATCGGATCAATATCGATCCAAAAATGTCGTTTGGGGTATTATTTTCCGTTTAATATAAAAAGGCGAATCGTACTTTGTTTTTCGTATAATAAAGCTTAATTATCGTTAGATATCTAAAAACCCCTGAAACGTGTTCTTCGTGTTCTTGAGAATCAAACTCAATTTTGAAGGCGTTATCGGAATCCGATTTCGATGTTCTTATAACCAAATCGAATCTCTCAGCATCCTCTATCCAAATCCATCATCAAAATCTATGTGGGTATGATTTCCGAGTTTTTTCTTATTTTTAATTATTTAAATATTTCGAATTTTCTAATTAAATTTGGGGGAATCTTTGTTTCTGATTGTTCTTGACAATTGATGATATGAATAAGTTGTATGTGATGTGATGAGTGTGTTGATAATTTTTGTGTGATTTTTGGAGTCCAGAATCGAGCTATTCGAATTTTTAAAAGCTCATCGGAAAAGTTGTGGTTTTGCCGGATTTGTGCGTGATCGATTGGTTCTTGATTTTGATTAGGCGATTAGATAGATCGTGAGACTTAGAATCTATCTGTGTAAGCGGTGTTAAATTTGGTTTAGGTTTCGGGGTTGACCGGAAAATCGAGGTCGCCGGTTTCTGGGTTTTTCCCGACTGATTGTGAGTTGTTGTTGCTGGTTTTGGTACGCTTTGATTGGTATAAGTGTTGTTGGGTATGTGTGGATTGAAGGAGGGATAAAAGCCGCGAGTTTGGGGACGTTTGGAATCGTCGGAGAAGTTTCCGGTGGCCGGAACCACGCCGGAAACTGGGAAACCCAGTTTTCCGGTGGTGTTCTTCGCTAACCCGGAAACGTTCTTGGCAACCCGTTTTCAAACCCTAACCTGACCCGGTTTCAATCCCCCTAACCCTAATTTCTTTTCTGAAAAGTGTTTTTGAGTTTTATTTTTAAAATAAATCGAAAATTGTTTTAAAAATTCTAAAAATCATATTTCTGATTTAAAAATACTTTTTATTATTCAGAAAATTTTATAAATTCATAAAAATTTATTTAAATTCGAAAATTGATTAAATTTAATTATTTTAATTATTTTTGATTAATAATTAATTAATTTAATTAATTGATTAATTCTTTTAATCAGTTAATTCTTAATAATTAATTATTAATTAGATTTAATTAATTAAAATTAAGTTTAATTAATTCTTGCTTGGTTTATTTATTTAAAAATAGTCTGAGTGTTTGGAAATTATCAATTAATTTTATATTAATTGATTGAATTGTTTTTAAATCTTTATATTAGGAGAAATGGCCCGATTTTTGACCTAAAAATATTTTGAGCTTTAATTTCTTTGAAACGAGAGCCGAATATTTTTCTAAAATTATTTATTAGATGATACGAGACTTATGTGATTTATTTGTCGCAATTAAATGACAAAATGTGTTATTTAAATTATGTGAATTATGTGAATTATCTGGTTAGTGAGTCATAAAATACGAATAATTGTTTTGAGACTTGTTTAAATACTTTGGTCGTGTTTAGTATTATCGTGTGGGGTAGTTGGGATAGAAATGTGCCAGTAGTGTTAGAAAATGATATTTGCGAGACCGTTGACCTAGATGTTGACTTTTATAGTATATGGATTTTTATCAAGCGAATTACGTGGATTACTTATGTGGTTGATTGTGATTAGTCTATCCATTGAAATATGGTTGTCTATGCAACAGATGCTATGGGACGAGGCGAGTCAGATTATCGAAGTATGTTAAATAAGAGATGTCGAAGAAGGATGAGATATTGTTCACGACTGATTGGGTATTTGTGAGGTGATGTAACACCAAGGGGACGTCAACACTCGTAGAGGACATGTGCAAATATTTTCTTCCAACAGAGATATCGGTAAGAATGGCAGACACGTGGATTCAAAATGGTAGGAGCAGACTAGTGGTATTCACGAGAGCGTTAAAGCAAAGAAGGACGGAAATAGAGTATCGTGCGATAAGACAGAATAAGGAGGGAATCGTATTATTTCAGCCTTACGAAATAGCTAAGGACCAGAGGCAAGTGTTTATACCCTTGCTTATTAGTTGATTGATATTTCCTTGAATTATTATTATGCAATTGGCATACTTCTCCCTAAATATTAAATGATGACTCTTTTGCATTGAACTGCAAGTATTTTATTTAATCTCGTAAATTGACGAGTATTCTTTTATACCTTTTTAGCTTAGATTCATATTTTCATGTTGATTGGGAAGATATACTTATTATATTGAAACGACTGAAAAGATAGTTATGGGCCGTATACTAAGGCTTTCTTTCAAAAATCTTCATTTAAAAATATTAGGTTGGAATATTGCCAACCCTAGATGAGTGGGAACTTGTGAACCCTATGAGGGTAAAATGTTATTTTGAAATTCTGAAGTTGTGGTACTTGTTCTACAAGTATTCAATTTTCCATTTTGTACATATGCAAGCATTGTTATCCTTTCTTGTTAAAAGCGATTATTTGATCCAGTCCCTGATTCGAATACAAATATGTGTGTATGATTTGGTTTACTTCCTTCAAATGTAAGGCTTATCTATTATAAGTATATGTTCGAAGGATTTAAACTATTTCTGTCAGAAGTCAGTAAACCCTTGCTTTTCCCTAATTATAAACTTACCTTGAATTTTACTTAAACTCAAACTTGACTTTCTTGTCACTTACCAAATTGGTGAATCTTAACTAATTCTTCCATAATGTGATAAATTATACTGTTAAGGCCATCTAGAGCCTGTTCTTTGAACCCTACTCTATATTGAGCTGTTACAATTCCTGTTGGTATCATAATGCCTGTTTCATATCGGACTTGATCTTGTTGAGCATGTTATTGTTTATTCTTCATTATCATCCCAGTTGTTGCATCGATCTCGTCGATGTTTATTATGTTGTTACTTTTTCATGTGCACCCCCATTGTTGTGTCGATCTCGTCGATACTAGATTATATTGCTATCCTTTATTGATTCTTCATAATTGAACTGTTTCCTGGAACGTGAGTTTTCCAGCAATTGTTGTATTAAGGTTGTCGATTCTTCCGACACCTGATTGTCGAAGTAAGGTTGTCAATTGTACCGACACCTGACGTATATAATATAGAATTGGAATGTTTTGAAAATGGGACCAGTAATTGGTCGGGCCATATTTATGGTCGGAATAATTTAAGGCCTAGATTGGCCTAGGATCCAGTAGAGGACTTTGCTATAAGCAAGTCTGGGGTTGATGCGTGGCTGGCCAGCAGCTCAACCTTTGATTTGATAAATGTAAAAAAAATCCAATTCTAACATAAGTTCTTATTTCTGAGATGAGTTACATCTATATGTTTTGTACTTGTGAGTTATGACCTGATTTTCAGGTTTATTCGTTGCGTGAAGTTGTTGGTTCGTTGATTAATAATAGTGGTTTCAATCTTGCTGAAATCACTTACTCTTAATACATTTGGATTCCAAATAGTCGAAATCCACTTCCTTGATTCCATTGGCAGTCGTGAGATATCTATCTTGATGAGTTTTATTCATACCGCATATCCAGTCGGTACCATGTTGAAGTCTTGAAGTGCACTCTTTATTCCATGACCGAGCGCGTTGGCTCATTCTTACTCCTTGATTATTATACCCTTCCATAGTTGTTGGTTTCAGAAAATGTTGTGAATAGATCTGTTATCTTCAAAACTAGTATTTTGTACAAACTATGGTCTTGAAGACGTATGAGTTATATTTATTTCATATTTTCTACATACTATTGTAGTTATTGTTGATTCAGTCGCCGTGACGACCAATATAAATCTTTTTGTGTTTTAAACTATTCAACTGCGAGAAGCTGAATGAGAAATTGTGGTAAATTACCAAACTTAATTTGAAAATTTTAGAGATTGAAAATGTATAAACCAAAAGTTTGTTTATTTGAAAATCCAAAGCTTATTTTGGAAACTTTTCACATTATACTTGATAATGCACTTGCTGAGCAATTCTTTCGCTCATACTTGTTTTCTTTATATATTTTAGCATTTCAGTAAGAAGGTATATTGGAGAGAGTTGTCCGCGTAGCCGGTCAGAGATGGAGAAGAATATTAGCGTAAAGACGTTTTTATCCAAAGTATTTGGAGCTGGTGATAGGTTTTGTTATACTAGTGGTTTAGATTGTATGTAAAGAGAATGGTTGTAAAGAAGAATTTTTTTTTATGTAATGGAATTTTGGATTCTTGTTTCTAGCACTATAACCTTTAAAGATTCTTGGTAGAGTTGGGGTCGCAGATGTTATTATTGTGTTGATTTAATATTGAGCAGGTTGTTTGAATGGAGATTGCAGCGTGACGACCAAATCCTTTGACCCCGGATTTAGGGATGTTACAGTTGGTGTAATAACCCCAAATTTTGGACTTATTTAATTTTTTTTTTTTTGATGAATAGTAAAATTGCCCCTGATGAGTAGTAAATTTGTTGATGGAAATATTTTCAGACCACACTATATAAAAGACATGGAATGAATGTTTCGAGGTTATATTATTGATGTATAGAAATAATAAGTGAATGTAAACGCAATCAGAATCAGGAGATTCCCATTCGAATTTTAAATCACTATTCATCGGACAATCAAGGATGTATTGATTTGATCATTTTGAGAAAGTATGTAGAATGAGAAATCCATGATCATATCTTAAACCAAGGTGAGAAATCTAAGATTATATATTGGACAAAGATAATGGAAAGATCAAGGAAATATCCCCTAGCTTTGGTACAGAGAAACGTTTTTAAAATCACTTGAAACTATCGCGAAACAAAAGCGTAACGAATTATGGATTAAACCCTAACCGAAGGGGAGTATCATATAAGATCATCAAGTGTAACATATAAGAGGATTGAGGATACAAATTATGACACGAGCATGATGCAGGAGGGTGACATGTTGATGACAAGGTGATGAATCACCACCTTGTCACCACTTTCACCGCAACCACAAATTCAAATGGCATGTGTCATTGGTGACAAGTCTTGTTTAGAACCACACAAATGAGATGCATCCAAATTGAGTGTAATTATACAAAAACAAAAAGAAAAGAAAAAGCAAGAAAACAACCATGTTCTCCATTTCTCCAAAAATCTGCTCAGCTTGACCATGGTGGAAAGAAAAATCCATAACTCAAACTCTACTCATCCAACAATCACCAAATGTGAACCATAGCTTCCTCACTATATACCCAAGGTACGTTTAAAATTTCATGGCCATCAAATGAGTATAGCATAGTTAAATGTTGGATCAAAGTTGAGGCATGAATAGTAGAGTGAATAGTAAACTCATGAAATCTTGTTTTGTTCTTGGATTTTAAGGTTGATTAAGGATCAAGGGAGAGTTTACAAGCTATTGTTTGTCTTTACCAAGCATCAAGAAAGGTATAAAAACCTCTCACCCTTATGGTTATACTTTGTTATTAGTGATTTTGTTAAGAATGATTAGTGATAGTATGATTAAGAGCATGTATGCATGATTTTGAGAATGTTTAGTGGTTAATTTATGGATAAACCTATGAACTAGGGTATGATCATGTTTGGGCCGAAAACTTGTAGTATTAACTTGAGGCTTGATGGTTGGTTGATTGGTGGTTGATTTGAGTGTTTAAAACACGGGAATCATGAATTAGCGTCGTTACCATGTCGAATTTTCATTAGATAGTTTAGGCAGAAACCTCGGGTTAACCCATGACATGAAAGCAACAATAACTGACCATGATCATGTATGTCTTGTCTTGTAGTTTATTTTGGCGAAATAATCGTGTCGTTTCGATTTACGGTTTAGGAGAAACACTCGTTTTAGTGAAAGCGGTTTCGGATAACGAAGTAGTTTACTAAGTGAACTTTGAACCTTTGATCAAGCCCCTTAAAAATGGAATTAGGATATGATATTAAAATGGATACTAACATGGACAGTTAGTAAGTGAATCGAGAAGGTTTCGGATTAAAAAGATAATATTTCGATTTTATAAAAATGTCGGAACCAAAGCTGCGCGAGGAGTAAGTGGTTCTGCACTTCACTGCCAAACAATCTGCTGCTCTCGGGAATTTCACCCCCTTAGGCAGAAAAACATGTTCAAGCATTTTGTTCTATTATTTCCCTAGATCGCGCACGTGAAAACGGTGTGTCATTTCGACTAACGGTTAAGGAGATATGAGCGTTTTAGTGAAAGACGTGCGAATAGTAACTTTCTGTAGCTCATCCAAGTTTGAGAATACATTTCACCAAGCTAAACCCCTGTTTTGAGATCAAAACTTTTATGATAAATATTAAAAATACTCAAGATGATTTTAGAAGTGGTTTCGTATTTAAATACGAATTTTCCGATTTATTAAAAGTGTTAGAGTACGAGTCGCGTAATAGTAACTCTATGAAAAGTCAACTCTAGGGTACTACTTTGACCAACCGTTGTGACTAAGATAAAGGATTATTTCGAGTCGATTAAAACACGAACATTGTTGAGGAATAACGTGGCTAAATGATGTGTTTGACATATGGTTGACTTAGAGTGAATTGTTATGGGTGAATTATTACGCTAGGGACTGATCGAGTATTTCTTTGTTTATAGATTTCCTGGCAAGTTCTCGAACCCATAACAACCAAGGACCCGAGGCAAGTTTTCTCATTCCATGCTTTATTTTAAATTACAATATTCTGATGATGCATGTGATATGTATTATGCATGCTTTCAAACCTCACATCGTATATAGATGTGATGGTATAAAATTGTTGAGATGAAATATATGCATATGATAGATGCATGCTAGTTTTCCAACCATACATCTGATATAAGATGTTGTGATATGTACTGTTTTATTCGTTAAAAGGACTATGAACTGATTTACGCTTTTGATAAAAAGCTTTGTGAGATATAATGGTTTATATGCTACGTAAATATTAGATATAAACCGAGGTGTTATAGAGGCTCTAAGGGTAGAGCGCTCGTACGAGGATTTTAAAAACTTAGACCGGGAGTCAAATTAATATTTTGTCTTAATTATAATGTCAGAAATTGGAGGGTACAGGGACAACTATATGTTATATATGTTGATTAAATATTCCAATATATATATATTATTGGATATTTAATGTGAGGTATTAAAAAAATATTATTAAAAATATTATTTTGAATATTTATCTATTTAAGTGAATATTAATTTGAATATTCACTTAAGTGGAATTATATTGAATCATAATTCAATATTTATTATTGAATATTTATTAAATATTCCAAATATGATTTAAAAATCATAGAACCTTATCATATTATTATTTAAGGTTCCAGTAGTTATTTAAAATGTTTTCTGACCTCAAAAGAATTTATGAGAGTATAGTAGGGGTTCCCAACTACTTTAATTATTTACCTCAAATGATGATTTTGATTTGAACTTATCAAAAATTGGGAATCCATCTCAGGAAGTGAATATATGAATTCACTTGCCTTTTCATTAAAAGTGAATATGTTTTCGAGTTCTGATTTATCAGAACTAGAGGTATTTTACAAAAACTCCCAGGTCGTAATTTCAAAATACGTGGTAATTATTCGTAGTTTCGTTGACTGATGTCAACCCACACTGTGACATACTCCCTTCAAATATTCTGGGGTAAGAAAATCTGAACTTTTGCCAGGTTTTGACAAGTATTTGTACTTGGGGGAAATAGGATTAAATTCCGATTTCCGTTTCATTGATATTTTTTTTATCATGGGAACTTGAAGGGCTTACACGGCAATGAAACAGGTGCCGGGGTAGTGCCAAAATTATCAAGGCTTACCCGGTGATGAAACAGGCGCCGAGGTAGTGATCTCTTGCGTGCTAAGGCTTACCCGGTGATGAAACAGGCGCCGAGGTAGTGATCTCTTAGCACAGTGGCCCGTATGCGGCCAGGGTGATAACCGAATAGGAAGTCGTCCTTCTACTAGTAGAAAAGTTACGTTACGATACAACGGCTGATCACCGTGTATCGGGTGTTCCAGTATATTCCCTTCCCTCCAATTGGAGTTGTGCTGGACATTGTAACGAAAGCCTAGGTGCTGAGTTACTGACAATGTGGCAGTGATGAGTAATGATGTTCCTCATACAGTAGTTGTACTATATGGCATGTTTTGACAAAAAGAATGTTTAAACATATCGTTCTGTATATGAACGGAGTTTCAAAGGTTTTAAATTATGATATCAGCTTACATACATGATTATGCTGCTATATCTTATTGTCGAGTTATAGTGCTCATTCTTGCTTCTTTTATATATCACAACACAACCGAGTCAAAAAGGTGTTCATTACTGATATTCTACAGTATTTTGAACAGTCTGAGATATCTAAATAGATATGTGTGTATATATGTTGAGAAGATATTTAAGATATACAGTATGTTGAACTGTATAGTATTTTAAATCAATGGATAGGCTCTAAGCCTTGATTCCAATATTTGATATCTATTTTAAAAGATATGTTTTGAATCTTGGTTCATTATATCGATACCAAGGATTTCTATATGATTTACGAAAAGTATTTGAGTATGTTAGGCCGAATACACAATATATAATCAAGTATGTATGAGAAAAACAATCAAGAACACTTTTTATAAATCAACAAACTGTAATTATATTAACAGTTTTTCTCTTTATGATGTTAATGAATCACAAAGAGCTGCTAGGTTACAAGAATAATATTTCAATAATCGCATCCCTTCTAGGGATAACCTATCTGTGTTTATATAGTACACAGCTACATACAATCCTTATCTAATTGATACTCCTATAAATTAGCTATACAATTCATATCAATTAAGGATTGCTTCAGTCTTCTATTCCGTTTCCTTAGCTGTATCAATATATTCTGCTTCTTTCCATCTTCAGAATATATTGCTTCTAGAATCTTTATCTTTGCACCGACAGCTAAGTCAACTATCACCACGTCAGACTTTATCAAACTCTGACTAGCTTCAATGTGAACTCTTCACCCAGTCAGACTTTATCAAACTCTGACTGGCTTCTAGATAAACTCTGATATGTACCTGGTACTTAAACACTGATGAACAAACGTCAGCAATTATATCTAACAATCTCCCCCAACTTGTGCATAATAAAAATGTACAAGTTAAACAGATAATTGATGATGTCAAAACATATAACAAATGCAGTGTTTAAAATATGTCAGAGTTTAATTTTAAAACAGAGTTTAAATTTAACTTAGAATAGAAAACATAAAAACTTACAGTCAGACTTTACTGAATTTCTTGGATATCAGGTACAGTCCTGATATAATCTGACAGTAACTTTCTCTCAGCTCGATCTAGTTCAGCAATCATATCCTTCTTCAGCTCCTTCAATTCTGGTTCATCTTCACCAATTTGATAAATGGCAGCCCTTAAAGAATAGATGCTGTTCTTGTTCATTTCATTGCCAAGTCTGATATAAAAAGCCTTATCAGACTCTAGATTGAACTCTAGAACTTTCTTATCTAGTGCAGTCCTGAATCTAGCACTATTTTTCTTCATTTCCACCAACTTTCCATGTGCATCTCTGTACTTAGGAATATAAGCACTGGAAACACTTCCTCCAAAAAGGACTTTCGATTTCATCATTCTGTCTTTTAAAACCAGAGCAGCATTATGAGTATTTCTATTTTTGATCTTCAGGAGATATAGAACATACTCTAGCTCTTCCCAGAATTTCAGACGAATATCATCTTCTCCAATTCTATAAACTCTGCCATCAGTCATAAAATATAATAAAAACTCCTTCTTCAAGCCTCTGTGGTAAATCATCTGAACAAATTCTAGTTTATCAAGGTTTTCTTGAGTAACCCCAACACCAGGTTCTGCCAGTGATGTATGATCTAAAGGACTATTATTAACTCTTTTCTCTCTGTGGGAACCCAAACCAGATTTATCATAAGATTGTTTTCCAAGTACTGTTCTGGTTTGTAGAAAGTTCACCTGGCTAGGCTTCAGAGTTTCAGGTAATGAAGATCTTTTGAAACCTTGGAGTGGTGAAGATAGCTGAGTTTGCACAACTTGAGCATTGTCAGAGGTTGGCACATTCTTAACAATAACATCAACTTGAGCATTGTCAGAGGTTGAATAATTCTTCTTTTCCAGGTTAGGCTCTTCAATCATCACGCCTTTACCTTTATCAGCGTTTGAACCAATAGGCCTCCTTGAGTACTGTAAACTCTGATCAGAGTTTACATTCTCTTTGATAACAATTCCTTTTTCTTTTCTTTTTCTTTTCTCCTCGGAGCCTTGATAACCTTCTGTTTGTAGATTCCAGCTTCAAGATTCTTCTTGTGTTCTTCAGCAAGCATTTGCTCTTCAGCTTGGATATCTTCAATTGTAACATCTTTTCCATGTTCTGCCATAAACACCTTAGTAGCAATTTCCTCATCTGTGGTAGGCTTATCAGAGATTATCAAACTTTTGTATCTTGAACCACTGGCAGAGTTTGCATGTCCCTTTCCAGAGTTTGATCTTTTATCAGAGTTTGATCTTCTTGAAAGTGGTCTGCTATCAGCATTTAATCTTAAGCTCTTTCCATCTCCCTTGTTTCCACCATCATTACCATCATCCCTCCGTCTCAGAGTTTGAGTGTCTTTGCATTTGTCACTTGGTACACTCTCCCCCTTTTTGACATCATCAGAAAGTAGTACTGATGTCAACAACTCAATTGCATTAGAAATTGAAGTCAGTTGGGCAGACATAGCAGTCTGGTTGTCCTCAACTTTCCCAAGCCTCTTCTGAATGTCATCAGAGTCCTTAGCTTGCTTCTTGAACATGGAATTGTAGTAAGTTCTATCATTCTTCAGAGTAAGATCCCTCAGACCAACTTCATTCCGCAAAGCAGTGACTTCCTTATGAGACTCATCAAATCTGTTGTGGAGAGATTTAATTTGAATCACAGTAGCCTTTAGACTTGTTAGAATATCAGGAGTTGAAATTGTCTTCACAGAATCACCAAGAAAATCAGCAGCCCTCTGTGCTGAAAAGATACAATCTACAGCAGCCCATCTATTGTAGTACATATCTTGAAAATGCTCAGTCGTAGCTCGATTGACCTCTCTTAGCTCATTAGAGTTTGCTTGACTACCAAATAACTCCTCTTGGGAATGATCAGAACTATCATCATCATTATCATTATCATTCTCTGCTGTATTCTCTGCAGTAATATTCTCAGCAGTAACTTTCTCTGCATCAGGTTCTGGAATCTCAGAGTTTGCAACATTCTTTGCAATATTCTCATCATTTTCAGCTACAGCCTCTTGTACTTGAATCTCTGCAATAATCTCTGGAACAGTTTCTGTAGCATCAGTATTTAAGGTCTGATCAACTTCCTCACCCTTTTCAATTACCTGGGGAGTAACAGAGAGAATCTCTGTGTGGGTAGCCATAGAATCTTCAAGAATAACTGTGGCTTGATCAGCTTCCACACCCTCTGTTTCATCAAAAGCTTCAAGATGGTCAGAGTTTACAGAGTTGTGTGCTTCAACATCCATATCAAATCCATGTGGCTCAAAAATCTCAGCCTCAATATTTTCTTTAGCCTCCTGAACAAGAATTTCAGGAGCTTCATCTGCAGCTTCATTTGCAGCTTCCTCAACTACATCATCAGCGTTTGATGTAGGAGCTTCTTTATCAGCACTTACCATTACAGGCATAGATGTTGTTTCACCAACAGTTTCCTCAAAAACTCTGTCCATATTGACAGCTTCAGCATTTACATTTGATGCACCAAAAAGATGTGCAGCCACCAATCTTCTTTTTCTCTGATGAAGAGTTTCTTCATCAGTTTCACTGTCCTCATCAGCATTAACAGACTTTGCCCGATTGGCCCTTCTTTTCTTTAATCTTTTCTTCTGAGGCATATCATCAGTATTTGATGCCCCAGCTTCAGTAGTTGGTTTAGCAATCCTTGGAGGTTTTGTACCAACATGCTTAGTCCTACCACCAGTCCGTGGTTGAACTGTAGAGGCTTCAGCATTTACTGGTTCTGATGGCTGTTGTGGTTGAGGTTGAGGGTTTAAGAACTGAAGCACTGTTTCAGGCAACAACAATTCACCAACATTAACCTTCTTTAAATCCTTGTTGGTAAGGTCAGAGAATACCCGTTTGTGCAATTTGAAAGAGGGAATTACGTCCTCCTCATCAATCTCAACATTTGGAACACAAGCAGAGAATAAAATTTGACAAAATCTAGAAAAATAGACTACATGCCTATTCTCTGTTAACTTCTCACCTATGTTCATCAATACAAGTCTAGCAAAATCATAATTACTGGCAAAGAGAAGTGAATACCCGATTTGCAGACTGTCGATTGGAATAGCATCCCAATTTGTACATTTCTTCCCGAACGCCCTTGTTATGCAATCGAAAAAGAAACTCCATTCCTTTCTCAAGAGCGGTCGCTTCAGTTGGCCTATCTTCGCCAAAGATCCAGTATACCCAATAGCTTGCATCATTCGCTGAAGATCAGTATCACCAACACTAATGGTGTAAGCGTTAGACTCTGCAAAGCCCATTGCTTCACGAACAGTTCCTGGAGTTATGCCAAACTCTGTTTCCTGGAACTCAAAAACTATGGATGGGGTACCAGAATCACCACCATCATCATAGACACCAGTCTCCCAGAAAGCTTTGATCTGAGATCCATAAAGCTTTGCAGGCTCCACCAAGGCACGCCCAATTTCTGACTGAGCAAGAAAGTCTTGTATTATATGAAACGCCGCTGGTGCATTGACAGTGTTTAATGGGGCTGCATAATTATTAGGAACGAACTCTAACCCAGAAGAAACAAAAGCTGTAGTAGCCATTAGTACGAATTGAGAAGAAAAAACAAAGAAACTGATTCAAAAGCTTCGTAAGAGTTTGTGAGCAGGGAAGTGTTTGTGAATATGTGTGTGTGTAAATTGAAGTAAGATGTGAAAGGTTTAGACGTATGTGGGTGTATTGTATAAATATGAAATTAAAAAAATTAAAAACTGAACAGTTTTTAATCATTAATACACAACTGTCTTACTCCTTTCATTATGTGAGTGGGACACATGGCACACATGTAATGACAGACAGCTAATTATTTACAGTTTCTAATGCGCATGCGCAGTAAAAACAGCAATAATTACCGCCTATTACACTCTTCTAGGCAATTAACCTCTCTCCTCTGTTTAAAGCAAATTTGAACCGTTTGTACTCATACTCTTTCATATTTCTAAACAATTGTCTAATCTCAAAATTATAAAATGTCTGAAACAAAGAAATCATTTTAATCATCAGAGATTAAAACAAAATTACCTCGGCGTATTTCTCACAATACATCAGTGTTTACCATTTGTCCTTCTTTGTCAATAAACTCTTTTCTCAAACTGTACAGGTGTGAATAATTGTGTGTGCTATAGCAGAGTTTACTGAATATGAATATTTAGACCATCTCAAAGTGCATAAAATCCACAAACTTAAGTAGTAAAAACTGGTTGCCTAAACTCTCATGTAAAACATAAAATCCGATTTTTATATCTAAACTCTGTATTTTGATATCCTTTCATTTGGATTTATCTTTTATTCTTCACCCCCTTCATATATATATATATATATTTTTTTTTTTTTTAATTTTTCCAGTAATCAGTGGTTGGCACTAGTCACCAAAAATCAAAGATTTTAGCCCTTATTTCATACAATAAGTTCCTGGATCTTCCTAGGCACAACATGATCTCAAAGGAATTTGTGCTCTTTTTGGCATCTTTTGATTTGAGGGTGAATTATTTATAATTAATAATCAGAGTTTAGACTTTTCATCAGTTAATGTAATTAATTTATGAGAGAAAATGCAAACAGCTAATACAACTTCAGTGTATAGAATCAATAAACTAAGAGATGCTATAAATATAGAGACAGTATCATGCTGTGTTAACTTACTGCACATATTTGAGATCAGAATCTAAACAACTCTTAAGGATTCACAATTACTTACTGAGAATTATGTTTCATACAAATTTCTTCATTGGTCCTTGTGTTTCAGACAAAAATCATAATCAGAGTTTAACATCAGACTTTAACCGACAGAGTATGACTAACAGAGTTTAGCATCAGAGTTTACTTTCAGAGTTTATGACACTGGTACTCATAACAAGTAATACATGCAAGGAATCATGAGCAGAAAAATTAAACATGTATAGTTTTTGAGTCTAACCCGTATCTCTAGTCGAAACCAGAGATCATTCCAAGTTCATTTACCAATCTTGTAAAAGTAGCTTCACTCAAAGGTTTGGTGAAGATATCTGCAAGTTGTTGGTCTGTAGACACAAAATGAAGCTCAATGTTTCCTTCTTCCACATGTTCTCTGATAAAATGATATCTTATGCTGATGTGCTTGGTCATGGAGTGCTGTACTGGATTTCCATGCTCTTGGTGCTTGCTTTAGTCCATATAATGCCTTGTCAAGCCTGTAGACATAATCTGGATGCTTGGGATCTACAAATCCTGGTGGTTGTTCAACAAACACTTCTTCTTCAAGCTTCCCATTGAGAAAAGCACTTTTCACATCCATCTGAAAGACTTTAAACTTCTTGTGTGCAGCATAGGCCAGAAAAATTCTTATGGCTTCCAATCTTGCAACTGGAGCAAAGGTTTCATCATAATCAATTCCTTCCTGTTGTGAATAACCTTTAGCCACAAGTCTAGCCTTGTTTCTTGTAATCACACCTTCACTGTCAGTCTTGTTTCTGAAAACCCACTTTGTACCTACAATTGATCTATTCTTTGGTCTAGGTACAAGTGTCCAGACTTCATTTCTTTCAAATTCATTTAACTCTTCTTGCATTGCTGTAATCCAATTAGCATCTTGAAGAGCTTCCTCCACCTTCTTTGGTTCTGTTTGAGACAAGAAAGCATGATACAGACACTCATTATTTGTTGCACTTCTAGTTCTCACACTAGCATCAGGATCTCCAATTATGAGATCAGGTGCGTGTGCCTGTGTCCACTTTCTAGCTTTTGGTAAGTGGTTTCTTGCATCATTATTGAATCCTCCCCCTTGATTCATGCTCTCCTGATTCATATGTTGACTTTCTGCAGCATCTGAGGCTCCCCCTGAATTGGATGGCTCAGAGTTTGAACTGTCAGAGTTTGAATCAGTTTCCTCAACTGACTCATTTTCTGTGTCTTGTTGAGCTTCTTCACGCTCCCCCTCAACTGGTTCTCTATGTTGTTCAATTTGAGAATTTTCAGTTTCTCCAGTATTTACCAGTAGAGGTTCAGAGTATGCTTTGTCAGAGTTTATCAGAACCGCTTCATCAGAGTTTGTCGGTACTGCTTCATCAGAGTTTACATCATCAGAGTTCAAAGCGCAGTTGATCATATTCATCTAAGTCATCAAGTCCAGTTATTTTCTTGTCATCAAATGACACATGTATAGACTCTATGATCACCTTTGTTCTCAGATTGTATACTCTGAATGCTTTTGTTGACAATGGATAGCCAACAAAAATTCCTGCATCAGCGTTTAACTCGAACTTGGTCAACTGTTCAGGATGAGTCTTCAACACAAAGCATTTGCATCCAAATATATGAAAATATTTCAAATTTGGCTTCTTATTTTTCACCATCTCATATGGTGTTTTACCATGCTTGTTGATCAATGTTGCATTCTGAGTAAAACAAGCAGTTTGAACAGCTTCTGCCCAGAAATAAGTTGGTAATTTTGCTTCATCAAGCATTGTTCTGGCAGCTTCGATTAGAGTTCTGTTCTTTCTTTCAACTACACCATTTTGCTGTGGAGTTCCAGGTGCAGAAAATTCTTGTTTCACTCCTCTTTCTTTGCAGAAAGCTTCCATTATTGAATTTCTGAATTCAGTTCCATTATCACTCCTTATAATTTTGACTTTGTGCTGTGATCCTTTGTCCAGTAGATTTACATGATCCATCAGAGTTTGAGCAGTTTCATCCTTCTTTGATAAGAAATACACCCATGTATATCTAGTATATTCATCAACAATTACTAGAGCATATTTCTTTCTGCCCATAGACATCACATTCACTGGTCCAAAGAGATCAACATGTAGAAGATGATAAGGTTCCACTACTGAAGATTCAGATTTGCTCTTGAAAGATGACTTCCTTTGCTTGGCCTTTTGACAAGAATCACACAGACCATCTAAGCTTAGTATTGACTTTGGAAGTCCCCTTACAAGATCTTTTCGTATAAGTTCATTGATGTTGTTCAAGTTTAGATGAGAGAGCTTCTTATGCCATTTCCAACTCTCTTCATTTGACATTCTTGCAGACAGACACACTGTTTTTCCATCAGAGTTTGTTACCAAACTTGCTTCATAAATATTGTTGCGCCTGTTTCCAACTAGAACAACTTTTCCAGTAGATTTACTGATAACTTCACAGTATTCAGTATGAAAATCTACATGGTTTCCTCTGTCACAGATTTGACTCACAGATAGCAGATTATGCTTGAGTCCTGAGACTAGAGCTACATTTGTGATGATGACACTTCCAAGATTAATATTGCCATATCCCAGAGTGTGTCCTATGTTGCCATCTCCATAGGAAACCTTTGGGCCAGCCTTCTCCTCAAAATCTGATAACAGGGCTTTATTTCCAGTCATGTGTCCTGAGCATCCACTGTCCAAGATAAGTGTGCTCTCTTTTATACCCTGCAATCACAAACAAACACTAAGTGTTAGTTTTAAGGACCCAGACTTGCTTGGATCCTTTGTCTTTCTTAACAGTGTTAGTTTTTGCAGCGGAATCACTATCAACAGAGTTTAAACTAACATTGTCAGACTTTACACTTGCAGAGTTTGCTCTAACCCATTTCAAGTTGGGTTTTAGCTCATAATAGTTGAGATAAATAGCATGATAACTCTTACAAGTATAAATAGAATGCCAAGTGCTCCCACAGTGTGTGCATAAAGCCTGTGGTTTAACCCTTACATAATCATTCTTTACTCCTGATGTAGAAGGTAAAGAATTAATATGTTTGTTCTTATTGCAAAATCTAGCAAGATGATTAGAACTACCACAATTATAACATGTTTTCCTTGGAGCAGCAGCAGTAGGCAAATAATTATTTCTTTTATTTATGCCTATCTTTCCATTCCTATTCTTCTTGGACCCTTTTGGTTTCATGGCAGATTTTACCTCTTTGAGCTTATGATTGAACTGTTTTCCTGTCATCAAACCAACATTAACCTGTTTTTCACAAGTTTTTACTGGCTTTCTAACAGCTTCTATTTCCATAAGATTTTCTGTTATAATATTTTCCTGTTTTTCACAGGTTTCATCTGATTCCATATCAGCTTCTCTTACTACAACAGATTTTAACTTACTGGTTTCTTGAACAAATTTCACAGGTTTAAGTTGTGGTTTAACCTTAACTTTGTCTTTAAACCTAAGTTCATCATTTTCACAATAGCCTAAACCTACAGAATCTGTCTGAAACACTTGATGAGTGTCTCTTCCAGAGTTTGTCCAAGTCTTGATTATTTTTCTTTCTTTTTCAAGATCAGATTCTAGTTGCTTATATCTTTTGAGCAACTCCTGTTCAACATAAACAGCATCATCTCTTTCTTTTTGAATCTGCTTCATATTTTCAAGTTCTCCTTCAAGAAACTTGTTTCTATCTTTTAGACTAAGATTCTCAGATTTAATTCTCTCATTCTCTAAAGTCTGATCCCTATAACTAACATGTACGCTTTTCAGATATACTCTTAACTCAGATATATTATCAGTATCATAAGCATAAGTAGTTAGGGGTACCTTATTTTCAGATGATTCAGTCTCATCTCTGACAGTTGCCATAAGAGCATAATTTACTCCATCATCAGAGTCTGAAGTATCTGCCCAGTCTTTGCCTTTAGAGATGAGTGCTTTCTCAGATTTGCCTTTCTTGCACTCTGGGGCATAGTGACCCATCTCCTTACACTTGTAGCACTGGATTTCAGATTTATCCTTCTTGCCAGACTTGGTCTCCCTTCCATCAGACTTTCTAAAACTTTTCCTTTCAGAGTTTGAATCTTTCCTTGAGAATCTCTTTCCTTTCTTGAAGTTCTTGAATCCCATCTTCTTGAAGGTCTTCACCATCAATGCAGCCATTTGCATCATCTGTTCTTCATCATCCTCAGAGTCAGAAGCTTCATCAGAGTTTGAGTCATCATCAGAGTTTGATGACTCACTATCAGATTTAATGACTAAAGCCTTTCCCTTGGCTTTCTTCCTTGATGATTCCTTCTTAATGGGCTTCTCCTCAACTTTGAGAGCAACAGATTTTGTCTTCTTGCTGGATCTCCTGTTTCTTTGTTCTATCTCAAGTTCATGAGTCTTTAACAATCCATAGATCTCATCAAGATCTGTATCTGCAAGATCATAATTATCTCTGATTGTTGTCGCCTTTAAATCCCATCTTTCAGGTAGGGATAGAAGAAATTTGAGATTTGACTCTTCAAGCTCATATTCTTTATCAACCAGAGATAGATCATTCAATAGTTTGCAAAATCTGTCATAAGTCTCAGTCAAGGTTTCATTGGCTCTTGAATCAAAGTGCTCATACTCCTGAGTAATTATCGTTTTCCTGTTCTTCTTTATAGCAGTGGTTCCTTGACATCTGACTTCCAAAGCATCCCAGATTTCTTTTGCAGTTTTGCAACCAATTACTCTGTTAGACATAACATTATCTAAAGCACTGTGGAGAAGATGTCTAACCTTTGCATCTTTTGCAATTGATGAGATGTCCTCAGGAGTCATATCTTTCTTTTCCTTTGGAACAGTCTTTTGTTCTTGACCATCAACAACAGGAGTCATTTTAGTCGGCATATGTGGACCATCATATATTCTGTCAAGGTATTCTGGATCTGTAGCCTCCAGAAACATGGTCATCTTCACCTTCCAAATTGGATACTCCACTGGCCTGAGAATTGGAACCCTGATTGTTTCATACCGACTCACAGAATTAGGCTTAACCTGTTCAACCTTGGGAGTAGTTTGATTTTCTTCAGATATGATTATTACTGTGTTTGAATCGAAAAACTGTATATATTAAACAGCCTTGGCTCTGATACCAATTGTTAGGCCGAATACACAATATATAATCAAGTATGTATGAGAATAACAATCAAGAACACTTTTTATAAATCAACAAACTGTAATTATATTAACAGTTTTTCTCTTTATGATGTTAATGAATCACAAAGAGCTGCTAGGTTACAAGAATAATATTTCAATAATCGCATCCCTTCTAGGGATAACCTATCTGTGTTTATATAGTACACAGCTACATACAATCCTTATCTAAGTGATACTCCTATAAATTAGCTATACAATTCATATCAATTAAGGATTGCTTCAGTCTTCTATTCCGTTTCCTTAGCTGTATCAATATATTCTGCTTCTTTCCATCTTCAGAATATATTGCTTCTAGAATCTTTATCTTTGCACCGACAGCTAAGTCAACTATCACCACGTCAGACTTTATCAAACTCTGACTGGCTTCAATGTGAACTCTTCACCCAGTCAGACTTTATCAAACTCTGACTGGCTTCTAGATAAACTCTGATATGTACCTGGTACTTAAACACTGATGAACAAACGTCAGCAATTATATCTAACAGAGTATGATTATAAGTCATACGGTATTTTGAACGGTATACTATTTTGGGGTTAGACCCTAGTAGTGATAAAAGCTTTGATCCCATATGGATTATCTTCCTAAAAGGTTTAAAGATTTAAACTGGGATAGATTTCTTGCTGAGCACTATTAGCTCATTCTTGATTTATTAAATCTTTCAGCATGAAGAAAACATTGCTGATTCACCTCGTGTTACGAGAGCAAGGGAATGGAAAGACCACCCTTGAGTTAGTTCAGCAGGATGGACACTGCCGGTGTGAGCAGAATAGTTGCAACTTGAGTTAGCGAGAATTATTTTGAGTAGGTTTGTATTACTAAACCTTGTATAGAATTGTGAGGTCTATTATTGTAACTTCAGGTAGAGGTTGTAAATAATAGATGAGATCCTGGATAGCACATTTGGGTTGTAATAACAAATGTTGATTATTGTTGCTCATTTCCAAGGCTATAACTTGTGTGTGTGTGCGTAAGTGATTGGGGTTTTTGGAGTTGCATTATTAGAATGTTGTAAGTAATACAGGTATTGTATAATTGATGGAGCGTGACAACCCAGATTCCTGACCCCGGATCTGGGGGTGTTACAGAAATGGTATCAGAGTGTTAAGTTATAAACTTGGATATGAGAGTGTTAAGAGTTGTATCGAAGTGAGGGAATGACGCGAGGACTCATATAGAGCTCGTTAAGTGGACTACCGGAGGTACTGCCATTGAGGATGTTAAGACTAAAGAGTTTAGTTGGGAACTTATCGGAAGACCAATAGGACCGTTGAAGATCATCATAATGATGAGAAGGACGTTTAGAATTGTACACAGATTATCAAAGACATTAAGATAAGACGCGGAGCAGAGTCTCAGTTGCAGTTGGGATAAGGTCGGAATGGCCAATACCAATGGATCACTTGACTTAGTAAGAACCTAAGTGTTGGTAGTTCATCATAGTTTTCCCACGAGAAGGCAGAACATGTGAAGATTAAGACATTTACAGTCATTTACGCGATCCGAATTACTAAATTTCGTGGACTAGTTAAGGCAATATCTTGTGTATGAGGTCCAAGCCTTGAGAACAACGATTCCACCAGAGTTGGTGTCTTTTCCGTCGATGGGTATTTTGTTACCTAAGAGGGAGACTTTTGCGTACATATAGTACCATAACGTTATCGTGAGACGAACGTGCTAAATCGCATCGCGAGTATATTTCGTACGATAGGCCATGATGGCTCAACTCGGAAATCAAAGATGTGAAGAATGGATAGCGTGATTCTGATAAAGACACGTATGGTTGCAACGAGCAATGCGACAATCTCAGGACCTATGAGGAACGAGACCTATGGTGACCTGGGGTTGGATTCATTCGATTCGACTAGTGTTAAGAAATTACATATACGTTAATCGACCTTCATCTTTTGAGGATGTGTTGATGCGGCCATAAGAGACCCAATCCCTGGATGATTATCGGGGAATGGCGAATATGTTTCGAACTCCCGACCTATTTAAGGACTTGTACGATTTTGAGGTACCGTTGGTTAGTACCCTAAGCCATAAAGGCAGAAAGATCAGATCATCCTCGTACGGGTGTTGATAGAACTTACGATGACCATAGACTTTTTGGTATCTACTTACTGGTGCACTACTCAATCTATAACTGTTCCTGCCTGTGTTACCTTGAATAGTTCATGTCAGGTAACCCTTCTAATTTTCTACTTCAACTTGGGATGCAACCAACTATTGTTAAGTATTCATTTTATTTCTTCATATTTGGACTCCTCAGTCGAGTTCATAAATATCTAGCTATGTGTTTAAAACATAGATGATGTATATTTCAGAGACTACTCGTGAATTCTTTTCTTCTATTAAGGAGAGCTTTGCACATCAGACGTTGAAATCGTAGAAAGGAGATCAATTCGATATTGATATTCCGAATTCAATTCTATCGGAGAATTTGACGAAGTTTATGTACGGAGACACCTTTAGGTGGACCGTTTCACTGATGAGAAATGTTTGATGGGAGGTTATCGATTGTTCCGATACCAAAAACTTTCTATTCAGATCTTATATTCTATTCAAGGGTTATAATTACCTTGTTTGTCCCAAACTTATTTACTCTTCTTTCAATTCATTATCCGAGTAGTCAAAATGTTGTTTTCTTTCTTTCTTTGGCTACGATGTCGAGATTTTGCACTAGTAGATTGAAACTGGCTAATTATATGTGCCATGATGAGTGACTAGTTAATTGTTCTAACTAGTTGAAATTTTAAGGATATGATGAAAATCTAGCTAATCATCCTAGCTAGATGTTGCGTCCCAAACTAATCGAACTAGTAAATTTTGTTCAGCTAGTTGTTAAAATTTCCTTGAAGTGAACTAGTTATTGTTTCACTAAGTTCAACTTCGGTCAAATTTATTTAAGTGAGTTCACGATGCATTTTATATGCAGTGAATTGGGATGATGAAATATCCAAATGATAATTGATTGAGACCTAATAAGGTCATCCATTCGATGAGAATTCTAACAAAGATTTTATAAAACATTCCGTTACTTGAAGTATTCTTGGTACCATGCAAGTATTTTCCTTAGTATTTGGAAAAAGGAGAGTGTTGAAGCTTAGAGTTAAAACAAATGAGTCCGATAAGTTATTAATCGAGGTTTATGGAAATTGCCAAGGTTTGTTTCGCATGATGCGAATTCAGAATAACGGAGTGTTCGAAACGACTGATTATGTTACTTGGTTAATGAAACGACTGTGATAGAAATGGAAGCAAAGTGGACGAGAAAGAAATGGTCATAAAGAAAGTAGAGTATGAAACGCGAATAAATTGAGAAAAAAAGAAAGTAAGAATTCAGATTATCGGACGAGGGAACGTTTGACCTCCAAGGATGTGAAACTTGTTTAGCCTCTGTTATAGATACGAAACGGGAAGTACCTAGTGTACAGAATATCCATGTTGTCAACGAATTCGAAGATGTATTTCCAAGAAGATCTTCCGGGGTTACCACCCGATAGAGAAATAAAGTTTGCTATAGAATTAGCTCCAAGAACGGCGCCAGTTTCGAAGGCCCCGTACCGACTAGCTCCAGTCGAGATGAAGAAATTAGTCGCTCAATTGTAGAAATTGTTAGGGGAAGGAATGATAAGACCAAGTGCGTCACCGTGGGATGCACCCGTGTTATTGGTGAAGAAAAAGGACGGCAGCATGAGGCTGTGCATAAACTATCGAAACCTGAATAGGCTAACTGTTAAGAATGAATACCCCTGCCAATGATCGGAGATTTGTTCGATCGGCTGCATGGTGCAGTTAAATTCTCGAAGATTGATTTGAGAACGGGATACCACCAGTTGAATATTAAACCTGAGGACGTACCCAAGACAACGATTCGCACCAAGTATGGACACTACAAGTTTTAGTGATGTCGTTGGGCTAACGAATGGCCCTGCAACTTTCATGGACTTGATGAATCGAGTTTTCAAGAAGTATTTGGATAAGTGTGTCATAGTGACATCGACAATATTTTGGTTTACCTCAAGGACCGAGGAAGAACATGTAGAACGTTTGAGGATAGTGTTAGAAGCACTGAGGAGAGAAAAGTTATATGACAAGTTCTCAAAGTGCGAGTTTTGGCTAAGGGAAGTACAGTTTTTAGGACATGGTCAACAGTGAAGAGGTGCTGGTTGACCCCGCTAAGATAAAATCTGTTTCGAACTGGGAAAGACCAACCACACCAACCGAGGTGCGAAATTTTGTGGATTTAGCCGGATATTACTGAAGATGTGTACAAGATTTTACTAAAATAGGAACCCCACTGACCCGACTTACTCGAAAGACTGAAGAGTTGAATGGACCGAGAAATGTGAGAAAAGTTTCCAGGAATTAAAGAAGAGACTAGTCACCGCCCTGTGCTGGTACTGCCAGACGGGAAGGGAGATTTTTGATCTATAGTGACGCATCGCATAAAGAAGTAGGGTATGTGCTTATATAGCACGAAAAGGTAATTACGTATGCATCCAGACAATTAAAGGAAAATGAATTTAGATACCCTACACATGACTTAGAATTGGCAGTGATAGTTTTCTCTTTAAAGATTTGGAGGCACTAATTGTATGGAAAGAAGTGCAAGATTTATACAAATCATAAGAGCATTAGATACACTTTCCCAGAGAGAGCTTACCATGGGAATTGGAAAAGATAGCTAAAGCTAATCAAGGATTATGACGGTGGGATTCTTTACCACCCAGGGAAGGCCAATGTGGTGGCCGATGCCCTTAGTCTAAGAGACTTAAGATGATAACATCGTCGGATAAAGTTAATCCAAGGATTTGAGAAAATGGAAATTAAGGTTAAAATAGCCGGAAATGGTACTGAGAGACTAGTTGAGGTTGCAATGCAACCGGAATTGCTACAGAAAATCAGGTTATGTCAAGAGCAAATGACGAGTAAAGGTATAAAGTCCATGTTGGAGAAAGCAGTAAAGACTGAGAAAGAATGATAAAGGAATCATAAGGTATTTTTACCGAGTTGGGATTCCAAATGTTCAAGACATGAAAGGATGCTAATTTTTCAGAAGGACTAATAAGAGGAACTGAAAGGATGAAGTTGAAGTTAAGAATACAACAAGGATTATTTAAAGGCCCTGATTGAGCCAGGACAAATCAAGGAATGAAGATCTGTCCTAGAGAGACAGCTACAGAGAGATTACAAAAAGGTAAAGAGAGAAAGGAATTGTTATAGGTGGTCAGATAGATAAAAAAGGATTTATCAATTGGTAAGTAAATGTTGGATATGTCAGAAAATGAAGGCAGAATAAAGACCTAGTTGACTATCACAGTTAGTAGAGATTCCTGATTAGGAATGTAATTTTACTATAATGGACTCTGTGATAGGATCAACAAGAATCGAGTCGGACTATGACGTCAATTGAGCTATAATTGATGGATCAAATGGGTCTACTCATATTTTGTTTTTAGCAAGAGATCTTAAATCGAAGAGTTGCGAAAGAGATAATTGGGTGACGTGGAGTTCCAGTCACCATCATGTCAGATAAGAACCAATGCTTGAACACCCGATTCGGGAGGAGTTTTCCAAACATGTTTGGCGACGAGTTTGAGTGCGAGCACTACGTAGGATCCGCAGACCGACGGACCGACCAAAAGAAACATTTCATACAACGGAAGTTACGGTAAGCGTTGTACCGCCGATTGCAAGGATAATCGAATGTTGATAGAAAATGGGTGTATAATAGTACAACCAGAATTGGCTTATATAAAGAGCCCGGTAGATATCACAGACCGGAATGAGTAAGTGTTGTAATGAAACCAGAGGGTTGAAGAGTCAACCTGGAAACTGGAGATTACTATATTGGAAGAGTAACCTCGGCTATTTTCTTAGATTCCGGGACGGAATCCTTTTAAGGAGGGGAGACTGTAATAACCCCAAATTTTGGACTTAGTTAAAAAAAAATTGATGAATAGTAAAATTGCCCCTGATGAGTAGTAAATTTGCTGATGGAAATATTTTCAGACCACACTATATAAAAAACATGGAATTAATGTTTCGAGGTTATATTATTGATGTATAGAAATAATAAATGAATGTAAACGCAATCAGAATCAGGAGATTCCCATTCGAATTTTAAATCACTATTCATCGGACAATCAAAGATGTATTGATTTGATCGTTTTGAGAAAGTATGTAGAATGAGAAATCCATGATCATATCTTAAACCAAGGTGAGAAATCTAAGATTATATATTGGACAAAGATAATGGAAAGATCAAGGAAGTATCCCCTAGCTTTGGTACAGAGAAACGTTTTTAAAATCACTTGAAACTATCGCGAAACAAAAATGTAACAAATTATAGATTAAACCCTAACCAAAGGGGAGTATCATATAAGATCATCAAGTGTAACATATAAGAGGATTGAGGATACAAATTATGACACGATTATGATGCAGGAGGGTGACATGTTGATGACAAGGTGATGAATCACCACCTTGTCACCACTTTCACCACAACCACAAATTCAAATGGCATGTGTCATTGGTGACAAGTCTTGTTTACAACCACACAAATAAGATGCTTCCAAATTGAGTGTAATTATACAAAAACAAAAAGAAAAGAAAAAGCAAGAAAACAACCATGTTCTCCATTTCTCCAAAAATCTGCTCAGCCATGGTGGAAAGAAAAATCCATAACTCCAACTCTACTCATCCAACAATCACCAAATTTGAACCATAGCTTCCTCACTATATACCCAAGGTAGGTTTAAAATGTCATGGCCATCAAATGAGTATAGCATAGTTAAATGTTGGATCAAAGTTGAGGCATGAATAGTAGAGTGAATAGTAAACTCATGAAATCTTGTTTTGTTCTTGGATTTTAAGGTTGATTAAGGATCAAGGGAGAGTTTACAAGCTATTGTTAGTCTTTACCAAGCATCAAGGAAGGTATAAAAACCTCTCACCCTTATGGTTATACTTTGTTATTAGCGATTTTGTTAAGAATGATTAGTGATAGTATGATTAATAGCATGTATGCATGATTTTGAGAATGTTTAGTGGTTAATTTATGGATAAACCTATGAACTAGGGTATGATCATGTTTGGGCAGAACACTTGTAGTATTAACTTGATTCTTGATGGTTGGTTGATTGGTTGTTGATTGGTGGTTGATTCGAGTGTTTAAAACACGGGAATCATGAATTAGCGTCGTTACCATGTCGAATTTTCATTAGATAGTTTAGGCAGAAACCTCGGGTAAACCCATGACATGAAAGCAACCTTAACTGACCATGATCATGTAGGTCTTGTCTTTTAGTTTATTTTGGCGAAATAGTCGTGTCGTTTCGATTTACGGTTTAGGAGAAACACTCGTTTTAGTGAAAGCGGTTTCGGATAACGAAGTAGTTTACTAAGTGAACTTTGAACCTTTGATCAAGCCCCTTAAAAATGGAATTAGGATATGATATTAAAATTGATACTAACATGGACAGTTAGTAAGTGAATCGAGAAGGTTTCGGGTTAAAAAGATAATTTTTCGATTTTATAAAATGTCGGAACCAAAGCTACGCGAGGAGTAAGTGGTTCTGCACTTCACTGCCAAACAATCTGCTGCTCTCGGGAATTTCACCCCCTTAGGCAGAAATAAATGTTCAAGCATTTTGTTCTATTCTTTCCCTAGATCGCGCACACGAAAACGGTGTGTCATTTCGACTAACGGTTAAGGAGATATGAGTGTTTTAGTGAAAGACGTGCGAATAGTAACTTTCCGTAGCTCATCCAAGTTTGAGAATAAATTTCACCAAGCTAAACCCCTGTTTTGAGATCAAAACTTTTATGATAAATATTACAAATACTCAAGATGATTTTAGAAGTGGTTTCGTATTTAAATACGAATTTTCCGATTTATTAAAAGTGTTAGAGTATGAGTCGCGTAATAGTAACTCTATGAAAAGTCAACTCTAGGGTACTACTTTGACCAACCGTTGTGACTAAGATAAAAGATTATTTCGAGTCGATTAAAACACGAACATTGTTCAGGAATAACGTGGCTACATGATGTGTTTGACTTATGGTTGACTTTGAGTGAATTGTTATGGGCGAATGATTACGCTAGGGACTGATCGAGTATTTCTTTGTTTATAGATTTCCCGGCAAGTTCTCGAACCCATAACAACCAAGGACCCGAGGCAAGTTTTCTCATTCCATGCTTTATTTTAAATTACAATATTCTGATGATGCATGTGATATGTATTATGCATGCTTTCAAACTTCACATCGTATATAGATTTGATGGTATAAAATTATTGAGATGAAATATATGCATATGATAGATGCATGCTAGTTTTCCAATCATACATCTGATATAAGATGTTGTTGTGATATATACTGTTTTATTCGTTAAACGGACTATGAACTTATTTACGCTTTTGATAAAAAGCTTTGTGAGATATAATGGTTTATATGCTACGTAAATATTAGATATAAACCGAGGTGTTATAGAGGCTCTAAGGGTAGAGCGCTCGTACGAGGATTTTAAAAACTTAGACAGGGAGTCAAATTAATTTTTTGTCTTAATTATACTGTCAGAAACTAGAGGGTCCAGGAACAGCTATATGTTATATATGTTGATTAAATATTCCAATATATATATATTATTGGATATTTAATGTGAGGTATTAAAAAAATATTATTAAAAATATTATTTTGAATATTTATCTAATTAAGTGAATATTAATTTGAATATTCACTTAAGTGGAATTATATTGAATCATAATTCAATATTTATTATTAAATATTTATTAAATATTCCAAATATGATTTAAAAATCATAGAACCTTATCATATTATTATTTAAGGTTCCAATAGTTATTTAAAATGTTTTCTGATCTCAAAAGAATTTATGAGAGTATAGTAGGGGTTCCCAACTACTTTAATTATTTACCTCAAATGATGATTTTGATTTGAACTTAACAAAAATTGGGAATCCATCTCAGGAAGTGAATATATGAATTCACTTGCCTTTTCATTAAAAGTGAATATGTTTTCGAGTTCTGATTTATCAGAACTAGAGGTATTTTACAAAAACTCACAGGTCTTAATTTCAAAATACGTGGTAATCATTGTAGTTTCGTTGACTGATGTCAACCCACACTGTGACTTACTCCCTTCAAATATTCTGGGGTAAGAAAATCTGAACTGTTGCCAGGTTTTGA
Organism: Heracleum sosnowskyi; assembly: GCA_030848705.1. Classification (NCBI taxonomy): domain Eukaryota; kingdom Viridiplantae; phylum Streptophyta; class Magnoliopsida; order Apiales; family Apiaceae; genus Heracleum; species Heracleum sosnowskyi. The sequence continues at coordinate 71,308,500 of CM061240.1, forward strand.
CAAGTATTTGTACTTGGGGAAATAGGATTAAATTCCGATTTCCGTTTCATTGATATTTTTTTTATCATGGGAACTTGAAGGGCTTACACGACAATGAAACAGGTGTCGGGGTAGTGCCAAAATTATCAAGGCTTACCCGGTGATGAAACAGGCGCCGAGGTAGTGATCTCTTGCGTGCTAAGGCTTACCCGGTGATGAAACAGGCGCCGAGGTAGTGATCTCTTAGCACAGTGGCCCGTATGCGGCCAGGGTGATAACCGAATAGGAAGTCGTCCTTCTACTAGTAGAAAAGTTACGTTACGATACAACGGCTGATCACCGTGTATCGAGTGTTCCAGTATATTCCCTTCCCTCCAATTGGAGTTGTGCTGCTCATTGTAACGAAAGCCTAGGTGCTGAGTTACTGACAATGTGGCAGTGATGAGTAATGATGTTCCTCATACAGTAGTTGTATTGTATGGCATGTTTTGACGAAAAGAATGTTTAAACATATCGTTTTGTATATGAACGGAGTTTCAAAGGTTTTAAATTATGATATCAGCTTACATACATGATTATGTGCTATATCTTATTGTCAAGCTATAGTGCTCATTCTTGCTTCTTTTATATATCACAACACAACCGAGTCAAAAAGGTGTTCATTACTGATATTCTACAGTATTTTGAACAGTCTGAGATATCTAAATAGATATGTGTGTATATATGTTGAGAAGATATTTAAGATATACAGTATGTTGAACTGTATAGTATTTTAAATCAATGGATAGGCTCTCAGCCTTGATTCCAATATTTGATATCTATTTTAAAAGATATGTTTTGAATCTTGGTTCATTATATCGATACCAAGGATTTCTAAATGATTTACGAAAAGTATTTGAGTATGATTATAAGTCATACAGTATTTTGAACGGTATACTATTTTGGGGTTAGACCCTAGTAGTGATAAAAGCTTTGATCCCATATGGATTATCTTCCTAAATGGTTTAAAGATTTAAACTGGGATAGATTTCTTGCTGAGCACTATTAGCTCATTCTTGCTTTATTAAATCTTTCAGCATGAAGAAAACATTGCTGATTCACCTCGTGTTACGAGAGCAAGGGAATGGAGAGACCACCCTTGAGTTAGTTCAGAAGGATGGACACTGCCGGTGTGAGCAGAATAGTTGCAGCTTGAGTTAGCGAGAATTATTTTGAGTAGGTTTGTATTACTAAACCTTGTATAGAATTGTGAGGTCTATTATTGTAACTTCAGGTAGAGGTTGTAAATAATAGATGAGATCCTGGATAGCACATTTGGGTTGTAATAACAAATGTTGATTATTGTTGCTCATTTCCAAGGCTATAACTTGTGTGTGTGTGTGCGTAAGTGATTGGGTTTTTTGGAGTTGCATTATTAGAATGTTGTAAGTAATGCAGGTATTGTATAATTGATGGAGCGTGACAACCCAGATTCCTGACCCCCGATCTGGGGGTATTACAGTTGGTATCAGAGCAAGGTTATAGTAAAACTAGAAACGAGAGTGTGTAGGTGTGTGTATAGTTATTTAAGGAACATCAGAGCTCATTTAGAGTTCGTGTTGGACTATTGGATATAGTACCACTGAGTGAGTTAAGGTAAAGGTATTCGATTGAGATGATTGTGCTGAGCTGGATAGAACTTCTTACGTTTGTAGGTGTCTACGACGTAATCTTCAAGAACTATTACGAGTTAACGATGACGTACGATATTGATGACTTTGCGACGTGGAAAAGAAGGGCTTAGAATCGGATAACGAGCTATCGGAGGAGTCGACAGAGGAAGCATATGTGAAGACCCTGGTAATACCTTTCCATCCTAATGAAATATTTGACATTCCTTTAAGTGAAACCTGTGTTGGTGAATATATTCCACCTGTTGATCTTGTATTTGATACTCTTGATCAATCATGTTTTAAATTGCGTCAAAGATTGTTGAGATGTCTATTTCAAATTTTGAGGCTTGTTGAAAATATGTTATTTGAATTCCAACTCCTTCATTCTTCAGGAGTGGATAACTCTAATTGTGATGTAACACTATTTGTTGATACTTCCTTTCTGGTTGTTCTTCTTTTCTGAAATAACACCTTTGGAATCTATTCAATTTCAATCCAAGGTGTGTATCCGAGAATATCTTGTCAAAAGGCCTTGATTGTTAAACTGATTTCAAAATTTATTTCATATTTCTCTACTCTAACTGAGACGAACAACCCTATTTATAGGGACACAAGGACTATCTGTCTGTGTGATAGAAGTCTGTTGGGACGCCATCACTTGTGTGTTGTGCTTCACAAGAGGATTGATTACCTTTAGTACTTTCTTAATTAAGACACACAACATTGAGTTCATGTGATCAAATTGTTCCCTCAGTGATATTTTTATTTCCAATAATGATCGCTTTAGAATATGTAAATTTGATAACCACAATTGCGGGACATTTGCTATGATACAGAACCTTTTCTCTTCAAAATATCATGAAGTTTGTTATTTCAAATAATCTGGAAGGTATGCCACCAGGTTGGGAGGAAATTTACGTTACCTTAATGAACGAAGAATTTGCGATTGAAATACCACGAGTGAAAGCGGATTATGATGCGATTAGAATACTAGTAGCATATAACGGAGCCAGTTGTTCTCTCTCTATCGATTAACGATACGATATGGAAAGGTGAGTCAACTTTTACTTGACAGAAACAACAGTATTTGGAGATGAAATAATATTTGAAGAAACAACGACGCGCTATGAGGCCTCAGTAACCATTTATGTTAGTTAGATAATTCAAGAGTTGATTGGAAATTGGGGGAAATGTGTAATTGTGCTGATGTTATCCCAGGTTGTGGAAAATGGACATAATAGATTTTGTCTCAATGAGAAGAACTTCTAAATTCGATGTTAGAACAATAATGGAGAATAAGTTGATCTTTGAGTATTTCAGAATTTCATGATATGGTAGCAAGTCTTTTGCTCACTATAGTTAAGGTAGGTAAGGTAGGTCTTACCAGTCAATGTGGATGTATAGAATGATGATCAATATGATGTCGATTTAATCAAGTTAATTAGGGAATAAGATGGTACCCTGGGAAAGGTGTCCTGAGTGTTATTGTGAATGTATCTTCTGAATTATTTGGGAAATCAGATGGAGATTAATTAAGTTCTGGGAACTAAGTAGAACAATTTTAAAGATATGGGACTAAGTCACCAAGTTGATTAGGAGTATTTCTCACAATTGTAAATAGGAAAAGAAGATGAAGAGGCTTTAACAAGGATTTAAAGACAATGGGCAAGGTAATGAGTGATTGTTTAAACTGAATATTTAATTGGTACAGAAAGTATGTGATCATTGAAAGCGGTTGTTAGCTATATTGGAGATAAATAGAATAAACCAAGAGATTATACTGGAGGATGACTTTATAAGTAGAAAAGCGAGATTTGAGATGTAAATATCTTCGGTACGAGAATTGGGAATGACGGAGCTTTAAGGTTATAATGACGAGAGATTAACTAGAAGAAATGACTGAAATTGGGATTCCACCAGAATTGATCAAAGAGAAAGAATTACATTAAGGAAAGAGTTATGGAAAAAGAAATGGATTCAATTATAAGAAAGAACGAGAAAGTATAATGGATAAGAAGGAGATGCAAGAATATATAAGAAATTTAAAAAGGAATATTGATGTTGGTGAGTATTTAACTACTTGAGATGTTAGAAAATGAAGACAGAATAATAGAGATATAGTAAACGATTACGACTAAAGAGATTCCTGAATGGAGATGGTGTTAGGAATATGTTGTTCTTGATGATAAACATAAAACACTTAGTAGAATTTGTGTAAAGTCATTTTGTAGCTGTCAACGGAATGGTATGCTTTGCAGCAATCCGTTGACAGGTAGCTCATCAACGAAATGAGTGATGTAGCAATTGCACTGTACAATACTTCTAGTTTGATATGCATTTCATTGTAGATATTGGATAGGTTTTCTAAGTCATGTTGACTAAGTACTAGATAGGCAAAATAGGTTGGTTAATTGTAAATATCTCATGCCTTGTAATTTTGCCTAAGTGAAGACCTGTCAACGGAATGAAGATTATCCTATCAACGGTATGGAGTTTACTCATCAACGAAATGAAGATTATCCTATCAACGGTATGGAGTTTACTCATCAACGAAATGAAGAATAAAGATATCAACGAAACACATCTCCCTGCTATCAACGAATCATTATTGCTTTTCTGAATAGTTGACAAAGTGATAGTGACAGTTTACTGAACAGATCTAAAGGTGATGTGGAAGTGTACTTTGCATTGGAAACCATTAAAATGGACATGGGGAATAAGGAAACATCCCAGTTTCCAATTGGGCTCTTGGGAGTGATCATAATAAGCATGAAGACAAAAGCAAATATCTCCAAGGACCACTGGACAAAGGGATGAAAAGCAAACTATTGGCGGTTACTCATTGTACTTTTAGTGTAGCCAAAAATAGAGTTGTAAACTTGGGTTTATATAACCAAGTGTAGCAGTTACTTTAAAAATGGGAGAAGAAAAACAAATAGATTGTATTAGCTATTTTTGAGAGCATTTTTCTTCTCTACATTATTGTAACTGAGCAGCTGTGTACTTTTGTATCACAGATTATTTCCGCAATAAAAATCACTTTAGTTGGATCATCAAACAATCCAACTGAAATTATTAAGTGCTTGTGGTTTTTATTTTATAAGTTCAGTTTTAATTTGTAAGTTGTTTTTAAGTTTGAGAAATATCAAAGAATTGTATTCAACCCCCCCCCCCCTTCTACAATTCTGTTAGGTCATTTGGGATTAACAATTGGTATCAGAGCAAGCTTCTAACACACAAGAAGTTTAAAGATCAAGACCAAAAACAGTAACCATGGTGAAGAAGGATGCAGGTGTAAAGATACCAGTTCTTGATAAGGACAATTACTTTCACTGGAAAGTAAAGATGCATTTACATCTCATGTCTATGGATGAGAGGTATGTAGACTGCATTGAGAAAGGTCCACACGTTCCCATGAAGTTTGCATCTAGAGTTGGAGTGCCAGATGATGCTCCTGATGTGGAAATTCCAAAACTTGTCTCAGAATGGACTATTGAAGATGTTGCAGAAGTCCATAAAGATAAAAGAACCATGAACATTCTGTTTAATGGTTTGGAGCAAGAGATGTTTGACAATGTCATAAACTGTACAACCTCCAAAGAAGTATGGGACACTGTTAGAACTCTCTGTGAAGGAACTGAGCAAGTCAGGGAAAACAAAATGCAGCTCCTCATACAACAATATGAGCATTTTCATTTTAAAGCTGGTGAAACCCTAAATGACACGTTTAGTAGGTTTCAGAAGCTTTTGAATGGATTAAAGTTGTATGGGAGGATCTATCAAACCAAGGATTCAAACCTTAAATTTCTTAGAGCTCTTCCAAAAGAATGGAAGCCTATGACTGTTTCTCTCAGAAACACTCAAGAGTACAAAGACTACACTCTTGAAAGGCTTTATGGAACCTTGAAGACATATAAGTTGGAAATGGAGCAAGATGAAGAAATTGAAAAGGTACAGAAGAAAGGTGGATCTATTGCATTGATTGCATCTGTGAACCAACTGGAAGATGACAATGAAGAACCTGCAAAGGCCACAACTAGTCGAGCTAGTTGTAGGAGTGATGTTAGCAAGGGTAAAGGCAAGATGACAGAAGAAGAAGAACCAGAACCAGTCAACTTGAATGACTTAGATGAGATTGATGAACACATTGCTTTTCTGTCAAGAAAATTCTCTAAGTTCAAGTTCAAGAGAAACTCAGAAGCTAGGCCACCAAGGAGAGACTTTCAACCCAGCAAAAGTAACTGGATTGAAAAGTCTAAATCTAAATGTTTCAATTGTGGAATGCTTGGTCACTTTGCTGGGGACTGCAGAAAGCCCAAGGTTGAGAAGGGCAACATGAAATTTGAGCCTGTTGATTATAAAAAGAAATACTTTGAACTTCTCAAGCAAAAAGAAAAGGCTTTCATGTCTCAGGAGTATGATTGGGCTGGTAATGGTGAAGATTCTGATGATGATGTTGAGTATGTCAACTTGGCTCTTATGGCTAACAATCATGAGCAGGAAGCAAGCTCTTCAAGCAACCAGGTAACAATTACTAATCTTTCTGAGCTCTCTAAAGAGGAATGCGATAGTGCAGTAAATGAAATGTCTACTATACTATATAATTTACGTGTTACTCTTAAATCACTTACCAAAGAGAATTCAAGAATAAAAGAGACTAATTCGCTCTTAAGTGATAGGAATGCAATGTTAGAAGCACAGTTCATTGATTTTGAGAAAATGAGGTGTGTTAGTAGGGATGCTAAGAAGGAACTTGAGAACGTGTTAGAAAGGGAAGAAATTCTTAAAACACAACTTGAAATAGAACAAAGTGTGATTGCTAAATGGAAAGATGCCAGGAATGTTGCTAACAACATCATTAATGTTCAAGGTATGGAATATTTCTGTAAACAATCATGGAAAAAGAACAAAGAGAAGCTAGGGTATGTTGGTGAAACCTTAGAATCAGAAACAGAGTCAACAAACAACAATGATCATTTGTTGAAGGTTGATATGTCAACGGAATGCAATGTTTCGTTGACAGATGAACCATCAACCGATCAGGCTGTTTCGTTGACAGAGAAAAGAAAAGAAAAACTCACTAGACTTAATAACAAGTATGGTCCTGTCACCAAGAACTTTGTTCAAGGTGAGTCTAGTAAATCAAAGAAAGTTGAGAAGCCTGTTGAGAGAGCTAATGTAGGTCACTTGTCCAACAAGCAATTGAAAGATAAGTTAGAGAATGTTCAAGTTGAGGCTAAGGGAAATAAAAAGAATAACAGGAATGGCAAAGTAGGGATTAACCAACACAACAATTACACACCTGATAAATATGCTCCTAGAAAGACATGTGTCAATTGTGGAAGTGTTAGTCATTTATCTACTAACTGCAATTCTGTTAAGAAGACTGATAAAGTGAAAATGTCTAAGCCTGCAATGAATGGGTCTATGCCTACAATGCCTGTTATGCCTAACATGTTTGCCTCATATGCACAATTTCAAAATCCATATGCCAACATGCCATTTGTGCCTAGTCCATACATGAATATGTTTAATGTGCCACAAATGCCATGGAATATGAATAACATGTTTGTTCCTCCAACTATGCATGCTGTGAATGAAAATGTGAGCAACCCTCAGAAATCAACACCAAGGGTAAAGATTGATTTAAATCAATCTGAGCCCAAGGTGAAAAATAATATAAAAGGAAAAGCAAAGGCTAACAAAACAGGACCCAGGGAAACTTGGGTACCAAAATCAACTTGATTTGGTTTTTTTGTGTGCAGGGAGACAAAAGGAATCTTTGGTACTTGGATAGTGGTTGTTCAAGACACATGACTGGTGATTCTACCCTGCTCACAGAGTTTCAGGAAAGAGCTGGCCCTTGTATTGCTTTTGGAGATGACAACAAAGGCTACACTAAGGGATATGGCTTGATTTCAAAAGAGAATGTCATCATAGATGAGGTTGCATTGGTGGATGGTCTTAAGCACAATTTGCTTAGTATCAGCCAACTTTGTGACAAAGGATTTTTAGTTACTTTTTCTAAAGAAGCCTGTGTTGTTTCTAAAGGAGGAGACAACAATGTGGTAATGACTGGATTCAGAAGAGGGAATGTGTACATTGTTGACTTTAGTAGCACAAGTCCAGACACCATCACTTGTCTCTTCAGCAAGGCAAGCAAGGATGAAAGTTGGCTATGACACAAGAAATTATCTCATCTGAATTTTAAAGTTATGAATGATTTGGTGAGGAAAGATCTTGCTAGAGGAATTCCACAAGTGGAGTTCTCTAAGGATGGTTTGTGTGATGTGTAACGATTCTAAATTTTGACTTAAATATTTTAATGAAACGTACATTTTATTGTTAGGTGTTTATTATGTGCAATAATTGTTATGTGCTTAGAATTGTGAATTATTCACTTTGTGAGTAATTAGTTAATTGTGTATCTGGTTTCTAAATTTTATTTAAGTGCTCTGTAAATTTATTTAAGTCATATAATAATTATATTAAATTTAGAGTATGCTAAATTATTTAATTAGTAGCATAAAATATTTCTTGGCATTATTTATATTTTATTTTAGTTTTAAACTCATGATTTAAATTTTATAACCACTTAACTATTTTAAATATTTATTTTAAAGAGATGCTACACCTTCTAGATTATTTATCTTCAATAGGTAATTTATTTATTTACCTAGTGAATGGTAAAATTCTATTTAAAATTATTTTTGGGATTAAAAGACATTATATTTGATTATTCTTTGTAAATGCAATTTTATTTATCTAATTTACAAAAGTTATTTGTAGAATAATATTTCTACTTGATCTAGAAGTAGGATTAGGAATTTACATAATAGCCCTTGATTTTTATCATTTTAGTATTTTATTTAATTGGGCATTTTTGTCATTTAATAATGAAATAAACAAAAAGTAGTTATTTTACATTACTTTTAACTCCCCTATAAAAACCCCCACCCACCCCCATCGGCTCCCCCACTCCCGTTCTTTCTTCTTCTTCTTCTCTCCCCAAGACCCCATTTCTCTCTCTATAACACTCCCCTTGTTCTTCATCTCTTACAAATTAAAATCACCAAAAACTTGTGTTTCTCTTCACCAAAATTCAAGTGTGAGTAACCAAAATACTCCTCTCTCTAATCTCTACAACCTTCTTGTGTCCATTTTAAGTTTTGGTTCGATTTTTAAATTAGGAAATTTTCGGATTCCTCTTCCTTTTGTGTAAAACTTACATGCAATGGTTGATTTCTTGTTATAGGGATGATTCTCGGTGAGATCCATCATTTTGGGCTCATCCGAGAAGAAACCCGACCATGGCAATGATCCTTGTGAGCCATGGTCTTGATTTTCATGTTTAAAAAGTTGAACTCAAGTTCATTTTGTTGATGCATGTCATTAATTTTGTGAACCATGATGATTTTGATTAAAGTTTGTTAGTGGGCTTTGATTCTTATTAAGTATATATGTTGTATGTAATATGGGTAGTAGGAATTTGAAATATTATTGGTTGCATGTAAGAGGTTCTTGAAGATCCTAGTGATTATGGTATTAAAGTTATGGGTTAGTAATTTCGAGATGAAATAGAACTTGTATATATGTTAATTAAGTGTATTGTGAGTTGCATGTTAGTTTAAGTGAAAGTATGATATATTTTTATATATATAGATGTTAGTTACAATTGAAAAATTTGTTGATTGAACTTTGGGTTGAGATTGATATGGTTGTGGTTTGAAGGATGGGAGTTAAGGTGGAAGGAGGATAGTTAGAAAGAGAGAGAGAGGGAGAAGCCGAGAGGGAGAGAGAGAGGTCGAGTGAGAAAGAGAGGGAGAAGCCGAGAGGAGGAGAGAGAGGCCGAGAGGAAGAGTGGGGAGAGGTTGAGGGTGAGCCGAGAGAGAGATAAAGTTGGAAGGGAAGGAATTGATTTAAAAACATTGAGTTTGGAAGTGTGATTTTCAAAATGTATTCATAGGTGTGTGTATTTTCAAAATGTATAGGTGTGTGTATTTTCAAAGAGTGTTCATAGGTGTGATTTTCAAAATGTATTCATAGGTGTGTGTATTTTCAAAATGTATAGGTGTGTGTATTTTCAAAGAGTGTTCATAGGTGTGTATTTTCAAAATGTAATTTCGGTTTCTTTTAAAACTAAGTTCTTGAAGGTGTATTTACAAAGGAAGTGTGTCATTTTCATAAAATGTGTTTAGTATGAGTGTGTCTTGTTTTAGAAAATTATTTCTTTTCGCGTAAGAGCTTCTTTCAAAGTATATGGTGTGTGTGAGGGTGTGAGTGACTAAAAGAATGATTTTAAAAGTGTGCGTGATATTTAAAAATGTAAACTTGGGTAATGTGTGTTTTCGCAAAGGTTGTGTAAATTGAGTTAGTGTATGTGTATGTGTGCGTAGTCTTTTAAAATGTGTTCACCATTGTGTTCTTGTGTGTGTGTACTTGTTCGAGTGTGGTTGGTGTTAGTATAAGGCCAAGAGAGATTGAGAAAAGGGAGAAAGGCCGAGAGGCCGAGAAGGAGAGAAAAGAAAGAAAAGAGGGAGAGGCCGAGAAGAAGAGGGGAAGAAGGAAGGAAAGTGTTGATGGTGGTATTGTAATGACATAGTTTTGGTCAATCTTAAGTGGTATACATGGTCACTTCTATGCTAATTGTTTAGTTAAACTCTAATTGAGATAGGTTGTCGTCAAGTAAATAAGTATACATTATGATGAATTTATGTGGGCATCTTTAATTAGACTTTGTATTGCTTTAGCAATTAGGATTGAGTTTTGATTAGTTAAATCGAAACTTAATCGTAAATTGATTTATGTGGTTGGTATAATTCTTGAGGTACGTATACATGGCTTATGTGATTAAGTGTTAAGGATGTCATGTGATGTTAAGTGACTACATGATTGAATGTTAATTAAGTCGTTAAAGTATTATGTGCTTCTTAAGTGATTACTTGGTTATATATATATAAGAATATATGATTGTATAACGATGGGGTAGAAGTACTTAGAGATACGTAAACGAAGCTGAGGTACTAAGGAATAGAGACTAAGACAGTATTATATTCTTGTATAGGTTCTAGTAGAAGGCTAGGCAAAGAGCCAGTGGAAGTGAAGTTGGAACCCTGAGATTCAGATACTGAGATATTGTCAGCTTAAGGCAAGTATACGTTAAACTCTTACTTGTCCTTTATTTATCATTATGCAATCGATTTCCATACCATGTTACTGTGTTCTTTTTCACCTTACTATATATAAAACCTACCATTGTTCCTTTACCTTTGCTTTGTTCATATAAGCCCTTTTTCCTTGACTTATACTTTGTTGACCTCGGTTAAATTTTGAATACCCGGAGCACATTTATTCCTTTGTTCACTTACTTACCATGCCTTTCAATTGTTCCTTCTTTAAGCCCTTGCAATAAAATCTTGAAATAACTTATGCCCTGAAATGAATATCAGAAATGTTAAAAGTCTCTTGTTCATTTAAACCTTTTGCTTGAATTACTCATGAATGGAACAAACTTTGGCCGTGGCGGCGGTCCTGGTTACTTATGTATGTATTTTAAGGCCAATGTGTGCCTTTGGATCCTGAATGTTAGGACCTTGTGAAAACATGGTCTAGAGCTTTATGTGGCTGATCACCCGTATAGCTCATACCGTCTTACCGGAAGTTCCAATTCCATTTCTTAAATCTTTTCCTTTGAATAGAAATGTATATCTTGAAACTATTGATTACCAGTTGATTACCATTTGACTACCAGTTGATTACCATTTGACTACCAGTTGATTACCATTTGATTACTAATGGATTTCTAGTTACATATGTTGTTGATTATACTTGCTGAGCATTCTTGGGCTCATTTTCTTGTTTTTACCTTAACCTTTCAGTGAAGTCAGAAGATGGTCCGTACATTCCGCACTGCTAGGAAGTCTTTTGCTAGAGAGTTTGCTGCTAGGAGCGGCCCGTGGTTTGGGTTCCCGACCCATGCACAGGTTCTAGATACTTAAGTACTTTTGGTTTCCTAATAGACTTAAGACATTTGGTTTAAGTTGTAATATTTAAATCGTTTAGACTTGTAAAACTTAATTAGTAACTCATTTAAATGTTGGAACTTAGATATGTTGTTTCATACTTCGACCTGGTAGCGATCTTGGCTTGGGGTATGGTTTCCATCTATTAGATGCATGCCTAGGTTGTATGTTATATTATGTTATATTATGTAAATGTTCGTGGCACTGGTTTGGGGGTGTCACAGGTTTGGTATCAGAGATACAGGTTGAAGTCACTGAAACAACGTAGGAAAATTGAACATAGGATAGGAATTATAGATCACTAAAGATAGGAATTAGCTATAAGTCATACTAAGTTAGATAGATTATCAAGAATAGGATTTATCACTTAAGGATAGGTTAGATAAAGGTTATCACCTAGGTAGGATTTTAACGCAGTAACTATTATTATGTATGTGTTACGTTATTATTGTAGTACCCGGATGCTAGTGTAGATGAGTCAGAGAGACGTCGTAGGAGAGGGGGATCCCCAGATACCCCACTTGAGGTTGATTCTGATGCTGAGACCGATCCATTTGATGATTCATCCTTTGATGGCTCTGATGAGTCTGAGACTGAGTTAGTGTTCCAGCCACCTCCCCGAGTTGCTAGATCACCGTCACCACCTGTTGTTTCCTCATCAGTTTTGCATGGAGTTCCTGTTCATCCATCCAGCCACACTAGTGTTCCGCATAGCGTCTATGTGTTGCTAGCTCGTCAGAGTGATACTCTCTTTGGACGGGATTCAGAGGTCCGTGCTTTGGTCGACTCCTTAGTGGGTGGAGCCCCTGCACCATCTCCTTCCTCAGGGTTAGGTGTTAGACTCCAGTCATTAGTGGATGTGACTAACCGTGGACTTCGTGGACTTGAGACTTGCGCCGACAGGGATAGAGGTTTTGATGAGATTATCAGGATGGTTCGTTTCTTGTTGACTAGGATAGCTAGGACTTTGGCAGGAGAGGGCTCGACCGCTGATGACTAGAGATGGTTCCTGGTGCTACTGTGAGGTTGCCGTAGTTGTTTAGTGGCAGACCTATTTACTTTATGTTATGATTAGCTGTTTGGTGGCATGGCCATCGTATTAGACACTATTTATGGGTTGTACTATTATCATTGACTCTTTTATTCGTACTCCGTATCAGATTTGTACTGTTGATGACTGATTATCAGTCAATGGTTTATTTATGTGATTTCCTTTTTATCGTACCCATACATACCTCTATATATCAACATCCTGTTTACATTTTAGTACCATATTTCTTAGATATTGCCAAATTTCGATATTATAGAACTGTATAATCAACTATTTTCCTCTTATCAGTAAGATGCCTCCAAAAAGAAATACTCGTACCAGAAACCAGAACCCGCCAGAGGGGCAAGACAACGCCAACATGGCTGAAATGATGGAACTTCTCCGACAACAAACAGCTGCCCTTACCCAACAACAACAACTACTTCAACAACAGTTTCAGCAACAACCACAACAAAATCAACCACCACCTGCACAGACTGTAGCCTTCAAGACTTTTCAAGGTGTTAAACCCCCAGAATTTGAAGGTACCACTAACCCAATTGCGGCCAAAACTTGGTTAAAAGAAATAGAAAAAGCTTTTGTCTTAGTGAATGTTGGAGCTGACCAGAAGACGATATTCGCTAGCTACTTGTTAAAGGGAGAGGCTACTTATTGGTGGGAATCTGTTAGCACCTTAGAAGGAACTGCTGTGATAACATGGGATAGGTTCACCGAGTTGTTCTTAGACAAGTACTTTCCAAGGTACATTCAAAATCAGTTGGAGTTGAAATTTTTCGAACTTAGGCAAGAAAACTTGAGCGTCGCAGAATACGAGAAGAAATTTACGGAGTTAGAAAGATTTGTACCCGAGTATGTGAATACTGAGGAAAAGAAAGCTAAGAGATTTCATCAAGGACTTAAACCATGGATCCGCAGTAGAGTGGCAGTTTTTTAATTGAACACATATGCGGGAGTGGTTCAGAAGGCAAGTATTGTGGAGAGCGAGAGTGAGTACTCCCAGAAGGAAAAATAAAGCAAGAAAAGGAAGACATGTCCGTTAGATCAAGGACAAGGAAGTTTCCAAAACAAGGACAAGAAGTTTGGATCTCAGCAAAACAGAGGAGTACCCTTTCGAAGGCAAGAAGGGGGAAATATGAACCCAAGGAATCGCCCACAGAACCACCCACAAAACCGTCCACAGAATACTGAGCAACCAAGATTGCCAAGACCTCCAATAATGGAATGCAAGACTTGTGTGAAGAAGCAGGCCGGAGTTTGTAACAAACCTAGCATGGTGTGCTATAGATGCAACCAGAAGGGCCACTTTGCTAATGAATGCCGCAACCCAAGACCAAACGTCACGTGTAACAAGTGTGGAAAGGTAGGACACATTGCCAGGGAATGTAAGACTCCAGTTCAAAGTGGGAATCTGTTAAGGCTAACAGCGCCTCCTCCGCTTAATCAAGCTCAAGCAAGGACTTTCAATTTGAATATCAAAGATGCGGTTCAGAACCCAGATGTAGTCGCAGGTACGCTTTTCGTCAACACCATAAGTGCGAACGTGTTAATTGATTCTGGTGCTACTAGGTCTTTCATTTCTAAGGAATTTGCTGCTAAATTGAATTGTGAAACTCAAGTATTAAACAAGGCCTTAGATATTGTGATAGCTAATCAAGATCGCATACCCGTAAATCAAATTTGCCCCAGTTGTGAGATAGATATCTCTGGAACTCTCTTTCTTGTGGATTTGATACCTTTCAAGTTAGGAGAATTTGATGTAATCCTAGGAATGGCTTGGTTGGCTAAAAATGAAGCGCAGATCGATTGTAGGAATAAGAAAATGACTTTGCGAACTCCGACTAGCGACACCGTAGTATTTAAGGGTCAGAAACAGACTAAGACCTTTCTCACCATTATTCAAACAAAGAGATTGCTACGACAAGGTTGTGAAGCCTATCTTGCACACGTGGTAGATACAAGGAAAGAAACACTAGGTATGGAAGAGATCCCAGTGGTCAATGAGTTTCCCGACGTATTTCCAGAAGAACTTCCAGGATTACCCCCTGACAGGAAATTGGAATTCGCCATCGAATTAATACCCGGTACGGAACCAGTTTCGAAATCTCCTTATAGAATGGCACCTATAGAAATGAAGGAATTGGCAACCCAGCTGCAAGAACTTTTGGATAAAGGCATCATAAGGCCAAGTGTTTCCCCGTGGGGCGCACCCGTGTTATTTGTAAAGAAAAAGGATGGAAGTATGAGGTTATGCATCGACTATCGAGAATTGAACAAGTTGACAATCAAGAATAAGTACCCTCTTCCCAGGATAGACGACTTGTTTGACCAACTGAAAGGAGCATCATATTTTTCCAAGATCGACTTGAGATCCGGATATCATCAGCTGAAGATCAAACCCGAAGACATATCGAAAACAGCCTTCAGAACAAGGTATGGACACTATGAATTCTTAGTAATGTCTTTTGGATTAACTAATGCACCTGCTGCTTTTATGGACTTAATGAACCGAGTCTTCAAGAAGTATTTGGACAAGTTCGTGATCGTATTCATCGATGACATACTGATATATTCTAAGACGGAAGTAGAACATGTCGAACATTTAAGGATAGCTCTGGATATCTTGAGAAAGGAGAAGCTGTACGCAAAGTTCGCTAAGTGTGAGTTTTGGATGAAAGAAGTGCAGTTTCTCGGGCACATAGTCAGCAGTGAAGGAGTAAGAGTGGATCCAGCCAAGGTAGAAGCAGTGGTAAATCGGGAAAGACCAAGAACCCCGACAGAAGTAAGAAGTTTCATGGGATTAGCCGGATACTACCGACGATTTGTTAAGGACTTCTCCAAGATAGCCACACCTTTGACTCAGCTTACCAGAAAGAATCAGAAGTTTGAATGGAGTGATAAGTGTGAAAAGAGTTTTCAAGAACTAAAGAAAAGATTGGTGACTGCACCTGTTTTAGCACTACCTGACGACCAAGGAAACTTTGTGATTTACAGCGATGCTTCGCATAAAGGATTGGGATGCGTATTGATGCAACGTGACAAGGTGATATCGTATGCTTCTAGACAATTAAAACCCCATGAGCAAAAGTATCCTACACATGACTTGGAACTAGCTGCTATAGTGTTTGCGCTAAAGATTTGGAGACACTACCTCTACGGAGAAAAATGCGAGATTTTCACCGACCATAAGAGCCTGAAGTACATCTTCACCCAAAAGGAACTGAACATGAGACAAAGAAGATGGTTAGAATTGATCAAGGACTACGATTGCACCATCAATTATCACCCGGGCAAAGAGAATGTGGTAGCGGATGCGTTAAGCCGAAAGGAAAGGTTGAACATGTTGACCATGACCAAGGAGTTGTCTAAAGAATTTGAGAAGTTGAACTTAGAGGTTTATGCCCCAGGATCTACCAGTGAGATGTTGTATACCATGACATTTCAACCAGAACTATTGGAGAAGATTAAAAGATGCCAAGAAGAAGTGATGAATCATGAGGTCAATGATTTGACCGGAGAAGAATTGTGCACGCAAAAAGATGACAAGGGAATTTTGAGATTTTCTTCAAGAATTTGGATACCCAATGTGACAGAACTGAAAAGCGAGATTTTGCACGAGGCTCACAACTCGAAGTATTCAATTCATCCCGGAAGCACTAAGATGTACCATGACTTAAAGGAAAACTTTTGGTGGCCTGACATGAAGAGAGAAATTGCAGAATGGATTAGTAAATGTTACACTTGTCAAAGAGTCAAAGCAGAACATCAGAGACCGAGCGGATTGCTACAACCACTAGAGATTCCCGAGTGGAAATGGGAACACATTGCGATGGACTTCATTGTGGGACTACCGAGAACTAAATCAAATCACGACGCTATTTGGGTTATCGTGGATAGACTGACGAAATCAGCTCACTTTCTTCCGATCAACGAAAGATTCTCAATGGATAAGCTCGTTCACTTGTACCTGAAGGAGATAGTGGTATGCCATGGAGTTCCCGTGTCTATTGTATCAGACAGAGATCCCCGATTCAACTCAAGGTTTTGGAGACAATTCCAAGAATGCTTAGGGACTCAACTAAAGATGAGCACAGCTTACCATCCACAGACTGACGGTCAAAGCGAAAGAACCATTCAAACAATTGAGGACATGCTAAGGGTCTATGCCCTGGATTTTGAAGGTAGTTGGGACGAACATTTGCCTCTAGTAGAGTTCTCGTACAACAACAGTTACCACGCCAGTATCGGAATGCCTCCCTACGAAGCCTTGTATGGAAGAAAATGTCGATCGCCAATATGTTGGGACAAAGTTGGAGAGAGCAAGATATTTGGACCAGAATTAATTCAGCAAACGAAGGAAACTGTGGAACTCATCCAGAAGAGATTGATAACTGCTCAAGATACACGAAGGAAGTACGCAGATCCAACCAGGAAGAATGTAGATTTTGAAGTAGGTGAACCCGTGTTACTTAAGGTGTCACCGTGGAAAGGTTTGACTAGATTCGGAAAGAGAGGAAAGCTTAGTCCGAGATTTGTCGGCCCTTTTGAAATTCTAAGACGTGTAGGGAAAGTTGCGTATGAACTAGCTTTACCACCCCATATGCAGCATATTCACAATGTGTTCCATGTTTCGATGCTCAAGAAGTATCATCCTGATTCCAAGCATGTAGTTGAGTATGAACCAGTAGAAATTCAGACGGATTTGTCATATGTAGAGCAACCAATCGAGATATTAGACCGTAGAGAGAAAGTACTTAGAAATAAAACAGTTGTATTAGTGAAAGTATTGTGGAGGAACCCTAAGGTTGAAGAATCAACTTGGGAGTTAGAAAGCGAAATGTTAGAAAAGTACCCTCAGCTGTTTACGTAATAGATTCTGAGGACAGAATCCTTTTAAGGGGGGGATGATGTAACGATTCTAAATTTTGACTTAAATATTTTAATGAAACGTACATTTTATTGTTAGGTGTTTATTATGTGCAATAATTGTTATGTGCTTAGAATTGTGAATTATTCACTTTGTGAGTAATTAGTTAATTGTGTATCTGGTTTCTAAATTTTATTTAAGTGCTCTGTAAATTTATTTAAGTCATATAATAATTATATTAAATTTAGAGTATGCTAAATTATTTAATTAGTAGTATAAAATATTTCTTGGCATTATTTATATTTTATTTTAGTTTTAAACTCATGATTTAAATTTTATAACCACTTAACTATTTTAAATATTTATTTTAAAGAGATGCTACACCTTCTAGATTATTTATCTTCAATAGGTAATTTATTTATTTACCTAGGGAATGGTAAAATTCTATTTAAAATTATTTTTGGGATTAAAAGACATTATATTTGATTATTCTTTGTAAATGCAATTTTATTTATCTAATTTACAAAAGTTATTTGTAAAATAATATTTCTACTTGATCTAGAAGTAGGATTAGGAATTTACATAATAGCCCTTGATTTTTATCATTTTAGTATTTTATTTAATTGGGCATTTTTGTCATTTAATAATGAAATAAACAAAAAGTAGTTATTTTACATTACTTTTAACTCCCCTATAAAAACCCCCACCCACCCCCATCGGCTCCCCCACTCCCGTTCTTTCTTCTTCTTCTTCTCTCCCCAAGACCCCATTTCTCTTTCTATAACACTCCCCTTGTTCTTCATCTCTTACAAATTAAAATCACCAAAAACTTGTGTTTCTCTTCACCAAAATTCAAGTGTGAGTAACCAAAATACTCCTCTCTCTAATCTCTACAACCTTCTTGTGTCCATTTTAAGTTTTGGTTCGATTTTTGAATTAGGAAATTTTCGGATTCCTCTTCCTTTTGTGTAAAACTTACATGCAATGGTTGATTTCTTGTTATAGGGATGATTCTCGGTGAGATCCATCATTTTGGGCTCATCCGAGAAGAAACACGACCATGGCAATGATCCTTGTGAGCCATGGTCTTGATTTTCATGTTTAAAAAGTTGAACTCAAGTTCATTTTGTTGATGCATGTCATTAATTTTGTGAACCATGATGATTTTGATTAAAGTTTGTTAGTGGGATTTGATTCTTATTAAGTATATATGTTGTATGTAATATGGGTAGTAGGAATTTGAAATATTATTGGTTGCATGTAAGAGGTTCTTGAAGATCCTAGTGATTATGGTATTAAAGTTATGGGTTAGTAATTTCGAGATGAAATAGAACTTGTATATATGTTAATTAAGTGTATTGTGAGTTGCATGTTAGTTTAAGTGAAAGTATGATATATTTTTATATATATAGATGTTAGTTACAATTGAAAAATTTGTTGATTGAACTTTGGGTTGAGATTGATATGGTTGTGGTTTGAAGGATGGGAGTTAAGGTGGAAGGAGGATAGTTAGAAAGAGAGAGAGAGGGAGAAGCCGAGAGGGAGAGAGAGAGGTCGAGTGAGAAAGAGAGGGAGAAGCCGAGAGGAGGAGAGAGAGGCCGAGAGGAAGAGTGGGGAGAGGTTGAGGGTGAGCCGAGAGAGAGATAAAGTTGGAAGGGAAGGAATTGATTTAAAAACATTGAGTTTGGAAGTGTGATTTTCAAAATGTATTCATAGGTGTGTGTATTTTCAAAATGTATAGGTGTGTGTATTTTCAAAGAGTGTTCATAGGTGTGATTTTCAAAATGTATTCATAGGTGTGTGTATTTTCAAAATGTATAGGTGTGTGTATTTTCAAAGAGTGTTCATATGTGTGTATTTTCAAAATGTAATTTCGGTTTCTTTTAAAACTAAGTTCTTGAAGGTGTATTTACAAAGGAAGTGTGTCATTTTCATAAAATGTGTTTAGTATGAGTGTGTCTTGTTTTAGAAAATTATTTCTTTTCGCGTAAGAGCTTCTTTCAAAGTATATGGTGTGTGTGAGGGTGTGAGTGACTAAAAGAATGATTTTAAAAGTGTGCGTGATATTTAAAAATGTAAACTTGGGTAATGTGTGTTTTCGCAAAGGTTGTGTAAATTGAGTTAGTGTATGTGTATGTGTGCGTAGTCTTTTAAAATGTGTTCACCATTGTGTTCTTGTGTGTGTGTACTTGTTCGAGTGTGGTTGGTGTTAGTATAAGGCCAAGAGAGATTGAGAAAAGGGAGAAAGGCCAAGAGGCCGAGGAGGAGAGAAAAGAAAGAAAAGAGGGAGAGGCCGAGAGGCCGAGAAGAAGAGGGGAAGAAGGAAGGAAAGTGTTGATGGTGGTATTGTAATGACATAGTTTTGTTCAATCTTAAGTGGTATACATGGTCACTTCTATGCTAATTGTTTAGTTAAACTCTAATTGAGATAGGTTGTCGTCAAGTAAATAAGTATACATTATGATGAATTTATGTGGGCATCTTTAATTAGACTTTGTATTGCTTTAGCAATTAGGATTGGGTTTTGATTAGTTAAATCGAAACTTAATCGTAAATTGATTTATGTGGTTGGTATAATTCTTGAGGTACGTATACATGGCTTATGTGATTAAGTGTTAAGGATGTCATGTGATGTTAAGTGACTACATGATTGAATGTTAATTAAGTCGTTAAAGTATTATGTGCTTCTTAAGTGATTACTTGGTTATATATATATAAGAATATATGATTGTATAACGATGGGGTAGAAGTACTTAGAGATACGTAAACGAAGCTGAGGTACTAAGGAATAGAGACTAAGACAGTATTATATTCTTGTATAGGTTCCAGTAGAAGGCTAGGCAAAGAGCCAGTGGAAGTGAAGTTGGAACCCTGAGATTCAGATACTGAGATATTGTCAGCTTAAGGCAAGTATACGTTAAACTCTTACTTGTCCTTTATTTATCATTATGCAATCGATTTCCATACCATGTTACTGTGTTCTTTTTCACCTTACTATATATAAAACCTACCATTGTTCCTTTACCTTTGCTTTGTTCATATAAGCCCTTTTTCCTTGACTTATACTTTGTTGACCTCGGTTAACTTTTGAATACCCGGAGCACATTTATTCCTTTGTTCACTTACTTACCATGCCTTTCAATTGTTCCTTCTTTAAGCCCTTGTAATAAAATCTTGAAATAACTTATGCCCTGAAATGAATATCGGAAATGTTAAAAGCCTCTTGTTCATTTAAACCTTTTGTTTGAATTACTCATGAATGGAACAAACTTTGGCCGTGGCGGCGGTCCTGGTTACTTATGTATGTATTTTAAGGCCAATGTGTGCCTTTGGATCCTGAATGTTAGGACCTTGTGAAAACATGGTCTGGAGCTTTATGTGGCTGATCACCCGTATAGATCGTACCGTCTTACCGGAAGTTCCAATTCCATTTCTTAAATCTTTTCCTTTGAATAGAAATGTATATCTTGAAACTATTGATTACCAATTGATTACCATTTGACTACTAGTTGATTACCATTTAATTACCATTTGACTACCAATTGATTACCATTTGATTACTAATGGATTTCTAGTTACATATGTTGTTGATTATACTTGCTGAGCATTCTTTGGCTCATTTTCTTGTTTTTACCTTAACCTTTCAGTGAAGTCAGAAGATGGTCCGTACATTCCGCACTGCTAGGAAGTCTTTTGCTAGAGAGTTTGCTGCTAGGAGCGGCCCGTGGTTTGGGTTCCCGACCCATGCACAGGTTCTAGATACTTAAGTACTTTTGGTTTCCTAATAGACTTAAGACATTTGGTTTAAGTTGTAATATTTAAATCGTTTAGACTTGTAAAACTTAATTAGTAACTCATTTAAATGTTGGAACTTAGATATGTTGTTTCATACTTCGACCTGGTAGCGATCTTGGCTTGGGGTATGGTTTCCATCTATTAGATGCATGCCTAGGTTGTATGTTATATTATGTTATATTATGTAAATGTTCGTGGCACTGGTTTGGGGGTGTCACATGATGCCTGTCAAAAAGGGAAACAAAAGAAGGCATCATTCAAAAGCAAGACAGAGTCATCAATTGTCCATCAGCTTGAATTACTTCATATGGATCTGTTTGGCCCTGTAAATGTCATGTCTATCTCAAATAAGAAATACTGTCTTGTGATTGTTGATGATTTTTCTAGATTTACATGGACCTTCTATTTACACTCAAAAGATGAGGCAAGTGAAATCATTATCAATCACATCAAGATGGTAAACAATCATCCTGATTTCAAAGTAAGAAGGATTAGGAGTGACAATGGGACATAATTCAAAAATTCAAGTATGAAGGTGTTCTGTGAAGAAAATGGTATTTTGCATGAGTTTTTAGCAGCAAGGACACCACAGCAAAATGGTGTAGTTGAAAGGAAAAACAGAACACTTATTGAAGCTGTAAGGACAATGCTAGATGAATCAAAGTTACCAACTTATTTTTGGGCTGAGGCAGTTAACACAGCTTGCTTCACTCAAAATATTTCTTTGATTAATCAGGCCAAGGGAATGACTCCTTATCAACTACTCAAAGGAAAGAAGCCACTATTGGATTTTCTTCATGTCTTTGGATGCAAATGCTTTGTTTTGAGGAATCAAGCTGAGCATTTGGGGAAATTTGAAGCAAAGGCAGATGAAGCAATATTTGTGGGATATGCAGCAGGGAAAGCTTACAGAGTTTATAACCTCAGAACCAACATTGTTATGGAATTTGTACATGTTGTTTTTGATGATCTCAAAATTCAAGGTCTCTGTGATGAAGGTTTCCATGAAAGTCTTTCTTTTGAAAATGAGGAAGGAGATCAAGTGAATCATGTTAAGGCTACTGAGAAACAGCCTAAAGTTGTTGTATCTAGCACAGATGAAAGCAGCAGTGAAGATGAAATTGCTGCATTGAGATTGAAAAGAATAGCTGCTAGCAGACCAAATGGTCATTTCGTTGACAGTCATAATGGAGGATTCGTTGACAGTCAAAATGAGCGTTTCGTTGACAGCCAAAATGGTCATACCGTTGACAGTCACAGAAATGCTTCTAGAAGTGATCAATTAGGGACAACAAACTCAGGGGGAGTTTCTCAAGGACAATTATCCAATCAAGGCAATCATGATCATGAAGCTACCTCGTCAAGATCAAATCTTCCTCCCTCAAGGAAATGGACTAAAAATCATCCCTTTGAACTTATTATAGGTGATGTTTCTTCAAAAGTCCAAACTAGAAGAGCAACTCAAGAGGAATGTCTATATAGCAGCTTTCTGTCTCAAGATGAGCCAAAGAAAGTTGAGGATGCACTTCTAGATCCAGATTGGGTTTTAGCTATGCAAGAAGAGTTAAACCAATTTGAGAGGAACAATGTTTGGAAGCTGGTGCCCAAGCCTAAGGACAGGAGTGTCATAGGCACAAAATGGGTGTTCAGAAACAAGATGGATGAAAATGGCATAGTCACAAGGAACAAAGCTAGATTGGTTGCAAAAGGCTATTCACAGGAAGAGGGAATTGATTTTGATGAAACCTTTGCTCCTGTTGCAAGACTAGAAGCAATAAGGATTTTCCTAGCCTATGCAGCCCATGTCAATTTCAAGGTCTATCAAATGGATGTGAAGAGTGCTTTTCTGAATGGGGAATTGGAAGATGAGGTGTATGTAAGTCAACCTCCTGGTTTTGAAGATGATGATTTTCCAGAATATGTATACTTCCTCCTCAAAGCACTCTATGGTTTGAAACAAGCACCTAGAGCCTGGTATGACACACTTTCACAGTTCCTCCTTGAGAATCACTTCACTAGAGGTACTGTAGATAAAACTCTGTTTCACAGGGTTGTGAATGGCTCCACTATACTTGTTCAAATTTATGTAGATGACATAATCTTTGGGTCTACAGATGTGAAACTTTGTCAAAAGTTTTCCAAGCTTATGCAAAGTAAATATGAAATGAGCATGATGGGAGAATTAACTTACTTTATTGGTCTCCAAGTGAAGCAAGTTAAAGAAGGTATTTTCATTAGTCAAACAAAATATATTCATGATTTATTAAAGAAATTTAACTTAATGGAATGCTCTCCTGCCAAAACTCCCATGCCTACTGCCACCAAACTTGAATTGAATACTAAGGAAAAATCTGTGGACATTTTAAGTTACAGAGGCATGGTAGGCTCACTTCTATATTTAACAGCTAGTAGACCTGATATTATGTTTGCTACATGTCTATGTGCTAGATTTCAAGCTGATCCTAGGGAATCCCATTTAGTTGCTATTAAAAGAATTTTCAGATATCTCAAAGGAACACCAAACCTTGGCATTTGGTATCCTAGAGAATCTGGCTTTGAACTAATTGGTTATTCAGATGCAGATTTTGCAGGATGTAAAATTGACAGGAAAAGCACAACTGGCACCTGTCAATTCTTAGGAAACAAGCTTGTCTCATGGTTCAACAAGTGTTAGATCAGAATTCAATGATCGTCAGAAGCTAGACTCAACTGATCAGGATTGCTGACGTCATCAGTATTGCATGGTCATCAGTATTTGATCAAGCGTCAGTATCTTATTGATCATCAGGATTCCTACTCAGACTATGATCAGGATTGATCATCAGAACTTGAAGCTGATCAGGATTCCTACTTCGAGTTATATTTGGAGTCTAGATAAACATGGAAGTTTGTTCCTGGTTTGTAGAATGCAGCTATCGATTAAAGATATGTTTCTATCTTTGTTATGATTAGGACTTATCTTGTTATTGATAGAGAAGCTGTGTGCACTATATAAACACAGTTTTGGTTTCGATTTATGTATTCATTCGAGAGAGAACATAATCGGAGAGAAGCTCTTAAGAACAGAATTTCTTGAGAGAGTTTTTGTAAGCTAGCAGCTCTTAAGAACATCAGAATTTCTTAAGAGAGTTTGTAACAGTTTTATATCAAAGTTAATAAAGCTGTTATTGTTATTGTTATTGATCTTTCATATTTGTGTTATATAAAGTCGAGAATCTTATACAATTGTATTCAACCCCCTTCTACAATTGTTATTTACTGGGCAACAATTGGTATCAGAGCAAACTGATTTAATTCTGAATCAGATACGATCTAAAGATGTCGACAACCAAGTATGAAAGCATGAAGATTCCCATCTTGAAGATATCAGAATATCCCACATGGAGGGTAAAGATGCTGATGTACCTGGAGGCTATGGATCCTGACAATCTGGACAGGATTCGTGATGGACCATATATACCAACAAAGTTCGTAGAACGAACAGATACTGTACCAGAACATTATGTGGTCAAAGCTAAATCTGAATGGACTCCAGAAGAAAAAGCTCATGTACTCAGGGAACCAAAGATAAAGAATATCTTGCACAATGGTCTTGATGCTGTTATGTCAAACAGAGTGATTGCATGCAAGTCTTCAAAAGAAATCTGGGATACTTTGGAAACTCAGTGCCAGGGATCTGCATCTGTCAAGAAAAACAGAAGGGCTCTATTGATTCAAGAATATGAGCAATTCGATGCAAGACCTGAAGAGAGCCTGACTGAGCTATATGATAGATTCCTGACACTATTGAACAGCTTATCATTAGTTGACAAAGTATATGAAACTGAAGATTCAAACACCAAATTTCTTAGAGCTTTACCTGAAGAATGGGATACTCAGACCTCAATCATTAGACACCAGTATGATCTGAACATTGTGTCTCTTGATGAGATCTATGGGATGCTAAGAACTCATGATCTTGAAGTTCAACAGAGAAAGAACAAGAAAAGCAGCAAGGCAAAGTCAATTGCTTTGAATGTAGAAGCAAAATCAAAAGGAAAAGCTATGGAGGTCTCTAGAAGTAAATCAAGAGTAGCTGAGTCAGATCCTGACGACTCTTCATCAGATACTGATGGCAATCCTGATGCCAATACTGGTGATGAATCTTCTGATTCAGACATGGAAGAGATGGTTGCTATGATTGTCAGAAACTTCAGAAGGATGAAGTTCAGGAAGAATAGAAGACAAGGCAACTTTCAGAAAAAGACCTTCAAAGCAGACAAAGACAAGTATATCAAGAAGGACAGCAAGGGTAGCAAATTTGACAAGTCAAAGGTTAGATGCTACAAGTGTAATGGTATGGGTCACTTTGCTTCTGAATGCAACAAGACAAAGGCACTCATCACATCAAGCAAGGATTGGATGGACTCTTCCTCAGAATCTGATACTGAGGTAGTCAACTATGCGTTAATGGCCAATGCTGATGTAACTGCTGCTCCTGATGATAAGGTACTAAATACTATCTTTGATTTTGATACTGATAATGCTTCTGAGTTAAGACGTTTTCTAAAGTCATTACATATTAGCTTTAGAAGTCAAACTGCTGAGAATACTAGAATCTTATCTGAGATGTCTGACCTTAGAAAAAGGAATGAGATATTAGAAGCTGAATTTTCTCGTATGCAAGAAGTACAAAAAGAATGTGATAATGCTAAACACATGCACTTAGAGATGACATCTAAATGTACTTCCCTTGAGAAAGAACTTGAATATGCTAATGAGAAAATCAGAACCTGGACAGACTCTGGTAGGAAATTTCATGAGATTAATACCTCTAAGAATTGGAAAGAGTGTCTAGGATATAAGTCAGATGAGGATAAGAAATTGAAAGAGAAAATTGTCATTGATGAGACAGTCAGTCCAAAGACCTATAGACATGTTATAGACTCAACCAAATCTAAGATTACTCCTGTTAATTTTGTTTTTGGTAAGGATTCCAATTCTACTTTTGAAAAGGGATCTTCTTCTACTCAAGGAATTAAAATTATAAAGTCTAAACCTGTCATGAACAAAGTCACTAAGAATGTAGGTCTATTGTCTCAGAAACAGCTTAAAGATAAAATCTGTGAGGTTACAGATAAGAAAAAGGAAGCTACTGTTAAGAGAAACAGGAATGGTAAAATTGGGATCAATAAAGAGAATGGTTATAAGTATATCCCAAATGCACCTAGAAAGAGTTGTTTTAACTGTGGTAACTCTAATCATCTTGCTATTGATTGTAAAAAGAGTAAGAAGAAAATTGCTGAAATTCCTAAGTCTGATGTTAGGAATAGATCAGTATTTTACAAACCACAGAATTCCTGTTTTCATTGTGGTAGTCTATGGCATTCTATTTATACATGTAAAGAGTATCATGATTTGTACTATAACTTTTATGATCCAGTGCCTAAGTTTGAAAGTAGTACAAAGTCTGATAGAACTAAAAATGTCATAGTGAAGCATGCTTTTGTTAATACTGATACTGACAAAGCAAATCCTGATGGAGTAAATCCTGTCAGGACTGCTAAAGTCAAAAAGTCTTCTGCTGTTAAATTTAATAAAATGCATGAACAAGGAATCCAACAAGTGTGGGTTCCTAAACATTCTGACTAGTGTTTTACTATTCTGATGCAGGGTAAAAGGAAAAATGTGTTAGTCATGGATAGTGGATGTTCTGTGCACATGACTGGAAACAAAGCCCTGTTATCAGAATATGAGGAAAAAGCTGGCCCAACTGTGTCTTATGGAGATGGCAACATTGGACAAACCTTGGGATATGGCAATATAATCATTGGAAATGTCATCATTGAAAAAGTAGCTCTAGTGAAGGGACTAAAACACAACTTGTTGAGTATTAGTCAAATCACTGACAGAGGTTATCATGTCAATTTCTATTCCACACATTGTGAAGTAGTCAGTAAAGCAACAGGGAAGATAGCACTAACTGGCTACAGGCATGGTAACATATATGAAGCCAACATTCTCTCAGATACTGATGGCTCCCCTACATGTTTCATCAGTAAAGCTTCAGTAGATGAAAGTTGGATTTGGCACAAGAAGCTTTCTCATCTCAACTTCAGCAACATCAATGAGTTGGTTAAGAAAGAGTTAGTAAGAGGATTACCTAATGTCTTATATACACCTGATGGACTCTGTGATGCATGCCAAAAAGCAAAACAAAGAAGGACATCATTCCAGAGTAAATCAGAATCCTCTATTGAAGAACCATATCACATGCTACATCTTGATCTGTTTGGTCCAGTCAACATCATGTCCATCAGTAAGAAAAGGTACACTCTTGTAATTGTTGATGAATATTCTAGATTCACCTGGGTGTATTTTCTGCATAGAAAAGATGAAACTCCTGAAGTTCTGTTGGATCATGTGAGGATGATTGAGACAACCACAAAGCACAAAGTCAAGATTCTGAGAAGTGATAATGGTACTGAATTTAAGAATTCAAAGATGGAAGAGTTCTGCAAATACAAAGGAATCATTCAACAATTCTCTGCTCCTGGCACACCTCAGCAAAATGGAGTAGTAGAAAGGAAGAATAGAACTCTTATTGAAGCTGGCAGAACTATGTTGGAAGAAGCTAAATTACCTACATATTTCTGGGCAGAAGCAGTCAACACAGCATGCTATACACAAAATCTTACATTGATAAACAGGCATGGTGTCACTCCTTATCAGTCTCTCAAAGAGAAGAAGCCAAGTCTGAAGCATCTGCATGTGTTTGGCTGTAAATGTTTTGTTCTCAGAACTCATCCTGAACAGCTAGGGAAATTTGAAACAAAGGCTGATGAAGGAATATTCATAGGTTATCCTACATCAAGAGCCTTCAGAGTTTTTAATTTGAGAACAAGAACTGTCATGGAGTCAATTCATGTATCTTTTGATGATAAGAAGATAACTGGAATCATTGAAGACTCGCATGATAGATTGTTATTTGAAAATGAAGCTTCCAAGGAACCTGAAGAAATTGAATCAGATCCTGTCAATTCATCAGATACTGATGGGTCACCAAATCCTGATGACTCACCAGGTACTGATGGTGCTAATACTGATGATGCAAACAACAGTAATACAACTAGTAGTGCTAATGTTGAGGGGGAGCAACGGCATTCAACTACAAGTTCAGAGTCAACTCAATCATCAGGACAGAATTCTTCAGATACTGATTCAAGTGAAGATCCTGATAACACATCAGGAGGGCATAGCAATAATTCAGGGAGAGCTTCAAATCAATCAAATTCTTTCAATCAAGATAACACCAATCCAGGGGGAGCATCTACTTCAAGAAACAATTTGACACCAGCAAGGAAATAGACTAAAAATCATACTCCTGATTTGATAATTGGAGATCCTGATGCAGGTGTTCAAACAAGAAGTGCAACTCAGAATGAATGTTTATATAATAACTTTTTGTCCAAGGAGGAGCCTAAGAAAGTTGAAGATGCACTTAAAGATGCTGATTGGGTTACTGCAATGCAAGAAGAACTGAATGAATTTGAAAGGAATGAAGTCTGGAAACTGGTACCAAGACCAAAGAATAGATCAATTGTTGGTACAAAGTGGATTTTCAAGAACAAGACTGATTCTGATGGTGTCATAATCAGAAACAAAGCAAGGCTAGTTGCAAAGGGGTATTCACAACAAGAAGGAATTGACTATGATGAAACTTTTGCTCCTGTTGCAAGACTAGAAGCCATCAGGATATTTCTTGCTTATGCAGCACATAAGAAATTCAAGGTTTTCCAGATGGATGTTAAAAGTGCTTTCTTAAATGGTGAACTGGAGGAAGAAGTTTATGTTGAACAACCTCCTGGTTTCATTGATCCTAAATATCCAGATCATGTCTACAGACTGGATAAGGCACTTTATGGACTAAAGCAAGCTCCAAGAGCATGGTATGAAACCTTAGCTCAATTCTTACTGGAAAGTGGATTCAAAAGAGGTGCAATTGATAAAACTCTATTTTATTTGAATCATGGTAAGGAGTTGCTGTTAGTTCAGATTTATGTTGATGATATCATTTTTGGGTCAACAAACAATAAGCTGTGTGAAAAGTTTTCCAAGCTTATGCAGTCAAGATATCAAATGAGCATGATGGGAGAAATGAGTTACTTTCTGGGTCTTCAAGTTAAACAGACTGATGAAGGGATTTTTATTAATCAGTCTAAATACACAAGGAATTTACTGACAAGGTTTAACATGCAAGACAGTACTCCTGCTTCAACTCCCATAGCCACAGCTACCAAACTTGATCCTGATCAAGGTGAAGAGGTAGATGTAACTCACTACAGAGGAATGATTGGCTCTTTATTGTATCTCACTGCCAGTAGACCAGATATCATGTTTGCAACCTGTCTATGTGCAAGATTTCAAGCAAAACCTAGAGAACCACATCTGATTGCAGTCAAAAGAATTTTCAGATATCTCAAAGGCACTCCTTCACTTGGCCTTTGGTATGCAAGGGAATCAGATTTTGGGTTATGTGGTTATTCAGATGCTGATTTTGCAGGATGCAAAATAGACAGGAAAAGTACTTCAGGAAGTTGTCAGTTTTTGGGTGGAAGACTAGTTTCATGGTTCAGTAAAAAGTAGAAATCTATTTCCACTTCAACTGCAGAAGCTGAGTACATTGCGGCAGGAAGTTGTTGTGCTCAGATAATGTGGATGAGAAATCAGTTGTTAGATTATGGCCTGTCATACTCAAAAATCCCTATTTATTGTGATAACCAAAGTGCTATTGCAATGACAGGAAATCCAGTTCAGCATTCTCTTACTAAACACATAAGTATCAGATATCACTTTATAAGAGAACAGGTTCTGGAAGGAACAATTGAACTTCACTTTGTTCCTATTGATCAACAACTAGCTGATATATTCACCAAGCCACTGCCTGAAGCTACTTTCAATAAGTTGGTGAATGAACTTGGAATGATGAATTTTGAGAATTTCTGAGGAAAAGCTACAGAGAGGAAATCCTGATAACTGTCAAATACTGATGGTTATTCAGAAAGGTATGTATCTTTGATCAAATCCTGATAGGACTCAATCCTGACAGGAAGTCAACTGGTCAAATCCTGATGTTCAGATGATTGAAGCTGGTATGAAAACCAGAGGTTCTATACTAATTTGTCATCAACACTCCTGGTAAACTCTGGACAATTAGATTATTACTTAGTCTTTGATTAAGTTTTCAGTCTTAATTATCAATCTCAATTTCATTATTATCAGAGTTTATTATTTATCATCTCTATATCACTATGAGTGTTACTAACAAATTTTGCAGGCAAGAACAGGAAGAAAACAATAGGTTTTTCTTACATCAGAAAATGCCTACTCGTTATGGACTACTTTCTAATGCTATGGTACAAGGACCAACCCACCTTGTTCCTGACACAAGCATGCAACCTAAACAGTCTAAACAGTTAACAACCACCTCTACTGTCTCTCAAAAGACTTTAGTTGTAATATCAAAGAAATCAGCTAGAACTGATGTGTCTGGAAGGCAATCAGGTTCAAAGGATTTTTCCTCTACACCACTCACTAAAAAGAAGATACAAGGGGGTGTACAAGGGGTCCTGGTGAAGAAAGCTGATAAGGTTGTTAAGAATGTTCCTGTGAAAAGAAGTTAAGGTTAATTGATGAAAGTGATTCAGAGGATGACTTACCTATATCCTCTGTGATGAATGTGATCAAGGAAGTTGCTGATACTGCTACTAAAGCTGTGGT
This sequence comes from Heracleum sosnowskyi, assembly GCA_030848705.1. Classification (NCBI taxonomy): domain Eukaryota; kingdom Viridiplantae; phylum Streptophyta; class Magnoliopsida; order Apiales; family Apiaceae; genus Heracleum; species Heracleum sosnowskyi. The sequence continues at coordinate 71,339,622 of CM061240.1, forward strand.
ACCTTCATCAAAACCACAAACGACAAGGAAATTATCAAAGAGTAGGTATCATATTCCTTTGACAGTGCAAATGAAGGATACTGATATTCAGACATCAAATCCTGATGTTAGTATTCCTGATGCAGCAACAAAAGTTGTCTCTATATCAGACTCTCCAGCCTCTCCATCTCAGATTCGAGGACATTCTTGGGAGAAGGTTTCTACAACTGCTTCCTTGGTTGGTCTTACACCTACATCAAAGAAAAAGAGGAATGCAGAAGAGTTAGTCTATCAGAGACAGAAGAAGCTGAAAGGATCAAGCCCACAAGAACCTGAATTTCAGAGTAATTCAGCAGCTACTGGTGATCCTGCCACACAAGAACCACTCAATCAAAGTTTGGGTGAAGGCTTAGCTAGTGGAATGGTCACACAAGAACCATTTTCTCAAAGGGAGAATGAAGACATCAACATTCCAGCTACACAAGAACCATCTTCTCAAAGTGAAGATGCAGGCAAAGCTACAGCTTCTGTTGAAAGATTGGTCGAGAACATTGTCAATGAGGGAAGCACACAAGAACCTTTAGCTCAAAGTGTTGAAGCAGCTTCTGAACCTCAAGCTCCACAAGAACCATTGGTAGCAAATACTGATGCAAGCATATCAAATCCTGACGATGTTCATCCTGACGCTAGTGGTGCTCCTGATAATGAACCTATTTTGATACAGCCACTTCGTTCAAGACCAATGGATCATCCTATCTCAGAATCACAGGATAAAATGAAAGGTATTGCAATTCCTGATCCTGATATATCTCATGGTTCTGATGATGATAATTCTGATGATGATAGTGATGATGATAATGAGAATAGAAAAGAGAAGGAACAGCTTGCTACAGCACTCAAGATTAGTCTTGGAACTAATTTTGGTTCATCAAGTACATATATGGCTAGCAATGCTTTCACTGGGAAAGATCAGAGACAAGATTTTTCTACTCCTTCCTTTGATCCTGCAGAGGCATTTAGATAGAATGAATGGAACAATTCATGGCACAATTCTGATGAATCTATCAGTTTTTCTTCTGCTATTGAACATGCCTATAATGCAGTGAAGTCTATAGAGAATCAAGACTTGAAGAATCATCTGAAGGCTACTACTCTGTTATCCAAAAGCCTGAAAAGTGAGATTGATTCTATCAAGGGTTCAACTGAAAAAGTGAGGACTGATATCTTTACTAATTTTACAAAGGTGCCTACTACTTTACAACTGAGGGTAGTGGAATCCCAAGTGAAATCTGTTGTTTCAGAACAAACCTCAATCAATCAAAGAATTGATTCTCTGGATACTAAGGTAACTGAAATTCAAGCCTCTCTTTCCTTAATTTTGCAATTATTGTCAAATCCTGATGTCAAAAAGGGGGAGAAGGTTATTCAGACAAAATGTACACCTGATCTAGTATTAAGGAATAATGATGATGATACTGGAGATGATGGTGGTGACAATGTGAAACAAGGAGAAACATCTGATACTGCGGTTTTGAAGTCTACAATTCAAACTTCTCAAAGTCAAACTACGCGGTCAACTCATGTTTCTGATTCTGGAGTTAAGACAGTAAGAACATTGGTGCAATCTCAGATCCTGACGGAAGATCAAATCCTGACACCTGGTCATGGACACATTCTTGCTACAATTCCTGAAGGTGATGAAGATGTGATTATTGATAATCCTGAAGATGCATCAAATTTATTCCAGAAGTTTTCTACAAAAGACGGCAGAATTGTTACTCTATATCACACTGATAAAAGAGTTCAACAATTATATGCAAGAAAAGCACTCTCTACAGCAAGTGAAGAATATCCAGATCTCTCACATGAAGAATTCTTGAGACTACAAAGAGAGACAATGGAAAGCTATACTGCTCCTGCTAGAGGTAGAGGAAGCAGAGGTAGGAGAGGTGCTAGAAGAAGTAAAAGAGGTTTTTCAACTCAAACAGTACCTAGACAGACAAGGTCTAGAGGGTTAAGAATTGAAGAAATTCCTGAACCTATTCAAACTCTAGTAGTTCCTGACAGATCTACTTTTGGTGATGATGGAATTGTTGAAGAAGAACCTGAATTGAGAAGAAAATCAAGAAAATCAACTCTCAGCAATACAAATCAAATTGAAGATTCTAATCCTGACAATATTCAAGATCCTGACGAATCTGAAATTCTGCAAGAAGTTGATTTGATAATCTTATCTACTGTTGTTGATTGTCACAACAAAGAAGTAGATGAAGAAGAAGAAGCCAGAAGAAGAGATATTACAAAGAGAATAAATGAAGATTTTAATCTCTATCTACAAAGGCTTAAAGTTTCAAATAAAAGAAAATGGAGAAATTCAAGCAGACAAGAATCTTTACTTGAAAGAAGCTACGCTCATGAAAAAGAGAAATACAAGAAGTGGAAACATATTAGCACATTAAGTTGTGATACACCTATCAATTTTCAGTCTGGTGGAATTATTACAAGCGCTTCAAGTGTTGTTGATTTATCTGAGATGGTTAGATCAAAAGCACTCTGGTTAAAGATGTTTTCGAGTCTGAAGCAATTGTCAAGTAATTCAAGAGGAGGTATTGGACACAGAGATGGTGAATATCTGAATATGTCATATGTTGATCCTTACTCCTTGACAGAAATTGGAGGTACTTTAACTTCTGAAAACCTGAACAATTTATTAGCTGTTGATATAGTTATAGATTGTCATGATGGTTTTGAAAAGAAAGAAAAGCTTCTGTACTTCATGAAAGATGGTAGTGTGAAGATTCTATCTATTCAAGATCTGCTGATGAAAACTACACAGGAACTGAAATATGTTCACTATCTGTTAAGATGGAAGAACCAAGTGTACAAAGAATGGAGTGACATGATTTTGTCAACTATAAGAAGAAGACTGGATGGAAACAGTAATTTCAATGGTAATTATACTCCCATGTACTTAAATCAAAGAGGTCAGGATGTGGAAATGCAAAGAGGTACTGCTGTTAAAGAAGTAAATTTTGGCATGACTCATCTTTCTCTCAATCCTGATGGGAAGGAAATTGCTTATCTTTTGCTTGAAGAGCACAGTCTACAGAGAAACTCCATACAGAATCTCAGAGCAGCTATCTACCAGATTAATGAGGAAGATGAAGAACTCAGAAATCTTAAGGAAAGACTGATTCAAATTCTTGAAGAAAAAGAAGAAAGTTTATTATCCAACTTCTTGAAGATGAATCTGTTCTATCACAAAGCTTAAACAGATAAGTTGTTTCTGAAGATACTCGTACATTTTGATACATGTTTTTGACATCATTGAATATTTGGAATCTATACTTTATTTTACAAAGTATGAGATTGGGGGAGATTGTTAGATCAGAATTCAATGATCGTCAGAAGCTAGACTCAACTGATCAGGATTGCTGACGTCATCAGTATTGCATGGTCATCAGTATTTGATCAAGCGTCAGTATCTTATTGATCATCAGGATTCCTACTCAGACTATGATCAGGATTGATCATCAGAACTTGAAGCTGATCAGGATTCCTACTTCGAGTTATATTTGGAGTCTAGATAAACATGGAAGTTTGTTCCTGGTTTGTAGAATGCAGCTATCGATTAAAGATATGTTTCTATCTTTGTTATGATTAGGACTTATCTTGTTATTGATAGAGAAGCTGTGTGCACTATATAAACACAGTTTTGGTTTCGATTTATGTATTCATTCGAGAGAGAACATAATCGGAGAGAAGCTCTTAAGAACAGAATTTCTTGAGAGAGTTTTTGTAAGCTAGCAGCTCTTAAGAACATCAGAATTTCTTAAGAGAGTTTGTAACAGTTTTATATCAAAGTTAATAAAGCTGTTATTGTTATTGTTATTGATCTTTCATATTTGTGTTATATAAAGTCGAGAATCTTATACAATTGTATTCAACCCCCTTCTATTTTCTTTAATTCTTTTTTACATGTTCTCAAAAATTCCAAAGGCTTTTCTTTCTTCTTCTCTCTAACAAGCAATTCAGTTCGAAGCTTTTCTGCACTCAACAATGGCACCCATAGTCAAGCTTATGTCTGCTGGAGGGTGTTGGGATTTATGGGTGATAGCATAGAAACATCTTAACTTTGATTGTACTTAATTTTTTAAATTAAGCAGAACATACTGTCATAGCCAAAGTATGTTCTTGTAATCAGTATGTAATGTTATTCTAGTTGTATTGTTTGAAAGAAGTTCACTTATGTGTTCAAGCCTCAAAGAATGCTTTTTGGATGACAACATGAATAAAGGTTACTGTCCTAAAGCTGTGACAGTAAGATTACAAGAAGACGGAATGTTGCAAGTCACGACAGCATATTCACTCTGACAGCAACATTGGCGGAAGACTACGCGACAGCAACTATTGCCCTCGACAGCAAGTTTGGGATCCTCGACAGCACTCTATACGGGGAACTCATACTGTCACCAAAAGATCATTCCTGTGACAGCAAGCTTTGCGGCAAAAGTAACTGTCTCAATAAAGATCCTTATGCTAGGTATCTTTCTCAGTCAAATCCCGTGACAGTTTAAATGTTCAAGAAACAGGCGTGATGCAGCATCCCTAAGCTGCACCAAGTCTGCAAGACTACGACAGAAGCTTCAAGGCACTACAAATCAAAAGCGAATCAATTCAAGAGCAAGGTCAAGTCTTTATCTGCTGAATTGGTTTAGCTGGAAATAGAATGAATCTAGGTTGCTTTCTTTGTAATGTATATCTGACATGTTAGCAATTTAGGAAAGTCACATGGGTAAGACAATCTGTAAGAAGCTGCCACTTGACAGTGACAGCAGCTTCACAAACCCGTGACTGATAGTGATAGGGTTAGTCCTATACCTTCTATCAACTCATTCTAGAATAGTAACGAAGACAAGCAAGTGTCTTTGAAGAAAACCCGAAGCTCGAGAATTCTTTCTTGAGGTTGTAGCAACACTTTGCAAAATAAATAAAACATTTATTTTGTGAATCTTGTTCTTACTAAATACTGTTCGTGATTGCATATATTGCTGATAACGTTTAATCTTGATTTTAGTTGTTGAAATTTAGATTGAATTTTATCAGTATTGCATTCATCCCCCCTCTTCTGCAATACACAAGGACTAACAACTGGTATCAGAGCTTTCAGATTAACATACATATCTGAGATCCCGGAGAAAATGCAGAAATCAAACAGTATCAAGATCCCAGCTTTTGATAAAGAGAACTACAGCATTTGGAAAAGAAAAATCTTGTTGTTTATCAAAGCTGCAAATCCACTATACCCAGGTATACTCGAGAATGGTCCTTTCATTCCAAGAAAGGAAATTGAAGCCACAACAGTGAATGGTGAGATTATTCCTGCACATTGGGTTCCCAAAGATCCCTCAGAAATCTTGGAACCTGAAAAGGAGAAAATGGTGCTAGACGATCATTTGCAACTTATCTTGCTCGATTCTCTCACGCTGGATAAAGCCATGTGTGGAAGTGTGATAAGCTGCACATCAGCCAAGGAGATGTGGATCAGGTTAGCCTTACTCTGTGAAGGAAGTGAAGAGGTTAAGGGCAACCAAAGGCAAATTCTAATATCTCAATATGAGGCATTCATGGCCAAGCCTGGTGAAGACTTAACCTCCATGTTCGAAAGGTTCAGTAAGCTCTTAACTGAATTACAGATACATGGCAAGTACTATGACAGAAAAGAATTAAATGTCAAGTTCCTGCTCACACTGCCTGATCACCTTGAACACAAGACAACAGCCATACGAGAAGGAAGAGATCTCAACACTATAACCTTTGAGACACTTTATGGTATTCTGAAATCTTATGAACTCGAACTCTTTCAAAAGAGAGCCATACAAAGTGGAACAAGGAACAAGATGGCTAATATGTCAAGTGCCCTAGTAGCACATGTGCCAAGGATCACACAGCCAAGTGAAGTACTACAGATCACACAATCAACCCCAACACAGACCTTGAAGATAGAAGAGGTGGTTGAAGATGATGAGAAAGTGGTACTACAGCTTAAAGATGTGGAAGATGAAGACTTCTACACAATGGAGGAACCGGAAAGCATGGACAACCCTACTATGGCTTACATGGCCAAGAAGTTCAAGAACTTTAGGTTCAAGAAGGATAGGTCATACAAGCCTCAAGGCCAAGCATCCAAGTTCAGCAAAGGAAGCTCATCAAAGGCTGCTGTGGGAAGTTCAACCAAAGGAGGATACAAAACTGGATTTGTGGATAGATCAAAGTTCAAATGTTACAACTGTGGTGAACCTGGTCATTTTGCTACTGAATGCAAAAGACCCAAACAGGTTCAAAGATATGAGAAAGGAACTGGTGGATACTCCAAGAAAAATCAAGGTAGAGCCTATGTGGCTGAAGGAAAGTGTTGGGATGATTCTGATGATGAAGAAGAGGAAGAATATGTTAACCTAGCTCTCATGGCTAGTACTGATGAGGCAGCATCAACATCTTCAAGTCAGGTACCTTCGCTTGTCTTACTTGATATGTCTACTGATGAGTATAAGAAAACCATTAAAGACTTAAGTGCTGAAATGTTCAATGTCTATACTAGCTTATCTGCTGCTAATGAGGAAATCTCTAGACTAAGTAAGCTAAATGAAACACTTCAGTCTGAAAATGATTCTCTTTTTCTCAAAACCAGTTCACTAGGCTCTTTAGCTCAAGAGAATGCTAAACTTAAAAATGAATTAAAATGTGCTAAGGAGGTTGAGGAATTCCTGAGGAATGAGATTGCTGAAAATGAATTTAAGATTAAGGCCTATAGAAACTCATCAAAGATAGTTCAGGATTACAATGATAAGCATACAGAAAATCAGTCTGTTGGTATAGGTTTTTCTTATGGTAGAAGACCTGGAAAGGAAACTGTGATTCAAGATTGTCCTGGAGTTGCTGCTGTCAAACCCACCATTCTCAAGAAAGTTAAAACTCCTATTTTCAAAGCTGCTGAAATTGAGTTTGATGAAGAAGCCATGCTCATCAAACAAGAAATTCTTGATGAGGATGAAGGTGTTGACAGCACATTCAAGGAAGGAAAGGATACTGTCACAATCCCCAAGACAGTAAACTTACCAAGCAATCAGACAGTAAGTTCAAAGGATGCTGTCACGATTGGCAAGACAGAATCTTTCAAAGATACTGTCAAGAATGATTCCAAGACAGTAACTCTCAAACCTTCTGTCAAGACAGTAGGAATAAAAGATACTGTCAAGGATAGTTCGACAGCAACTTCTGAACATACTGTCAATCCAGTAACTCCCAAGTCTAGAAACAGGAATGGTAAGGTAGGTGTCAATAAAGGAAATGGATACACTAATGTTGGAGGTGCTTCTAGGAAACTATGCAATAACTGTGGATCTACACATCACTTAACACATGTTTGTAAGAAACCAATTGAGGATAAGATCAGTGCAACTGAACTCAATGGTAACTTACACAGAACCCCCCTTATGCATCGAACTATGAGTGTCTGTAATAACATTGATTGTATGCCATGCAAAATCACTGCCATGAGTACATGCTTTAACTTACCTGTTCTCTCTACTGAAAAATGCTCATACCTAAACACTGTTGAGACTTCTGAGCCTGCTGGCAACAGCAAAAAGGCTTCATCCACTAAGAAAAGGACCAAGTCCAATTCTAAACCTAAGTGGGTGAAAAGAGAAGTCAAACAGGAAGTCTTTGATAATGCTTGTGATGTTGTGACTGAAAGAAACTCAGGAAACACTGAAACTGCAGGACCCAACAAAGATTGGGTACCATATGCAACTTAGAAACATTCTGTTTTGCAGGGTAAGAAGAAAAATCAGGTCATGTGGATAATTGACAGTGGTTGCTCAAGACACATGACAGGTGATAAAGCCCTGCTATCACATTATGTAGAGAAAGCTGGCCCAATCATAACCTTTGGAGACAACAACAAGGGTTACACAGTGGGATATGGCTGTCTGGAAATTGGAAATGTTGTCATTGAAGATATTGCTCTTGTGGATGGATTGAAGCACAACCTACTCAGTGTCAGCCAATTCAGTGACAGAGGATTTAAGGTTGACTTTGACATGATGGTTTGTAACATCTATCACAAGAAGGATGGAAGCCTCTCTCTAAAAGGGGTCAGAAAAGGAAGCTTGTTTGTTGCTGATCTAAGCTCGACAAAGAAGGATAAAGTTTACTGTTTTTACAGTAAAGCTACTGTTGGTGACAGTATGCTTTGGCACAGGAAGCTCTCACACCTCAACTTCAAGACAATGAATATTCTGATGAAGAAGGAGTTAGTGAGAGGTTTGCCCCAACAGGAATTCTGTCAAGAAGGACTGTGTGAAGATTGTCAAATGGGCAAACTGAGAAGAGCTGTGCACAAGTCCAAGCAAGTAAACACCAGCACAGAAGCACTCAAGTTAATTCACATGGACCTCTTTGGACCAGTCAATGTACCATCAATGGCCAGAAAGAGGTATGCCTTAGTAATGGTGGATGATTACTCAAGGTACACTTGGGTGAAATTTCTTGAATCCAAAGATGAAGCTGCTCAAGTGATTATTGATCAAGTCAGAGTTCTTGATAGAACCCCAAACTCAAAAGTTCAAATCTTGAGGAGTGACAATGGTACAGAATTCAGAAATGCCACACTTGGAAATTTCTGTAAAGATGAAGGAATTGTACAACAATTCTCTGCTGCAAGAACTCCACAGCAGAATGGAGTTGTAGAAAGAAAGAACAGGACTCTCATTGAAGCAGCTAGAACTATGTTGCATGATGCTAAGTTGCCAACATATTTCTGGGCTGAAGCTATCAACACAGCCTGTTATACTCAGAACAGAACCATGATCAACAAAACTCATGCAAGTACTCCTTACTGTCTGTTAACTGGAAAGAAACCTACTGTCAAATATTTTCATGTGTTTGGGAGCAAATGCTTTATGATGAAAGACAACCATGAGAAGAAAGGAAAATTTGACACCAAGGCTTTTGAAGGATTATTCATGGGTTACAGCACAGAAAGGACTGCCTACAGAGTTTATGTTATGGAACACAGGATTATTGAAGAAAGTGTTAATGTCACATTTGATGAAACCAAGTTTCCAGGACTGCATGAAGAAGGAAAGATGCAGACATTCAGATTTGAGAATCAAGGATACCTGGAAGCTGAGGAGATTGTAGATGAAGAACCTAGCTTCACCCAAATTGTTGAAGTTGACAAAGATGCTGTCAACACCACTACTGTCAATCAAACTCCAGCTCAATCACACACCATAACATCTAACATTCAGAACAGTGTTGACACTGGAGACAATGAAGAACATGGTGGAGACAATGGTATTGATGAGCATTCAACTCAACAAGCTGAAGCAAATGTTCCTGTTCAATCAAGTAGCTTGCCCAGAATCACCAGGTGGACCAAGGATCACACAGATGACCTTATAATTGGTGATCCTAATTCTGGAGTGAGGACAAGGAACAAAGTCTCTGCTGACAGCATGTTTTCATGCTTCCTGTCACAAATGGAACCCAAGACAATTGATGAAGCATTGTTGGATTCTGACTGGGTGATAGCCATGCAAGAAGAGCTAAATCAGTTTGAAAGAAACAATGTATGGAAATTGGTTCCAAGACCTAAGGGAAAGTCAGTTATTGAGACCAAGTGGATTTTCAGAAACAAACTTGATGAAAATGGATTGGTGACAAGGAACAAAGCAAGGCTAGTGGCTAAAGGTTACTGTCAACAGGAGGGAATAGATTATGATGAGACATTTGCTCCTGTTGCCAGACTTGAAGCTATAAGAATCTTTCTAGCTTATGCTGCACACTGCAACTTCAAAGTATTTCAGATGGATGTCAAAAGTGCCTTTCTAAATGGAGAGCTGGAAGAAGAAGTGTATGTGGAACAGCCACCAGGGTTTGAGGATGCTGACATGCATAACTTTGTGTACAAACTCTTCAAAGCTTTGTATGGACTAAAGCAAGCACCCAGGGCATGGTATGACACACTTTCCACCTTTCTTCTGGAAAACCAGTTTACCAGAGGAGTTGTAGACAAGACACTTTTCTACAAGCATCATGGCAAGGACATCATTCTGGTACAAATCTATGTGGATGATATCATTTTTGGTTCTACAAATGAGAAGCTGTGTGAGAAGTTTTCCCATCTCATGAGTAACAAATATGAGATGAGCATGATGGGAGAATTGTCATTCTTTCTAGGGTTACAAATTCTTCAACAAACTGATGGAATCTTCATAAGTCAAGCTAAGTATATCAAGGAACTTCTCAAAAAGTTCAACTTGGAAGATTCATCTCCTGCAAGAACACCAATGTCCACAGCAACCAGTCTGGATCTTGACCCTAAAGGAAAGAAAGTTGACTCAAGCACCTATAGAGGCATGGTAGGATCTCTCCTATACCTAACTGCTAGCAGACCTGACATCATGTTTGCTACATGTCTCTGTGCAAGGTTTCAAAGTGATCCAAAGGAGTCACACTTGGTAGCCATCAAGAGGATCTTTAGATACTTAAAAGGCACTCCTAACCTAGGCCTTTGGTATCCTAAGAATACTGGATTTGATCTAATTGGTTACTCAGACTCAGACTATGCTGGATGCAAGATTGACAGAAAGAGTACTACTGGTAGCTGTCAATTTCTTGGTGGAAGATTGGTCTCATGGTTTAGCAAGAAGCATCATTCAGTTTCTACCTCAACTGCAGAAGCTGAGTACATTGCTGCAGGCAGTTGCTGTGCACAAATTCTATGGATGAAAAGTCAACTTCTAGATTATGGTCTAGTGTTAAGAGAAATTCCTATTTACTGTGACAACACTAGTGCCATAGCCATCTCAGACAATCCGGTTCAACACTCTAGGACAAAGCACATTGATATAAGACATCACTTTATCAGAGAGCATGTTGAACAAGGAACTGTGAAGCTGATTTATGTCCCAACTGACAAGCAACTTGCTGACATCTTCACTAAGCCATTGGATGAAGCAACCTTCAACAGGTTGGTAAGTGAATTGGGAATGCTGAATCTGGTATGTTAATTTACTAAGGTTTCTAAATTTTCAATTCTTATTGAAGCTCATGACAGCAACTTCAAACCTGCTGTCAAGAGAAGTTACTGTCTACTTGGTTTATGTCTGTTATGTGACAGCATGTGTTGATTTGACTTCTCATGTCAGTATTTTTGTGCCAGTCTCATACTTTTAAACCGTGTATGACTTTAATGTGGTTATCTGTTAAGTTTGAGAGTTAAAAATCTGTTCCATTGGACTTTCACACTCTTTTGCATTAATCTGTAGGATTAAAGGAGGACACGACCATTAATTACTTTTGTGGTAGTTGTATGGGTACTCTAACTGTTGACCATTAGACTTTAATCCTTAGACGGTTTTGCCTATAAATTAACCTTAGGTTTCATCAGTCTGCTCTCAGTTTTAAAGTAAATAATGGAAAACAAAGTAGGAATTGAAGTTGGTCTAAAGAAGTGTGATAGTGAACCCGACAATGAAGAGATCGACGAGCTCTTTGAAATGTTGTTGGACGCCATGGATGAGATAGACGAGGAAAAGGAGGCCAAGGCTAAGGAAGAAGAAGCCAAGGCTGTGGAAGAAGAGAAGGAGCTTCAGGCACTTCTTGAAAAAGAAGGCCGCTCTGAAGAAGAGATTAAGGAAGAAGTCTTAGAACTAGTTGATAAAATCATAGAATGATGTACTCAATGTTCAATTTTAATGATTTTATTAATAATAATAAAAGTTCCTGTTTATGTGGTTATTGAGTTTATGCTTTGTCTGTGTTAATTGCTTAATATCTGTGTTCAAAAGATTACCTTGATAAATCCATAATTTGTCAATATTTAGTTAAGTGTATGAATCAAGCATTCTAATAAGTTCATGACAGAACCATTTCCTAATCGAAGTTACTGTCGTTAAGAAGGAAACTGTCATGTGTTTCTTGACAGCAACCTTCTTGACAGCAGGAAAAGACTTTCTGTCAAGACTTGTAAAGGACACTGTCATTCATATGCTTAACGGTGACAGCAAGTTTTTGCGCAATAGTTGCTGTCGCGCAAAACCTACTGTCACCACCACTTCTTACTGACAGATTGTTTCTAGCGCACAGGTTACTGTCAACAATAGTGGACCGTTGTAATTGGATATTCACCCCACGATTGACAGTGAATAACGGGCAGTAACTCACGTGTTAAGAGAGTGGGTTAAGACACGTCCTTTAACTCCACTTTTTGAGCAAACGTTTGAGAAACCCATATTTATTCTCCAGTTACTCAGACATATCACTCTCACAAAACTCAAGGCAAAATACTTTTCCTCAAGCAAAAAGCTACTTTCTCACTTTCTTCTTTTCTTGAAATCTCCATGGCCCCCAATCAGACTCTCTCTCAAACAAACTTTGCTGGCATCTTTTCCCCAAATGATGCTGGTGAAGATTTCAAAGGACTGGTGTTTTTCTTGAACAAGTCCTATCTTCGTTCAGCCATTACCTCAACTCCAATTCTCGACCTAGACAAACTTGAGGAATTTTGGCGAACTGCTGTTGCTCAAACTGAGGGTGAAAACCCAGCTATTCAATTTAAGATTAATGGGCAACAATACATTCTCACAACTGAGGTCATCAATACTGCTCTTGGAATTACACTGGACGCAGGCCAAAACTTTGCTCCACTTGCTAATGATGACACTCTGAAGAAGCTCTTCTTGAAGATTGGGTATGCAGGCCCTATTCTCGAAGAGGGAACAACCAAGTGGTACCCGTCTGGTGAAATGGACAGGAAGTATCTAAGGAAGGAGTGGAGCATGGTATTTGATGCAATGGTCAAGGTGTTCTCTACCAAGTCCACAGGCTGGAATGGGATACCCTCCTACATCAAGAAACTGACACATTCTCTTGTCCATGGATACAAGGTGAATGTAGGAGCTCTCCTCATGGCACAACTCAAAGCTGCCATAGGTAAGAAGGTATCACACTACCCTCGCTTTCTTATGATGTGTATCAATACTTTCTGTGACTTTAATAATGATGCCCCTCGTCTAGAGGTTTGCTCTGTCTTGAAAAAGAACACACACACACTGTTATCTTCACAGGATCTAAATGCACATATTCCACTTTGCTTCACTCAGCACATGGTTGATCAAGTGACCAACCCTGATTATCCATTACCCACTGGTTATGATTCTTTTTCTCTTGAGGATGAAGCTGGATTAGACCCAAATTCAGCTAACCCACATTCAACACCATACACTCAGCCTAGGCCCTCTAGACTTCCCAAAGCCCAAAGAGAAGCCTTGCAAGAATCCAGAAAAAGATCCTTAGAAGCTGATGTTGGTGGTAGCTCTGTTAGTCAAGAGGGAGACACTGCACCTAGTGCAGCAAATAAGGAAGGTAGTCACGAAGAACCCACAGTGGTTCCCCCTGAGCCTAAGAAGAAGAGAGCTAGGAGGACCAAAACCACTGTCAGCCACCCTGCAGTCTCCCAAAAGACTGTAGAGGAAACCAGGGAAATAAACTCCTCCCTAGATGTGCCTTCTCAACAAGGTGCTTCTATTGAAATTGGCCTGTCTCCCAAGGCACCCTGTACAGAGTCTGCACAAACTCATGGTTCCCAACCTGAGATACCCCCACTTGAAGAAACACACAGTGAGTTAGGGCACAGTGAGGATTTCTCTACTCCTATTGATGGTTCACATGTTTCATCTGTGAATCAGCCCCCACTCTCTACTACACTTTCACCTTCTTCCTTCCCTACACATTCTTTTGTTTCTTCTCCATAACCTAGAGAAGGGGACAGTCCCAACCCTTCAGGTTTTGATCATCCATCTCCAATCATGGATGAGCCCCCATCTAGTGGTCCACAAGAACCCATTTCTCAAAGTGAGATGGACACCACTCCTCCAAACACTGAGCTAGGGCAAAGTGGTATTTTGTCAGAAAATGAAACAGCCAACACTTTGTCTGACCTCCAAGGAGCATCTTACCTTCAGGAAGATGCTGTCACAGCCTCTGTTGCTGTCAAAGACACTGGGGATGCTACTGTCCTGGGCACAGCTACTGTCAAAGGTGGAGAGAAAGATACTGTCACTACAGAACATACTGTCACTCCACCTCCCAAAGATGCTGTCATGCCAGAACCTGCTGTCCAGACTACAACTGACAGTAACATTCCTACTCAGTATGCTGTCAAGCCCTCCCAGCCTAATTTTGATGCTGTACTGGTTGAGGATGCCTCTGATGATGACCTACCTCTTGCTAAACTCCTAAAGGTACATTCTAAATCTTCTCCTTCCATGCATGTTAGTACTGCTCATACCCATGCATCTAGGTTGAGTGAGGGTGTGCAAAAGAAAAGAGAGATAAAAAAAAAGAGAGGTGAGCATAAAAATGAGAGGCAGCCAAATGAGCTGGCAAAAGGAGAGGGACTTGAGCATGTCCAGAGAAATATTGAGGGAGCCCACATTATTCAGGCACTAGGCCTTGAGAGTCAAACTGTGAGGGGTGATGAGATCACTCAAAAACACCCTGAGAGTGTGAGAACCCCCATAGCCTCCAAGCCCCTGTCTTTTCCTTCCCCTCCAAGAAGGTTAAGGTCTGGTGGCCCCTCTGCTACTTTTGGTGACAGGATTGCAGCTCTTGAAGGGCAGTGTATTACTTTGGACTCCAAACTGGACTCTCTCTCTCAACTGGTGGTTGATGGTTTTGCTGCTACTCAACTCTCTATTCAGTTCCTAACTGACCTGGTAGCTGCCAACTCAACTAAGGGGGAGAAGGTAGCAAGATCAGAATCTTTGCCTATTCAAGAATCAGGTGGAACTCAGGGGGAGCCTGTAGCTGTGAAGACCAGAGGGGGAGCTAAAAGGAAAGCAATGTCTAAGGGGGAGCAAGTCAAACCAAGCAGTGCAAAACCACAGGATAAAGCTGAACAGCCTGTTGAAATGGAAATGGATGGAGAAAGGGTGTTAATGTCAAAGGAAACTCAAGATGCATTGCACAGAAGACCTGCATCTAGACATCCAATCTTGCCTCCTGTGGTGATTAGAGAACCTATTCAAGAAACTCAAGAAACTGCTCTACAGAAGAAATGGAGAGAAATGGAGGAACAAAACAAACTTGGGAAAGGTAAAGGGAAACTGCCTGAATCCATCCATAAAGGAACTACTTGGTCCAATGGTACTGAGTATGATCAAGAGGAAGCCAATGTCTTGATGGTGGATTACAGGGAGAGCACATTACACAACCATGACAGTGAGTTTAGCAGTTTGGTGGAAGAAGCAATGAATGCTCCTAGCAACCGTCCAACCAACACCACAACACTGTTAAAGGAACAAATTATCAGTGTCAGTGTAATGGTGAATGATGAGAAAAGATGGGCTGTAAGTATTTATCTAACTTCTGGCATATCTTACTTCATCACAATGCAGCTATTGCAGAGTCTGCCAGCAAAGGTGTTGTGTGCTTTGAAGGGAAAGATCAGGGCAACTCAAACACCATTCAATGAAATATTGGATATGCAAATCCAGAACCTGATCATGCAGAAGCTACCTGAAGTCTACTCAAATCCACCATGTGTTTTCTACAGATCTAAAACTAAGGATGGCACAAGTAGGAACAGCTACATGAATATTGGTAGCCCATCCAAAATGGAAACCAAGTCAATTCTGAAGGTACTAGATGGAATACTCAGTTCAAATGCCAATCCAGGAAGAGTTCATGCTGTTCAAGAAATCTACAAAATGCTGGTGTTGAGAGACAAGGCACTGGGAGCTAGAATGAAGGAGCTAATCACTAGAGCCAATGCCAAAAGAAATGATCAAGGTGGAAGTTGCTTCTATAACATTCCTCCCCATGATGATGATGATGATGATGATGAAGATGGTAAGGATGGAGGTGGTGAAGCTTCTGGAAATGCTGGAAATGCTGGTGGAAGTAATTCTGGGAATACTGGTATTCAATCTCAGAATGAAGGCAATGAAGAAACTCCTAGCCAGGAAAAGAAAGATGCTGGTGCAACAGATGAAGAGGAGTCAAGAATACTGGAAGCTTTGGAGGCAAGCATTCTTAGATGTGCTATTGATTGCATAAATGCTGAAAAGGATGCTGTCACCAAAGGTACTGTCGACAAGGATACTGTCAAGGAAGGTTCTGTCAAGGATGAAACCAAAGCTGCTGTCAAGCCCAAGAGACTGAAAGCTAAAGCAAAGGCATGGTTTACTAGACAGAAACCAACAGGGAAGCACAAGTACTCAGGAAAGGAAAAGGCCACTGGATTTGGCAGGAATCTCAAAAAGCCAATTCAATCAATTCCTCCCAACAGTCTTAAGATTCAACAAATGAAATCAAAAGAAATTAAGAGTGTTGAGGTTAAGCTGGATGCAAATCAAGAGGCCACTGAGTACATTCTGTGGTGGGAAGAATCAAGGTCTGCCAAGATTGACAAGGACTTCAATCTGGTAGCCACATCAACCAAGAACAGCACATCAACCATAGATAAAAGAAGAATTGATTTCTTCTACCTGGAAAGAATGGTAGAGTTGCTGGAGAGCTATGATAATGTTTCAGAGGCTGTCATGGAACATGTTCTAAAATATCAGGCAGATAGGGATGCTGAATTTTATCAGAAATTTGGCTATAACTTTGCAGATTTTGATGATGCTGATATTCTTACTGATCTCCCAGCCTCTCCTATACCATACCACTGGTACTATGAGTTTGATGACTCACCCACAGAAGAAGGGCAAGCCCAACCAACTCAGGAAGGGCAACCCAAGCCAAGCAAAGGACCTGAATCTTCTGCATATTCTCAAGCTCAGACAGAACTTGATAAGAAGGAAGCTGAATTACTAGAAATTCACAAGGCCTCTAACAAGGTAGAAAGTGAAGCTCCAAATTATCAACCATATATGCTGGAAAATCCCCTAAGAGTCAAGTTCCTAAAAGAAGAAATCTATGTTTGCAGCTTGCATAAGCTTAAAACATCCACTCTGAAGGATTTACAGTATATGGTAGCTGGTTCAATTCATCCCTTGGAACAGATTTGTTCTGATGAGATAGAGAAGTTATTGGAAGGGAGAAAAGGAGAAGACTCAAAGCTGGACAAGCAAAGAAGGAAGTCTCTCAATGCTTATCCTGGAAGAAGATTCAAGCTCATTAATGAAGAACTTCATTTCAGAACCTATCCATATGATATAGAGCAATGGCTGAATCTCAGGGATGTCAGCTCTCTCATATCCCCTTCCATAAAGAAGATCATTGATGAAGTAGAGGATGATGCAGTGTCTGCTGCTGAAATTTCTCTTGTAGAAAGTCTAAAAAGCTGCTTGGCAGAAGCTCTCAAAAGAGAGGATGCAGCAAGACAGAAGAGGAAATCTCAAGCTAAGTGAAAATTCTTGAATTCTGATCTTGTTAGTTAAGTTGTCAGCACATATTGTAAATTTGCTGTTATTTTCCATAAAAACAAATTGGGGGAGATTGTTGGGATTTATGGGTGATAGCATAGAAACATCTTAACTTTGATTGTACTTAATTTTTTAAATTAAGCAGAACATACTGTCATAGCCAAAGTATGTTCTTGTAATCAGTATGTAATGTTATTCTAGTTGTATTGTTTGAAAGAAGTTCACTTATGTGTTCAAGCCTCAAAGAATGCTTTTTGGATGACAACATGAATAAAGGTTACTGTCCTAAAGCTGTGACAGTAAGATTACAAGAAGACAGAATGTTGCAAGTCACGACAGCATATTCACTCTGACAGCAACATTGGCGGAAGACTACGCGACAGCAACTATTGCCCTCGACAGCAAGTTTGGGATCCTCGACAGCACTCTATGCGGGGAACTCATACTGTCACCAAAAGATCATTCCTGTGACAGCAAGCTTTGCGGCAAAAGTAACTATCTCAATAAAGATCCTTATGCTAGGTATCTTTCTCAGTCAAATCCCGTGACAGTTTAAATGTTCAAGAAACAGGCGTGATGCAGCATCCCTAAGCTGCACCAAGTCTGCAAGACTACGACAGAAGCTTCAAGGCACTACAAATCAAAAGCGAATCAATTCAAGAGCAAGGTCAAGTCTTTATCTGCTGAATTGGTTTAGCTGGAAATAGAATGAATCTAGGTTGCTTTCTTTGTAATGTATATCTGACATGTTAGCAATTTAGGAAAGTCACATGGGTAAGACAATCTGTAAGAAGCTGCCACTTGACAGTGACAGCAGCTTCACAAACCCGTGACTGATAGTGATAGGGTTAGTCCTATACCTTCTATCAACTCATTCTAGAATAGTAACGAAGACAAGCAAGTGTCTTTGAAGAAAACCCGAAGCTCGAGAATTCTTTCTTGAGGTTGTAGCAACACTTTGCAAAATAAATAAAACATTTATTTTGTGAATCTTGTTCTTACTAAATACTGTTCGTGATTGCATATATTGCTGATAACGTTTAATCTTGATTTTAGTTGTTGAAATTTAGATTGAATTTTATCAGTATTGCATTCATCCCCCCCCCTTCTGCAATACACAAGGACTAACAGAGGGTTTATCTATGAGAAAAACAACTCCATCCCCTTTGTTGTCAAGGAAAGCCCGAACAGCATCTTTTTCAAGATGATGGACTTCATGAAGAATTGCAAGTTGAGCTATGCAATGTTTCACTCTACACCACTCTACAATGAGATAATAGAGGAGATTTGGACCTCATGTGAGTATAGTGGGACAAATTGCACTTTGCAATTCACCATCCAAGGTAATCAGTATATAGTTAATTCTGATGTATTGCAAGCATGTCTACATATTCCTGAAAATAACAGTAATGCTTTGCCTACAAACACTGAAATTGTTAACATGCTAAATTCAATAAACTACTCATTGCCTACTGATAATTTGGGTAAGATTATTAGGAGAGGTTTGGTTAGAGAATACAGTTACTTAGCTGATGCATTCATAAAGGTATTTTCTGGCAAAATTAGTAATTTTGATGCATTAACTAATTTCATGTTAATTCTCTTAACCATGCTCCTAACTGATAGATATTATAACTTTAGCACCCAACTTATGTATGAAATTGGTGCTAAGTTGGGTGATAAGGCAAATAGGAAAAAGAATATCTATTATGCTAGGTTTCTGATGATGTTGGCTAACCATGTTAGTCCAGCACCATTAGTTATCTCTAACCCTGTTTCCATGTTTGAGTGTTTTGTGCAAGAGAAGAGGGTTTTGACAGATATCCTGAGACTTAACCACAATGGTGATGTCCCAGTGGTGTATCTGCCCATCATTGAGGTAACTTCTTCTAACCCTGTTAGTATAGTTGCTACTTCTATTGTTTCCCCTACCAATGTTGCTATGGAGTCTGTAGCTACGTCCCAACAGGCTCCTGCCCAAGCAGCAAAACCTAAATCTAAGAAATCCTCAAAGCCAACCTCAGGTGCTTCTCAAAAGGCACCTGTTGCAAAAACTACTTCACAACCTAAGGGGAGTGATTCTGGAGCTGTAAGAGGTGAGGGAAGGGGTGAACATCAAAGAAACCCCAAGAATAAGGAAGGAAAGGATAGTGTGTCCCAACCAAGCCCCATTGTGTCTTCCCAACAAGGCACAATGAGTAAAATGGATTTAAACACAAGTCTAGTTGCATCCTCCCAAAAGGATGTGATTATTGAAACAAGCTCTCCTCCAAGAGCACACTCCAAGAGGGTAAGGGACACTTCAAGCCCACAATCTACATTTTCCCAATACCAAAGGAGAGTGAAGCAAAAATCCAAAGGTACACAGGGTGCACACACTCTGGAAGCAACACTTCCAGTTTCACAAATTCAGTTTGATGTAACCCCTATTATTACTCTGGGGTTACAGTCCCATTCTCTAAACATCAACCTTGAACTATCTCCATCAAATTCACCAACTCAGTCTTTAGATGTGGACATGATCCATTCATCTATTCCTGATTCTCCAACTCTTATCTTGGAGAAGCCCCACTCTGAAGCTGGTGGCCATCACTTGTTAAGTGATTTGTTGGGCCATCAACCAACTTTTTCTGAAGTTGCAAGAGGATCTGTGGACCAATCTCTAAAATCAATCACCACAGATTCTACTGTAATTTCACTTTCTCAAAGTGCTTTATTGACTTCATCAACGAAACAGTCTCTTTCGTTGACAAGTGTTTCTCCATCAACGGTATCCATACCGTTGACAGTTCAAACTACCATTCCGTTGATAGGTCATTCTACACCCCTTATTGCAAATCAAGTTGTTTCCACAACTAGTGTAGATGACCTGGTGGTAGTTGAGACACTTCTAGGTTTGAGAGGGAGTGAAATTGAGAGGCTGGCTTGCAGCCAGGCAAAAGGAGAGAATGAGAGTGAGAGGCTGGCTATTTCTTCCAGCCAGGCAAAAGGAGAGACTGGGGGTTCCACCTTAGTAGGTGAAGGTGAGGGTGTGAGAGGTGTGAGCCATGGGGAGCCCATGATGCAAGAAAATAGAGGAGAGAGAGAAGGGACTACAGGAGCAGCAAGGGAGGAGGCAGCCATTGCTAGTGAGTTAATGAGGGTCAATGAGGGAGAAAGGGAACTTACTTTCCAAGAGCATTATCAACAAACTCTGGATAGTATTTCCCTGGATCCTGAGACCTTTACTCACCCAGTGCCAGCCTATCAAATTATGGCTCAACAGGGCAATGTGGAGGCAGAGAGGTCACTAAACCTAATTCATACAACTGCATCAATGCAAAGAGCAAAGGATGCCTTGACCAATCTATCTCCAACAGCTGCAGCAAGTGGAGACTTTGACTTTTCTGATGATGAGGACAGCTTTGGTGACAATATACAGGTGGCCACTACTTCACAGACTGGGACTTCTGTGGTGCCTCCTAGACCAAACTGGCTTTCTCAGGATATGCAAGGAAGATGCACTCTAGATGCTGCTATCTCAAGGCAGTACACTGAGGCATATCTAGCTCATGAGTCTGCAAATGCAAGGGACAAGAAATTCTACAAGGCCATCATGGATTCTCTGGAAATCCAAAGACTACAGATGCTACAGACAAGGATTGAAGCTACAGAAATCAAGGATTCCATTAGCAACCTCAGGGATGCTACTAACAGGAGGCTAGATGAAAAGCTTCATCTTCTAACTGTGTCCAAGATGAACAGGTTTTTCTCCAAGGAACCTGAAGTGTCCTCATCTTTGAAGACTCTTTCCTCTAGAGTGGACAAAGTTGAGGCTACACTTTCTCACATGCAAAAGGAACAGGAAAAACAGACACAGCTGCTCACCCAGCTTTTGGCAGCTCAAGGACTCCCTATCATCTCACTTGATGATAACAAAAAGGGGGAGAAATCTAAGGAGCTAGCGAAATCTAAAGAGCTTGATATACAAATCACAAAGGTTTTGGTTCCAGCCATTTCCTTACCAAATGAGCCACTAGCAATGGGGGAGCTTGGACAGAAGAAAAAGGATGGTATTGACCTGATTCAGGAAGCTTCTATGAGGATGAGACTTGCAGAACAGATTAAAGATCATTGGTCCAACATAGAAGCAAGGGTCAAGAGAATTGTTGGAACTGCAATAAACTCAAATCCATCAACGGATCAACCATCAACGGATGCCATGGTTGTAACATCAACGAAATGGGAGCCACAGTTCAAGATTTCTTATGTTATAGAACCCCTTCAGCATGGACTCTTTCAAGATTCAAGAAATGAGAAAGGGCAAGCTTCATGCTTTAAGAATGTGGATGCAAGAGGGATATCTCCAATATCACCTGTCAAACCCAAGGGCAAGAACACTGCAAGGATATTTTATCCTCCACCAAAGCCAGATGAGTTCAAAATCCTAGGGAAGCTGATTATTGAAAGCAAAAAAAGCAATCATCCAAGCATAAGGAACCAAAGGGCCATCATCTACAGGGATAGCAAGGAAATCTACATTTGGGTTGGCCACCCAAATTTTGCTAAGGCCAAAGCTGAAGAATCTGAAAGGGCAGCAATGCAAGCTCTTGCAGTTGCTCAATCACTTGAAGATGAAGAAACCCTAAAGGAAGAAAAGGCCAAGGATGAAGCTGAGGAAGCTGGAAAGGAAAGGAAGAGTGTAAGGCAGCCAAAGGCTAGAGCAAAAAGGAATCCAATCTTTGATAAAGATGATTCTCAGGACACTGCCCAAGACTCTTCCACAAATAGTTCACATCAAATTCCTGTTGATCAACCTCATGAAGGAAAGTTGGCCTGTGATCCTGCACATCCTGTCAACTTTCATGATCAACCAATAATGCCAAAAGAGGAGCCTTTTGAATTTGATGAGGCCTACTTTCCAAAGTTTCTATTTGAGAAGGATCAACCAATGAAGACAAAGAAAAGGGCTGTCAAAGCAAAACCAGTATTTATGAGAAAGCCACAACCTCAGAAACTCCCTGCAAATCCAGAGGACTGCATGTACATTGCTGACATCAAGGAAGAATCCAGTCTACATCTTGACTTAGACAACCTGGTGGAAGTAAGGGGCATTGCAGCTTCTCAAAAATTGCCTGAGAGACTGGTCTTTGTATTCAAGGGTGGTAGAGAACAGGTGTGGCCTCTCTACAGAATTTTAGGAGAAGACTACCAAACACTACTCTCAGTGTTTAGATGCTTGAAGAAAGACTTTGGCTTCACCAAAACAGCCAAGTCTGAGGTGGTCTCCAAAATTTGTCAGATAAAGGCTAGCTGGAACAAGCCTGAGGCTCTTCCCAGGATGCTTAGAGTGCCCTCAACAGGAAAGAAGATCCATCTTCAACCATACTGGATGATGGAATTTAAGGACAAGGACAATTGCAGAAGATTCTTCAGGATGGAAGACCAACTGGATAAGGCATCTAATCAAACTCTAAAGTTTATGAAATCCATGCTTGGTGATCAAGATGAAGAAGAGAAGATCTTTTACAGAAGGCTACAGGTCCAAATTGAGGAAAATAACTCTAAGAGAGGGAAGAAGACTATGCCACAAAGAAGACACAGATGAATCATTTGTTCAGTCTAGAGGAGCACTCTTGGGCGTTAGTCTTGTAAGTCGTGTATTTTGTCTAAAATATTATGAAGCTTAATGCATTTTCTACTTTTATAATTTATAATGTATCTGAGTGTTTTTGTTATCATCAAGTCTCTTGATTTATGGCTGTTATTCTATCAGTCATAAATTGGGGGAGATTGTTAGGAATATGTTGTTCTTGATGATAAACATAAAACACTTAGTAGAATTTGTGTAAAGTCATTTTGTAGCTGTCAACGGAATGGTATGCTTTGCAGCAATCCGTTGACAGGTAGCTCATCAACGAAATGAGTGATGTAGCAATTGCACTGTACAATACTTCTAGTTTGATATGCATTTCATTGTAGATATTGGATAGGTTTTCTAAGTCATGTTGACTAAGTACTAGATAGGCAAAATAGGTTGGTTAATTGTAAATATCTCATGCCTTGTAATTTTGCTTAAGTGAAGACCTGTCAACGGAACGAAGATTATCCTATCAACGGTATGGAGTCTACTCATCAACGAAATGAAGATTATCCTATCAACGGTATGGAGTTTACTCATCAACGAAATGAAGAATAAAGCTATCAACGAAACACATCTCCCTGCTATCAACGAATCATTATTGCTTTTCTGAATAGTTGACAAAGTGATAGTGACAGTTTACTGAACAGATCTAAAGGTGATGTGGAAGTGTACTTTGCATTGGAAACCATTAAAATGGACATGGGGAATAAGGAAACATCCCAGTTTCCAATTGGGCTCTTGAGAGCGATCATAATAAGCATGAAGACAAAAGCAAATATCTCCAAGGACCACTGGACAAAGGGATGAAAAGCAAACTATTGGCAGTTACTCATTGTACTTTTAGTGTAGCCAAAAATAGAGTTGTAAACTTGGGTTTATATAACCAAGTGTAGCAGTTACTTTAAAAATGGGAGAAGAAAAACAAATAGATTGTATTAGCTATTTTTGAGAGCATTTTTCTTCTCTACATTATTGTAACTGAGCAGCTGTGTACTTTTGTATCACAGATTATTTCCGCAATAAAAATCACTTCAGTTGGATCATCAAACAATCCAACTGAAATTATTAAGTGCTTGTGGTTTTTATTTTATAAGTTCAGTTTTAATTTGTAAGTTGTTTTTAAGTTTGAGAAATATCAAAGAATTGTATTCAACCCCCCCCCTTCTACAATTCTGTTAGGTCATTTGGGATTAACAGATGGGAACATATTAAGATAGACTTTGTAGTAAAGTTGCTAAGGCCTAGAGCTTATCATGATGATATTTGAGGTTATTATTGACTAATTAACGAGAGATATTCATTGGATGAGTTGGTTCATCTCTATTTGAATGAGATAATAGTATGACATGGAATGACGGGTTCAATTGTATTTGACAGAGATCCGCGACTTAATTAAAGAATTCAGACAGACAATCAGAATGAGGAGACCATCCAAACAATTGAAAGACAGACTATGGTTGTGCACTAAATTTTGAAGGTAATTGGAAGGATCATTTACCATTGATTAGATTCCCTTACGACAACAGTTACTATGACGATTTTGCAATGCTACCTTACGTCGATCTACTGCGTGTTGGGAAAGTTACGTATAAGTTTGCTTACCACTCCATGAGTAGTGTATTCATAGTGTATTTCATAAAATATGAACCCACAAAGATTTAGTTAAATTTGTTCTATGTTGAGAAACCGATTGAGATATTGAGTCAGTATAAAAAAGTGTTAAGTGATATAGTTGTCAAATTAGTATGAGTTTGAGGAGAAATCCTAAGGTTGAAGAGTCAATATAGGAACTTAAGAATGAGATGTTGGAAAAATATCTACATATGTTTTCGCAAGCTGATTCTGAGGACAGAATCCTTTTAAGGGGGGAAGGATGTAAGATCCGGGAAAATTACGTGTTAATATTTGAGGTGAAATGAAATTGTATTTCATATTAAGATTTATTAAATGTTTTATCTGGTTAAATGGGTTAAGTTATTCGTTAAGTGATCGAATATGTGACATTGGGATGCTATGTGAAAATGTGTGGGGAATTAGAAATTATTTTGAAAAGGATGTCATACTATTTTATTCTATTTTAATTATCGAAAAGAAAATTTAGATCGTTCCCAAATTATTCGGGAAATTGGTATATCGTTCGTACCAATATTTCATTCGTTAAAGTGGGAAGTATTCGGAAATATTCGTAATAGAGGTATTTTGGTTCGTATATCTATTATTAAACGATACTTGTAGTTATCTGTACATTCTGGATGATTATCGTCTCGTAAAACGTGTATTCTACTTTATTAAAGATTTAAAGCGTATATTCTGTTAAATTGTATTTAAAACGATCCATCGGATCAATATCGATCCAAAAATGTTGTTTGGGGTATTATTTTCCGTTTAATATAAAAAGGCGAATCGTACTTTGTTTTGCGTATAATAAAGCTTAATTATCATTAAATATCTAAAAATCCCTGAAACGTGTTCTTCGTGTTCTTGAGAATCAAACTCAATTTTGAAGGCGTTATCGGAATCCGATTTCGATGTTCTTATAACCAAATCGAATCTCTCAGCATCCTCTATCCAAATCCATCATCAAAATTGAAAGGCATATGTTTAGGCCTATTAATATTCTGAGGAAACAACTTAATTTAAACAAGTATGTAATAAGTAAATAATAAGTTAATATGTCACAGGAATCTCAGAGAGTTTTATCTGTCAAGAGAATGGAGAATTAAAGTCATCTACAGACTTGAAGTTATTCTACATTGAAAGAAGTTCAATTTATTGTTCAAGCCTCAGTGAAGTATTCAAGGAAGTGGATTTACTACAGTGACAGAGATTTCCAGTTGGTGACAGAAGAAGTACAGGATACAGAGTTTAATTAGAGCTAAAGAAAAGAAGCCACAACTTTAAATGTTTTAAAGATGAAGAACTTTCGTTGAAGTCAGTTATTCATGAACCAGACAGTGCATCGAATGACGACGTCAATCAGTGGAATTAAATCATCTACATTCAGTGGTTTTAGGAAGAAAGAGAAATGTCTTTGTTTTAAGAAATCTTCTTTTATATATTAATCAATTTAATTAATAAATTAATTCTCTTAGAATTAATTAATTTATTAAATTAATTAGTTTAGTTATTTAAATTATTTATTAACTTAATTATGTAAAAGAATTAATTTAATCTAGAATTTATTTTAACTAAATTTTACTTAAATGAATTTATCTTAAAACTGGTATGACCTTGCTTATTCTCGGTATGACCTTAGCTTTATTTAAGCTAGGTTCTACCGAGTCTTTTAATAGGTTCTACTAAGTCTATTCTGCAGGTCATACCGGTTCTTTTCCTAAGGTTCTACCGAGTTTTATCAACAGGTCATACTGGTGATCCTTGGTTCTACCGAGTTTTATTCTCAGGTCATACAAGTGTTTTCATTTGATTAATCAAGAGGTCATACAAAACGAATGGAAATGTATTTACCCGAGGAGGACAGAAGGAAACAGCCACACTTTATCATCATATCTTAAAAACACACAGAAGACATTTTCTCTCAAGAACAAGAAAAGCCATTTGATCTCATTTCTTCTCAAGCAATTAATTCTAGTTTGTATTGTTAAATCCAAACCACTAGAAGTTGATTACTTGTATTGCTTTGATTAACTAGCGGATTTTTATCCCTAGAATTTATCTCGAACATTGCTTTTAGCATTCGATCTTTTTATTACAAATATTAGAAAAGTTCATGTCGAATTTATTCTAAATTTGTATTAATTAGTTTGAGATAAATACTTTGTAATCCATATTGTATTTGCAACACCCTTCAAGTTTAATATAGTTAATATTTAACTTGAATCTTGTTTCATTTATATTCCGCATTAATTTGTTCTTTATTGTTAAATTATTCAAAGGACAAATTTCGATAAAACGGTATAGTTTGTATTCAACCCCCCTTCTACAAACTTATCAGGACCTAACAATTGGCATGAGAGCCTTTTGATTGATATACAAATCAAAGATCCAATTGTTTTGAGATTTTTCTTAAACTCTGAAATTTTTATTATTCCTAAAAATCTCAAAAGATGTCTACTACACAGAAGGTTGGTACAGTAAAGATTCCCATGTTCAGCAGGGAGCATTATTCAATGTGGAAGAAGAAAATGCTTATATTTCTTAAAGTTGCTAATCCTAAATACTTTGATGTGCTGAAGAATGGTCCCAAAGTCCCTATGATTATTGAGGGAGAAGTTATAGAGAATAACATTGTTACTAGGGCTGCTAGGATGTACCCTAAGGATCCCAAGGATTTCACTCCTGGTGAAAAAGAGGATGTTACCTTGGATGCCTGTCTTCAGTTGATCCTTGTTGATTGTCTTGATCCTATCATGCATAATCATGTCCTAAACTGTGATACTGCCAAACACATGTGGGAAACCATAGAGATAATCAATGAGGGGACAGAGGAAGTTAGAGAGAATAAGCTGGAAATTCTCACCTCTCAATATGAGCATTTCAGATCAAACCCTGGTGAAGGTATCTCTGAGGTTTTTGAGAGATACAACAAATTAATCAATGATCTGAATCTCAATGGGAAGCGCTGCACTATCAAGGAAATTAACAAGAAGTTCCTACTTACACTTCCACGTCATTTGGAGCACAGAATATCTGCCATTAGAGAAGCAAGAGATATTGGAGAGATTTCTTTGGAAAGACTGTATGGTGTTCTGAAGACCTATGAGCTGGAGCAGATTCAACAGGATGAGTTATATGGAACTGGGAGGATAGTTAGTACTTCTACTGCATTGGCTGCTGAAGTCCCACGGAAATTGGAAGTGAAGGTTGTTCAACCTTCCAGTTCTAACATGAATGTTATTGATGCTGAATATGGATTAACATCCATTGATCAATCTGGTGGTGACTTCTATTCTTTAGAGGAACTTGATCAGCTGGAGGATGGTGATTTGGCTTTGATAGTCAGGAAGTTTGGGAAGTTCAGATTCAAGAGGAATCCCAATCTTAAGTTCAGGCCCAGATTTCAGAGAGGTGGATCTTCCTCTTCAAGTAGCACAAGGGGTGGCTACAAAACTGGAACTGTGGATAGGAGCACAATCAGATGCTACAATTGCAATGAGTTGGGTCACTTTGCTACTGAATGCAGAAAGCCAAAGCAAGTGACAAGAAACACATTTGATTCTAGCAAGAAGAACAAGATTGGGAAAGCCTATGTTGCTGAAGGTAAGAGTTGGGATGACACTGACAGTGATGAAGAAGCAGGTGAGATTGGGAACCTTGCTTTAATGGCTAAAGAGGAAAGCACTTCATCTAGATACATGTCAGAGGTAAAGTTTACTGATACTGAAATGATTCGTCATCTTGGTGGTACCTTAGATTGTGCACGCATTGAAAATGATAGAATAATTCTTTTAAACACAAATATTGAAAATGAGATAAAAGAATTAAAGCTAGTGCATGTTAATCAAGATGAACTTACTGAAAAAATAGCATTTCTTGAGAATAGGGTTAAATGTTATATTCAACTGGAAACCATTCTCAAGGAAGAGAATAGTGAGCTTAAGACTAAAGCTAATGCCTATTACAACTCTTGTAAGACGGCTAAAGAGATTCTCAATAAACAAGCTATGGGTAATCATGTCAGTATAGGTTATGATTATAATGAGGCTATTGGATTAATTGGCATTAATTCCCCTTGTAGAGTCAGTACTGAAGGAAGGGGTATTCCATATGTGCTTAAGGGTATTGAAACACCCTTCTGTAAAGAATCCGAGGCAGATCCTCTAAATGAATACTCTATCATTATTGCTGAGGAGATTCGTGAAGAAGATATTGCTTTGGAAGTTGCACAGTCCAATAAATGTATATCTGATATTCTAGTCAAAGTTGCTACAACTAAAAAGACTAAATCAGATATCCATAAGTTGGATCAAAACAACTGTAGAACTAACATGCCTGCTGTTAATTTTTCTCATAAAGCATGTGGTGTGATTAATTGCATGTCTTGTGCTTTCAATGTTATGTATGCTTATTTTAATAGTAAGTATGTATCTAGTGATAAGACTGCTCCACGTCAACATGTTAATAATAAGAAGCATGTTAAAGCTAAGACTACTAGTCCTCCTAAGACTAGAGTGGATTCATTTATCCCTAAGCCTACTCAGAAATGTGTTAAGGCTGGCTATAAATGGAAACACTCTTTTGTGAAAGAGGTTGAAGTAGTTTTAGTTAAAAATGTTGTTTTGCCTGACAAAGGCCAGTTCTTTAAGTATGCCGGACCCAATCAAGTGTGGGTTCCGAGGAAGGACTAATCAATCTGATATTGCAGGGAGTTAAACAGGTAAACCGTGTTATGTGGATTCTTGACAGTGGCTGTTCAAGGCATATGACCGGAGATAGAGCCCTGCTATCAGATTTGGTTGAGAAAGCTGGCCCAGTAGTTACCTTTAGAGATGACAGCAAGGGTATTACGAAAGGATATGGCTGTTTGAAGTACGGAAATGTTATCATTGAAGATGTATCATTTGTGGAAGGTCTGAAGTTCAATCTTCTCAGCATCAGTCATTTCTGTGACAGAGGATATGTTGTTTCCATTGAAAGAGAGAAGTGTCAGATCCTTCACAAGAAGAATGGAAAGCCTGCTCTTTAAGGAGTAAGGAAAGGTGACTTGTTCATAGCTGATCTGAACTCTGGATCCAAAGATGAAGTTAATTGTTTTTATGTTAAAGCTTCATCAGATGATAGTTGGCTATGGCACAAGAAGATGTCTCACCTTAACTTCAAAACCATGAACTCTTTAGTCAAAAGGGAATTGGTTAGAGGTTTGCCTCAGATGGAATTTACACAGGAAGGACTGTGTGAGGCATGTCAGAAAGGAAAGTCAAAGAAAGCTTCTCACAAGGGCACTGACACATCATCAATAACTGAACCACTTCAGCTACTGCGCATGGATTTGTTTGGTCCAGTTAATATGCTGTCCATGTCAAAGAAACAATATGCACTTGTGATTGTTGATGACTATTCAAAATATACATGTGTTTTATTCCTACATTCCAAGGATGAGACCCCACACCTGGTGATTGACCATATAAAGTTGATTGAGCTGGATTCTAGATTCCATGTTAGAGCCATAAGGTCAGATAATGGTACTGAATTCAAGAATGCCATTCTAAATGACTTTTGTGCTAATAAAGGAATAACAAGACAGTATTCTGCCCCTAGAACTCCTCAACAAAATGGAGTAGTGGAAAGAAAGAATCGTACATTGATTGAAGCTGCTAGGACTATGTTAAGTGAGTCCAAACTTCCAACGTAATTTTGGGCTGAAGCAGCGAATACAACTTGTTATACTCAGAATCAAACATTAATCAACAAAGACTTAATGAAGACTCCGTATGAGATCATGAACAACAAGAAACCAATTGTCAAGTACTTTCATGTATTTGGAGCAAAATGATTTGTGCTTATAGATGACAATGTGAAACGTGGCAAGTTTGATGCGAAGGCACAAGAAGCTATTTTTGTTGGTTATTCCAGAAGATCTTACAGAGTCTACTTGGTTGGCAGTCACACAGTAAAGGAAAGTGTCAATGTTACTTTTGATGCCACTAAGTTCCCTAATATCCAAAAAGAAGATTCATCTGAGAAGCTGAAGTTTGATAACTTGCCAGACTCAGAATCAGATGATGTAGCCCCACCTGAAGTTATTGCTGGTAATGATAATAACAATGATGATAATGATCATGGTGGTGGTGGTGGAAACACTGGTAACAATGGAGATACCACCAACACTGGAGAAGAATCATCAAGGCAATCAAGCAACAACTCAGGGGGAGCAAATGAAGGATCATCTAGTCTCTCACAACATCAAAGTGAATTTCAAGGCGAATCATCAAGATCAAATCTTCCAAGACAGACTGTATGGAATAGAGCTCATCCTTTTGAGCTGATCATTGGTGATGCAGGTGTTGGAGTTAAAACTAGAAGTGCAACTCAGAATGAATGTCATTATTTAGCATTTCTATCTGAAATGGAACCAAAGAAAACTGAGGAAGCACTGACTGATCCAGATTAGGTGATTGCCATGCAAGATGAACTCAATCAGTTTGAACAACAGCAAGTCTGGAAGCTGGTACCCAGGCCAAAGAACAAGAAAGTAGTTGGTACAAGATGGGTATACAGGAACAAGCTAGATGAGGATGGCATTGTTACAAGGAACAAGGCAAGACTGGTTGCACAAGGGTATTCTCAAGCTGAAGGCATTGATTATGATGAAACCTATGCACCAGTGGATAGACTTGAGGCCATCAGGATGTTCTTAGCATTTGCAGCTTATTCCAATTTTAAAGTCTATCAAATGGATGTTAAGAGTGCATTCCTGAATGGTGAGATGGATGAAGAAGTGTATGTGGAACAGCCCCTGGCTTTGAAAATCAGGAGCTGCTGGACTTTGTGTACTTTCTCTTCAAGGCTATCTATGGTCTTAAACAAGCCCCAAGAAAATGGTATGACACTCTCTCTGGTTTTCTTTTAGAAAATGGTTTTGTTAGAGGTATCATAGACAAAACTCTTTTTTCAAAGAAACACAAAAGTGATATGATATTAGTCCAAGTCTATGTGGATGACATCATATTTGGGTCTACTAATGATAA
Source organism: Heracleum sosnowskyi (assembly GCA_030848705.1). NCBI lineage: Eukaryota > Viridiplantae > Streptophyta > Magnoliopsida > Apiales > Apiaceae > Heracleum > Heracleum sosnowskyi. Next base: position 71,371,316 of record CM061240.1, read on the forward strand.
TCTCTGTAAGAGATTTGCTGAGCTTATGCAGAGTAAGTTTGAGATGAGTATGATGGGTGAGCTGAAGTTCTTTCTTGGATTGCAAGTAAGTCAAATGAAAAATGGTATATTTATTTGTCAATCCAAGTATCTTAAAGAACTCCACAAGAAGTATCACATGGAGGATTCAGCATCAGCAAGGACTCCATCTTCAACAGCCATCAAACTTGGAGCTTTTGACAATTCTATCAAGGTAGATGTTACAAGCTACATAGGTATGATTGGCTCCTTACTCTATCTTACTGCTAGTAGACCAGATATTATGTATGCTACATGCTTGTGTGCAAGGTTCCAAGCGGACCCTAGAGATGTACATCTGGTTGCTGTTAAAAGAATCTTGAGATATCTTAAGGGTACACCTAATTTAGGTATCTGGTACCCTAAAGATTCTGGTTTTAATCTTGTTGAATATACATATTCTGATTATGCAGGTAGTGTTGTGGATAGAAAGAGTACCTCTGGTAGTTGTCAATTCCTAGGAGGTAGATTGATTTCCTGGTATAGCAAGAAACAACAAACAGTTTCCAATTCAACAGCAGAAGCTGAATATATTGCTGTTGGAAGCTGTTGTGCTCGGATCTTATGGATAAGGAATCAATTAAAGGACTATGGTTTTGCATTAGACAAAATTCCCATTTTGTGTGATAATACAAGTGCCATAGCAATCTCCAACAACCCTGTGCAGCACTCGAGAACGAAGCACATTGATATCAGGTATCATTTTATCAGAGAGCATGTTATGAATGGAACTGTGGAGTTACACTTTGTGCCCACTGAAGAACAGACTGTAGATATTTTCACTAAATCTGTTGACGAATCCACATTTACCAGGTTAGTTGGTAAATTGGGTATGTTGAACAGTCTTAGTGATTGACAATGTCTCTGGTAGGTTTGTTCTTATCTAAATCATTTTCTCTTGTAAATTTAAGATGTTAAATATTTCCAATCCATGTTTATTGTGTAAAGCTTGTTAATTTAAATATTCTGAATAATTTATTTTCTTTAAAAATATTTTTCTCATATTTTCTAAGTGGAGAAATGTATTTTTATTGAAAATATATTTATTTAGAATCATTTAAGTTATTTTCAGATTGTAAATATTGTTGTTTGAATATTTCTGCAAGTTTATATTATTTTTATGCACTTCTATATTATTCTGCATATTTTTCTAGGATTTATGGATTTTTCTGTGAATTTTTCTAGGTTTTTTTAGTATTATTCATGCATTTTTATAAATATTCTGCATTTTTCTTGTAAAATATTCCTTTTTTATTTTTATTTTCTGATTATTTTCTGTTGTGTATACTCGGTATGACCTATCTCAAGGTCATACTGATTTTTGATTTAATTTTTGTAATTATTCAGTTTTTATTTAAGTTTTGTTCGGTATGACCTATCTGCTGGGTCATATTAGATCTCGGTATGACCTCTCCTTTGGTCATACTGGTTTATATGTATTTCTCGGTATGACCTAAGGTCTGTTGGTGTTTTGCTCGGTATGACCTGTAGTATTTTCTCGGTATGACCTGCCCATAGGTCATACCGAGCCCAGCAGAACCCACCTCTATAAATACCAGTTCACCTCAAGTTCTTTTGCTCATTCCTTTCTAACTCAAGTTTTTACTTAGTTAAAATTGCTCTGGTTTGTGTTTTAATTTCTTAGAACAAACGAACTATTGCAATTTTTTTTGTGAATTACTTGAGTGGTGTGTTTATTTTTTTTCTAGTTAATATTATTCCTTCTTGCTTAATTTATTTAATTTGGTGGATTTTGTTTTAAAAATCTTAAGAATTTTTGTTTAATTTGAAATTTATTTCAAATTAATCTTATAATTCTTTCTGATTTTCAATCTTTCAGATTAAGTAAATTCTTTTATTTCTTTTCAATGGCTGCTGAGTTTGGTATTGAGCGTTTTAATAATTATATTGGCTATTGTGATCCCCTTAAGTGTTCTGTTGAACGTTTTAGGCCGTGGATTCGATTTTTAAATGAACAATCAATTGTTAGCTATGCTATCACTGCTTCTGTTGATTTAAAGATTGAACCCCTTCGTCTATTATGCTTAACTGCTGTTGTTGCTGATGATATGCAATCTTTCACGTTCACTATTTCTGATGGTCAGTACACAGTAACTAAGGAGATCTTTTGTCAAGTACTTCATTTTCCAATTGATAATCTTGTTAGATTCCCTACTGATGACGAGTTAGTTCAATTTTTCTCTAGTATTAATTACCAAGGGAATATTTTTCTTCCTCGTCTGAATAAGGCTAATCTAGCTTGTGAGTGGGATTTGTTCTTTGACTGTCTAGCCAAAGTTTTTAGTAATTCTACCAAGAACAACTTTCCAGTCATCACTTCTGTTTTACAAAACATTGCCTATGCTGCTGTTTTCAATGTCAGATTGGACATAGGGACACTTGTCTGGGATCTCTTGATAAGGAGGATTTTCAATTACCCTAGAGACATTGAAACTGGGAAGAAAGTTAGATGCTTCTATTCTCGTTTCTTATCTCTAGTGTTAAATCATGTTCTTTCTGATGAACATAAAACATTTTTCCAAAACACTCCTTTTCAAGTCCCCGCACACACTAATCCTGCTATATACTCTAGTTTGTCCACTAATCCTAAGTCTGGAATGAGACTGATAGTTCCACCATCTTATCCGCAACAGATTCTTCAACCACAGTTACCACTATTATTTATTGAACATCCAGTGGTTGGATCCTCGCCAGATGGAACTTCAATGGCGCCTCCCAACACCAGTGCACTTCAGGTAATATATCCTCTCTCATCTGCTCCACTAACCCAAGAGGTTCTTAGGATTGATCAAGGGGTTGTAGAACCACAACCTCTGTCCTTGGTCATAGAGCCACACACAGAGTCAAATCCATTGACCGCTCCCCTAGAACAACCGGCTACAACAAGATTGAGAGAACAACTTGAAGTAGATATTAATGTGAGTGATCCCACAGCTCTGCCTCCACCACTAAAGAAGAGAAGAACACTCCTTGAGGCATCTGTAAGCCAGTCTGTATCCTCCCAAAAGGATATGGATTCTCAAAAGGCCAATGAACAGTTACTAGAGACATCCTCTCAACAGGATGAATCTATTGAAATTCGCCATCAGGCCATGGCATTATGTACAGAGTCAAGCACTCTCCCATTAATCACAATGGGAGCAAATACTTCTGAAACAATAGTAGAGACTCATGCACAGGACACTCTGAGAGCAGAGCACATAGGAATGCTTGTTGAAACAGTGCCTACCATTGTCACGGTAGAAGAGCCTTCACAGGCTTCAGAGGGAAAATCTGGTTCTTTGCCCAATATAATAGAACCATTTTCTCCCCTCCCAGAGGGAACATCTCTGGCTCCCCTAAGGGATTCTTCACTCACAGTTTTAACTGGAGAAAGTGAAGGGCAACATGGTAAGTTCATCCCTGAAGCAATTCAGTTTTCACTTTCGGATGATTTTTTGGACTTAACCATGGATTGGGATTCGCGAACTCTCATTGCACCACCAGTGACCTCTCAAGAAGGGGCTATGGTGATTTATCCTGCAGGTACTTCAACTCCAAACATGGATAGACAGCTAGTGGTTAGTTCTGAGAGACAAACACAGAGCGATACACAAGCACGTGAGGTGAGTGAAACACCATCGAGAGAAATTGAGATGAGTGCACACAATGACACATACACTGCTTCTTTATTGGCTCAAATAGCTGGTCTACAGAAACAACTTCAACAGACCCAGGCTGAAAAAGAAATTCTCAAGGCACAAGTGGTTGAACAGTCTTCTTCTTCCACCTCTGTAACTAATCAGCTGGGTCCTATTAGAGATGAGATAGAAGGAGTGAAGGTAACATTGATCCCCAAAATGAATGATGTTCAAGAATCACAGGTATTAATGGCTTCAGATATGTCAGAGCTGATAGTTTCTAATGCTGAGATCAGGGAGGCTGTCAAGCAGATTCCTATTATTTCAACTAGGGTAGACTCAATTCAGGAGACTGTTGATGACCATCAGTGGTTCAATGATGCGAGGTTTGCCAAAATTGAAGGAGGGATGCAACATCTGAATGAGGGCATGAAACATCTGTATACCATGATCAGGAACTCACATCAACCCAATGCTGAACAGAAGAAATTCTTTGAGGGTGATGGTGATGAAGAGGACAATGATGGCAAGGATAAATCAGGAGGAGAAGTAAGTAGGAAGGAGGATCCTAAGTCTACTAAAGCTAAATTTGTAGAGGATTCCTCAACTAAGGAGGAGAATAAGGGTGGAGAAGCTGGAGGTCAAGAAGGAGTAAAGGATAAGGGGAAAGGAAAAGTTGTTGATCAAGAAGGAGTGCTACTTGATGATGAGTTTGTTTTTCAAGGTGAGCAAGAATATACAAAGTATGATAGTGATCAAGCAGATGGTGAAGAAGGTGAAATGAATGTGGAGGACTGGGATGATCAAGATGATTTGTACAATCCAGATCCTGCCTTTGAAAGGGAGATTCTCAAGGAAAGGGCAGAAATAAGGAGGAGAGAAGAGGAGAATGTTAGAGTAGCTGATATCATCTCCCAGAAGCTTAAAGTTCAAAAGGCTGAGCATGAAGTCAAACAAAGTCTTCATAGTCTTCAAGTCAAGGATAGGAGGATGGATATCAAGTTGAAGATTGGAGAGAGATGGGATGAGGCAAGAGAGTTATTTGCAAAGCCCCAGAAGTATTCTAACAATTATGCTCAATTCTTAAAGGTATTGAAATCCTTTAGCAGTGCTAACCCTGATAATAACATGTACATCAAGGCTTTGAAGAAAGAGATTACCAGGGTAAGTACTGGTTATAGTAGAGTTTTAGAAGAACCCCAAATCTTTGTCTCTTGTCAGAATGTAGGGTCATTCATTGTTTCATTTGACCTTCTGGTGAGAAGAACTGTATCAGAACTCTGGGTGTTGATTTGCAAGACACTTGAAACTTCTCATCTCAATGTTCTTCTGAATGAAAGGTTAAGGGAGTATGCCAGCAGAAACAGTCCTCAAACTATAGATGTGCCACTTGAAGTTAAATTCTACCAAGGCACTTCTGTTCAGACTGTAGGACTAGATCCAGTATCCTTATCTTCTGTTACTGCCACAAGATTAGTACACACTGAACATCTGCTAAGGACTTCTGGTTTTGCTTCTGAAAAGAAGACTGAGTTTGCTGACATCATCAAGGAGTACTGTGAGCACAAAATCAAGAGATATTCTCAACTCAAGAACAGACTCAAGAAAGTAACTCCTCAACCAATCATGCCATCAAGTTTTGCTTCTGAAGCAGATCAAGTTCTTGATGAAGAATTGTTGGAAAAGCTAGAAGAAGTTGAAGAAGAAGAAGGAGAAATCAGTGAAGGAAGCATAAGTTTTTAAAATGTATACATCTTTGTTATGCTTAGGTAGATCAAGATAGAATCTATGTTATCACTTGTTCAGGCTAGAGGAACAACTATCTTGTATTTATCTTGTATGTTTGAATCTAGAAATGTTATATATAAACCAGAACTTTTCTTGTTATTTACTTGGCTCTTAAAAGTCATTTCTATTTCTTGTTTAAGTCAGTTGAGTTATCCTCTAGGTATTTGATTGTTATTCTCTAACAAAAAAATAGGGGGAGATTGAAAGGCATATGTTTAGGCCTATTAATATTCCGAGGAAACAACTTAATTTAAACAAGTATGTAATAAGTAAATAATAAGTTAATATGTCACAGGAATCTCAGAGAGTTTTATCTGTCAAGAGAATGGAGAATTAAAGTCATCTACAGACTTGAAGTTATTCTACATTGAAAGAAGTTCAATTTATTGTTCAAGCCTCAGTGAAGTATTCAAGGAAGTGGATTTACTACAGTGATAGAGATTTCCAGTTGGTGACAGAAGAAGTACAGGATACAGAGTTTAATCAGAGCTAAAGAAAAGAAGCCACAACTTTAAATGTTTTAAAGATGAAGAACTTTCGTTGAAGTCAGTTATTCATGAACCAGACAGTGCATCGAATGACGACGTCAATCAGTGGAATTAAATCATCTACATTCAGTGGTTTTAGGAAGAAAGAGAAATGTCTTTGTTTTAAGAAATCTTCTTTTATATATTAATCAATTTAATTAATAAATTAATTCTCTTAGAATTAATTAATTTATTAAATTAATTAGTTTAGTTATTTAAATTATTTATTAACTTAATTATGTAAAAGAATTAATTTAATCTAGAATTTATTTTAACTAAATTTTACTTAAATGAATTTATCTTAAAACTGGTATGACCTTGCTTATTCTCGGTATGACCTTAGCTTTATTTAAGCTAGGTTCTACCGAGTCTTTTAATAGGTTCTACTAAGTCTATTCTGCAGGTCATACCGGTTCTTTTCCTAAGGTTCTACCGAGTTTTATCAACAGGTCATACTAGTGATCCTTGGTTCTACCGAGTTTTATTCTCAGGTCATACAAGTGTTTTCATTTGATTAATCAAGAGGTCATACAAAACGAATGGAAATGTATTTACCCGAGGAGGATAGAAGGAAACAGCCACACTTTATCATCAGATCTTAAAAACACACAGAAGACATTTTCTCTCAAGAACAAGAAAAGCCATTTGATCTCATTTCTTCTCAAGCAATTAATTCTAGTTTGTATTGTTAAATCCAAACCACTAGAAGTTGATTACTTGTATTGCTTTGATTAACTAGCGGATTTTTATCCCTAGAATTTATCTCGAACATTGCTTTTAGCCTTCGATCTTTTTATTACAAATATTAGAAAAGTTCATGTCGAATTTATTCTAAATTTGTATTAATTAGTTTGAGATAAATACTTTGTAATCCATACTGTATTTGCAACACCCTTCAAGTTTAATATAGTTAATATTTAACTTGAATCTTGTTTCATTTATATTCCGCATTAATTTGTTCTTTATTGTTAAATTATTCAAAGGACAAATTTCGATAAAACGGTATAGTTTGTATTCAACCCCCCTTCTACAAACTTATCAGGACCTAACAATTGGCATGAGAGCCTTTTGATTGATATACAAATCAAAGATCCAATTGTTTTGAGATTTTTCTTAAACTCTGAAATTTTTATTATTCCTAAAAATCTCAAAAGATGTCTACTACACAGAAGGTTGGTACAGTAAAGATTCCCATGTTCAGCAGGGAGCATTATTCAATGTGGAAGAAGAAAATGCTTATATTTCTTAAAGTTGCTAATCCTAAATACTTTGATGTGCTGAAGAATGGTCCCAAAGTCCCTATGATTATTGAGGGAGAAGTTATAGAGAATAACATTGTTACTAGGGCTGCTAGGATGTACCCTAAGGATCCCAAGGATTTCACTCCTGGTGAAAAAGAGGATGTTACCTTGGATGCCTGTCTTCAGTTGATCCTTGTTGATTGTCTTGATCCTATCATGCATAATCATGTCCTAAACTGTGATACTGCCAAACACATGTGGGAAACCATAGAGATAATCAATGAGGGGACAGAGGAAGTTAGAGAGAATAAGCTGGAAATTCTCACCTCTCAATATGAGCATTTCAGATCAAACCCTGGTGAAGGTATCTCTGAGGTTTTTGAGAGATACAACAAATTAATCAATGATCTGAATCTCAATGGGAAGCGCTGCACTATCAAGGAAATTAACAAGAAGTTCCTACTTACACTTCCACGTCATTTGGAGCACAGAATATCTGCCATTAGAGAAGCAAGAGATATTGGAGAGATTGCTTTGGAAAGACTGTATGGTGTTCTGAAGACCTATGAGCTGGAGCAGATTCAACAGGATGAGTTATATGGAACTGGGAGGATAGTTAGTACTTCTACTACATTGGCTGCTGAAGTCCCACGGAAACTGGAAGTGAAGGTTGTTCAACCTTCCAGTTCTAACATGAATGTTATTGATGCTGAATATGGATTAACATCCATTGATCAATCTGGTGGTGACTTCTATTCTTTAGAGGAACTTGATCAGCTGGAGGATGGTGATTTGGCTTTGATAGTCAGGAAGTTTGGGAAGTTCAGATTCAAGAGGAATCCCAATCTTAAGTTCAGGCCCAGATTTCAGAGAGGTGGATCTTCCTCTTCAAGTAGCACAAGGGGTGGCTACAAAACTGGAACTGTGGATAGGAGCACAATCAGATGCTACAATTGCAATGAGTTGGGTCACTTTGCTACTGAATGCAGAAAGCCAAAGCAAGTGACAAGAAACACATTTGATTCTAGCAAGAAGAACAAGATTGGGAAAGCCTATGTTGCTGAAGGTAAGAGTTGGGATGACACTGACAGTGATGAAGAAGCAGGTGAGATTGGGAACCTTGCTTTAATGGCTAAAGAGGAAAGCACTTCATCTAGATACATGTCAGAGGTAAAGTTTACTGATACTGAAATGATTCGTCATCTTGGTGGTACCTTAGATTGTGCACGCATTGAAAATGATAGAATAATTCTTTTAAACACAAATATTGAAAATGAGATAAAAGAATTAAAGCTAGTGCATGTTAATCAAGATGAACTTACTGAAAAAATAGCATTTCTTGAGAATAGGGTTAAATGTTATATTCAACTGGAAACCATTCTCAAGGAAGAGAATAGTGAGCTTAAGACTAAAGCTAATGCCTATTACAACTCTTGTAAGACGGCTAAAGAGATTCTCAATAAACAAGCTATGGGTAATCATGTCAGTATAGGTTATGATTATAATGAGGCTATTGGATTAATTGGCATTAATTCCCCTTGTAGAGTCAGTACTGAAGGAAGGGGTATTCCATATGTGCTTAAGGGTATTGAAACACCCTTCTGTAAAGAATCCGAGGCAGATCCTCTAAATGAATACTCTATCATTATTGCTGAGGAGATTCGTGAAGAAGATATTGCTTTGGAAGTTGCACAGTCCAATAAATGTATATCTGATATTCTAGTCAAAGTTGCTACAACTAAAAAGACTAAATCAGATATCCATAAGTTGGATCAAAACAACTGTAGAACTAACATGCCTGCTGTTAATTTTTCTCATAAAGCATGTGGTGTGATTAATTGCATGTCTTGTGCTTTCAATGTTATGTATGCTTATTTTAATAGTAAGTATGTATCTAGTGATAAGACTGCTCCACGTCAACATGTTAATAATAAGAAGCATGTTAAAGCTAAGACTACTAGTCCTCCTAAGACTAGAGTGGATTCATTACTCAGAAATGTGTTAAGGCTGGCTATAAATGGAAACACTCTTTTGTGAAAGAGGTTGAAGTAGTTTTAGTTAAGAATGTTGTTTTGCCTGACAAAGGCCAGTTCTTTAAGTATGCCGGACCCAATCAAGTGTGGGTTCCGAGGAAGGACTAATCAATCTGATATTGCAGGGAGTTAAACAGGTAAACCGTGTTATGTGGATTCTTGACAGTGGCTGTTCAAGGCATATGACCGGAGATAGAGCCCTGCTATCAGATTTGGTTGAGAAAGCTGGCCCAGTAGTTACCTTTGGAGATGACAGCAAGGGTATTACGAAAGGATATGGCTGTTTGAAGTACGGAAATGTTATCATTGAAGATGTATCATTTGTGGAAGGTCTGAAGTTCAATCTTCTCAGCATCAGTCATTTCTGTGACAGAGGATATGTTGTTTCCATTGAAAGAGAGAAGTGTCAGATCCTTCACAAGAAGAATGGAAAGCCTGCTCTTCAAGGAGTAAGGAAAGGTGACTTGTTCATAGCTGATCTGAACTCTGGATCCAAAGATGAAGTTAATTGTTTTTATGTTAAAGCTTCATCAGATGATAGTTGGCTATGGCACAAGAAGATGTCTCACCTTAACTTCAAAACCATGAACTCTTTAGTCAAAAGGGAATTGGTTAGAGGTTTGCCTCAGATGGAATTTACACAGGAAGGACTGTGTGAGGCATGTCAGAAAGGAAAGTCAAAGAAAGCTTCTCACAAGGGCACTGACACATCATCAATAACTGAAGCACTTCAGCTACTGCGCATGGATTTGTTTGGTCCAGTTAATGTGCTGTCCATGTCAAAGAAACAATATGCACTTGTGATTGTTGATGACTATTCAAAATATACATGTGTTTTATTCCTACATTCCAAGGATGAGACCCCACACCTGGTGATTGACCATATAAAGTTGATTGAGCTGGATTCTAGATTCCATGTTAGAGCCATAAGGTCAGATAATGGTACTGAATTCAAGAATGCCATTCTAAATGACTTTTGTGCTAATAAAGGAATAACAAGACAGTATTCTGCCCCTAGAACTCCTCAACAAAATGGAGTAGTGGAAAGAAAGAATCGTACATTGATTGAAGCTGCTAGGACTATGTTAAGTGAGTCCAAACTTCCAACATACTTTTGGGCTGAAGCAGCGAATACAGCTTGTTATACTCAGAATCAAACATTAATCAACAAAGACTTAATGAAGACTCCGTATGAGATCATGAACAACAAGAAACCAATTGTCAAGTACTTTCATGTATTTGGAGCAAAATGATTTGTGCTTATAGATGACAATGTGAAACGTGGCAAGTTTGATGCGAAGGCACAAGAAGCTATTTTTGTTGGTTATTCCAGAAGATCTTACAGAGTCTACTTGGTTGGCAGTCACACAGTAAAGGAAAGTGTCAATGTTACTTTTGATGCCACTAAGTTCCCTAATATCCAAAAAGAAGATTCACCTGAGAAGCTGAAGTTTGATAACTTGCCAGACTCAGAATCAGATGATGTAGCCCCACCTGAAGTTATTGCTGGTAATGATAATAACAATGATGATAATGATCATGGTGGTGGTGGTGGAAACACTGGTAACAATGGAGATACCACCAACACTGGAGAAGAATCATCAAGGCAATCAAGCAACAACTCAGGGGGAGCAAATGAAGGATCATCTAGTCTCTCACAACATCAAAGTGAATTTCAAGGCGAATCATCAAGATCAAATCTTCCAAGACAGACTGTATGGAATAGAGCTCATCCTTTTGAGCTGATCATTGGTCATGCAGGTGCTGGAGTTAAAACTAGAAGTGCAACTCAGAATGAATGTCATTATTCAGCATTTCTATCTGAAATGGAACCAAAGAAAACTGAGGAAGCACTGACTGATCCAGATTAGGTGATTGCCATGCAAGATGAACTCAATCAGTTTGAACAACAGCAAGTCTGGAAGCTGGTACCCATGCCAAAGAACAAGAAAGTAGTTGGTACAAGATGGGTATACAGGAACAAGATAGATGAGGATGGCATTGTTACAAGGAACAAGGCAAGACTGGTTGCACAAGAGTATTCTCAAGCTGAAGGCATTGATTATGATGAAACCTATGCACCAGTGGATAGACTTGAGGCCATCAGGATGTTCTTAGCATTTGCAGCTTATTCCAATTTTAAAGTCTATCAAATGGATGTTAAGAGTGCATTCCTGAATGGTGAGATGGATGAAGAAGTGTATGTGGAACAGCCCCTGGCTTTGAAAATCAGGAGCTGCTGGACTTTGTGTACTTTCACTTCAAGGCTATCTATGGTCTTAAACAAGCCCCAAGAAAATGGTATGACACTCTCTCTGGTTTTCTTTTAGAAAATGGTTTTGTTAGAGGTATCATAGACAAAACTCTTTTTTCAAAGAAACACAAAAGTGATATGATATTAGTCCAAGTCTATGTGGATGACATCATATTTGGGTCTACTAATGATAATCTCTGTAAGAGATTTGCTGAGCTTATGCAGAGTAAGTTTGAGATGAGTATGATGGGTGAGCTGAAGTTCTTTCTTGGATTGTAAGTAAGTCAAAGGAAAAATGGTATATTTATTTGTCAATCCAAGTATCTTAAAGAACTCCTCAAGAAGTATCACATGGAGGATTCAGCATCAGCAAGGACTCCATCTTCAACAGCCATCAAACTTGGAGCTTTTGACAATTCTATCAAGGTAGATGTTACAAGCTACATAGGTATGATTGGCTCCTTACTCTATCTTACTGCTAGTAGACCAGATATTATGTATGCTACATGCTTGTGTGCAAGGTTCCAAGCGGACCCTAGAGATGTACATCTGGTTGTTGTTAAAAGAATCTTGAGATATCTTAAGGGTACACCTAATTTAGGTATCTGGTACCCTAAAGATTCTGGATTTAATCTTGTTGGATATACAGATTCTGATTATGCAGGTAGTGTTGTGGATAGAAAGAGTACCTCTGGTAGTTGTCAATTCCTAGGAGGTAGATTGATTTCCTGGTATAGCAAGAAACAACAAACAGTTTCCAATTCAACAGCAGAAGCTGAATATATTGCTGCTGGAAGCTGTTGTGCTCGGATCTTATGGATAAGGAATCAATTAAAGGACTATGGTTTTGCATTAGACAAAATTCCCATTTTGTGTGATAATACAAGTGCCATAGCAATCTCCAATAACCCTGTGCAGCACTCGAGAACGAAGCACATTGATATCAGGTATCATTTTATCAGAGAGCATGTTATGAATGGAACTGTGGAGTTACACTTTGTGCCCACTGAAGAACAGACTGCAGATATTTTCACTAAATCTGTTGACGAATCCACATTTACCAGGTTAGTTGGTAAATTGGGTATGTTGAACAGTCTTAGTGATTGACAATGTCTCTGGTAGGTTTGTTCTTATCTAAATCATTTTCTCTTGTAAATTTAAGATGTTAAATATTGCCAATCCATGTTTATTGTGTAAAGCTTGTTAATTTAAATATTCTGAATAATTTATTTTCTTTAAAAATATTTTTCTCATATTTTCTAAGTGGAGAAATGTATTTTTATTGAAAATATATTTATTTAGAATCATTTAAGTTATTTTCAGATTGTAAATATTGTTGTTTGAATATTTCTGCAAGTTTATATTATTTTTATGCACTTCTATATTATTCTGCATATTTTTCTAGGATTTATGGATTTTTCTGTGAATTTTTCTAGGTTTTTTTTAGTATTATTCATGCATTTTTATAAATATTCTGCATTTTTCTTGTAAAATATTCCTTTTTTATTTTTATTTTCTGATTATTTTCTGTTGTGTATACTCGGTATGACCTATCTCAAGGTCATACTGATTTTTGATTTAATTTTTGTAATTATTCAGTTTTTATTTAAGTTTTGTTCGGTATGACCTATCTGCTGGGTCATATTAGATCTTGGTATGACCTCTCCTTTGGTCATACTGGTTTATTTGTATTTCTCGGTATGACCTAAGGTCTGTTGGTGTTTTGCTCGGTATGACCTGTAGTATTTTCTCGGTATGACCTGCCCATAGGTCATACCGAGCCCAGCAGAACCCACCTCTATAAATACCAGTTCACCTCAAGTTCTTTTGCTCATTCCTTTCTAACTCAAGTTTTTACTTAGTTAAAATTGCTCTGGTTTGTGTTTTAATTTCTTAGAACAAACGAACTATTGCAATTTTTTTTGTGAATTACTTGAGTGGTGTGTTTATTTTTTTTTCTAGTTAATATTATTCCTTCTTGCTTAATTTATTTAATTTGGTGGATTTTGTTTTAAAAATCTTAAGAATTTTTCTTTAATTTGAAATTTATTTCAAATTAATCTTATAATTCTTTCTGATTTTCAATCTTTCAGATTAAGTAAATTCTTTTATTTCTTTTCAATGGCTGCTGAGTTTGGTATTGAGCGTTTTAATAATTACATTGGCTATTGTGATCCCCTTAAGTGTTCTGTTGAACGTTTTAGGCCGTGGATTCGATTTTTAAATGAACAATCAATTGTTAGCTATGCTATCACTGCTTTTGTTGATTTAAAGATTGAACCCCTTCGTCTATTATGCTTAACTGCTGTTGTTGCTGATGATATGCAATCTTTCACGTTCACTATTTCTGATGGTCAGTACACAGTAACTAAGGAGATCTTTTGTCAAGTACTTCAGTTTCCAATTGATAATCTTGTTGGATTCCCTACTGATGACGAGTTAGTTCAATTTTTCTCTAGTATTAATTACCAAGGGAATATTTTTCTTCCTCGTCTGAATAAGGCTAATCTAGCTTGTGAGTGGGATTTGTTCTTTGACTGTCTAGCCAAAGTTTTTAGTAATTCTACCAAGAACAACTTTCCAGTCATCACTTCTGTTTTACAAAACATTTCCTATGCTGCTGTTTTCAATGTCAGATTGGATATAGGGACACTTGTCTGGGATCTCTTGATAAGGAGGATTTTCAATTACCCTAGAGACATTGAAACTGGGAAGAAAGTTAGATGCTTCTTGTGACGCCCTCCAAACCCGGGGTACAGATTTGAGGAGTCATCCGACCAACGGAACACTATTTAACACATGCATAATATATATAAAGACACAATTACTCCTTGACCAAGACCGCATCCAGATTATGGCAATGAACACAAGCTACTACAATCTTTTATTATTACAATACCAGTTTTATCAGAGTTATTACATCACAACTAAAGTTCAAATCTAGACATTAATCTAGAAAAGCAAAACAACAACTACCCTGCCAATAACAATGACTCGAGGGGCTCTCCTGGCTGCTGGTGAACTATCGGTCACGCTATGCCAACTCATACTCTCGCTTCACTGGAATAGGGTTAGAAAACAACAAGCAAGAGTGAGCCAAAAATTGCTCAGCAAACATCAACGAATCATTTCTATCACAGTTGTAAGGATATGAATTTATGATATCAGAATCAACAATATTTAGCTAACACATGCTTTGTATCAATAATGATTGAAGTAAAGAATTAGAATTTGGCTTATACATTTTATTCAAATCAAAGGTTGTGCTGCTGGCCAGCCTCGCATCAACCCCGGACTAGCTCATGTCATAGTCCTCTACTGGATCCCAGGCCAATCTGGGCCTTAAGTTATTCCGACCATAAATATGGCCCGACCAATTACTGGTCCATTTTTAAAAACACATGCCAAATCTATAATAGGGTATAAACAATAACATGCTCAATAAGATAAACTGAATGTATAGTAATTGCAAAAGAGCTTCAACTGTTCAGTATCAACGAAGATCGAGAAAGAATCATGGAGTAATTTCAATGGTACAGTGTACTCATTCAATAAGGAAATCAATATTGGTAATCGTTAATCAATGACCGTAATCGGTAGTCAAGATGGAAGTCAAATAATCAATGGTTGTCAATGATAATCAAAGGATGATAAATAACAATAATAGGTGGTAAACAATAATCAAGTGAATTGGAAATAAGGGTTTCCGATGCAGATCAAATCAAAGAATCAAGAATCTCTAAGGAAATGGAATCAGTTGTCCAAATGCGGTTAAAAGATTGATAATTTGAATTGTTCTGGGGATAACGGTATTCAAGTAATCAAGACAATAATAAATTTTATCACAAGTAAGGGCACAGATACTTGCCTGGTCTAAGCTTCTGTCGGATCGACTCTGCTCACTCTACTTTCCCCTTTCCCTTGCTCCGGGAACTCGATTCTATAATTAAACAACTCATCACAATAAGTCTAACTATTCTCGTTCTACTCTCGACACTTATTCAACCAATAATCACATTTAAACAAGTAACCGGTTACGTATCGGACGTCCGGTCTAGTTTACGATATTTAAAACTCAGATATTTGCCCTAGTACGGGCATATACAGACTATAAAACACAACACACAATTAATATGAACCATATAGCACTTATAAACATTTTTAAAACATCATACGGAACTTATTCGAATTTTAATAAGTCATTACTAATTTTTAAATCAAAAATCGGATTTTTAAATCCAATATAAACATTTAAATGAAAATAAATCAATTAATAAAATTAATTGACACTCTTTAAATACTCAAGCTATTTTTAAATAATTAAATAGGCTTGAAAATAATTAAACTGAATTTTTAATTAATTAAATCTAATTAATAATTAATTTTTAAGAATTAATTGATTAAAAGAATTAACCAATTAATTAATAAATTAATTATTAATTAAAAATAATTAAAATAATTAAGTTTAATCAATTTTCGGATTTAAAATAATAAATATAATTTATCAGAATTTTTCTGATATTAAAATATATTTTTAAAATAAAAATATGAATTTTTAAAGTTTTTAAACTATTTTCGAATTAAATTTAAAAATAAAATTCAAAAACAGTTTTCTAAAAATGAATTAGGGTTTTGAAGATTGAAACCGGGTCGAAAAATCGGGTAAACGGGTCGGGAAGAACAATTCCGGGTCGCCAAGAACAACCCACCGGATTCTGGGTTTTCCAGAATCCGGCCGGTATCCGGCCGCCGGAATTCTTCGATTCCGTCCAAACACAAATCAAACCAGAGGGCTTTTGTTCGCCTTTTCAAGCCAAACAAAACCCACACATCAAAACATCTGTCCCTAGCCGGAATCGTGCCCAGAATCCGTTCAAAGAATTCTCCGGCAACGACCTCGGCCGGAAACCCGATCTACCTATTCCGTACATGAAACTCAAAGATTAATATACAAAAATGAAGCTTATAACTCATACAATAAAAGCCCTTTATCAAAAACAATGTCAGATCAATATCAAGAACGTACGAATCGAAAGAAGAAATCGGGTCAAAACCCGAAATCAAAACCCGACTAAATTGAACATAAACATGAAATTAAAGCATGGATTCTTGCTAATTAGAACCCTAGGAACATGTTAGAAGCAACCAATTGAACGGAGAATCAACAGAATGAAAATCCCCAAATCGAATCAAGAACCCTAGTTATAATTCGAAACTTGTAAAATCAATATAAAATCGAATACTTACCAGATGATGATGAGGTTGGAAGATTCTGAAACTAGATTTTTGGAGCTTTGATTTGAGTATAAGAACTTCAAATTTGGACTTCAATAACACTTAGAACGAATTGATTGAAGATCAAGAACACAAAAATAATTTTTGGGAATTTCGGATTTTTTGAGTAATTGCTGAAGATTTGCTATGAGTTATGAAGTCTGATTTGTCTTTTTATATTTCTGGAAAAATAATACCCCAAATAACATTTTTGGATCGATATTGATTCGTTAGATCGTTTAAAAACCCTAATTAGGTCAAAAACACGTTTTACGAAAAATAAGGGGTTAAAAAGGTTGATGATTATCCAAATTGATATATATCATTATATAACTAATGCTCAAGAATACTAGGGCTATAACAACTTCAATATTGATATAGAACGATAAATCCGTCCCCTTAAGCAATTAGGGTTCGGAACGATTTTTCCTTTTTCGGATCAAAAATTGAAATTGATTTGCAGAATCAAATAGGTAGGGTTAAATAGAATCCCATAACCCTTTCGATAACGATTCGAATACGAAAGACGAAGAATTAAAAATGAATGTACGAAATTTCAACGGGGCCTTGAATTATCAAAACGGCTCAAATTTGAAGAAAATTCCAAATGACGAAATTTTTGAAAGGGGCTTCTGACTCACCATTTAGCACATAATCACACACTAAATATCATATAATAATATTCCAATATTCCAAAATAAATATTTTAGATTAAATATATCATTTAATCAAATAATAAAATTCACGGATATTACATCCTTCCCCCCTTAATAGGATTCTGTCCTCAGAATCAGATCAAGGAAACAACTGGGGATACTTCTCTAACATCTCACTCTCTAACTCCCAGGTAGACTCTTCTACTTTAGGATTCCTCCACAAAACTCTCACTAACGCTACTGTCTTATTCCTTAGTACTTTCTCCTTACGATCCAATATCTGAATCGGTCGTTCTACATATGATAAATCTGCCTGGACCTCTATGGGTTCATACTCTATTACATGATTCGAATCTGGTCGATACTTCTTAAGCATAGATACATGAAATACATTATGAACGTGCTGCATATGCGGTGGCAATGCCAACTCGTAAGCTACTTCGCCCACTTTTTTCAAAATCTCAAACGGCCCAACATATCTCGGACTCAACTTCCCTTTCTTTCCAAACCTAACTAATCCTTTCCATGGTGAAACTTTTAGTAACACTTGCTCTCCTTCTTCGAATCCCACATCCTTTCTGGCTAGATCCGCATACTTTTTCTGTCGGTCTTGAGCTGTTATCAATCTTCTCTGAATCAATTGAACCACTTCTTTTGTTCGTTGTACTAGTTCTGGTCCTATCATTTTCCGTTCACCAACTTCTTCCCAATATACCGGAGATCGACACTTTCGTCCATACAGAGCTTCGTAAGGTGGCATTCCGATGCTCGCGTGAAAACTATTATTATATGAAAATTCCACCAAGGGTAGATGATCGTCCCAACTGCCTTCAAAGTCAAGTGCACATGTCCTAAGCATATCTTCAATAGTCTGAATTGTCCTTTCGCTTTGACCGTCCGTCTGCGGATGATAAGCCGTACTCATTCTCAACTCGGTGCCTAAACACTCTTGAAAACTCCTCCAAAATCTTGAATTGAATCGAGGGTCTCTATCAGACACTATCGATACTGGAACTCCATGTCGTACTACGATTTCTTTTATGTAAATATGAACTAACTTATCCAGCGAGAATCTCTCGTTAATCGGAAGAAAATGCGCAGATTTCGTCAATCGATCCACGATAACCCAGATGGCATCATGGTTAGCTTTTGTTCTAGGCAATCCTACTACAAAGTCCATCGCAATGTGTTCCCACTTCCATTCGGGAATTTCCAATGGTTGAAGTAATCCACTTGGTCTCTGATGTTCCGCCTTAACTCTTTGACACGTAAAGCATTTACTTACCCATTCCGCAATCTCTCTCTTCATATCTGGCCACCAAAAGTTCGTCTTAAGATCTCGATACATTTTCGTACTCCCTGGATGAATTGAATACTTCGAGTTATGTGCTTCGTGCAAAATCTCACTTTTCAGTTCCGTTACGTTAGGTATCCATATCCGAGAAGCAAATCTCAAGATCCCTTTGTCGTCCGGTTGGCTACATATTTCCTCACCTGTCATTTTACTCACATCATCATTCATAACTCGCTCTTGGCACTTCCGTATCTTCTCCAACAATTCAGGTTGAAACGCCATGGTATAAATCATTTCCGTCGCGTCCTTCGGATTAATTACTTCGATTTCTAACTTCTCAAATTCCTTGTATAACTCTTTGGTCATCATTAGTGTATTTAATCTCTCTTTTCTGCTCAATGCATCTGCTACCACATTTGCCTTGCCGGGATGATAGTTGATAGAAACGTCGTAGTCCTTGATTAGTTCTAACCATCTTCGTTGCCTCATGTTCAGCTCTTTCTGAGTAAAGATATACTTCAAACTTTTGTGATCGGTGTAAATTTCACATCTCTCTCCATACAAGTAGTGTCTCCATATCTTCAAAGCAAACACAATAGCTGCTAACTCCAAATTGTGTGTAGGGTACTTCTGTTCGTGGGGTCTCAACTGTCTTGACGCATAAGCAATCACCTTGTCATGTTGCATAAGTACGCATCCTAATCCTTTGTACGACGCATCACTATAGATTACGAAATGACCTTGATCGTCTGGTAACATCAATACCGGTGCCGTAGTTAGTCTTTTCTTTAACTCTTGGAAGCCTTCTTCGCATTTATCGTTCCATATGAATCGCTCGCTTTTCCTTGTCAGCTTGGTCATTGGAGTAGCTATCTTCGCAAAATCTTGCACAAATCTCCGGTAGTATCCGGCTAATCCCAAGAAACTTCTGACTTCAGTCGGTGTCCTTGGTCTCTCCCAATCTTTCACTGCCTCTATCTTTGCTGGGTCCACTTTGATGCCTTCGCTGCTCACCACGTGTCCTAAGAAATGAACTTCTTTCAACCAGAATTCACACTTGGAAAACTTCGCGTATAGTCTTTCTTGTCTTAACGTTTCTAACACAATTCGCAACTGGTCTGCATGCTCTTCTTCTGTCCTTGAGTATATCAAGATGTCGTCGATGAATACCACTACAAACTTGTCCAAATATCTCTTGAAAATCCTGTTCATTAGGTCCATAAAAGCTGCGGGTGCATTCGTTAGTCCAAACGCCATTACTAAGAATTCATAGTGCCCATACCTTGTTCGAAAGGCTGTCTTCGGTATGTCATCTGGTCTAATCTTCAATTGGTGATATCCTGACCGTAGGTCGATCTTTGAAAAATGTACCGCTCCCTTCAGCTGGTCAAACAGATCATCTATTCGAGGTAACGGATACTTGTTCTTAATGGTCAGCTTGTTCAACTCCCGATAGTCTATACACAATCTCATGCTTCCATCCTTTTTCTTGACAAACAGTACTGGTGCTCCCCACGGTGAAACGCTGGGTCTAATAATTCCTTTTTCTAGCAAATCTTGCAGTTGATCAGCCAATTCCTTCATCTCCACTGGTGCCATTCTGTAAGGGGCCTTAGATACTGGCTCCGTGCCTGGTACTAAGTCTATCGCAAATTCAATCTCTCTATCTGGAGGTAAACCCGGTAGTTCTTCCGGAAAAACATCTGGAAACTCATTTACGACTGGAATATCTTCTAACTTAGAAACTTCCTTATCTATATCTATCACATAGGCTAGATACGCCTCACAACCTTGCCTTAATAACCTCTTAGCCTGAATCATCGTCAGGAACCTCTTTCTTTGTTTCTCTCCTCTAAATATTATCTCTTTCTTTTCTAGGGTAATCAAAGTAACCCTCTTATTCTTACAATCAATACTTGCATCATGCTCAGTCAACCAATCCATCCCTAATATCACATCAAATTCACCTAACTTAAAAGGTAACAAGTCAACATAAAAACGATTTCCCAAAATCTCTATCTCACAACGGGGATAATATGAACTGACCGCGATACGATCCTGATTAGCTATCTCTATAGTCAACACTCCACTTAAAGGTTTCATTACGCAATTCAATCTACGAGCAAACGTTTCAGAAATAAAAGACTTCGTCGCTCCCGAATCTATTAACACTTGTGCAGGAATAGAATTTACTAGAAGTGTACCTGCCACCACGTCGGAATCTCTCACTGCTTCTCCCATTGACATATTGTAGGTCCTGGCTAACGGCTGGACGTTAACAACTGGGGGTGCTTCAATTGCCCGAATCATATTGTTCACGGTTGCTGGTGCTCTGCAGTCCTTAATCATGTGACCTGGTTTCTTACACCGATGACACACGATGCCTATCTTGCAATCCCGGGAATAATGTCCCTTCTGATTGCATTTAAAGCATGTGACATTCAATCGATGGCATATCCCTAGATGTCGCTTCCCGCATGTCTTGCATTCTGGTAGTGGGGGTCTAGAAAGTCCCTGCTGACTGCCGGTTAGTAGACGGTTATCTTGTCCTACGTTTCCGGTGTCTGGTTTCCTAAAACTTGTATTCCTTCCGTGCTGAAATCCCAGTTTCTTATTTGCTTGCCCTTGAAAACTTCCCTGCTGCTGTCCCTTATCGGGTATCCCTGCTTTCCTTTTCTTGTTCTCCCTCTCTTTCATGTAAGAATCACTCTCTGTCTCCGCAATCATTGCCTTTTGGACCACCGCTGCATAGGTGTCCAACTCCAATACAGCTAACTTACTACGAATCCAAGACCTCAGTCCCTGCTGGAACCTCTTGGCCTTCTTCTTTTCCGTATCCACATAGGTTGGAACAAACCTTGACAACTCCGTAAACCTTGTTTCATATTGGGGCACATGTCCTAAGCATATCTTCAATAGTCTGAATTGTCCTTTCGCTTTGACCGTCCGTCTGCGGATGATAAGCCGTACTCATTCTCAACTCGGTGCCTAAACACTCTTGAAAACTCCTCCAAAATCTTAAATTGAATCGAGGGTCTCTATCAGACACTATCGATACTGGAACTCCATGTCGTACTACGATTTCTTTTATGTAAATATGAACTAACTTATCCAGCGAGAATCTCTCGTTAATCGGAAGAAAATGCGCAGATTTCGTCAATCGATCCACGATAACCCAGATGGCATCATGGTTAGCTTTTGTTCTAGGCAATCCTACTACAAAGTCCATCGCAATGTGTTCCCACTTCCATTCGGGAATTTCCAATGGTTGAAGTAATCCACTTGGTCTCTGATGTTCCGCCTTAACTCTTTGACACGTAAAGCATTTACTTACCCATTCCGCAATCTCTCTCTTCATATCTGGCCACCAAAAGTTCGTCTTAAGATCTCGATACATTTTCGTACTCCCTGGATGAATTGAATACTTCGAGTTATGTGCTTCGTGCAAAATCTCACTTTTCAGTTCCGTTACGTTAGGTATCCATATCCGAGAAGCAAATCTCAAGATCCCTTTGTCGTCCGGTTGGCTACATATTTCCTCACCTGTCATTTTACTCACATCATCATTCATAACTCGCTCTTGGCACTTCCGTATCTTCTCCAACAATTCAGGTTGAAACGCCATGGTATAAATCATTTCCGTCGCGTCCTTCGGATTAATTACTTCGATTTCTAACTTCTCAAATTCCTTGTATAACTCTTTGGTCATCATTAGTGTATTTAATCTCTCTTTTCTGCTCAATGCATCTGCTACCACATTTGCCTTGCCGGGATGATAGTTGATAGAAACGTCGTAGTCCTTGATTAGTTCTAACCATCTTCGTTGCCTCATGTTCAGCTCTTTCTGAGTAAAGATATACTTCAAACTTTTGTGATCGGTGTAAATTTCACATCTCTCTCCATACAAGTAGTGTCTCCATATCTTCAAAGCAAACACAATAGCTGCTAACTCCAAATTGTGTGTAGGGTACTTCTGTTCGTGGGGTCTCAACTGTCTTGACGCATAAGCAATCACCTTGTCATGTTGCATAAGTACGCATCCTAATCCTTTGTACGACGCATCACTATAGATTACGAAATGACCTTGATCGTCTGGTAACATCAATACCGGTGCCGTAGTTAGTCTTTTCTTTAACTCTTGGAAGCCTTCTTCGCATTTATCGTTCCATATGAATCGCTCGCTTTTCCTTGTCAGCTTGGTCATTGGAGTAGCTATCTTCGCAAAATCTTGCACAAATCTCCGGTAGTATCCGGCTAATCCCAAGAAACTTCTGACTTCAGTCGGTGTCCTTGGTCTCTCCCAATCTTTCACTGCCTCTATCTTTGCTGGGTCCACTTTGATGCCTTCGCTGCTCACCACGTGTCCTAAGAAATGAACTTCTTTCAACCAGAATTCACACTTGGAAAACTTCGCGTATAGTCTTTCTTGTCTTAACGTTTCTAACACAATTCGCAACTGGTCTGCATGCTCTTCTTCTGTCCTTGAGTATATCAAGATGTCGTCGATGAATACCACTACAAACTTGTCCAAATATCTCTTGAAAATCCTGTTCATTAGGTCCATAAAAGCTGCGGGTGCATTCGTTAGTCCAAACGCCATTACTAAGAATTCATAGTGCCCATACCTTGTTCGAAAGGCTGTCTTCGGTATGTCATCTGGTCTAATCTTCAATTGGTGATATCCTGACCGTAGGTCGATCTTTGAAAAATGTACCGCTCCCTTCAGCTGGTCAAACAGATCATCTATTCGAGGTAACGGATACTTGTTCTTAATGGTCAGCTTGTTCAACTCCCGATAGTCTATACACAATCTCATGCTTCCATCCTTTTTCTTGACAAACAGTACTGGTGCTCCCCACGGTGAAACGCTGGGTCTAATAATTCCTTTTTCTAGCAAATCTTGCAGTTGATCAGCCAATTCCTTCATCTCCACTGGTGCCATTCTGTAAGGGGCCTTAGATACTGGCTCCGCGCCTGGTACTAAGTCTATCGCAAATTCAATCTCTCTATCTGGAGGTAAACCCGGTAGTTCTTCCGGAAAAACATCTGGAAACTCATTTACGACTGGAATATCTTCTAACTTAGAAACTTCCTTATCTATATCTATCACATAGGCTAGATACGCCTCACAACCTTGCCTTAATAACCTCTTAGCCTGAATCATCGTCAGGAACCTCTTTCTTTGTTTCTCTCCTCTAAATATTATCTCTTTCTTTTCTAGGGTAATCAAAGTAACCCTCTTATTCTTACAATCAATACTTGCATCATGCTCAGTCAACCAATCCATCCCTAATATCACATCAAATTCACCTAACTTAAAAGGTAACAAGTCAACATAAAAACGATTTCCCAAAATCTCTATCTCACAACGGGGATAATATGAACTGACCGCGATACGATCCTGATTAGCTATCTCTATAGTCAACACTCCACTTAAAGGTTTCATTACGCAATTCAATCTACGAGCAAACGTTTCAGAAATAAAAGACTTCGTCGCTCCCGAATCTATTAACACTTGTGCAGGAATAGAATTTACTAGAAGTGTACCTGCCACCACGTCGGAATCTCTCACTGCTTCTCCCATTGACATATTGTAGGTCCTGGCTAACGGCTGGACGTTAACAACTGGGGGTGCTTCAATTGCCCGAATCATATTGTTCACGGTTGCTGGTGCTCTGCAGTCCTTAATCATGTGACCTGGTTTCTTACACCGATGACACACGATGCCTATCTTGCAATCCCGGGAATAATGTCCCTTCTGATTGCATTTAAAGCATGTGACATTCAATCGATGGCATATCCCTAGATGTCGCTTCCCGCATGTCTTGCATTCTGGTAGTGGGGGTCTAGAAAGTCCCTGCTGACTACCGGTTAGTAGACGGTTATCTTGTCCTACGTTTCCGGTGTCTGGTTTCCTAAAACTTGTATTCCTTCCGTGCTGAAATCCCAGTTTCTTATTTGCTTGCCCTTGAAAACTTCCCTGCTGCTGTCCCTTATCGGGTATCCCTGCTTTCCTTTTCTTGTTCTCCCTCTCTTTCATGTAAGAATCACTCTCTGTCTCCGCAATCATTGCCTTTTGGACCACCGCTGCATAGGTGTCCAACTCCAATACAGCTAACTTACTACGAATCCAAGACCTCAGTCCCTGCTGGAACCTCTTGGCCTTCTTCTTTTCCGTATCCACATAGGTTGGAACAAACCTTGACAACTCCGTAAACCTTGTTTCATATTGGGGCACTGTCATGCTTCCCTGCTTTAATTCCAAAAACTTCAATTCCATCTGATCTCTCATATAGTCCGGAAAATACCTTTCCAAAAACAACTCTGTAAATCTTGCCCACGTAATCAATCCCTCGGGCTCCATAGCCCTACTCGTTTCCCACCAATAACTGGCCTCATTCTTCAGAAAATAGCTTGCATACTCCGTCTTCTTATCTTCTGTCACCTCTATCAAGGCAAAAGCCTTTTCCATCTCTTTCAACCATGCCTTAGCCTCTACAGGGTCTGCCGATCCTTTAAATTCCGGAGGTTTTGCTGCCTGGAAAGATTTGAACGTAACTGCCGGTGCTGCTTGCTGGTGCTGTTGTTGATGCTGCTGATGCTGATGTTGCTGATGTTGTTGCTGCTGTTCTAAGAGCTGTTGCTGAAATGCACGTTGCTGCTGTGCTAATGCGGCAGTCTGTTGAGTAAGGGTATTTAACAACTGGATTACCATCGGGTCCACGCGGCCCGTGGGAGGTGTATTTTGTTGACCTTCTTGGTCAGAGGTATCAGTTGAACGGGTTTGTCGTCTAGGAGCCATATCGCTGATGAATAAACAATAATTGGCTTAATCAAACAGTTCATATAAGAGAAGGAAGGATCACAATTGATATCTCGAAGGTTTACAGATCTTCTCAACGGTGTATGGATACACTCGTTGCAATAAGTAGAATAACAGTTATGATGCTGGAAATGAATGACAGGGGAATAAATATAGTTCTATAAAAGAGGTTTATCATATATATATAGATAGAGTTGGTACAAGCGTAGAACGCTTCAAAAGAAAATATATCATGGCTGAACCATAACTGCCGACCAGCAATACAACAACAAAAATGCAACAACAACCCGAGGCGTTCCTATAAGCCCGGTGCACTGCTGATTCTACAATATGCATCTATATACTAACTATCTAGAAACCATACATCCATGTCACATCTGTCTGCTACTAATACCTGCTCACAGATCACCTGCTCCTGCCGGCCATAACGGGGGTCCTGAAATCTCTGCAATCTCACTCATCGCATAATCCAAAATCTGTCTCATCCCTGCTACTGTCTCTCCCTCTCGACTAGAAGCTAATCCGTGCAATCGAGTCTCAACCAAAGTCCTCGTAACCCTAAACCTCATCTGAATGTCTCTCATCTGATCTCTAAGTCTGTCTCTCTCTCTGACAGCGGCTGCCTCGATCGAACGAATCCTACCCATCTCCATAACCTGTCCATAAAGGTACTCCTTCTCTCTACTCACCCTCTGATACACATGGTGTGGAACTGGTGGCTCACATAACTGATACAAAGGCCCACAAACTGATGCCTGAGACACTGGTGCTGGGGCTACTTGTCGGAGTGGAATAGGACAAGGTATCTGATCTCTCCTGACTACTGGGTCCTAATGCATAGGCTGATATCGCACTGGCCGAGACGGTCCTGCTCTCTCAACGGGTGTAGGTATCTCTGCTATCGTATCCTCGGAAGGGTCTGAGTCTGAACTAGAACTAGGGGGCTGCAATTATAACCACATTTAATTACTACGCGTAATATCCCTAGTTGACCTCCTAATATCCTTACGTGAATTCCTAACTCTCTATGGTATCCTGGATCCTAAGTCCTAACTTGTTTCAAATGCCATAACTTGTTGCTCTGATACCAACTGTGACGCCCTCCAAACCTGGGGTACAGATTTGAGGAGTCATCCGACCAACGGAACACTATTTAACACATGCATAATATATATAAAGACACAATTACTCCTTGACCAAGACCGCATCCAGATTATGGCAATGAACACAAGCTACTACAATCTTTTATTATTACAATACCAGTTTTATCAGAGTTATTACATCACAACTAAAGTTCAAATCTAGACATTAATCTAGAAAAGCAAAACAACAACTACCCTGCCAATAACAATGACTCGAGGGGCTCTCCTGGCTGCTGGTGAACTATCGGTCACGCTATGCCAACTCATACTCTCGCTTCACTGGAATAGGGTTAGAAAACAACAAGCAAGAGTGAGCCAAAAATTGCTCAGCAAACATCAACGAATCATTTCTATCACAGTTGTAAGGATATGAATTTATGATATCAGAATCAACAATATTTAGCTAACACATGCTTTGTATCAATAATGATTGAAGTAAAGAATTAGAATTTGGCTTATACATTTTATTCAAATCAAAGGTTGTGCTGCTGGCCAGCCACGCATCAACCCCGGACTAGCTCATGTCATAGTCCTCTACTGGATCCCAGGCCAATCTGGGCCTTAAGTTATTCCGACCATAAATATGGCCCGACCAATTACTGGTCCATTTTTAAAAACACATGCCAAATCTATAATAGGGTATAAACAATAACATGCTCAATAAGATAAACTGAATGTATAGTAATTGCAAAAGAGCTTCAACTGTTCAGTATCAACGAAGATCGAGAAAGAATCATGGAGTAATTTCAATGGTACAGTGTACTCATTCAATAAGGAAATCAATATTGGTAATCGTTAATCAATGACCGTAATCGGTAGTCAAGATGGAAGTCAAATAATCAATGGTTGTCAATGATAATCAAAGGATGATAAATAACAATAATATGTGGTAAACAATAATCAAGTGAATTGGAAATAAGGGTTTCCGATGCAGATCAAATCAAAGAATCAAGAATCTCTAAGGAAATGGAATCAGTTGTCCAAATGCGGTTAAAAGATTGATAATTTGAATTGTTCTGGGGATAACGGTATTCAAGTAATCAAGACAATAATAAATTTTATCACAAGTAAGGGCACAGATACTTGCCTGGTCTAAGCTGCTGTCGGATCGACTCTGCTCACTCTACTTTCCCCTTTCCCTTGCTCCGGGAACTCGATTCTATAATTAAACAACTCATCACAATAAGTCTAACTATTCTCGTTCTACTCTCGACACTTATTCAACCAATAATCACATTTAAACAAGTAACCGGTTACGTATCGGACGTCCGGTCTAGTTTACGATATTTAAAACTCAGATATTTGCCCTAGTACGGGCATATACAGACTATAAAACACAACACACAATTAATATGAACCATATAGCACTTATAAACATTTTTAAAACATCATACGGAACTTATTCGAATTTTAATAAGTCATTACTAATTTTTAAATCAAAAATCGGATTTTTAAATCCAATATAAACATTTAAATGAAAATAAATCAATTAATAAAATTAATTGACACTCTTTAAATACTCAAGCTATTTTTAAATAATTAAATAGGCTTGAAAATAATTAAACTGAATTTTTAATTAATTAAATCTAATTAATAATTAATTTTTAAGAATTAATTGATTAAAAGAATTAACCAATTAATTAATAAATTAATTATTAATTAAAAATAATTAAAATAATTAAGTTTAATCAATTTTCGGATTTAAAATAATAAATATAATTTATCAGAATTTTTCTGATATTAAAATATATTTTTAAAATAAAAATATGAATTTTTAAAGTTTTTAAACTATTTTCGAATTAAATTTAAAAATAAAATTCAAAAACAGTTTTCTAAAAATAAATTAGGGTTTTGAAGATTGAAACCGGGTCGAAAAATCGGGTAAACG